>BMAU01001102.1:1302500-1951074 GCA_019973935.1 Trichonephila clavipes | reverse complement strand
GAAGATTGAACTTGGTTAAAGTCCACCAATATATAATTTCAATAGCAGAGGTATCCTTTTTACCACAGTGTTCAATTTTTCCAGGCGTACATTTGAAAAACTGAATTTTTGTTCACTTCATAATCAACTTTCGCTTTACACCATCGCTTTTCATTCATTTGCAAAGCACGTACTGAACGTTTTCTAAGATAAGCGATAACAACAACTAATAAAATGAATGAATGTATGATTGAAGTAGCATTAAAAATTATGATTGAAGTAGCATTAAAAATGCTGTTTTAGGTTTCTATATGAAGTTAAAAACTAATGAAACTAAAAATCACACAGCAAGCGAAAATGGCAAAGCTAATGTAAATAAACAACTTTGCTGATAGTTACAGTCACAGCTTAACGGATTCCCTCTGCTTCTCTGTAGTTTTTAATGTAAAATAATGGATTTATTCTCAAGTAAAAATGTAAACATTGAGGTGGGCGTGGCATTTAAACTGCTGACAGAGCTGTCAAAATATTTAAAATGCATTTTACTGCGTTTAAAATAATCAGATCGTTTCAAAACTTCCCCTCAATTGTACCAAAGGTATCAAACTACATTTTAAACTAAAAATTGAAAAATCGATATTTTCATCGATTTTAGGTTTTTGAAAGGTGCCAAGTCCCCTTAAAATGCCTCCTTTTTTGTAATAAAGTCTTTATTTACTTGTTTTATTTTACTTAAAAAAACTGTTCAATTTTTAATCTCAACATTGCATTAAAAAATGTTGAAAATTATTTTAAAATATATTTTATTTACAGTAAAATATTATGTCAAAAAGTATCTATTCTCTATTACCATTGCTTTTCAGTATTAATAATAAATAAAAATTGACATAATATTTTCGCAAAGATATATAAATTCAAAGGAGTAGAAGCGGATAGTTATTGAATCTCTAAGTTTTAAATAAAGCTTGACTAAATATACAAATTGTTATCACGTTTTTTAATCCTGAAGTTGAAATGCGTTTAATATTTGACTCAATTCATTACCAAATGCATTCGTTAGTAATTCATTATCAAAATATTATTAACACTATTTTCGTATTTCTTGTAAACTATATATTTTTATATGTATATTAAATTAAATGAAAATACTTTTTCTTTAATGTTATCTTGCTCACAGCAAAATGTTTTTCAATATAAAAATTAATGGATCATATTATATTATGAAAATATAAATAAAATAGCTGCATATTATTAAATAACAAGAAGTGCACCTTTGATATAGAACGGAAAAAATCAGAATTCCTCATCGACGTAGCCAATTAGTATCGGACATTTAAACAAAATTGAAAGAGAAAAAGTTTATCTCTCATTGTTGTTATATCCTAACAATTTATACTCTATATAATGACGAAAGTAACAAAATGTAATTATAAAATTTCACTTTTATAAAAAAAGGGACACGCATTTTTAAAATCTTTCTTAGAAAATATAAATAAGATAAAAGAACAACGTTTATTTAAACTCTTCTGCTTGCCACTGAAAAAAGAAAATATAACTCCTAAAAGAAAGCGTCAGTTAGGGAGAATAATCCCACATTCTTTTTCTTGACACAAGCTAATTGGTCTTTGAAGACTAATTGTGTGGTAAAGACAATATCATTTTCTCGTCAAAGTGAGAGAAACATAAAAAAAACGTTTACATTATCTCAAAAATTGATTTTTGGGGTAATGTAAAAAAAAAGTTGAAAACTTTGTACGCAATATCAAGAACATTACATAGAAAAGCACTAAAAATCTGAGAAGTGTTTAAGTAAGTAATTTAATATAACAAATGAAATATATATATATTATTTCAAATATTCATAACTTTTTTCTAGGATTAGGAGCCTTGTTTTATATTTCGGATGCACTATAATTTTATATATCGTTTTCAAGTTCTAAATCTATAGTTAAATTATGAATACTTTAATATCAGTATTGTAAGATTTTTTAAACTAACCTATATTAAAGATATTGTAAGGTAACACAATAGTAGCATTATTTTTGCTCTAATAAATGGTCTAAAATACAATAAATAATGTTGAAGAAATATGGAAAATAATGGAAAGTATATATATATATATATATATATATATATATATATATATATATATATATATGTATATATATATATAACATTAAGTATCACAAATTGGCGAGTGTGAAGGATTCCTTATTTAGATCATTATTTATCATGGTTGATATTTTATTTGAATTATATTGATGAGGCAGTATGTTGAGGTTAGTAATCCAGTTAATTGCTTTAAACATGTAAATACACACAAATATGGACAGCATCACAAAGAAAACACAGACAACAAATAAAACTAAGATACTATGAGCTGCAGTCGTCTACGTGATTAAAGAAAAAGAGAGAAGAAGCGGGATTTCTTAGAGATCTCGATATTTAAACCCTGAGGGAAATTGCATGATTTAGGTGGGTGGGTGGATGTTGTTCGAAAAGTCCCCTTTAGGCTGGTAGCTACTTAAATGAATTAAATGGCTGTCCGGAAGGATTGGGCCATAGATAAATAAAAACTATTAAATATTAAATATAGTTCAACTATTAAATATTATAAAAACGGAATTATATATATATATATATATATATATATATATATATATATATATATATATATATATATATATATATACAGTTATCTAAGGTATATAACTATATGATTATTTTTTATATTTTTGTTTATGTATATGTATATATGTGTATAAATTTATATATATGTATATGTATATGATTATATATTGAAAAATTCTTTTATATTTGATTATATATATATATATATATATATATATATATATATATATATATATATATATATATATATATATATATATATATATATATATATATATATATATATATATTAAATTAAACTTATTTTTAACTTATAATAAATATATACTTTCAAAAATCTTAAGTAAGTTTTATCTTGCAATTTTGATTGTTTCAGTTTTGATGATTATTGATTATTCATCTCCCTTTAGTAGATAATTTACTATACTGTGTGTTTGTAAGTAATAATTCTTATAATATATATAATTTATGATGATCGTGCACGCTTTAATTCACTGCGTGATGTTTAGTTCTTTTTGTTAAACCGCATACTGGGAAAACATCATTTTATATTCTTGAAAAAAATGACACGTTAACACATTTAAAAATGACTTAATTCATCATTTCTTTAGCTATCCATTCTGATCTTTAAGGGTTATTCAATACCGGAATCATGAAATTCTGTTTCTGGCAGACTTTGGTATAAAATATGAGACGTCTAGAATGTAAAATAAAATACCACATTCTATACACGCTCGAAAAATTGCGCATCACAAATCTCACAATATTTGTCTCAATTTGCCTGAATTCCACCATTAATCTAAATAGCAATTTACTTATCTATACTACCATGTTACCTCCCAACCTAGTATATACCTAACCTTTGAGAATCGAAGCAACAAATACTATGACTAACATTTTAAATACAGCTCAAATATCTTATGAGAATGACAGAATGATAGGCAGAGCTAATAGATTTAGGAAAAATTAGATATCTACAAAGCACTAAATATACCTACCTTTAAAATAAAATTCAAGATAAAGCTGTTAGATATTTTTGCTAACCTTTTGCTTTATACTGAAAATTAAAATATGTTAAATATAAATAATTGCATGCACCATGATAAAATTAAAAGTCCAAGGAGAATTCACCTCGACTCTTATAATCCCTTCTAATCTTCGGGGAGTTAGACATTATTAAGAGGCCCAATTATTTGTCTAGATTGTAATTTAGCTCCTCGACTTTTAATTATTCACTTTTAAATAAAAAATAAACTTCCATTAAAGATCGTGGAAAGCTGGCAGAATTTTATGCGGAGTGTTATTGGCCACGAAATTTGTTTCAAAAGAATTTATCTACAAGTCCATGTTGAAGTTTAAGGTAGCTGGTGATACATATTGTTAGGGAGCTTACATAATAAATTTGACATTTACTATATCAATCTTTCTTCCAGATAATGCACACGAAAATCCAAATCATACGGAATTAGAAGATGTAATTTATGTCAGTTATTTTAATGTTTTCAGAAGAAATCTCTTAGGGATATATGCAGGCTTAAGAGTAAAAACGAATTGATGGATAGTAAATAAATTATACCAATAAAAAATGAACTGCAAAAATTAATTTATCATACAAATGTAAGCAGCCAAATCAGAATAACGTGTGTGATTCAAGAAAATTTATACCTTTTTGTGAGTAATGATGAAGCATAATATGTTTATAAAATGAATGTATTGGAAAATAAATACAAGCATTTTTTGAAAACAAAATTAGTGAAATTTGGGCACTTATAGGGATGGTGGACATTTACACTGTCAAATTCAGGTCAAAATTGTGATTGTGATTTTAAATAGTAATAATATTCTTTATGTTTCGTAGAATAATTCTTTCAGAGTCTTTTTTCATTTTAGTTAATAATTACTGATTTATTATTTTTAATTTACTGAAATAAATGTTTAAAATGGAATTTTGCTTAGCTCGTAAACTTTCCCTTTTCATTGTTGCGTAAAACGCTCCTTGAGATTCAAATTACGTCATATATCTCTTAAATTTTCACAACGTATGAAAGGTGATGTAATTCACAAAGTTGTGCATTGATTATCTAAAATATTTACCGGATCTTATTTTGTGTTCTTTTGAATAACTTGAATAACTGATAATAGGTGAAATGTTTCATATAGTACTAAACATTTATGTTTTTTTTTCATCAAATTTTATTCTGAATTTAAATCCATGCAGAGATATATTTTTTGTAGTTCATCTATTCGTAAAACTAAAATTATGCACATATCTTAAAAAACTAAAGCGCAAGAAGCATTTTTAAAAATAATTTTAAAAAATTAATTTTTTAAAAAAAATCAGTTTATAATAGTTTTTTTAAAAGATATATTCTAATTCTGAATTATAATAATCATTTACTATACTCATTCCATTTTCAGTTAGTTAAACGAACAATTTAAAAAATTCGTTTTAATGATCCACCGTCCCATTAAACTCTGCCTCTCATAAACTCGGATTATTTTTTTTTTACATTCCGGATAAAACAGAGATTAAAATGCGTTTATTTAAGGATATTTAAATTTTTTAAAATTACTCAAGAAGAAATCTAAGAAAACCGGAAGTACTACTTTGAGCCAATACTGAATAAAGTGGTCAAAATCTATGGTATTTCAGCACATGTTAAGAAAGATAAAAATTTCTGAAAAATCTGAAGAAATTCTGATATATATATATATATATATATATATATATATATATATATATATATATATATATATATATATATATATTCTTCTGCAAAAAAAGCCGCGCACCAAGAACGAGTTGTCAATAGAGACAAAAATTAGTGGGTAGAAAGATTACGCATAAAATAAAAAATGATTAAAATTTCAGAAAAAATCATTGATGTTTTTCTGAGTTACATAGTTACAAAGTAACGAGCTCAGTAAGGAAAGGGCCCACCTCTAGCCTGGATACAAGCTGCCACACGACGTGACATAGATTGATAAAACACCCTGATGGCCTCCTGCGGTATTTTTGCCATATTTGCTCCAATTGTCGAGCCAGGTCATTAACATTCCCTGGTAGATGCAGTCGCCTTCTCATCGTATCTCAGAGATGCTCAATTGGAAAGGGATCGGGTGATCTGTCTGGCCAAGGAAGTGTTTAAAAACTGTAAGATAGTTCATAGCAGTATGAGTGGTATGTGATTCTGCATTGTATTGAGGAAAAATAAGGCCAATGTGCTGAAAAAGGAATGGTAGCAAAACGGTTCTCAGAATGCCGTCCATGTCACAATGTGCTGTAAGTGTGCCTCTAATGACAACCAAAAGGGTCCAGATTCAAAATAAATGGCACCCTGGATGATAACTCCTTGTAGCGGGACTGTGTGGCATGCAATAGTAAAAGTAGGGTCGGCACGCTGCCCTGGATGTCTCCAGATACGTTTTCTCCAGATTTACGCACAGATGGAATTGGGATTCATCCAAGTCGGCATGATTCCAAACTAATCGATTCAAGCACCACAATAATCTAGCTTGACAGTGTGCAGGCGTGAGTGGCAGGTGGCGTAGTGGTCGGTATGAGAGTAAATTTCGCTTTAACACATTTGTCTGTGAATGTCCATGGTGGACACTCGTGTGCAGGACGTGCGTCTGATGGTTGATTGCAATAAATCAAGCACTGCGATTTTTGATAAGACAATCAATCTGTCCTCCTGATCTTCTGTGGACCTAGGTCAACCGCTACCATCATGAAGCTGAAATCTACCACTGTCCACCCACAAATGTCACATCTTCTAATATTCGCTTCTCTTCGACCCATGTGATGAGCAATTCTCCGAATAGCCCAACTTCACACTTCCAGTCCAATTATACGACTTCTTTCAAACTCTGACAGTTCCTCGTATTGAGCTCGAATCCTGTAGGGAGGCATATTTCAGTTATTAAAATGTATCCTAAACGACAATGAAAGTGAAATTTTCACCTTCATATTGAAATTCGCTTCTTATAGAAACCTGCTGAGTGCACAGTTCCGATGCGCTGTAAATCCCGCTTTTCATTCGTTGGACACCAAATTTTAATGATTTGCATATTAGGTGGAAATAACTTTGCATACGAAATTTCATAACAACCGTGCTCCTTGGTTCGTCTACATATATATATATATGTATATATGTATATATATATACATATATATGTATATATACATATATATATGTATATATATGTATATATATACATACATATATATGTATATATATATACATACATGTATATGTATATATATATAGAGAGAGAGAGAGAGAGAGAGAGAGAAATTTGTATTATATATGAAAAACAAGAAATAATAGATAATTAACATAACAAGAAATAGCGTAATAAAAATATAAAAGCTAAACATGAAGATCAAAGTTATAGAAAAATAAAAAAAACTACAAAAAAGAAGAACCTAGCGAGTAAGAAAGCAATTTCGGACTTAGGTTAAGTGTGGTTAAACTGGTTTGAAGGCGCCAACCTTCCACCTTTGCAACTCGGTAGGAAAAACCAAATAAAATAAAATATACAAAAATTCAGAGTATGTAAAAACTCAGAGAGTATGATAAAACCACTCACTACTATTATGTAACAAACTCTCCCAAACTCTTAATGCAGAAAAATCGCAAAACAATTACGTAAGAAAAGTAGGAAAATCCTAAAACAATTACATAAGAAAAGTATTTTTCAAAAAATAATTTAACAAATTTCTTTACTCACAGAGCTTATACGAAGAGAATCAAGCGTCTTGACATCAATGAAAATCAATTATTCACCAAGTTAAAAGATTCGAATATACATAAACACATCTTTTGAGCTAACTTTTAAACCAGCCAGCAAAGACAGATATAAAAAAAGACGACAATCAAATATGGTAGAATTTGAATTGGTTGATTGTCAAAAATGTAAATTAGGCTTGGCTCTAATTTGGTTGGTTGTCAACAATGTGTAAGATGTTCAAGATGTGTGTGGAAAAAATGTAAACTGTGATATAAGTGTTATGATATAATCTTTACATCAAGACCACTAGCATGCTGACTTTGAAATCCTATTGTTGTGTGGTGGTTTTGGAATTAGAAGTAGCAAGACGGTTAATGTATTTGTGATGAATATAAGTTAAGAAGAAATTAAACGGGTATTCACGATCTAAAAAACATTGAAATTTTTTTTTTATATTATTGTATTTATCTATTTTGTGGGTAGTTAAGTTATCATTTCTAAATAAAAAAATCAAAATGATATTTCTGTAAATTGATATATGCAAGTTACTATTCCATACAGGAATTTTAATTATATGGAACTTAAACGAATCTCTTTTGTCAAAAATGTTACTGACTACTTTATTGTTAATAAGATGCAAGTACAAATCCAAGAAATCCACCATATTAGAGTTGAAGTTAGTTTTAAGGAGCTTGACATAATAAGGGTAGAACGTAATATTTGGTTTGTATTCACTATTTTTAACAAAAATTATTAAATCATCTATATAACGATAAATGAAGTAAGAATCATTTACAACATGATCAATTTCAAAGAAATGTAAATATAGGTTCGCTAAACAGTTACTAGCTGGACCACCTTGAGGTAATCCTTTGATCTGTTTATAAAGATTCTTTTTAAATGCAATGAAATTTTCCTTTAATACGAGGTTAACAATAATATCCAATTTATCTTTTTTCATTGAAGTATATAATTCATATGTATCCTAAATTAACTGTAGAACCTTAATCATATCGTCAATATCTATAGATTTAAAAAGGTCCTCGAAATCAAAGTCATGCATGGAAAAAATTAACATATCCTTAGTAACTCTAGCAATCTCTAAGCTTTTTTAATTATTGCCGTGTTTTGTAAGTTATCAATTAGATTTTGAAGAAGAGATTGTAAGATCTCCCCAGACTTCGTGATGCATGTATTGCATCCATTAGTGTACTACGGAATTTTATACGGCTTTTATGAAAATTTGGTGTTAAAAAAATACTTGGATATTTAATATTTTTTAGATGAATAATCAGTCTTTTGTTCAAAGCTAAAAGACGATTATCATCTTCTCTATTATTTTGAATTGATTTTTGAAATGAATTATTATTTAAAATGTGGTTACTTAATATTTTACTTTAAAAATATTTACAAATTATGGCATAATTAGCAGATACCTTATCAACATATGTAATCACGAAGTCATTTTGGATATTTTCTATTGATGATTTAAGATCTTTATATATAATTTGATTTTCAACAGTGAAATCTAGTTCCCGAATTTCTGTTGCTACATAAGATCTAAATTGATTGAAAGCTTCAATCGCCATTCCGTATTTAATTGCAATTTTAAGGTAGAATTTATCTAAATATTTTATGATTTGTTTCATAACGTTAGATTTATTTTTTGTGATCATCAGTCTAAAACCGGTACCTTTTTTCATAAAATTTCTTAACAAATTATCTTTCACGATGCCAAGGTCTCCTGTGACAACGTGCTGATGATAATCATCAACATAGTCCCGATATAGATTGCATTTACATGATTCTGAACTTAGGAGCTCCGAGACTTGATTATAATTAAATATAAATCTACCAAATTTCTTGTTGTATTTGAAAGCCTTTTTAATAATAATATTTTAATAGGAAAAAATGATTGATATTTTTGAAATATACTTGAAAAATCAATTTTGTTAAATGATTTATTCATAAATATATATAATAATGTACAATATTCTGTAGAGTAATTTTCACTTGCATATAATTTAATATTCATTTTTTGTACTAAATAGTTATTAAGGTCTCGAATCATATGCATATCATGAGAATCCCGAAATTTATATCTGCTTAAGATATCTGTCGTAATTTTAATTTCAGGTTTATTCATGCCAAACATAAACAATTTAATTAAGCCTGTGTTGTAGTTATCATCAAATTTAACAGCTAATTCTGACATAGAATTCTTGAGGGTTGCCTTGTCTCTAGTAACTCTTTTCCTACGTTTAGGTCTTGAAATTCTCGCAAAACCAATATTAGTACTATTATCAATAGATTTATCAAAATTCGGAATATATAATGAATCCTCGGATTTTTGTTTAAAAATTAGTAAGACACTTTCACCTTTCCAGATAACATTCAAATCATAAGGATAATATGATCTAAATGAACCTATAAAAAAGTTTTCTAACCATAATCTTTGTTTAACATTTTGCACTATTCTTAGTATATGTACAGTTATGTTATTGAATCGATGTTTATATATATTAAAGTGTCCTATCTCAATCTCAGCCTGGTTTTTGCTGCAATCAAATTTCCTTGCATCAGACCTATGTTGATTTAATCTAATATTGATAGTGTTTGAAGTCTGACCTATGTAAGCGAATTTACAAATGTTACATGTCATTTTTAAACACAGTTAAATTTCTTACAAAATATATAGCCTGCATACGTATCCAACTGTTCTTCACTCATCATGCCACACGCCTTGCATCTTTTATCAGTTCAGTGCAAGATCTAAATTTTAGTTTTAAAACATGAATATCTCTGAAAAGCCTAGTTTCCAATATGTTATTAAAACCCTTATCTCTTTGATTTTCATCTATACAATCGAAAACATGAATATTTCGTTTTGCTGTACGAGATAAATTCTTATATTTAGTGTTCCAAAAAATTCCAGTTTTAAAAATTCTAACATGGCAAAGTTTAGACACAGAAGGGTAAGCAAAAAAATTCTGTTTATTAAAACAATTCACACATTTTTTTTTGTATTTTTTAAAACAATTATAGGGAATGTTGGCGCTTTCAAACTATTTTAACCCCACTTATTCGGTCCTAAGTCCAAATTGCTTTCTGACTCGCTAGGTTCTTCTTTTTTGTAGTTTCTTTTTTTATTTTTCTATAACTTTGATGTTCATGTTTAGCTTTTATATTTTTATTAAGCTATTTCTTGTTATGTTCATTATCTATTATTTCTTGTTTTTGATATAATATATATATATATTTATTTATATATATATATATATATATATATATATATATATATATATATATATATATATATATGTGTCATGATTTTTAAGACATAATCAGATTAAAGTTAGAAAAGTGAAAAGACGACCTTTATTCTTTCATTTGTACATCTGTTCTGACACGAGATCAGGGAGGAAAAAACACGCCATGGTGGTGGTTGCAAGTGGATAACACTTGAAAAATATATGGTAAGTATCGCTGCTTTGAAGAGGGTGCTTGCAAGTTAATGCTGACATATGTTGACTATTAAATCTAACGATCTGGAATTAGACATGTTTATTGGCTAGGCCATATTTTCGGAAGAAATAAATGGGTGATTAGTTTGATACTTGAAGATGAGTACTGAGAAAGATGAGTCAAGTGCTAGATAGGGAATTTAATTTTTAATCTAATTTAATCATCCTTACATTTGCCCCCCAATTTTAAAAGGGATTCATGGCGTGGTTTTTTCTCCCTTTACAAACTTAATCACATTTCAATAAACACAAAACACTACATAACATTATTTAGAAAGACATCTTAAACACAGTAGAAATATTTAAGCAATAATAATACTAAAATCAAAAAGCAATACATTAAACGAAACTATAACAACAAACACAGTAAGGACACTTCCAACATATTAATTGATAAAAATGAATTTCCTTACATGTAAATGAAGATTAGCTTGTTCAAATATATTCGATATCTAGAATAAGAGCTCGCGTTTCCTCCTATTCCTTCATAATAATAGATTCGTATTATAGCTGGTAGATATTTTCAAAAAAATTATGTTGGAAAATAATATATCAAACAATAAGATAGTAAATATAAAAATACATGAACTCATACAAATATTAAAATAATAATTTTGTATAAAAATCTACTCTGGCGCCATCGTAGTAATACCTTATATTGTTACACACATTTTGCATATATGAAATACATTTTTAAAAAAGATAAAAAAAATATAGACACTAATAAAATGAAATTATTAATAATATGAAAACGGTGTATAACACACAACTTCTATGCACTATCCAACACAATAAACAATGTTTTATTTCATATGCGTTTTAAAATATAAGAATTATAAGAATATAAGAATATAAGAGCTCTTTTTTTATTATTTTGAGTCGGAAACGTGGCCTCACTTCAATAATAACTTTAAGTATTTCTGAAAATTTTTCACAATATTCATTGTAACTTAATATCGCATGCAATATTTTGAGTCTTTCCGTAACCTTCTAAAAATACGTTTCATAGACAAAGATTCTTGAGTTTCTCTTGCATCACACATTCACTAATAAAACTGTATCACCTTACTTAATTTTGAACACATCTCTCTGAGAAATCTGCGTCATCAACTCACAGATGTTCAGGGATGCTGATAAGAAACAATGAGAGGTGTACATATCAAACTAAACAAGTTTATCCTCTTAATGTTTCGAGACATATACAAAATTATAATGATTATATTCTCGCTTATCCATTGTGTAATATCCAAAAATAAGCTTCAAGTTATTAAATTAATTTTAATTTTAGATAAGGAAAATTTCGAGAAATAGTGAATCTGATATATGGCGGTATATCAAAACACACAATTTCAAAATAAAAAAAAATTAAATGACATGCAATAAGATTACTGCTGAATAAAATAATTAACAAAACAATTGAATTCAATGGAGAAAAAAGAATACAACTTGATTTTACTTTTGTTTCTTATAAAAATCAATATCTCTAGTATTTGATCTATCATTAGTCATTTTTCTAAAAACTTAATTTATATCTTTCACTTTAAAACACCAATTTCTATCATAACTCTTAACTCATTCGACATCTTAAGATAAAATTATGAGAAGTATATTAAAATTTCTCAAAATTTTGTATGACTAAACCTATATACATTGTTTTCTCAATTAAAATATAAAGAACATATCTCATTTATAACACAACTATATTATAAAAATTAAATACCATATAATATCATATATTATTCTTTTTCGCAAAGTTCTGTTCAGCACAATTCAGTTATTTCTATGTTATTAAAATTTGAAGTATACAATTTAATTGACCTCCACTTTGCAGCGGCAGAAACCCTTGGTGAACGGTAATCCAGATGTTGTAGCTTTATTTCACAAGTAAAATTTTATTTATTTCGATATTGGTATTTCACTATGGCATGCGATGGTCAATTCACTGTAGTACCGTGCAGACGTTCCGGCGAAGAAGATTTTTTTCCTTTTATTTTTATTGCGAAAGGGAGTGACGTCTTTCATCACAGGGGAATAAGGGATTACCGCTTCTCTTCTTTTTTTTCTCTCCATTAGAATGTTTCTTCCATTCACAGTAAACTGGATGGCCTCTTCCGCAAAGACAGAATAACGTTCGGCGGTAAACACTACATTCTTCTCGGTGTTAAGAGCGATGTTCTGCCTAGGGTGATTAGAGCGGGGGTTTTTTTTCGTGTCATTTTTTATTCCCGCAATCTGACGTTTTCATATACAGGCATACGGTGCATTCGGTGTTTCGTCAAATTCTCCATATCATTTATTACTACAGTTGGCTTTCGTTTTTATATTAAAATATTTTATAAAAAGATTAGTTTTTTACATTAAGATCGCAGACAAAGATCCTGCCGGCTTTAATTATGTCATGATATTTAAGACAGAATCAGATTAAAGTTAGAAAAGTGAAAAGACGACCTTTATTCTTTCATTTGTACATCTGTTCTGATACCAAGAGCAGGGAGGAAAAAGCACGCCTTGGTGGTGGTTTCAAGTGGATAACACTTGAAAAACATATGGTAAATATCGCTGCTTTGAGGAGGGTGCTTGCAAGTTAATGCTGACATATGTTGACTATTAAATCTAACGATCTGGAATTAGACATGTTTATTGGCTAGGCCATATGTTCGGAAGAAATAAATGGGTGATTAGTTTGATACTTGAAGATGGGCACTGAGAAAGATGAGTCAAGTGCTAGATAGGGAATTTAATTTTTAATCTAATTTAATTACCCTTATATATATATATATATATATATATATATATATATATATTTCTTACTCCCAAATTTCATAAATACCCAGTCAAATTTAGGACAGTTACAAATGGATTTAATACATATATCAGCAAAACAGGCAAAATTCTCAATGGGGAATATTGCATGATACAATAAATAATCTTAATTCCCCAGCCATACTTAAAAATAGTAAATCTCTTATTGAACAAATGAAAGATAAAACTATTTATTCAGTCTATAGTTAGATTTTGAAGATCTTTTTAACTATATTAATTTTGATCTTATGATTAATACACTTGTAAATTTGCATAAAGATAATTCATTTCATAATGTTAATTATGATAGATTTAGTTCACTAGTTAGGTTTTTGCTTAAAGAGAAATATATATTTCATAAGGGTAACTATTATCTGCAGATTAAATGTCTGTCACAAGGTGGCCCTGCGAGCAACTGTCTTGCCAATTTATACTTACTTTATTTTGAAACTAGTTACATTATTAATTCTAAATATTATATTTATCGTTATATAGATGACATAAGCATTTTCGGCAAGCAAATCAAGTTTATACCTAATACTAATTTTTATCCACAATATCTTAATTTAATACAGACAAATAGTAACAAGAAAGAAGCAAATTTTCTTGACATACATATTAAATTAATAGATAATATAATAGTTTCCAATATTTATGATAAAAGAGAAGATTTTAATTTCAATATAATAAAAGTTCCGCATTGGGAGAGTAATGTACATATTTCTATATTCAGAAATATTGTTATTAATTATCTACAAAACAATAAATTTCTGGTGTAAAAAAATCAAAAATAATAAATAACTTTAAAATTTTTAATAAGTATTGCTTAAATCAGAAATACCCAACTAATTTTATTAATTGTTATATGAATAAAGCTATTCAAAATTGTTTGGATTAAAAATTCTTAGTTTAATAATAGTTAAATACTATAAATTTACATATTTCATAGTTATAGTTACCTCCATATTCTATTATTAGTTAAAATTACTTATTATTATTTTATTCATATATACTCTAGTGTCTCTAATGCTATGGTTTTTTGTAACGCTTTTATTAATTTTTGTTCCTATTCTTTTTATACTTTTGTTATATGCTACATTTCAGCCATTCACATGCTTTGAATCTGCATTAGGGTCCATAATCTGGCAATAACTTATTTATTGGACTCAGATTTAGCGCGGGCTCTGCATTTTCAAGTGCAATTTTTAGGTAAGTTACCTTTATTTTGTAATGGATTTAGATATTCCTATCCATTACTTTCAATAGGTTTTTGCTCAGTATTATTTACGTAAAGGGAGGTTGGCTCGCCAAAAAAGCATGTTGAACCCCACTTTTATATAATTTATATATTAGCTGTCCTAAGTCAGTAATGATTATAATACTGCAGCATCCTATTTATAATTTTTAATCTAGTGTCCTTCATTGTATGATCTCTTTACTGTCTCTGTGTTTTTTTCGAATGTAATTGGTGAATGTTTATCTCTTGTCTGTAGAGAAATAGACTATATATATATACTAGATCCACACAAAGTCAGTTTGTTAGTGGTCCAGATGTGAAGAATATGTGCATTCCACACACATAATACATTGTAATACACACATAGACGAATATTTACACGATTACAATTTAAAATAATTTATGACGAATCAAGCAACTTTTTTGCATGCAATCTGATTAGCATCTAATACCAAATAGTTAACCTCTAATGTGAGATTATGAATCATTTGGATTGACATGGCATTAGTGGGAGTTATGTGCAATATACTAGTGGTAATTTTTGTAGGAAATATGAGGAATATTTAAGAAATCGTGAATTGAATTATTGATAGGATGCTCTTTGGTGAGTTTTTGAATAATTTACGCTATTCATTTGTGAATATACTGGTTTTTTAATTTGAACTTTTGGATTTTAGATATTTTCTCTTCCTATACAACTATTTTTAAGATGAGTGCATCATCTTTGGTGTTAGATGGTTCACTTAAATTATGCACTTAATTGTTTTAGAATTTTAACATTTTAATGTTATAATATCTTTCAGAATGCGATGGCGAATAGTTTAATTTTTAAAGTTTAATGGTTTATTTGTAAATTTTAATTTTTTGAGAATTGGATATTTTTTGATTACATACCTTAACAAGTTGCAATAGTTGGAAGGTTGGCGCCATCAAACTAGTTCAACCACACTTATAGGTCCTTAATCCAAGGTTGCACTTGGATATCTTATGAATTTTTACACTGCTCAAAACAATTAGGGGAGCACATGATTTTAACAAAACTAAGCGAAGATGTATACCAATAAGTAACATAAAATGAATTATCCATAATGTAAAGCCTACCAGGAAACCGAAGAAGAAAACTTTATATGCAAATCAAAGTTCATGACGTCAAAAACCAGAAAAAGGAGTTAAGGGCAGAAATCGGGATGTTGCAGAAACGTCCGTTTTATTGCCGTAACTGTGAAATTCGATTGCGCAGTATTTTTTTTTTTTTTTGAGACAAGGTTACTTGAGAATGTCTCAACAACGTGATTTACCTGAATCCATGGCATGGCGTGTTATAGGCAGACTGGAATCGGGGCAAACACAACGTGGTGTCGCGGACGCTGTTGGAGTCGCCAGAAGTGTTGTTGCAAGGCTGTGGAATCGATTACAAGAAACAGGAAATGTTAGACGTCGACCAGGGGCAGAATGGCCACGCGCCACTACATCAACTGATGACCGGTATATACAGTTAACAGCCCGTCGAAACAGAACAGAGAATGCTACGCAGCTGCAAAGACAGTTGCTCTTGGCAACAGGACGAAGGTGTCAGCCAAACAGTACGTAATCGGCTTCATGAGGGGAGGGATCTATGCACGTAGGCCAATGGTCTGCATTCCGTTGACCCCACGCCCCGTGCGGCCGAAGAAGATGGACTGCTGAACATCGATTGGGAGCAACATGATTGGAGCCAAGTGCTGTTTACAGACGAGTCCCTATTCAGTCTAGAATGTGACACCCGATGTGTTCTTGTATGGAGAGACAGGGGGCACTCAAAATAACCCGCATTCGTCCGTGAAGGTCACAATACAGAAGAGCTGGTTGTATGGTATGGGGTGGAATCAGCATAGGCGGACGTACGGACCTGCATATCATTCGGAATGGCACTTTGACTGGACGAAGGTATGCAGACGAGATACTTTTCGACCTCATGTCATCCCTTACGCTGGAGCCATTGGAGATTCCTTTGTTTTCAGGATGATAATGCCCGACCGCATAGAGCTCGTCTGGTGGAGAACATGCTTGAAGCTGAAACAATACAGCGTATGGAATTTCCAGCGTGCTCTCCTGACCTGAATCCAATCGAGCATGTTTGGGACATGCTCTGACGACGCATTGCTGCGCGACCAAAGCCGCCTGCTACTGTCCGAGACTTGGAGATTGCACTTCTTGAGGAGTGGAACAGTATTCCCCAAAGTCTGATCGATAACTTCATCGCATCCATGGCAAACAGGTGTGCAGCAGTCTTAGCTGTTCGAGGAGACCACACGTCCTATTAAAACTCATGCATCATGTCTAAACAGTACCTTTTTTATCGTTTACATGTAACCAAATTGTTGCCCTAAATCATCTTTTCATGTTTTTTCCATATTTTCAAAGAATTAAAGCTTAATTCCAAATTTTTTTTTTTTACGCCATTTTCTGTATTGCGCATTGATACGCGTGTACCATGCATTGCATGCCAATACGTGGCTGTCTCACACGGTTTTCTTCACTTTTTTGCTTGCTCCCCTAATTGTTTTGAGCAGTATATTTTATAAATTTTTCAATTCGTTTGAAAACGTTTGAATTTTATCTTCTATATTAACCATTGATATTTTGAAATGGGATTTAGTATAATAAGATTCATATAATTTCAGACTTTTAATTGATTATGAAGTTGTGATTGATTATATATATATATATATATATATATATATATATATATATATATATATATATATATATATATATATATATATATATATCAATTTTTGAAATTGCAGCTGGCAATAGTCAAATAGCAAATTTCCATTTGCGACAACTAGCGTCTTTGAGTGGTTTTATTTTGTTACTAATTTGTTACAACAAAGTGTAGAATACCGGAAATAATGCAAACTTATGTTATAAAATTCATTGTAGTAACTTCTAAAGTATTTAAACACCATGTGACTACACCAAGGGCCGGCAACATTTTAGCTGTATTGGGCCAAACCGATCTACAAATCGGATTCAGCGGGCCTCGCAGTAGAACTTTTTGAAACAATTAGATTCTCGTGGTAATGCATACATAGTTGGAGAATACTGTTTAAAAATATAAATATTTAAATTTTTGTTATGTGTTATAATTGTTGTTCAAATGAAATTTTTTCGAGGCGTGAATCCATGAAATGTTAAAATCAATTATTTAAAACGTGTGTCAACCGGTAGCCTCAAAACCTTTCCATCAAAATTACCCACAATTGTATCACGTTATACCAGTGCTTCTCAAACTTTCTATACTTGCGACCCAATTTTCAATCATGATTTTCATTGTCCCCCTCCATATAATAGCAATGTATTGAATTCAATAATAATATACTTCGGCGTAAATCTACAATATGACTTTAATTATAAACCGTACAAATTTTCAAGATAAGTATTAAATTTTGTGCATAATTTTATGACATATTCATAGGGTCGCTGAGAATTATTATACTTGTTCTTAACTCAGTAATGTTAAATTAACTATGAAACACATGTGTGCAGGACTGATACATTTATAAGTGTATTATATAATTGTAAATGTGTATTTTAATTTTGTATTGTGTCAGAACGTATTTTGTTTTGCTTCCTTTATGTTAATGATTTTTTTAATAAATTTTGTTTTCGACTTTTCAATATACTCGAGCCCCCTTGTAGGGTTATCACGTTCCCCTAGAGGGGCACGCCCCACAGTTTGAGAAAAACTGTCTTATAGGTTTCATAGAACTGCAAGATGGAAGACTTCGTATTTGATTTGAATGAGATAGCTTCAATTTTGCAGAACATTCTTTCTGTACCGAGCTTCCAACTTCAGCTGTTAACATATTTTATGCGACTTTTTTTCGATCACTGAATTTTTAAAGCCATGCCGCAAATTCCAGTTTTCATGTAAAAACTCGAAAAATCTGTCGATGATTAATATTCTCAGTTGGCGTGGGGTAGTATTTTTGAGGTAGAGGTGCCAATTGAAGTGTCATCTTCGTCACATGACCTTGATTTAAAATTATAACGTCCGTCAACGATAGACATCTTGCATTATATTTACTACGATGGAAATAAAAACTCAGTCACTCGACATAAAACACATTTTTCATACTTTAGCTCTCGTATATTTACTTCTTTGCGGTGGTTTTACCCACGTCAGCTCAAGGAAATTTCGGACTTTATACGTGAATCGAACAAAATCTGTGGTTCAAATTTTCTATACTGATCTGTAATTATTTACTCCTAATTAAAGTAAAACAACAGATTTCGACACATTACCTTAACAATTATATTTACTTAAAAATGTTGGGAAAATTACATTGTTTTTTTTTATTTTTGTTCTCGTGTTTTGCTTTAAAAATGAACAATTTAGGTTTTCCCAATAGATACATGATATGTATAAGGCACGATTTCGTTCTGAAAAATAGTTGTTTAACTTAATTTTACCAGAACGTCAAATATCCTTACAAATGTGAGAACGAGAGCATACGAAAAGAGCCTGACCATCAAATAGAAGTTACGATTATTAAAATGCAAAGTAATACTTTTTTAAAAAACAGTGACGCGCGTCTATCAAATATTAAATGCCACATAAAACAAGTAAATGAAAGATTTCGTGATATGATACGTTCCATTCATATAGATGATTACCCTAAAGGAGAACTATGGATAGAGAATATTTTATCACACAACTTTTGTAATCACGTAATATATAAATTAATTTTTAAATTAATTAAACATCAAAATGACGGTATTTACTATTGTAAGCATATATTTCGTTGTATACACTTGTAATGATATTTAATGAACCTTAAACAAAAAGCAAAATATTTTGTTTGTGTTTACAGGCATGATGGTATTCAGAGAAAGAAATGAATTTAGTTATAAAAACAAAGAATTAAATGAAAAAACAAGAAGTTTTCAGGTAAGATTCCCCTTTGCTGATATTTCTAACGTGAAAACGTAAAAAATGAAGCTAAGTAAGGTGTTATTACCCTTACTCACTGAATACAATTCAATAGTATATTTAAATGAGAAAAAAATTGAGAAAAATAAGTTATAAAAAATATATAGTCAATTCCTACGTAGATCAACAAAGAAAAAAATTATTCTAACTACTTTTTATTAAACAGTTACAATTAATATAATAATATATATATATAGGACAGAGTCACAACATTTTGTGGTAATTAATTTTTATTAATTATCATTGAAGTATTGTATTTTCATCCAAAACAAACCTGTCCATAAAATTTCAGTTTAACTGAATACTTTAAAACGTGCAAAAAGACCCTTTCAAGTTTTGACACAAGTCGCCGAAAGGGTCACTAAGTCATCAAAAATGATGCCAACGTGGCTCTGTAATAATTATTTATATAATTAGTTTTAATCAATTAATTTTATTAATTATAGTTAAATAATTGTATTGTCATCCAAAATAATCATGTATATAAAATTTCAGTGCAATTGAGCACTTTAAAATATATTTTATTAGCGATTGAAAATTCCACCAAGATAAATAAATAAATATATAGAGAGTGTGAACTAATAGTAGGAATTGAGAAATGAATGCTTTTTTATTTTAATATAAACTCGAGGGAAAAAAACCATATTAATTTATTAAAAATATTACGTTATAAATCGTATTTTTTTCTCTTCAAATGGGAATATTTGTGCCATTTGTTTAATTACATGATACAAATTTGCTTTCGAAATTAGTCCTTGAAATTTAATTCATATCACCTACTAACGCTATATTCTAATCCCAGATAAAAAAAATAATAATTGTGATGAGTAAAATAAATTGCGCGTAAACATTTCAATTAGTATACATTTTGAATAAACTGGGATTGAATGTGATTTTATGAAGAAATACTGTGGTGAAAATTCAATCTGCAGTTCTGGATGTTAACAGTTTCTTTTCGAAATGTAATAAAGTAAAAGATGAAAATTAAAACACATTTTAAAGAATTACTTTTACCTAATAATCATTAAAAAACGACATATTTGAGAAAATATATTAATATTATTACCAACATATCCGTTCGAAATGCTCGGTATGATTGAGCTGAAAATATAATCTTTAGTTCAACACAAGAGGACATTCCCTTCTTCCTGCCATTAAAGTGATTTCAATCAGTCATTTTTCAGAAATCAAAAAAATTATACCAAACGAAGAATTCAGCATCAATGGTTTGTTGTGCATTACTATTTTTTTCTAGAAGATACGCTTGGAACAACAACAATGTGTAGTCTTGGTATCTTTGTTCTTTGAAGAAGCCAACTAAAAATTCGGAAGACAATTTCCTGATTGCTCTCATCTCAAGAGAGAACGCGGGAACTGTATTCTTTTAAACTAATTATTCTTATGTACTCATGTGCCTTGGAAAAAAAGTGGTAGAAAAAGCAGCATTAATTGGAACGATAATGGAACGTTTTTTTTCTTGCCACAAACTAATTAGTTTTGAGCGACTAATTGTATGATTAAGACAACTTCTTTTCTTCTCGAGCACATTTTTTGAAACTGTCAAATGAGTTACTTTGCTATGATGATTTTGAAAGTTATGCTTTTATGCAAGAAACTGAGATTTATTGTAATCATAAAGAGAAAAAAAAGAAGGCAGCAATTTTCTTTTGGGATCTTAATATTTGCAAAATAATCCATCCCATATTTAATTCATTGATAAGAAATTTTGGAATAATATTTTTTAAGACTTCAGACATATGCAAATATTAAGTACCTGTTCCAATATATTAGTCTTCAATAGAAAAAAAATAATTCTGAAATGAAATAATGTGTGAATATAATTTTTATATTCTATTATGTAAAGAGTAATCTTACTTTATGTATTAATCAATAATTAAATGACTAACATTTTTCTGAAAGGCTTTTATGCGTAATAAATTCATTTTACATTGAAGTTAATGTTCAGTTACCATACCACAAACATTTGGAAAATAAAAGAATTTAAGCTAAAGCTTCATTAAGTTTTAAACTAAAATTCCTGAGAGTAAAGAATAGAGCTTCAGGAAGTAGTGCAAAAGTAATACATGAAGACGCCAATTATTTGCATAGGCACCAGGAAATTTTGAACCTAAAAAAAGCTTAAATATAGTTCCAATACTTCGTCCATATGTCTGCGAGAATGATCATAGAGCAGTGCTTCTCAAACTTTCACTACTAGCGACCCAATTTTCAATCATAACTTTCATCGCCCCCCTCTTATACAATAATGATGCGCTTTGTCGCTAAAGCTACCATATGATCTTAATTATAAACCGTTCAAATTCACGAGAAAGTATTAAATTTTGTGTATTTGTTACTTTAAGTAATATATATTTTAAACAAATTACTTTTAATAGAATAATTATTATGTTATTTTTCGTATCTATAATTTTTAAATTGGAAAAGACTGCAAAATCATATATATTTAAAGATTTATTTCTTCCATCATCCACTTCTAAAAGTTTAAATGTCTTTAGAAAAATAGTCTAGTCTATGCTGCTCTGTATCATATCCGTCACAATTAGCATTCTCGCGAACGTCTGCGTGAATCTGGGCAAACTATCCGATGTCTGCGCAAAACGTGTAATTGCAAATGTTAGTATTTTTTACATTTGCAGAGTTAGCTCATTCCTCAAGAGCTGGTATCACTTCTTAGTGCAGCTCCGTAAAATATACGGTACCAATTGCCGCAAGTAAATTTGATGTCCAGTTTCCTCCGCAGAGGAAGGCACCAGAGCTCTGACTATTCAAAATTGATTTTAGGAATTTTTTTAAAGAATTTTGGCAGCCAAGCCAAACAGGCACTTCAAGGGATTTTTTACGTGCCGAATAATCATACCACATGGCCGTTCATGACCGCTGTCAATTTTCTGATCATGAAAATCCACCGACATGGGCTGTTGTTGAAACCGCAATCTTAGGTGCAGATGGCCAGTGACAAACCAACTATGCCACCCAGTTGGCATTTGCTCAATTGTAAGGAGAGTAAAACCAAAAGCACGGTAATGAATACAAAAATGTAAAATGATTTTTTTAAACGAATGCTCATGTTATAAATAGATTTAAACGAAATGTAATTGTAATCCTCACATATTGCATTTATTATTAATGTTAAATAATGAAAAATAATGTAAAATTTCTATAAAGAATAATTGTGTTATTTTGAATATTTAAAATGAGAAGACTTTACAATTTTTTAACCCGGGAGCAGACGCGCACTCGATGCTAATGGTAATAGTCGCGCGGGGTGACGGAATCACCTCGAAGTTTTTTTTACAATTATTTTTATTGTACACAAAAAAAATCACAATTCAAGTGATTAATTTAAATAAGAGTAAGTATACTTACATACTTTCTACCTTTTTTCTTTGATAATTTGAGAAAAATTTCAATAGAAATGAATTAAACTGTTTCTAAGTTACGCGACCATAATAAAGGACACAAATCACAGTAACTTTTCACGAACGTTACAGGAATGATATCTGCAAGCAAAACTGTCATATTTTGTTCAAATTTGTGTTGTTTGACTCTGTACTCTACAAGACCGCCCCCGGGTTAAATAAATAATCAATGTAAAAATATGAATATTAGTTCTAAAAAGGAATTAAATAAAACGTTTTTCATCATGCGTTAAAGGTTTCAGAATAGTGGTAAAAAAATAAATATTGGCCAAATAATCCTTCAAAGTACTTTCTGTGCTTTTCGAAATGTCATAGAGCTCTTTCGTATAGGCGCATTATTTAAAACTTCCCTAAATGGAAAATAAAGACATAAAAAAGGAACGAACTAGCCATACCAGCAAGATCGAAGGTCAAACAGTTGACGTTTTTATCTTCCTAGAATGTTTCTCTGGGTCTTGGTTTTGTCTTTTCTCTGAAATAGTTTTTGGCTTAAAAAGAAAACTCAGTAAAAAAAATATCTTATCGGGTGATTACAGCATATCAAACAAAATATTGTTTTTTATTTAGTTATAGAATCAGATAGCTAATGAATGTATAGAAATGAAAGCTTTCATGTTTGATGAAGTAATACTAATAAATTCTATCAGTGTAAATGTGTATTTTTTATTATGTCAAAAAGTACTTTCTTACTTCATTACAGTAAATTATTTTTTTTAAATCTTTTATTTTCGATATGATCGCGTGCCCCTTGTAGGGTTATCGCCCCCCAAGGCATGCCCCAGACTTTGAGAAACACTGTCATAGAGCCTTCTTGAAGAAAGAGATATGCAGCTTAAAATGTGTCCACTTGCGATGATTTTTCACCAGACCTTTAAGTCACAGTCGCGGAAATGGGATATTTCATGGCCAAAGGATGGCGATTCTCAAGATAAAAATGCACCTAGAATTAGTGTTTAGGCTAAATCTGCAATCGTCAGTAAACTTCTTGTCTCCCCTGAACTTATCCACTACCCTAGTTTTAGCAGGGCCTAGTTATCCCTTAATCCTCTGGCTGTTGTATTAAGTAGAGCATAGACTTTTAAGCTTTTGTGAAGAAGTAGAATGGCTAAATATTCTTCTTGTTGTTGCCTCTCAGTGTAAAACCAATTATATGTCTCATATTCACATCACATTTTAATTGAACTGGCAGTGACATAAAATGGTCTTGAAAGGCAATTGTTGCTTTTGGTTGTCCTTGACAATGCTGTTTAGCAACTAACCAATGCTTAAAAGGTGGCTCATAATTCTTGAGAGGTATTTAAATATTGGGAGATCATTCCATTTTTACTATTAGCTCACACTCTATTTATTGATTTATTTATCTTTGTGGAATTTTCAATCGTTAATAAAACACATTTTAAGGGGCTCAATTGAGCAGAAATTTTATATACATGATTATTTTGGGCAACAACACAGTATTTTTACTTTAATTAATAAAAACTCATTGATTAAAATAATTATTTAAAAAGTTACAAATACAGCCACGTTGGCGATTTAGCGACACTTTTGGCGACTTATGTCAAAATTTGAAAAGGTTTTTTCCCACGTTTTAAAGCATTTAGTTGAATTGAAATTTTATAGACACGATTGTTTTGGATGACAATACGATACTTTAATGATAATTAACAAAAATGAATTACCACTTAATGTTGTGATTCTGTCATGTATATACATATTTATATTAATTGTTACAATTTAATAGTAGTAAAAGGTAGATAAAATAAAAGTTTTCTTTGTTGATCCAAGTAGGAATTGACAAAATTTTTTCATATTACTTAATTTTGTTTTTGTTCCTTTGATTTTGCCAATTATTTGCCCCTTTTCACACATATGATGTTTTTATGCAATAACTGCTAATCACTCTCAGAAACCTCATTCACTTCAAAGAATACTAGAGACTGGTGTTCCAACTTCGTACATAGCGCACGCGCGCGCGATACCATCAATTATTTAATTTGAATATTCTCGGCTGTAATTCAGGCACAGAAACGCAGTTTTGTATTCAGTTGTACAAGGTATCCGACTACTTGCGACAACTTTTTTTGAAAAAATGGAAATATGAGGATTTTTTTGTTATTTTTAGATTTATTTAGTATATTTTAAGGAAAAAACTTAAAATTGAAAGCAGAAAAATAATTTATTATTATTAAAATGGGAAAAAACTGGTAAAAATGTACAAAAAATTATATAAACGGGGCCCGCTCTGTACAAAATTTTTATGAGAAAATTCTCAATTTTTTCAACTTTGATGTGTTACTTTATTATTCGTGTTTGAAATGACCTTCAGGATAAGAGATATTTCAATTTTTACAAAACCTAGAGCACTTTATCTTAGTGATTATACGAAATTGCTTAAAACAAAAGTGATTCTATTCACATAAAGGACTGTAAATTTTAAAATAAAGCAGCGATTCAAAAATCTGAAGATCAAAACACTTCTACTGTTATACATAACATACACAAAAAAATTCAGCAAATTACTTTCAAAACTTTTTGAGCAATCGCTGTCTCCATTTGAACTTTTCATAAAAAACCCATTTCGAGTAAAACGCAATTTAAAGTTTGTCATCTTGTGTAAACTTATGGCATCTGCTTTTACTAAAACACTTGTAATTTTTGTTCTAGTGAATGGAAAATAAAAAAACTTGATATTTTTATTAAACTTATATGATGGCCTATAAAATAAAATGATAAACAAAATTTGTCAATTTTTGAAAAAAATCATGATTTTAGGGTAGTCGGATACCTTGCATCATTGAAGATTGGTTTCAACATTAAATTATGAACATATTTCTTCTCACTATCCTTTATTTTGATAGCCATTGTATTAAATTCATAAATGAAAATATAGGTGGAGTCATTGGAACCAAATTTTAAGCATAAACACGTAGCTGGGTCAACATATTGCACACGGAATTGAAGAAAAATAATGCTTTGTGCAAATCTGATTTGAAATACAATAGGGTAGTGCTTCTCAATCTTTAAGGATTTGCAGCTCAGTTTTCAATTCTAATTTTCATCTCGCCCCTTACATACAATAGCAATTTATTGAATTCAATAATATACTTAAACCCTAAAGCTGCAATATGACTTTAATTATCAAGATAAATATTAAATTTTGGATATAAGTTTGTATATGACACACCCTTGGGAGTTCCTAGTAATTATTAAACTTGTTTTTAACTTAGTAGTGATAAATTATTTATCTTATACGTTGTGCAGTACTGATATATTTAGAAGTATATTATACCTTTGTAAATGTGTTTTTAATTTTTATTAAGTCAGAATATACTTTATTTTACTTCCTTCAGTAATTTTTTTTTGATTTTTTTTTAAATCTCGTTCACCCTTCCCCCACACCCATAGGGTTATGATGACATCAAGGCTGCCCCCAACAGCTTAAGAAGCACTGCAATAAGATGAATATTGGTAAGAGAACAAGATAATTTCTAAACGACAGAACCGAAATAAAGCTTGCTCGTTTCAAGAAAATATAAATGGTTTGTTGTAGAAATGTTTTATATAAAAACATCCCCCGAATTGTAAATGAACAAGAAACATTTAAACAAAATTAAAATGATTCATTTATTCTCCTTTACATTTTAAAAGTTTTTAACTCCTTAATCTTGATTCCAAGAAACAACCGTTGTAAATTGCAATGGAATGATCTAACTCTCAATGCATAGGTAGAAATTCATCATTCTAATTTCCAAATATAAAAATGTTTCTTTTTCCAAAAAAATGGGGAGAAAAGCCCATAAGTATCACACAATCGACCAGTTCCTTCAAATAAAAAAAATGCCTCAGAATGCTTTATATGCGGTCAACTGATCCCACTCAATGTCAAATATACTAATAACGCTGGCAGCATTTGGCATCATTTATTGATTTGTCTAACACTTTTAGCGATTGTATAAGTAAGAAACAAAAACTACCTTAGCCCTAAGATAAAACTAATAAATTAATAAGGAATACACACATTAATTTAGATATTTTTAGAAAGGTAAAATAATCCCACACAATATGTTTTTTGAGACAAGAATATAAAAAAACACCGTAATAAATACCATAAAAATAAGCACTTAATTTAATTACATTCCAGGAAATTCAACTTCTATCTACAATAGATAATGCTTACCACCATTTAATTACAATAATGTTCTATGTGCTATTCCCAGAATAATAAACATATACAATGATAAGTCAGTTTATATATATAGTGAGTCTCGTGCTTTAGTACTCATCCAAAATAAGAAGCTAATTATGGAACACCACCATAAGGTATATGTATTTCTGATATATTCGGGAAGCATTTTATCCTTGATTGATATGATGGATACATCAATAATATTTTTTGTCAAAAATGTAAATACTTTCTTAGTAATAAAAATGATATAGAAAAAACAAGTGTATTTTATTTTAAGAGACTTAGCATTATTTGTAGCATCAAGCAGGTAAATTAAATTCAAAGCTAAAATGTCATATTGGGAGTTTGAAACTTCAAATTTGTTTTTAAATTATGTATTGTATTGGCGTTCTTCGAGAACTCTCACCATTCATCTGCATCAGCAATTTAACCGCCACCAGTTGCAGCTCCGACTTCAACAAAGTCAGTACCTGATTCTTTTTGATCAAGTCCTGTGTCATCTATTAATTCTACTCCACTACCTTATGTGACCAGATCAGGCCGACGGGTTCACCTTATATTTCGTTACCTCTAACTCCTTTGCCTGCTGCACTACTAGAGGGGGAGTATTATGATGACCCTTCTTTTATCAAAATGATTTTATTCGCAAAAATATTAAAATAACTCCGCACCGGAAATACGATGCAGCTAGCTACGATCAAGCGAGCAAGCTGCGTGCATTCAAAAATCAGTTTCCGGTGTTCCACGAAATTGTTGACTTTCATTTTTGTTAATGTTGGAAATACACTGGCCTCCAAAAAATGAGGAACAACTGTTTTTTAAACCACATTTGCAAATGAATGGATGTAGAAACACCAAATTTGAATGACATGTGCACAAAATAATTATGTATTGACTGCAAGATAGTAGTTTACATAACAAAATTAAAAAATAATTTACAACATAAAAATCATCAAAAGTCTATTCTTGGGAAAGTAATATCCATAGTTTTATGAACTAAAATGTTATAGAAACATAACAAAAATAGATTTCAATGAGAGATACACCCACCCCCTTAGCTTGAATGCATATGCGGTATTGAAATTTCCATGCTGCCAATTTAGTTGTCGGTTACCGAAATGGGAAGCTAAGACCAGAAACGGAGTAAGCTTTGTTTTAGCTTTTCTAAAGACCTTCGAGGAGGACTTAAAGCAGCAACCGGTCTACCAAGATAGACCCAAAGATACTGTATCGGTTTTAAGTCTAGAGATTGATCTGATCATTTAATTCGCTCCAATCCAAGACCCTCACGACATTCCTCAACAATTCCAGCTCGGTGAGGCCGTGCATTATCTTCCATCAGAATGAAATAATTGCCAATTGCACTGGCATAAGGATGGACATATGGATCAAGGATCTTATTCCGATATTTCATACCAGTCAGAGTTCCTCCCTGGAAAATATGTAGGTCAGTGAGATCACTGAGTGAGATTCCTACTCAAATCATTATTCCTCCACCTTGGTAACTGTGTCTTTCAACAGTATTGGATTGATGGTATCTGATGCTTCGTTTTCTCTAGATGAGCAGACGTCCTGAATCGCTCTCCAGTGTGAATCTGGACTCGTCTGTAAAGAGTACAGAAGCTCATCGCTGTCTGGTTCAGGAAACGTGTTCCCTTGCCCAAGATAAGCGAGCCATTCTCTGTCATCTGTTGAGGGGTACACACACAACTGTTTGCTTTGCAGAGAGACCTGAATTTTGAAGACGCCTTCACACCGTACTAGCAGATATTCTTCTCTTTGATGCTACAGGGTGGTCTGCAACAAGTTGCGACACATAAATTCTTCTTCTCTTTTGAGCCGAAAGAGCGATAAAACGGTCTACCTCGGGTGTTGTAACTCGTTGTCGGCCTGGAACATGTGTTCTGGGTACAGTTACTTCGATTTGATATTAATTCCAGCGACGGTGTTTCACAATACGAAACACATTAATGCGCCTAGCAGCATTAGCCTGTGGATACCCCCTTTCCATCCATCCGACCGCGCTCCACCTTGAGGAATTGGGCAAACGGCTTCTCTCAGACATTATGAGACCACACTGCCTATAGTCAACAAATCTGCTAACAAAAGTTGTAAATCAACAAAAGTTACACGCGTAATTACGAGAGCCTGTGATATATGCATGTTTTTCTCTCACTCATATATATCGGTTTTTTCCTATTTTAAAAAAAAGTTATAGCTTTTTTTTTGCATAAATTTGTATAAAGTTTGGTTCATCATTTATATAAAGTATAAATATTATTGTTACTTTAATTTTTTTTTTATGATGAGCTTCAAAAAACTTTTTGTTCCTTAACTTTTGGAGGCCAGTGCAAAAGATGCTTATTTTTAAAGCAAAACTCGTCGCTCATTTTTGATGTGTGGGATGTGAACTTAACTTTCGTATTTAGCAACCATTACACCTAAAGCATCCCCCACAGCTATATAAATTAACTAAAAATTGATTTTCCTAAAATTGTTTTTAGTATATATTATACATAAACTCAAACTTATTGGCGCAACAGCCCAGGAGCGCCAGAACCTACTGTGTTCATCCCAGTAGGCGTGACCATTGAGAGCTGATGTGCATGAGCAGATGTCTCGGTCATGTGGTCAGTCTAAAGTGAGACCAGCAATGTTTAAGTCCCCGAGCATGCTTGGTACTAAATTATCGACCCACAGTATATATATATATATATATATATATATATATATATATATATATATATATATATATATATTTATATTTATATATATATATATATATATATATATATATATATATATATATATATATATATATATATATATTTATATATAAATATATATATATATATATATATATATATATATATATATAAATATATATATATATATATATATATATATATAAATATATATATATATATATAAATATATATATATAAATATATATATATATAAATATATATATAATATACATAAGGCATTTTCATCAAATTATAGATTTATATTATAGTATTATATTGTATTAAAAATGAGATACATATTCATTATCTTATGTAATTTGTATCTTGCCTTTTTTGAAATTTAGTAATAATCTGAATAGTTATAATTTCTTAAATAAAATAAACCCGTATAATAATAATAATAATAATAAGCATGATTTTCTGAAATAATAAATGATTATCTGGCTGCTTATATTTGTATTAATTGCTACAATATATAGTTACACACACACACACATATATGAGAATTTATATTCAAAAATTCTAAAATTCTCGAAACACAAATACATTTTTTACATTACCAAGAAAAAATACTTGTACTCATTCTATTTTTGTCAAACCATGATTTATTTCTGTAAGAAGAAAAGATTCCAAATTCCAGTAGTGATATACTCTTTCCTCAAGGGAACTTTTACAATCGCGTGTCTTAATTAAGAACATGTTCTTATCTTAAGCTAGCTACTAATTACGGCTCAACTAATTTATGCAAATCTTTTTTTGTTTCGGTAACGTATGAGATTATCTCAATTCCATTTAGAATGCTATTAGCATTTCTTACTTAAAAAAGATGATGATTCTACTATAGTTTTTGGGTATTTTTATATTTCTACCTTTTTGGTGCTGATTTTTCTATTCTTTGCAAAAGCATTTCCCGTCAAAAAGAAAGATGAATAAATGAGAGATCTGGTATATTCTCTGATAATGAATTAAAGTTAAAACTTTTACAATTTCCTTTATTTACGAACTCAGAGAATTGATTCCAAAAAAAAAAAAAAAAAAAGAAAGAAAGAAATCATTGGAATTTTATCTCTAGCTGGGATTAAAAATCTGGGATATTATTTCGATTTTTTATTTTCTTTTAAAGTTTATTATTTTTTGTCCATGAATATTTTTTTTATGGAAAATAATGTAATTTTCCTTACAAGAGGAATTTACTTAAACAATTATCTTAAAACATTCTGAGTATTTAAACGTTAAATATATATGTTAATAATTTTATATTTATTCTTAAGTATATATTCATGTGTATACATAAATATATAATCATAATCAAGTATCAAGTTTTTACATAAATTTAACTTAAGGTATCCGTACACCTTCAAAACGTCATTTTCGTCAAATTTTTCGATTTTTTAATTTAAATGTTATTTGAAAATATGAACGTTTTTCTTTAAAATGGTGTTTAAATTTTGTTTCTATCTTATTTAGAACTTAAGTTATGGGGATTTGAGTTTCATTCGATAGCACCTTTTTTTTTTTTTTTTGAACCCGGAAGTACAAGTCTGCATTGCGAAGTAGAAAAAATGTTTGTTGACATTTTTATTTTTCAAAGTATCGTTTAAATATGCAATAGTAAGAAATTTAAACTTTTTAAAATATGAATTTGAGTTTTCAGAATTATCAAGAATATAATTGGCAACAGGCTTTTATTTATATTTTTATCTAGAATCTGGCAAGAAAATAGAGTGCTTTACTGTTTGTTTACATTTGCTTATGATTGCGTAGCTCTTTATAAGCTTTTGTTTAATCCTTTTTTATAGCAGAAAATTTTAATTTTTGTCATTTAAAATGGGTAATGCTAAACGTAGAGTTAGTGCAAAAAGAAAACGCCAATTTAGAGGTAATGAATCTACCATTAAACATTCAAAAAATAGCAGCGCAACATCTACCAACGCCATTTCTTCAAAAATTAAAATACCTCCTGCCTTTGATGAAGAAATAGCAGAATATCAAAGTAAACCACTTACTGGTAACAGAATAATTGATATGGAAGTCCTTTTAAATTTGTTTTTACAACTTTGCTGCCCAAGAAGTTTCGAAGAAGGTATCCTGCTTTCTGAGGATTCCACATATGGTTTGTGCTCAAATTTTGTTATCAGGTGTAAACATTGTGACTTTTACTCAGGGTTTTCTAGTTCAAAGAAAACTTTAAACTGTCCTGAAGTAAATACAAGATTTGTGTATGGTATGAGCTAAATTGGGAAATGTTTTTCTGCTGGGTTTAAATTACGTGGTACGTTAAATTTACCCAGGCTCAGTAAAACTGCGTACACTAATCATGAGAATAAACTCATGTCCGTGATTTCAGAAGTTAGTGAACTATCAATGCAAAAAGCAGCTTCTGAACTGTTAGTGCTACATCCTACTAAAAATAAAATTATTGAATGTGGCATTTCAGTTGATGGAACGTGGCAGCGTAGAGGTTACTCTTCCATGAATGGGTGTGTCACAGCTTTGTCAGTTGACACTGGTAAAGTAGTAGACATTGAAATAATGTCGTCATATTGTCCCACCTGCAGAAAGATTTCTAAAATGCCTAGAAGTATTGAGTCGGAAACTTTTGCAGCAGATCATGTGTGCCATAACAATTTTCAAAGTTCTGCGTTAAAAATGGAAGCTGTTGGTGCTACGAGAAGCTTCCAACGTTCTATTGTCAAACGAGGCCTTAAATATGCACATTATTATGGTGACGGGGACTCTAAGGGCTTTATCAGTGTCAAAGATACTTATGGGAAGGATAGCGTCACAAAATATGAATGCATCGGTCATGTTCAAAAGAGAGTAGGTGCGAGATTGCGCAAACTAAAGTCTAAAAATAAAAATCTGTCTGGTAAAGGCAAACTCACCGACTCTTTTATTGACCGATTGCAAAACTATTATGCGATTGCTGTTCGTAGCAATGTTGGAAACCTATCCGGTCTTCAGCAAAATGTTATTGCGGCTTTGTTTCATTGCTCATCAAGTGTCGAGAAACCGATGCATGGGCAGTGTCCCATCGGAAAAGATAGTTGGTGCTACTACCAGCGAGCACTGTCTTGTGGTAAAAAGCCAAACGAAAAATATAAAGGCTTATCAAATGAAGTACTAAACACGATTAAGCCTACATATTTAGAGTTGTGTACCAAAGAACTGCTTACTAAATGCCTGCATGGCAAAACACAAAATTCAAACGAGTGTTTAAATGGCGTTATATGGCAGAGAGTACCCAAGGAAGTTTTCGTGTGCCTCAAATTTTAAAATCTGGTGCATTGGATGCTGTGATCCAATTTAATGATGGATACAAGGGTTGTGTTGAAATTTTTAAAAAACTTAATATAACTCCTGGTTATTTTACTTTAAAAGCATACAAACATCTTGGCATCAATAGAATTAACGACGCAGAACGACATTCAACACCAAATGTAAAGCAGCGTAGAAAAATTTTAAGAGCTGCAAGGAAAAAGAATCAATATTTTAGAGAGTAAAGAAGGTGTTATTTATAAATCAGGAGCATTTTAAGTATATCAAATTGTGTTTAATATTAAAATTTGCAGTTAAAAGTTTATTTCTGATTTATCTCAAAATGAATTTGTTTAACGTATTGACATCTGACAACGTAAATATCAGAAAAAGTTGTGAACCAAATTAGTTCAAATTTTATAAATATATTTGTTTTATAGATTTAAAGAACCCCTACTACTTTCATAATTATATAGTTGATTTGTTTTTAGTAACTAAGGTATATATCATGCTCGTAATAATTTTTTAAGGATTTTTCAATGTTCTTTTACTCGAAACTGGATAAAAATTGTAATAAATTGATTATCATCAGGAAAATAGTACCAGCCCTAAAAAATGTTATAATGATCATCATCAAATTGACAGAAAAGGGATATTTTTGTTTACATTTGAGTTATGTGCATTATTCTAATAATCAATTTAATTACTATTTACACTATGCTTTACTCCCTAAAATTTTTTATGTACTACAAGTAACGTATTAAATGTATTTTTCATAGTTTTAAGTTATATTTCATCAGTAAAAAATATTTTAATAGAAAATATTACAGTTTTTAAAAAAATTTTCTTCGAAGGTGTACGGATACCTTAAATATAAACTATAAATAAAAATGTAAGAGGGTATAGGTTAGGGTAAAATTTCTACGCCCTGGCACACACGTATACGCCCAGAAACTTACACAGAGTGTTTCTCTAACAGACTGACAATTTTATGGGACTTGTAGAGAGTATAGACAAATCGTAATCGCATAAGAATGCAGTGTCGCAAATGCCGTGGTTGCGAGCTATGAACAGAAAGAAAAACACATTACTGGGACCGAAAATATTTTATAAAAAGGTTGTTCTTCAAAGGGTGTTCGAAGGCCCCGTTGGAATTCGAATTCATGTGACAGTGGCACTGCATGGATTTCCTTACGTTCTGGAATATTCCTCTCGGAGATTACCTCATTGAACCGTACCTTCTGCAAATTCCAGTGTTACTCAAACTTTCAATATTTGCGATCCGGTATTCAAGCATAATATTCATCACCCCCTCTTCCATACTCTCTCTTAATACACATCAATTTTAAGCTCAATAATACTATGCATCGACATGAAAGCTACAGTACGATTTTGACTACTTAAGCACCACGGGTGTATATAAATGTCTCCCTGAAACAAAATGTCAATTGCCATGGACGTATATAAACGCTTTTTTCAAAGTACAAGTTTATTCTCTTCACTGCTATCTATAAAATTATTTCGAAGAATTTGGAAGGCAAAAAGAGGAACTTGGCAGTGTTTGCAAAGGATTTACTTGTCTCACAGGGTTTGCTTATTTATTCATTTTTCCGCCCCCCCTCTTACCCATGCATTACATACGTGTGCTTGCACGGAAAACGGTGGCATTGGAGAGCGAATTGCGCAATTTTTAATTGTCAGTTAGGAACTATTTATAAACTGTACAAATCATCCAACTAAGTGTTAGTTTTTCTGTATATTATATGTGACATGCCCATGGGCTCACAGGTAACTATCAAGCTTGTTCTTAACTTATAATTGTTGAATTAGTTATAAAACGCATTATGCAGTTCTGATACATTTATTTTTAAGTGTATTACTACAGGGTAAATATGCATTTTTTTACCACGCCAAAATATATTTTTTGTTTGTTTACTTTCAGTAAATTAATAATTTTTTCAATAATCTTTCGTTTTCGACTTTTCAAAATGCTCTCGCACCCCCTTGCAGAGCTATCATGCCTCCCAGGGAATGCGTCCCACAGTTTCAAAAACGCTGGCCTAGTCCTTTAGTTGGATGATCATATCTGAATTTCTCGTAACAAGTTCTACCCAAATTTTTGACACATTACATGTGTGACAAATCTATACGGAACTTTATCACTAACCTTCTGAGACGTCTTTTTTATGGAAATTTAATTCCCTACCTATTTCCAATCAACTCCAAAAAGAGGACAGATATTCCTTGTTATGCAGATTAGATAAAATATTTAAGTCAAACGGAATAATAAAGTGAGAGACAGTAGGAGAGAGAGATTGAAGCAGGAAGTTATAATAGTGAAGTTAGAGATTTATTATTGAAGATTTCTAGGTGGATAGACTAGGCACAGGAAGAGCTGAGATTCAGTGTGGTAAATATTGATTTATAATTAATGTCTCTTTAAAGTTTATATTAGGAGTGAGATTAAAGTTAAATGTTCAGTAGGAACATTAATGAATATAATTCTGGGATCTCTTATTGCGGTAATCTCTGCGTGATCGATATTCTAATTGTTAATTAATTGGATCATTAAATATTTAAGTTAATATAAAGGAAAGTCTCTTTTAAACCTCATAAAGCTATTCTGATTTATTTGTTATTAAACATCTTTGATTCTATTTGGGAAAGATAACCAAATAAAGAAAGTTATTTATAAAAATGGCTACTGGTTCTTTGTTGACTCAAAATTATTCTCGTTCTCAAAGTGAGATCCAAGGGGATCTTCACGCATGTTTCTCTATCGTTTCGTCGCTGCATGTGGTATCAACACGTAGGTGCTCATCTAAATAACGGAATTTACGTACGGTGACACCTCATTGCAACCTTTGGACAGCTGTGGATTAGGACACCTGGTTCATTGGCTTATCAGATAATCGGACCTATATCATGTTTGAAGTTTTTGGTCACATTAAGAATTTTGTGTATGGACGCTCATTCCTTCAGTTGCAGACATCATTGTTCGAATATCTGTAGCTGCCTGGATAATGCAAGATATGCCAGGAATCTTCCGGAACATAAGGGATACATTCAGTGCCACTGCCAGACCTTCCAGATGACTTCTGGACGTAATTTCGAGCCCCTGTTTTAGTAGAGCAATTCAATAAAATGTTTCCTGTCCCCTCAATGTGTTACAGTTTCTGATCTTTTTCTCTGCTTCTTTGCACCCTGGCTCGCAACTACGGTATTTGCGACTATGTATCCCTACGTGTTTCTAAGTCATCTTTATATCCTCTACACACCCTGCAAGTTTGTCAGTCTGGTAGCGTTTCACGATTGTGTATTACACATACATTAATTTGCTGAAGTTATTTTATTCTCAATACGTTGCTCTCTTTTAAGTAGAATACTTAAGTGTACTTACTTCTTCAAAACAAATATCATATGGTCTTGTGATGATTATTTTCTATTGAAACTGTAAACAGATATTTGTCAACATCTTGCCCAATTATAGAAAACACTCAAGATACTTTTGTCAAGGATGCAATAGCTGATGTTAATGCAAACTGAATTCACTAGGAAATTTTTATGAACACAGTCATTAAATATTGGTTGATTGTTAAAGATGCAATAGACTTTTATTTCAAAAAGGGATGTTTTTTTTTAAAGTTAAATATAAATTTTGATTGTTTATAAAATTTTCAGTATTCTGATTAGTCAAATTTACGCTCGATTTGACTTAGGAGTAACAGTGAAAGTTTGAGAATCACTGTGCTGTAGCATCCTTCGTGTGGATGATGACTAATTCAAAAACTTACAGAAGTATGCACCGTTTTAAAGACAGCATCGGAGTAGTAGTAGAAAATATAAATTTCCAGGCTCTGGCCTTAAAGGGACCATTCAAGAGGGGAGCCCCGATTTCGAAAGGTGGCCCCTCTAACTGGAAAGCTAACACGAATTTACACAAAAAAAGACCACCAATCGATATAGTTTGTCGAGTTGCGTCTTAATATGTAATTTTGTTGTTCTGGAATTTTAAAGAGGAATGTATACAAATAATACAGATTTCATACCAGAAGTTTTTGGATATAATATCCCTTTTCTATCAAATATAAAATATGTAGGTTATTTTGTTGTGTCATCTAAATATTAAGGTTTCTTGTAGAACGACAAGCAACTAAAATTAAATTTGGAAGTAATAAGACAATTTTATTTCCATGATTTAGAGATGATGACTGTTACAACCATCAAGGCTTAACTTCCTCCCGTTGGTAGTTTGGGGCATGTTAGTGCATTTGACACATTATTAGTGACTTTACCACAATTTAGATTTAAAAGGGTCACTTCACGAAAATCCATGAAAAAATCGATTTTTCAATTTTGATTGAAACATAAAATACCATTCTTTTTCTTTCTAATTCAGTTTAAATTTTTGCTCTAGCTTAATTAGAAGTATTTTTAATATTTTTTTTAAAAAGTTGTTTACATCTGTCAAACCCCAAAACCGCTGATTGCCACGCCCTCTCAAATCAAAACAAAATACACATGCTACTTTTCAGCCTTTCCAAATGGTTTAAATTGATTAAAATAATTTATTCTGGTCAGCAACTTATTCAGGAAAGAAGTGAAGTGAATAGTTGTAGATGTTTGTTTACTTACAGCCTATTTTTTACCTCGTCATATGCAACGAATTTCTGCTATCGTGCGCAATAGTGTTTTCCATCAAAAACATTAATAAAACGTCACAGAACGTTTTTTAAACTATGTTACGTAATAAAATGTTTAAAAAACAAGGAGTTTAAAATAAATGTACAAAAATCCAAACTTTTGTGGATATAAATGTTGATCAGGCGGTTGAATCCTAGGAGGACCCACTTTTTGTCGCCAAATTTTTTGTCGCCAAATTTTGAGCGATAAAGGTTACAATATGGTAACCCTTCCATTTCATCAAAAATTTGGATTTTCAAATCACCGAAAAAATGGCAACCTAAAAAGTACAACGTTTTCGCCTTTTCCGAAAAAACGTCATTTTGACATTTGACTTCGTTTGAGAAGGTTTGCTCTCCACCGGTTGTTGTTAAGAATGGCATGTGAAAGGAAAATTGAAAGTGAGGATACGACACGTTTGTTTGTGCTTTTGGGCACAAAGGGGAAGAAAGAGACATTAGAATGGTGTATGAAAGCTAATTTAATTGCTTTTCGTTATGAATGTCCGAGGTTTAAAAAAATATGCGTTTGCAAGAACGAAAGGGAACGGTTGACGGCTACGAATGGCGTTGCCACAACCAGCCGAAAGATAATCGCCACGACGTTGTTCGGAGTGTCAGAAAGGGCACTTGGTTTAGCAAAAGCAAACTTGCTATGATAATTATCTTGCGTTTGACGAGATATTGGTTTGGCAAGAGCATGAATGCGTTCGCGGTGAATGACTTGAAAGTTAATAAGAATAGGTCACAAGTTGGTGGATGATAATTTTCATGAATTCCTTGCATCCATCGCAAGGGTGTATCCACCAACGGAACATGACGAAATGCAAGCGTAAGGTAAGTGCCTTTTAAAATTTTTTTAAATGATTGATTTCATGTATTTCTTCGATTTTATATTTGCGAAACGTCCCTTTCGTCCTTTTTTAAAAATGTAAATCATGTTGTACACAATGGTTTTAGAATGCTTTTTTAAAATGAATTTCATTGCTTTCTCCGTTTTTTTCTTTATATAATGATTAATTTAATGTATTTATTCGTTTTCATCTTTGCGAAATGCCCATTTCATCCCCGCTGACGCATGCGCTTCCCAAGAGTTTTTCGTCATTGACGCCTTTTGAAAACCTTCAATTTGGCGCTTTTTGGCGCCAAAAACAGCAGTGGGTTCTCCTAGGATTTTACCAGTCAGGCAATTTCAACATAAATAAATCAGCTTTAAAATCTAGGTTAGGTAAGTTTAATAAAGAGTATGTTTCTTTTTTTTAGATTCAGTTGAATGTTTCTGTGAAATTCCTGACATTGCACAGTTCTTTTGTGCTTTGAAACAACATTAACTACATAAAATTAATGTAAAAACCAAGGTATTCACATAAATTTTGGTCGCCAAATCTAGGGTTTGGCTACAAAATTGTTAATATGTTGTGACTTTTGTGGTTTTATTCAAACATTTCTTAATACCAGGTTTACTAAAACAGTAGTTAATCAAAAAAGATACAAAATTATATGAAGTGGACACAATAGAAGTTCATATGCTATACAAAATTATATGAAGTGGACACAATAGAATTTCATATGCTATGAGGTCTATTTAAAAAGAAGCAGTTGCAAAAATATTTTGCGGAGCTATGTATTTGTCACCTACACCATAGTGGTTTTACGATTCCATGCATACATTAAATAATGCGACAGAGAAAGTAACCAAAGTGTCCATGGCTTTAGCTGCTGCCGAAACAATATTTAATAATGGATAACCAAATGTACCAGTGGCTACCAATGGTATCTGGCTAAAAAGAAGCTATACATTTCTAAATGGTGTTGTTACGGCAGTTAGTTTGGACACTGGGAAAATTGTTGATGCTAAAATATTATCGCAGAAATGTTCATGAAATTTTAACAGCGATGTACATTACAATGAGTGTTCGGCATGTTACATTGAAAATAGTAGGGGAAATGAAGTTGAAGAGGTGCACTTTTTTTTTTGTATCTCATCGCTCGCAGACATCACACAATTTACGATATACACAATATTTGGACTATATGGGAACTCTAAAGCATACAAAGCAGTCTTAGAATCTAAAGATATGTCAATATTAAAAAAAATAGAATGTGTTGATCATTTTGAGAAAATGATGAGGACATGACTCAGGGCCTTAAAATTAAAAAACAAAAAGCTTAAAGACAAAAAATCTCTAGGATGCCGTAATGGCTTCACAGATGCAGAAATATACAAATTGCAAAGATACTATGTTTTGGCTGTTCAAAACAACTCAGGAAAATTTGTCAGCCTTAAGGCAAGCTATTTGGGCTATATTTTTTGATAAAATGTTCACAGATTTGAATCTACGACACGGCTTTTGCCCCATGGGATATGACTTGTGGTGTAGATATAATATTCTATACTGAAAGGTTACACATACAAGCATAAACACGACATACCTATTGCAATTAAGAATTGCATAAACAAAGTATTTAGATGTCACTAATTTTGAACATTTATCTAGATGCTTGCTTGATAAAACTCAAAATATTAGTGAAAGCGGAAATAGTGTTTTTGGTGTATAATTCCAAAAACTGTATCTGTGCAATTGGGAACTTTAAAAACTATAGTACATGAAGCTATATACTTACATAATAAAGGCTTCATTACCAAATTAAAAGTTTTAGAGATGAATTAAACATTCAACCCCTGGATTTTAAATACATCGAGCGTTGCAAGAAGTAGATTATGTGTGTATTAGGAAAGCATAATAGTCAGTTTTACAGTGAACCAAATAAACTAGAATTAAAGAATTAAATTGTAGGACAGAAGATGATCTTGCAAATGACACTAGCAATCCAAGTTATAGTTCTGGTATGCATTAGTTAATAGTAAGTTTGTACTTTAAATCACTATTTCTCAAAGGTGTAAATTTCAACACAAAAGGAACATTTTTGAAAAAACTACTTATTTTACAGCCTTGAAACTTTGCACATATGTTAACACTATACAAATAAATATTTTAATGAGAGATTTTGTCAAAAAAATTATTCAAAAAATATTTATGGATTAAAATGTACAAGAATTTTCATCGTTTTAAAAATTTTGACGTGTTATTCCACATATGATTTTTTTAAAAAAACTAATCAAAATTTTGAAAAATGCTCCCATTAAAATAAAAAAAACAATACAATGAATACACAAAAAAAATTCATGACTTTACAAACAGCCAATTTTTAAAAAATGTTCCTTGAACTTGGTCATTTTTAACATTACGGAGATAGGGAAAATGCTGCGTGAAGTAACTCCCTTAAGTGTACCGTCACAAATTACCCTCTTTTCGTTTCTAATTGATATTGCAATGGAAAATAAATAGTACAGCTGTACAACTCACTCCAATTTCTGTACAACTCACACAAATTCTGAGGCTTAGTTCCAATCAAAATGCACTGGCTTGCATGTTGCCAGTTATATTCCTATGACACTTTTAAGAGTTGTTGGAAAGCTAAAATCTTATTTTTTTCACAATTTGAGATTTTTACATTTTCAAATTGTATCGATTTTAACCTTTCTATAAAAATTTAATTTAACCTCTAGGGTAACTAAAAGCTTTAAAACATATTTTTAAATAATCTTTGAAAATTGGCCGCGCCCATTTATATGGCGAAACACGTAAACAAAGTACCTCGGTTTTGATTAAAATTTCAACGTCTTATATAAACCAAAACAAGTATCTTTTATTGTAAATTGAGCCTATTTTTTATTTCCTAGCCGATCGTACTGTATGCATTAAAACCAATTTATCACAAAATGTAAATTTTTAAATTGGATGTTACTTTTCTGAGAAACTAATGTTAACAGGTATTTAAATTTTTTAATTTATATTTATAATGACGGCTTATAAATACTGAAATGAGCAGTTTTTTGTAAGAAACTCAAAAAAATGTATTTATTACAAATTTTTTATGGGGAAAAGTGGGTCAAATTTCACTATGTTTGATAAAATACTTTATAAATTATGAAAAAACTCAAAATTAGCCCAAAGATCATTTAAGTATAATGAGAAAGGTGTATTTTAATTGTATGAAAACTTTCAAACATGTACATATAACAGTTTTTTGTGAAAAGGTACATCGAAAGAAGCCAATTTAACATTGTCGGTATAGAAGTTTCCTACTCCTCTTAAAAGACTAATCAATTTTTTGCTCAAGAAAATAAACTTTACATTTTTCAAATGAAGGTACTTTTGCTGCTGGAACACTTAATATAGGTTAAAGATTTCCCTTCAGAGATTAATGGAATAAAATAGCATTCCTATACCTGAGGGTTATACATTAATTTTAGTCATGAAGCAAGTTTAAATTTATAAGAATAGTTATTACTAAGTATGAATAAAATAATTCTAAATCTTGGAGAATTCAGTGCAGAAAGTACAGCGCAAGACAACACAGCGCCATGATGCAAATATTACTCAAGGGGTTATTTTATAATGAATTGGTAAATTATAGCTATGTATTAACATTATTAAACCTATAGCTATAACTGAAAACTTTGAAAAATCAGTACTGTGTTATAGAGAAAATGAAGAAAGATTAACTTATTTAATTAATTATTTTAAAGATAATTGGAGAATATATAGGAGCAACATGTATCTACCCTCAAAATATTCTCTTGAAATATAACATCGACATCAAAGAATAACGGGTGACTAATCAAGCGTAAATAACATCATCAAAGGTTTGTGTAATTGCTTTACCAGTCTTGTGTGTTGAAGGTAATCAACCTAATGTCTGGAAGTTTACACAAGCTTTGAAGTAAGAAGACAGACAGCCGAAACAAGGTTAGAACAGCAATTCTTTGGACTGACAAAGTGAACAAAGTGGAAGAAGATCACTGATACATGAAATCAAATTAAATCTATCGTTACAGTGCACGAAACTTGCTTATAGGAGTAATTATTGTTAAGAATTCGCGTATAAATTTAGAAACCAACACACACACAGTAGCAAGCCGTGTTGCACCGACCACATATATGTAGATGTAGTCACCAAAGGTTTGTTGTGAGTTCCTAATCGTCATTACATTTGTTCTGTCTCTTCAGTTTGACTCTTGATTTCATAAGAAGACTACCGTATAAAACAATTCATGCACGCCAAATGTTTTGGAGCTCAAAGTCCTCATTTTGTCTTGATATGAAAATTTGGGGTCTGGGTGCTAGCTTTGGACTTGTCTTCGTCACTTGGAGGTGGTTTAAAATCACGAGTTTCATTGTCAACGGATTCAGTAGTATATAAAATGGCAAAAATATTCAATGCTAATAATATTATCTTTTTCTTTTTAAATTATTGTTTGCTATCTTGTATCTAAAAAAAAGTTTACTTCTCGGATTTCCACATTCGGTAGTTGACAAAAAAATTTAAATGTGCAGTTTTTGCCCATATTTCATATTCACATTATTTTAAAATGTTTTTGTTTTAATATCTGAGTTTAATTTTTAAGTACGTGAGGATCTTGTGAGTCTTCCTAAAAGATTTTTGCACTCTTTTAGTTTAAAGGGAAAAATTTATAATGTGGTCGCAATTTTTTTCTAAAGGGATATTTTTATTTTAATCAAAGCATGTTAGTTAAATAATAGCATTTTCAAAAAGGAATATAATTACTATAAGTATTTCATGCGGCAATAAAGACTGAAACAAGTGGCTGCAATAAATTAAAAAAAAACTCGTACTTTATATTCTATTAACATCCAACGAACACAAAGACAATGTTTCAAAATTAAATTACATTCTTCCTGTAGGACTATGATTTTATACAAATTTAGGTCATTACTAAGTGCAATGCAAATAATAAACACCAACTACAGTAATTAGTTTTATTCAGTAACCTTGTGTTTGTCTTCAGTATCGTAGTTTAAACTTGTTTCCAACTGTAGACATATATGCTCAAAAGTAATGACTAAATAAAGATTCACTGATATCTCTCTTAATGGAAAGCCTGCACCAATGATCGGGTGGCCGCGGTAGCCGAGTGGTCCAGGTATCGGACCGTGGCTTGCTTTGTCACGTGTTCGAGCCCAGTACCACTAAAGACCCGCCGTGTAGGGCAGCGATGCACGTTAAATATGTCGAGAGCTGAAACGTCTTCCCGTTGGTGTGGTGTGGTAGTTAGGAGAGGGGGGTGCCAGCTCAGGTGTCGTCCACGTCACTTGTCTATGGATCAAAATTACGTGGTCCGTCGCCAAAAGCCCTCGTGTAGCTGAACAGTGCGACGTTAATATTCATTCAATCAATCAATCAAGCACCAATGATCGGCAAACTATGGTACGCGTGTCACATGTGGCACTTGGAAATAATTTTCAGTGGCACTTTACTCTACTCTACACATTTGTCAATTTTTAATTGGACGGAAGTTGATAAATTTGTAATGGATCTTATTTGACAAACATCATCAAAATATTGGACATTAACGGTATTACAAAAAATCTGCAAGATATCTCTAAAGAAAAATTTTTAGGTATTTTGCGAATTATTGAATACCATTGCTGGAGAGATTTAATTGTTTGAGTGAGAAAACTATTTGTACTCTACTTTCCATTTTTGGCTCTACATATCTAAGTAAAAAGACTTTTCTTATATGAAAAATTTTTCGAGTCCGCAAAGAAATTGTTTATCAACTGAATGCTCAGAATCATATCCAATTGAAAGTCTCAAATTATACCACTGATGAATTGAAAGTAGAGTGGTGCAAGCGCTAGATTCGCATTAATATCTTTTTTATATTTTTATTTAACTATATTTAAAGGAAATAATTATATTTTATGTTTATTTCTTATTTTAATAAATTATTTAAATATACATAATATATGTAAAATTTCAATTTTGTAGAGATAAATATATTTTAGTCTGTTTACTTTTTTATGTTAAAATATACGAAAATATATGACTTCTGCGAAACAATAGAAACAAAAACAAAAGAAATCCCCCCTTAAATAAATAAAAAATTGCAGATAAAAAATTGAATTGTAATATCTATAATTCATGGAATTTTTTTGCGGATTCGCTTAACGTGGAATTTAAGAACGCGAAATATCAGTTCATTTGCTGATACTAATAATCAAAATTTATATTATGTCTCTAAAAGTACAAGATAGAAAATCATGCTTAGCTTTTGTAATATTTCTGCAATGACATTTATTTAAAACGATTCATTTAAACAATTAAATTTAATGATTAACATTTTAATGAAACGCAACACACTAGTCATATATTACCAAAGAAAATATTTCACTTAACAAATAAAGGTTTTATTGTTTCCCAATCCAAAACTGTGTTCGGATTTTTTCAACTTACAGCTAAATAAATTCTATTCCAATTTTTTCATTTCGTCTTTCTTTCCATTTACACGAATCACATAAGGGGACAAAGTTCCCCCGAGAAGATGTGGTATTCTGGTTCACCGCATTTTTGTTTCTCATATGTCGGTATCTGTAATTTAATCTGTGTATAAAAATTTGTCGCAGCAATTCTTCCACTCCAAACACTTAACAAATTTATTTCAACAGTTTAATCAATGTTTTAACCAACATCAAGTGAGATGTATTGGCAACAAAATTCAAAAATGGCTGAAGCATGAAAATCTTATTTAGTGGATACTAGCAGGAAGGGGGAGGGGGCGTTAACGCCCTAGAGGACCACATAATCAATTCTCAAGAGCTCTCAAAGTCAGCCAATGTAAGTGCAGACGCAGATGTTTCATTCTTTATTTAGAAGGAGGAAATGAACGCCTTTCATTGTACCTTTCGTCTACCCTATCGACAAGATGTCAAACTCACAATTCGACATGAGCACATATGGTGGTTGTGGTTGCCTAAATGAAGTATGAATATCTTCATTAAGGTTTCCCTCTTGCATTATTCTAAAATAGATTCTTACTTCTATTGGTGGCGTAAACTCTTGGATTGTTTTGATATTAGTTATTTTGGATCTATAACATATAACTTTTTATAAGACAAAAAACAAATTGGGAGATATTTATATAAAGGGAATTGAGGAATTCTGATTCGATGCCTTCATTTGAAACGTTTTCTTAGGGAAAATCTCATATATCCGTTTTAATGTACTTGTTAATTGAGAAAATGTTCCAGATTATTGATTTCATGACTTTTCATCTTTATTGTACTAATATTTTCATTGAATGTTGATAAGCTCATTTAGTTGGATGGTTTTTGGCAGTTTCTGTTTGAAAAAATCTAAGGAAGCGGTTCAAAGCACACTAACATTTTGAAATTTTAATTCTCAAGTACGAAATATGACTAGATCTAGATTTGATAAAATAATTTCACTAATAAGTGTAATCACTTTATGGACGCATATACAAAATGCGAAAAAAAGGATATATAACTTTTTTAATGCTTTATATGAGATGATATATATGTGAGTGTGTCCGTTATTTAAATACTTAAGAAATAAGAGACTCCGTAAGTTAATTACTTTAATATAGAAAAAAGGACATCACAGGAGGAACACACAGGTAAAAAAAGAGAATAATGCTATCTGCCTTTACATAATTAGATTTAAAACATAACGCGTGTTGGAGGTTTTCCACCTCGTTCTCATGGCGGCGGAAAGAGAACTGTCTTGCAGTCTCGGCTGACGGCCTCAAATCACTTCACTTCATTCATGACTTCGGAAGTGGTCTGCGAGTAGCTGAATTATGGCTCCCGGATGTCGGTAAACTTTCAACTAACATCCACATGTATTATAATCTTCATATTCTATACGAAAATGCTAATTATTAATACTATTTTGGAGTTTTAAACAATCAAAGTCATATATTATTTTATTATTAGTTTGATATACTTCAAATAAAGCATGCAAAAGTCTATTTTATTCTTAACAGGTCTCAAGACTCTTAAGTTGCTAAATTTTTCAATTTTTTGTTAAAAAAATGTATTTTTTTAATCCGCAGCATTTCTAAGCATTTTGATTTTGACCAAAATTTTGATATCCCTCTAAATAACTAGTGAATTAACTAGAGAAATACGTAGTGAAGCTTAAACAAAAACGCTATTTCTTTCTTATCTTAAACTTCATTTTTATACAAACAAAAAAATTAGCTTCCTCACAAGATTTTTTAGAAACTATGATATTAATTTGAAATTTCGCACACGTGTTCAAAATAAGGCTCTTAATAACCTATACAACAATTTAAAAAAATGATAGAATTTTTTGTTTGAATTTTAATTAATTTTTTCTTAAAATTTTCGTTAAAATTGTATTATTTTTTTCTTTTAAATTTATTAAAAGTTAAAATAACTAAAAAAGTATGCATTTTATACGAAGTAAAATTGATTTTGTGAATGTTGATTAATTTTGTACTTTAGAACCCTGATTAGTATAAAATACTGATTTTCATATTTTTGAAAAATCGTCCAATTTATATTTCTCTCTTTATAACTTTTAAATTATTTTTGAAATTCTCTAAAAATTTGAGAAATAGTGTAAATATATATGAATTTTACGTGATAAAAATTTCAAATTATTGTTTTGTTTTATAGCTAAGTTAAATTGGTTTGAAGAAATATGTTTTTTTCGAGTGCACGGGTATATTTTAAGAGTTCTGAGTCCTATTAAGCTTGTAAAAGTTTTGCTCACTATTAAATAAAGAATTTTTTTCTAATTCGCAATTAAACAATAGTAGAATATAAAAATAGTGTATCAATAAATTTGTTAATTATTTCAATATTATTCGAAAATCCTAAATTACAATATGGAGACATTGTTATTTTTTTAATGAATAAATGACATAAACCTCTTTTATATTCTAACAATTGCTTATTAAGTTCACATTGCTGGCAATAAGATATTATTGAAATATGATAAGTAATAGAATTCATATCTCTAATATACATCAGGTAGAGAAACTGATTAAATAATTGCTAAATAACCAACCCTATTTAATATATCTGCATATAAAATTATTCTACAATGTTACATTTGAGATTCACTCATCTCTCATTTTAACTAAATTGAATTCCAAATAGTTAATGTAATAAAAAATAATATATTTTTTATATACTTATTCATAATCATTACTTATATTTTACAGAAATTTATTCACCCGTTGTACCAGTAGGCTTCCAATAATTTTTGCTCTAAATTTAGTTTGCCTTTTATCATTTTAGTTTTAAAATAAACTAATCTATACAAAAAATTATATGTACATTTTAATGAGAAATATTTGAAATAACACTTCCTCATAAATAACTTTCGTATTTTACATTTAAGTAGATTATCTGAAACATATTTTTACAAACCTCGCAAGATTATTTTATTATAAAATTCAAATAGCCTATCTCTTAAATAAGTGCGCATTAAATTACATAAAATCTACAATCTAATATTATTCAACATCCGTTGTTATAGGTGTCTATTTCATTTCTAAATGCCATTTTCCAACTAACGGTTATTTGAAAAACAAAAAAATGCATTGGAATCCACCAAGAAACACCAATACCATTTAATTTAAGTATTTTGAAGCATCAGTAAAGGGCAGAACAATAAAAATTCATCATAGATTAAGTTTTTACTTGGGTAATATTAAGAACATAATGTACTTGTGAATATGAATATATCCATTACATGTCTTACAAATAACAATAAATAAACATTATGTTACCTTAAAAATCTAGTGTTATACCAATTCCAAGAAATAATATATAGCTTCAAAGAGGGAACAAATATTCATGCCATTTACAGGAATCGATTAAAAAGCATTCGGCCCATTTAGGCTTAAGAAAGCATTCAAGAGAAACTGATTATCCTTCATTACCACTCTTTCTGAGATTTATTTCCCCAAGATTAACTCACAAGCCAACAAAGAAGCTTTATTTCTATTCTTCGTTGAAAACAATCAGAAATTTGGAAGACAATTTCCTGATGGCTCTGGTGTCAAGAATACACGGACTGTATTCTTCTGAACTAATTATCTTCCGCGTTTATAAGTAATTAACTTAGAACTAGCAAAATCAGTGGTTTTTTATTAGATTATTATAGTTGATTTTTTCTTACTATAAATTAATTAGTTTTATGGGACTTAATGTATTATTAAGATAAGATTTTCTTTTCTTCGGGGATACATTTTTTTGAGACTGCTGATAAGATGTTGCTTTACAAAAAGATTCTTGAAAGATGTGTCTTTCAAGAGGATACACAGTTCTGTGTAATTCAATATGAAATAAAAATGCCAATTTGAAGAACATAATAATTAATGAGCATTTAAATAATGAAACATTTATTTTGTGAAAAAACATGTCAACTGTAACCAATCGTGTGTCTTATCTGTGAGATTATTCTTTAAGTAGGCAGAAGCCAAATTTGCGGGTATATCGTAGTATAGAATATTATCAGCAATATTAGCGAAAGGCTCCACTGCATTTTCTTGTCTAGAAAAAGTAATTCAGAAAGGACTCTGATATTTGAAGTAACTGCTAATCTAGGGGTGTTGGTCATTGGATGCCACTGTTGCGACCCGAAGGTCACAACATACATGATCTTAAGGTACTTGGGGCGTCTGAATTCAACACATCTTTCATTCCAAAATAGTTCTATGAACAGACTACTTTTTCTTCCTCTGTGAACGACTTAGTGGTTTTGATTTCTATGCTAACTACGACTAATTATGGCTTATTATCGTAAATTATAAAAATATCTATATACAAGAAGTAATGGGCCTTTGGGATCTCTATTGGATTTAAATAAAACATCTGGAAATTAAATTGATCGAGCAAGGGAAGAACCTGATGAAATATTGTATATTAATCACGATAGTGACAGTAATTTTGAAAAAAAAAAACCAATGAACTCGAAACGTTTGAGTTGAAAGGTGAATTTTCAAAAGATATCTAAATAACTCAATCAAAACTTATTTAACTCCACAAGTGTACTACGAGACATGCTGTGTCCTGTCAAAAATACATAAGCAAGAAAAGTTCCACATGATATATGTCGATCATCTTAGGACAGTAAAACTACAATAAGTTTTAAAAAAATATGACAGTTTTGGGTGCAAAAATCATTCCTGTAAGGTTTGCGAAAATTATCTGTGGTTTTTAGTTCAGTTTGATTGGATTGTTTCTCAACTGTTCAAAGAAAAATTGAAAAGTCCGCAAAAGTAGGCAAGTGTACTTTCTCCTCATTAAATTATTCACTGGAATTACGATTTTTATGACCTAAAAATAAAATAACTATAAAAAAAGGATTGGAGTGACTCCATCCTACAACACGACTACTAATGTTAGTAAGGTGTGTGTGTGCGTGCCTTCTCACAGGATGAAAATAGATATTTTTATTTCTGATCTATCAGTTATGAATAATTTACAACTGTATTGCTTAAACTTGGGAGCAATCTTAAATCCTAATTTTTAATGCAACTTATGAGATTATTTAAAAAAAGACTTCATTGAAGTCGAAGTTCCTTATATCAGTACTTCTTGCACAGACATGTATATTCGGCCGATTTGTTGGCAAATGTGTTTAAGATCCTTATCAGTTCGTGAGTCTTTTTTCGTTGACAAGTAGCGCTCGCGCGAACTCTTTTAAAATCAAAGACAGTTGATCGAGCACAAACTGGGAGAATGAATGTTCAGGCTCAGTCTCGCCTAATATCCCCGCTAATGTCTGAAACATGTTGAAAATGCCTCTGTTCACACGCAGTCTCCACAAATCTAGTTTGGCTTTAAATGCAGCTACTTTGTCTGCCAATTTGAAAACAGTTTTCATTTCCCCCTGAAGGCACAAATTGAGTTCATTCATCAGGTTGAATATGCCACACAGGTAAGCCAGTATATTGACCCATACCTTTTCACTGAAATGTGCTACCAGCGGTGACTTCCTTTCTAAGAGAAATGTTTGCAATGGGGGGCTCTCGCAGAGCTGGCTTTTATGAAAATATTCAGTTTTAGCAGACGTCTCTGAAAGCAAGCACGTTTTTTCTTCATTCATATATACCAATTGAATATAAAACTAAACATTCACTTTTACTCCATTACTAATAAGTCAAGAATTTCTTCGATGGCAGCTATTCTTTTCCTCAGGAGAACAACTGTAATTACGCATGATGATTAAACTCTTGTTATCTTAAATGAGCTTTTAATTAGTGACAAGGACTATAATCATCCATTCAAACTCTATATTTTTTTCAGTAGTGCTGTCTGGGGAATAACGCAAGTGTATTAAGTTTGACATTAGCATTATTTACTTAGCGATAAAGACGAATCCGATACATTCTCTAGACAGCTTCTTCACTTCCTTTTTTTTGACAAGTAGGGTATTTTATTTGTCTTGTAAGAAAATCTTTCAACCCCTTAAGAAGACATCCTACCATGTACACAATTTCTTTTACTTAGATAGTTATAAGAGAAAATTATACAAGTACTGTATTCGAACACATATGTAATAAACATTTCATAAGCAAAATACTATTTTTAAACAAACAATAATGTAAAATTTTTAATTTTTTAAAATTATTTCAAACTATTAAAATTCTTACTACTCATACAAATTTAAATATTTTTGAACCATATTTTAAGATATTCCTGAAAGTATTTCTCACAATTCTGTGCATGGTATTGGTATTACGAGTGATACTTTTATTTTTAGAATTTTTTTCTCTTAGACACTATAAAAAACAGTAAAAAAAAAAGCTATATCTACCTTTATAGATTTCTAAAAAAACTGTTCATCTAAATACTTATTCCATGCTCAGAATTATCAAACATATTATACTAAACAACCAGAAAAAAGATTCATAATTTTATAGTGAATATAAAAAAAAAGCCTTAGTATTTTAAATACATGATCATCATGAAAAATAAGATGCTGAGAAAAAGCAATTTAAAGTTTTTGAAATAAAAAAATAATTGAGAGAGCTAATATATATATATATATAGTATCCCTTTTAATATATATTAAAATTCAAGTTGTACTAAGTATTTTTAATGTAAAATTCATACTGAATTAGCACATATTAAAAAGAGTAAATAAATTCAGATTAAATGGAATGAAATGATACAAAAAGTAAAATAAACAGCTATATCTAACTTTGTGGATTTTTTAAAAAATAGCTCTTCATATAAATTCTTAAGCTATGCACAGATCTTTCAAACATTATATACACAACAACCAGGAAAAATTTCAAATATTTATAATTAATACCATAAAAAGTCTTAGCATTTTAAATATATGAACGTGAAAAACGTTCAAACTTTTTAAAGACAATAAAATACCTGAAAGAATTTAAAAAAATTTGGTCTTCATTCTTACATATATTACAATTTAGGTCATAGTAAATATTTTATAACAGTAATTCATATTCTAAGTTATTAAATATTATTAAATAATTATATTAAAATTAAATGTATTAAAATATTACATTATGTATCAAATGCACTAAAAATATCATTTGAAATTATAAAACATTCATTTTAAGTTCATATAATAATTGTAAATAATAAATATTATTAAAAACCACCCCGTTCATCTATGATTCCTTCTTTTTTAATAAATGTTTCACCGCATTTTTGCTAACGCAATTGCGTACACTGCCAATCTTTTTCTTTTCCTCTGATAAACTCGAAGATAGTCTCAACAGACAGCTAACAATTTTGACATTTTATTTGAAGCAAGCCAATTTTCCTTTTGCAAATTTTCTAATGATTTTTTGTACCAAAATTGAATTCACAAACTGCATCACAAACAACAATAGTTACTCGACGTAGTGTCACTGACGTTTCTTTCGAACATTTACCCCATATGATGTTGTGAAGTCTCTCGTTTGCATTTTGTGTCACACATCTTATGCATCTTTGAAGGAGTTCGTCTGAAGCTTATCTTTGATATATTGGCATAATTTTTGTTAAATGAGCTTCCTTCAAGGGTGTCTTCACATGCTTTACATGAGGACCCGGTACTTCACCACGAGCAAGAGCAGCCTGGAAAAAGCACCAAGAATCTTTTCCACTTGGACATTTAAAATGTTGAGGGTTTTGGTCCATTGATATACTATGAAATAATGCTGCATAAATTGCAGTTTTCACTGCTTCTGCGTCACTTTTGTTCGAGTGATTCGCATTTTGATAGTAACGTGACAATTTTTTAATTGTCTCCTCCTTTAAACTGCCACGGGATTTCCCTCCCAAGGAAAACCTCTTGCTCGCCATTCTTTATCAGCTTTTCGTAAATATGTACCTAGTCTCTTGCTAACATGGTTTATGCACTCTTCCTTTTTTATTTTTATTTCAGGGTCATAAACTTCCTTAGTATTTAAATATTGATATGTTTCTGCATCACCATCTGACGATAGTGTCATGTATTTAAAACCATTAACTTCAGATCTTTGCATTAATTTAAGAGCGGCCTCATGTTCCATGGCACAAGATGATCCTATGTGATTGATAGCACATGAAGTTATATGATCTTAATACCACACATGAGAAATTCTGCTGAATTTTTTCCCAAACCAGATTTTGCGCGTTCATATTCAATGCAGCGTTTGAACATAATTTTAAAAAATCCATGACAAATCCAGTAAGAAAGTCAATCACGCAACCTACACCTATTTAAAATGAATGTCCCCGAGTCAACCAAGTACCGTCAAAAGTAACATCTATATCAGTAATGGCACTATTACTTTGATAAGCTCTTTTCATCTGACTTCGAACATCATTCAAACTTTTTTCTGTAGATCTAACCAGAGATTTAAATAGCTTTTTTTTATATGTATTGAATGTTCTGCTTGAGGATTAAATCCATATTCATATTAACATACAATTTTTTTCATAGCTAAATAGCCTTTCCCAGCACTTAAAAATGATTGCCCCATGTGCATGTTAATGTCAAATGATTGGCTTTCATTACCTTCACTGTCCAAAATTCGTCTGTATGTAAAGTTATTTGATTTAACTATATCGAAAGCAGTGCAAAAGACAGAGATTTTTTTTTCGAAAATCCAAGCATTTCACCAATGCCAATTTTTAGTCAAAACGATTTGCAAACATCACACAATAAGTTTCACAATAAGTTTCTTAAAATCCTTGTAAAAACTGTACATCCATTATCACATAATGAGGGGCTTCAGAGTTTTCATAACAATTTAAATCGTTCAAGCATCTGTCTTCTAAAGTTTGGCATCTCATATTTCTTTTTGAAAATGCTGATGAAATAGAATTTTTATCTTTTCTGAAAACATCAGTTTCACGACTGTAGTGTTCAGTGCACCATGTCTTGTTAGTTTTTTGTTTAATTACAAGACTCGATCACTTCTGTCTAGGCATGATGAATTAAATTTTACTTATTAATAAAAATATTTTCCAACTAATATTTTAAATTATAAAGAAATAAATTAAATACATAATTGGCTTTGGAAAATCCCTTTTGTTTTGATACTAATGGTTTTAGAATAAGAAAAAAAAGGATGCTCGAAAAGCAAAATTTTAATAACGTTTCTCTTTTACATAAAAACAAACGAATTAATTCACTTCTCTTCTAATTAAAGTATAAAGCTTTAGAATTGTGTGTAAAAGTAAACTAATCCAAATTGTTTAGTCTAGGGTGATAGCGTTTGCATTAGAAGCAGACGTCACGCCTTTTAGTTTCCGTTTCACTTCAACCTACTGTCAAAAAAAGTTAAATAACTCACAAAATAATGCAGCTAAATTTACCAAATTTTATAAACATATTTAAAAAAGTCACGCAACTAAAATAAGTTAATAAAAATCGTTAAAATCGTCATTTTTAGGGTAATGTGTCATCTTAAGTGCTGAGGAAGAACTACGAAATTACCCCCCCCCCAGTGCCACCGTTTTTTCCACAGGCGCGCGTGTTTACTTGGTTTGCTGGGAGAATAGAAAGGGCATGCTTTTTCACCTAAAAATGGCTTACATTAACTTTGAAAAAGAAATAAAAGAAAAGAATAAAATAATAAAATAAAATGAAAATAAAAAATTTAACCTCTAGTTACGATATAATAAATAATAAATTATAAGTTAAATGTTTTGTGATATATCCTGAAACATGGTTGGACACATAAGCCAGTATCACATCCAATGCATTTTCACAAAAAAAATAAAGAGCTTCTATTACAAACGGTAACCAAAAATGTTAGCACATGAAGCATAGAAAAGAACAAACACACACTCGAATGAAAAAATAAAGGTGAGCTATGAATTTCCTCTTTCCCGGAATATACCCTTCATAAAGTTTCTTCTCTACCTCTTTTCTGAAATAAGTAGACTCTTTAGAAGCACAGTCCACGTCATTTTATTGTTTTCCAAAACCGTGGGACTAGTTTTAAACATAACAGCACAATACAAAAAATCCTCCTTTGGAAAGACGAGAATACAAGTCCGTGGTACAGAAGGCGTCAGCTCAGCTGCACGTATATACACGCTTGCGGCTCTCAGGGGGTAAAAAGAGTAGAGAAATTAACAAAATCACTGGCATACTAAGGTAGGAAGAAATTCAGGCCCTAAATGCATCGTAATATTCCTTTCACAAAAATTTATTAATTATTATATTGTAAAGTTTTCTCATTGATGAGTACAAAAAATATAATAATCAGGACTTTTTTATGGAGTTTTATTTGTAAATGATAACTTCAAATGACCTTATTTTTCTAAATTTGTTTCACATACATTTATTGATCTCTCCATGTAAAATTTTCAAAAAATAATATTTTTCATAAAAAAAAGGATTTACGTTTAAGAGTGCAGGGGGTAAAGACTTTCTTTACCTGTCTCTGCTCTCTCCTTGCTTCTCCTGCTCATGTTCTGGACAGCTGGGGCACTTCCCAGCGACTGTTGTATGAAGAGCAAGACCTGGTGTGTAACACTATTACACGGAAAGGTCAAACGGACTTGGTGTAGGTTTTCCTGCTCCAAGGGGATTGGAAACAACAACAACAACACAACACATTTAAGATAAAAATTTTAAAAATTTAATTTTTTTAATAATAAAAAATATTTTGTGGAACTCTATAACAGAATATGTTAAAAATTTACTGTAAGTTGTATGTATAATTTAACCTTAAATAATACTTTGCAATGCAAACTATGAATATAATAATACTTGCTTTTGTAATAATTAACTATCTATGGATTTATTGCTAAAAAAATTATGCACAAAGAAATGCTAAAATACAGCAAAAATATTTCAATTTATTTGTGCATATTAATCTGATTATAATCTTTAAATTAAAAAAAAATTAGGTATGTGAACAGTAATTTAAATAATATTGTTACTAACTCAAGGTTCTGCAAATAATATTTTGCGACGTTTATTGAAACAAAAATCTTTATTAACATCACAACACAGAGACACACAAAAAAGCCTACAGTTTTCAAGAAAAGAGCTACATATATACACTCAATTCTACATCTGACATCATCTTGTGATGTAATCAGGAACCAATCAGTGACCGGTGCGCATGACATCACTTTAATCCTTACGTCATAGTTATGATGCCACGAGCGTGATCAGGGAAAGTTAAAGAATAAATCAATGGCGTCGCAACAAATATAATATAATCATTTTAACATATATACCATTGAAAAATTACTGTATTAAAACAGAAAAATGTATTTCTATATTTTGTTGAAAAATTTATTGTTTTAATATTAACACTCATTTTCTAAGTTACCAAACTAAATTATATTCAGAATTTGAGAAGTTGGGATGTTTTTTTTCCCTGAAACCGATGGCAATATTCCATTTCGGAAGTTTAGTAACGGAAATAAGTTTATGACCTTCACCAAAATGAAATCCTGATAATTTTCTTCCGAATGTTCTAATAAGAACTTAACTGAAAAAAAAATTAAGTAATGAATTATTGTCTGATAAATGCTATTCAAACTTGAAATTAAAATCTTCCTTCATCTCAGAACAGATGTAACTAATGAATTTTAAAACCAACGTTTTATAAAAATAAGGAATACTTTAATTCTTATGTAAAGCAGAAAACATTAAATACTACTTGGCATTTGAAAACTTATCTCATGTTTATTGTTTGTGAACATTCATTATGTGAATATTGAATTAAATGCTTTAAGTTTATGACTTTTGAATCCACTTTACAAATGTTTTTCATCAAAAATAGTTGTGAATGAATGTGTATAATTTTTATTAAACTATATCTCCAGTCAAACACAAAGAAATATTGTTAAGCCCCCTGATCAATCTGTTTATCTTTTGAACAAACTTATTACTCTATGGCTTTTGGAAATGAATACTTGTGGAATGTTTTATAGTATTTACAACATTTGTCATCTTTTCTTAAGTATCGATGTATTATTTTTATTTTATTCTTTGAATAAAGAATAACATAGGGACTGAAAATAAATATGTTTAATTTTCAAATATAACTTTTTTTTAAAAAACGAATGAGTTCCAATTATTATTGTCTGATCCTTTTTCTTGTAAAAATACCATTTCGCTTCATCAAGTATATATATATATATATATATATATATATATATATATCAATAAGTGAAAAAAATGAAAAGAACTTTTCTTTCGCTCGTACAGCTCACTTAAAAGTTTTGAAAAATGGGAGAATTTTTTTTTTTATTTTGTCTCAAATTTTTCTTATGATTTAATGTACTAACTTCGTATCATTAATGTTCTAAATTTAAAATTTGAGATGTTAAAGCATAGCATAGCTATCAGCCCATATCATTGAGTAATTTTGCTTTTGAGCTTGCTGTGTATTTATCAAGACTGCAAGCATTAATCAAATACAATGTCAAAATTGGTATGATAAACTATACAATTTAATATTTTTCACTGTATTGTTAAAGGATTGAATGATCTGATTTCATTGAACATTATGACGTATATTTCACAAACTTATATCCTAATATATGATACATAATGCTCCATTTACCTCTCTATCTAACATTCCGTCATGTGATTTGAGCTTGGGATTATATGCACTGCGTAGATTAATGAGGCATATGTTAAGCAACAGATTCGTTTCGAATCTCCAGGGACATAGAGGTGACAGAAGATCATGCCCCTTCATAAATGGACAGAATCTTATCACCATACCGAATAGCAAGGGGGCTCCGTTAAGACTGTTGAATAGTCAATTATGTGACTCTTTGCAATGTATAGATATGTAATGTAAATCAGTCATATAAAAATGCAAGTATGAAAGAAATTAAATGTTTCTCAATGGACTCATTATTCAATTCTAAGAGATATCCCTCTTAAAATATATTTTCTGCATGAGAAAAAACATTCCATATGAGTTAAATGACAAACTGCATTTAATTTGGTTGTCATGGTTTCAAGAATTGATTCTGAAAACCAACTTTCTCTTTGAAATGTATTTCATTTTAATGAGAAAAACTTTGTTCATTTTAAAATGTGTTTTTTCATTCATAATGATCTCAAATATTCGTTTCTCAATGAATATGAAAAATTGTCCATTTTTTAAACTACATTTCGATTAAATGAACAGTTCTATTCTTGAATGGTTGTTTATTAACAGGGCGATTCGAAACTACAAGCCAGGAACTACACTTTCCAGACTTCTATACCACATCAATGCGCCCTTTGAGTCTTGAGAGTGTATTAAAGCGATAAATAGTAAACCTTCCTTGGCATAAAAATTCGAACTCTTGTATCATAAAATCCCCTCTGTACTGTATAGCTTATGAACTGAGACTATAGGATCGCATAATACCCATAATGTTTTTTAAAGTAAAATTGGTAGATAGTATAGGCGTATTTTTTCCCAAAATCATAACGTTATATGTTAATTGACTCTTTTTGGATTTAAAATCAAACAGTTATTTTGTTTATAATTTGAAGACTTATATCAAAAAAAAAAATAAGTAATATAAAAAAATAAGTCGATTCCTACTTAGATCAAAAAAGAAAAATTTTATTTTAGCTACTTTTTATTAAATAGTTACATTGAATATAAATATGTATATACATAGGATATAACCACAACATTAAGTGGTAGCTAATTTTTATTCATTATCATTAAAGTATCGTATTGTCATCAAAAACAATTATGTGTGTAAAATTTCAGTTCAACTGAATACTTTAAACGTGAGAAAAATACCTTTTCAAGTTTTGACACAAGTTGCAAAAAGATTCGCTAAGTCGCCAAAAATTATGCCAACGTGGCTGTATTTGTAATTCTTTAAATAATTAGTTTTAATCAATTAATTTTTATAATTAAATTATTGTGTTGTAATGCGACGCCGATTTAACTTAAGTTAAATTGATTAATTTATTTCGTTAGATCCATTTTAAATAAAACCCGGTTCTATTCTTCTGTTGGCGTCAAATTATAGCTTAAGTTTAAACATTAGATCTTTTAAAAACAAATAAACTGTACGCTAAATCAAAAGACATTCTTTAAATAATTATTAATTTATTTTTTAAAACAATAAGATTGAAATTACGTTAAAGCCTAAAGAGATACATAACTTTACTTAACTGATAGAAATCGAGTGAGAGGAGTCATGGCGCTGCCGGGAGTCCACTAATTGGAAGGGACGTGTCAGACCAAGTGGGTGTGAGAGAAAAGCCTCCAAGAGTGTGTCAATTCGGGGTTCATCCGCTTTTATTCCACGGCAGTTTTCTCCTGTATTTTGGAGAGGATTATTTACAGAAACTCAATCAATTTATCTGATTGGTCTAGAGTCAGCGGAAGGATATCCTCTCACGGTCAATGACATCCCCCAAGCGCGGGAAATCCCCGATGACACTCCCTATACCGTGATGTAATTTATGATAACAATGCCCCCTTCCAGGCGTGAGAACGCGTCACCCTTTTCGGTGGGGTAAGAGACGCATTCACCAAATTCCATTTGTTGTAAACAACAACAGGGAGATGTAAAAACTACAGTTGCAATCCTTAGGGACCGGCGACCTCCCATCACTCCTCCCCTCTTTCAGATTAACAAAACTAGAATGAATGAAAAACAAAAATTTCAGCAAGTAAATGTAAATACAAAATTGCCCTAGCGTCGGCACATCCAACACAAGAAAAATTCAATGTCCATATCAAAGTCCAAAACAATTCACGGACTCCTGGTTCACGAACAGCTGTCCACGACTTCATGGTAGAGAAAAAAAATTGTCTGGAGCGTCGTAATCACGCTGAAAGCACTACAGTTCGTTTCCCGGTGCTGTTTGAATCCTGTAGGGGTTCTGTCCATACTCGTCCATGATGTCCGCAGCTCCATCAGCGCTTCCATATCTCGAACGAAATCTGCTAAACTGCAAAAAATAACAAAAAAAAAACTTTGTCTCCCAGGGAAACCATATTAGTAATGAAACCACAATTATTAAAAAAAAAAAAATTAAACTTGGCCCTTTGTGACCGCCGTCGAAGAATCCAAGCACCAACCTCCAACTCCTCTCACCGCTCATAAAATAAAAATAAGAATGTAGAAAAAAATACAATCAATTTCTGAAGTTCCTACCCAATTCCGTGAGGGAAAACCAAATTAACTTTCAACAACGACAATGACGTTAATGTACGAAGAGGAGAAAAAAATTTCACTGAATGGATCACCCAACAATTTACAAATCATCAGACACAGACTGACAAATAGAAATAATTAAACAATCACAAAGAATAGTGTGCGACTAAATAATAAAAAAATTAAGACAAATAACACGTAAAAAATCCAAAATTTGCGTATCTAACAACTGCGCAACTCACAATAACAACACTTATGAGTATTACACAAAATACATTGATAAGAAATAAACGCTAGTGAAAACATTTACATACAATTCAAGCGTGGCACCCGGAAACCAACACCTCATAATCGTTTAACATCGAAATCTTGACACGACTAATGTGAAGTGAATGTCCCAGACCACCAAAAAAAATACTAGCAGAACCCTTCACATACTCAAAGCATAAGAAATTTCAATGGTTCACTAAGAGCATTGATAACAATATTTAATGAAATTATTTAAGTAAAAGTAAAAAAAAAAATGGAGATTGAAACGATGGGTGTGCATAGGTGGAGAAAAAAAATTTATAACCTCGGAGAATGCTTAATAGCCTAAGAAATTAAAAAATTCACTACAAGCATTGGTTAAAAATGAAAGTTTAAACAAAAATTAACGTAATTAATTAAGATTTGCAAATTAAAATTCTATAAATTAACGAATCGTATAAATGATAAAAAAAAAATTTATAACCTGTAGGAATGCTGAGTAGCCTAAGGAATTTTAAAAGAAAACTTCACTACGAGCATTGGTTACAAATGAAGTTACGAAAAAAATTACTGTAATTAAATTTAGAATTGCAAACTATGAGTGCGCATGTGATCAGTATGCACCCCCACTGTTTACAAATGCAACACAAAAAAAATTACATGTCATTCCTTGCGCAAACGATTTGTGTTGCCGCAAACGCCAAAAGAGACAGAATGAAATTAAGATAAAAAAAAATTTGCAAATCCGATTGTAAAAAAAAAATTAACTATAGAATGCCTTTAATTTAAATTTGAGAGGAAAAAAAAAAATTGCAATTCAATATACATTCAATTTCCATTTGAGAAATGAATTCCAGAAATCACAAGTGCAGTTGAAAATTTCAGAAAAAAAAAATTAAAAACATAAAATTGATATGCAACCCAAGTCATATGAGGCGACACATACAGAGTAAAGTAATTTAACTAAAAGAAAATTATTGCAAGTGTTACACATAATTAAACATAAATTCCAAGATAAAAAAAATATCGCTAAACTAATCAACATAACTTTTTAACACTCTATGTAATACAATGTATCAAGTCTAGATAATAATAAAAACTCAAAATGTTTCACTATACGCGCGACAAATATACAAACACGAAAAAAAACACAAGATCTTCGATTTACAACAATACCGCTAACTTAATTCATCGAAAATCCTCTAATTAATAACTCAATTATAATTCTATAACACCAACCTAAAATTCTCAGTAACCTTAAAATGAGTACTCGATAATCCAAAAATTGCCTTTACCTCAGATCGTTCACATCTTATGCCTCAATAACACTAACTAAACTTATCTGCAACTTCCAAATAATCAATCGATTGCTCCACAATACCATTAACTAAAACCATCTATGCTAATCAACTTATTTACAAAAATCTCACATACTCAATAACACTAACTAGACTTATCTTCAACTTTCAAATAATTAATCGACTTCTCCGCAATACCAATAACCAAAACCCGTCTTTGCTCATCAACTTATTTACACAAAATCTCATATAATCCTCAACTCAAACTTTCCTAGATGCATCTCAAAACATTATTAAATATACCACACAATCATTAACTCAACTTATCTATGTTCATCAACTTAATTACTTGAAATCGTACGAAATCCTGAACTCAAATTACCTTCTCTACATCAAAACAACTTTCTCAAATATACCGCATAATTATATCAACTCAATTTCCTTTGCCCAAAATCCTTAAATCTAAACATCCTTCTGTACATCAAACAATTTTCTCAAATAAACCATATAACTTTCTTTTCAACTCAATTATCCATTTCCATAAAAACAACTATCGAATAAACGTACTTTGAACAAACTTATCTATCTCCATGAAAAAAAAAAACTTTCCCAATTCTTCAACAAATTCATCAGTGCAAATTTTATCTATCTCCTTCAAATAACTTTCTCAAATATTCCACGAAATCCCTAACTCAAACTTATCTAACTCCTTAAACAAGTAGTGAAACAATAAAAAAAAATCACACCCATTCCTCTTCCAACATTTTCAAACCAAAAAAGAATTCATGAATCTGGAATCTCATAGCAACAGCATCCTAACGCAAAAACAGGAAACAAGGGGGGAAAAACGAAAACCCTTTGGAAAAAATTTTGCTGAGTCTCTTATCTCATGTTGCGACAGCAGGGGGCATGAGGGGAAGTTCCCTCCTAGGGCGCCAAGAATCCGACATCCAAAAATTCCACCCCTGAATTGTGCTGCCCGCGGGGAGGAGAGTCCATGCGAAAAAGGAGTAACCAAGAAACAGAATTTCCAATCAACAAACAGTATCCCGCCCTTGACCGGATCGCTTGGGGGGGATTACCGACGAAAAAAAAGTGAGGACAAAAGCTCTCCCCACGTTTTCGAAACGAATGGACAAAAAAATTTCAACACCATTATCTGACCAACAACACAAAAAACTTATTACCAAAGAACAAGCAGAACTACTTATTAAAATCCAGAACAAAAAAATTAAATCAACATCAACACTCAGTTAAATAATCTACCCACGCACTAACATAAATCAACACATGTAAGCCTAGCATCAACGAGAAAAAAAAATACAATATCGACCGACCAAAACATCAAAATTCCTAGTAGTTTAGCACACAACCGAGACACAATTATTGACTGCAAATTCATTTAACAACCACAATTAATCTAAACCAACAGAAATACTATCTCGACAAACAAAACCTTCAATTCCTAGTAAAGTTTAGCACACAAGCGAGACACAATGATTGACTGCTTATTAATTTAACAACCACAATTAATTTAAACCCCTGAATAAACAACAAAAAAAATTCCAAATCTATAGCAAAACAAACAACACAAAAATTAAATGAGCATTGAAACACCTAACCGAAACACTAGAAAATTTTAAATCAAAGTTAGCAATCATCTCGCATAACAAAGCGACATGGACGAAAAAAAATTAAGTTTCAACATAATTTCGTAGGGAAAATATTCAAACAACCATCTCTATCCATAACTTAACGAGCATAAATTCCAATGTTATCATCATTTAGAAATATACAACCATTTAAAATTAATACACAAAGAAAATTTAGCAATAAATTAATTCTAACAAAACGCCGTTACCAAAAATATTAATCTTCTATGCAAAATCAAAATTTAACCAGAAAGTACACAGTTATACACAATCAATCAGCATAAACTAAGTTATTCAATAAAAGAACCTTTTGTATGAAAAAATTAAAATTACTAGATAATAATAACAACACAAATTATGTAATAGATGAGAAAAAAAATTTCAAATATGTATGTATCGTAACAACATTCAAATTTCATGACAGGTGTCCAGAGACCCCAAAATTTGACTTTTGCCGCAAACATAAATTAAAGCTTAAAATTAATAAAATTAAAAATTGACGTACGTACATGATTATCATTGAATAACACTTGCATTACACAAAATTTATTTAATATATTGCACAAAACACACAGCATAAAAATATTTTATCTAGAGTTAAAATTGATATTAACCACAAACAACACTATGTCATTTAAGCATAAAATCAAGACATAAAACAAACTGCATAAAAAAAATTTAACTGGAATTCATTAAATAACAGGAAATCATTAAATAAATGAGTACAAAATTTGACCTAACAAAAACATAAAACATAACATGAAACAAGGTGCAACTATGAGACAGGTACCATTCAATGCGTGCTCTCGAATTGACGAAGCGTAAAATTGTAAAAAAAATTCAGTCTCCCTCAAATATTTTAGCGCGAAAATGTATTAACGAGCCGAATTGCCTGCATGAGCACTTAAATTATACCATGGACTTGGAACAATACCCTTAACCTCCGTCTCGTCTGGTTGCAAATCATCCAAATTTTTCAAGTGCAAATATGAAAATCTCTTAATAAATGGAATCATTGACATGCGTGTTAAATCTTTTCCTCAATTGTTCTACATGTTGAACCCTATAATTGACATTAGAAAAACGCTCTATTACTCTGTAAGGACCTTCGAACTTAGGTCTGAGTTTTGGAGATAAATTAGATTTAATGTTAGGCGTCTTGATAAAACACAAGGACCCGATTTTGTAATCGTAGTGATGTTGTTTTGTCGCTCTCGTAATCAATTCAACATGTGATGCCTCCTGATCCTTTAGATTATTTAAGGGAACCAGGACATGCTCGAAAAAGTAAAATGCCAAAATTAAGACCCTTTGTTTATGAGACATATATCATTTAAAATTTCCAATAGAGCTTAGATTTTTTTATGTCTATAATAAGGATAATTTAATTATTCTGTAGAACTACAAAAATAACTTTTTACTCCAAAAGTTTTTTTTTACTACTTAATTAAAGTAATACATAATTTTTGAGAACTCGTAATATATACTTATGTTTAGGTACCATTTTTTAAAAAAGTATCCTTTTTTTATGCAAAATATTTTTTAGACATATATAAAACAATACATAAAATACAGTGAAACCCTTTTTTTGGTAAAATTTTAGTATAGTTTCTTTAAAAAAATTATGAAACTTTGAAAATTGAAATTTTTTTATTTTTCTGCTTTTTTTATGCATAAAACAATTTTTTAAAAAATTAGGCACTATTTTAATAGAAAAAAATTAGGTTCACTATATGCATAGGCATCTTGTATAGAAGTATAAAAAATCAGGAATCATACAGTGCAATAGTTTTTTTTAAAAATGTACCTAAATGCAAAAAATATGCTTTTGAGAAAAAGTGAAAAAACTAAAAAAAACAATATTTTCACATATTATACACTTAATTAGTATTTCCTTGCCTATTTTTATATGACTAATAATAATCCTTAACCATTTTCTAGAGTTACAAAAATAATTTTAAATTCATATGTTTTTTTTCCCTTTGTTTTAGTTAACATGAACATAATTTTCGAGATCTTGTAATACATATTTTCATGTATAGGTACCATTTCTTACAAAAATATTCTTTGAATATACAAAAAATTTACAAATATATATAAAGTAACATATTAAACATAATGAATCTGTTTTTTTAACTAATTATATTTATATAATTGCATAATTTCTTAAAAATAATCATAAAACCTTAAAATTATGAAAATCTTAATTTTGTTTTTTTACATATAAAATCTAATTTTCAAAAAATTAGACACATACTAAAAGATATTTTGTTCACTGTATGCACATGTATCCTGTTTAGATATATAAAAGGTTTCAAACAATATGCTACAATAGTTTTTAAAGTGTACCTAAATTTAAAAATATTAAACATTCGAGAAAAAATATAATAAAACTTAACAAAAAAATTTCTCCTTACATTATAGATTTGATTAATATTTCCCTGATTGGTATTCATTTTCTTCATCTAAATTCTGTTTATCCATTTTCCTTTTTAAAGACCTTCTTTTATTTCTGGCTTCCAATGACACTTTATTTACTATACGTTCAGCCTCAAAAATTCGTTTGTTATCAATTATAAGTAAGGCACGTTCCGTGTTGTATCCTGATTTAATGCCCAGAGCTTCAAAGACTTTTATCCTACTTACATATCCATCATTAAAACAAATTACAGCATCCATAACTCCAAATTTCAAAGTTTCAATGCCAACAAAAACTGTTTTAGGAATTCGCTCCCAAATACATTTGTTAAAACTTTCATTGGGATTTTGTGTTCTTCCATGAAGGCACTTTTTCAATAAGTCCTTCTCTGTGAGATCCCGAAACACTTTTTTCACTTTCAATAAAATTGACTCGGGTAAAGAATGCTTGTGAATATAAAATTCCCCGTAACAATGCTACGGTTATAACCGCACCAGCTATCCTCACCAAGAGGACACAAAGCGTGTTGAGGATTATCCTCAGTACTTAGTTTATGAAAATAAATAGCCCATATGGCTCTTTTTCATGTCCTCCACAGATGACAAATTTTTACGGATTGCTAGCCCATAATAATGTTGGATTGAGTCCACTTCTTTAAGCGTTAGCCGTCCACGTCCCGAAATATTTTTCCCATCTGATAGCTTAATGCCTTTGCTCATTTTTAGAATGTTTCTCAGCCTTGTGCCCATACGCTTTTGCACATGGCCAACACATTCTAATTTTTCAACTTCTGTGTCGCCATATACTTTTGCTTCTTTTATAGTAAGAAATCCTTTTGAGTCCCCATCACCAAGATACTGCGTATAACATGCTTTTCGTGATGTTCCAGATCGCTGAAATATACTTAATACCCCCGACATTCCATTCCCCCACTGAATCCTTCGTAATTTTTAGCACAATTTTCACATGGTTTTTTTTTTACCCTTACATGAAGAACAATATTTTGTGAGAGCTTCAAAGTCGATAACCTTTCCGTTCTCAACAGACGTAGCACATACAACTCCGTTCAATGAAGAATAGCCTCTTTTATGCCATGTGCCATCCACAGCCACAGCTATATTTGAATTATTATCATTCGCTATGACTGCTTCGTGAACAGCTGCATTCATCGAGTCTTCACTAATTGTTTTTAAAACATTTAAAAACAAAGAATTATGGCGTTCAAACTTTGCAGGTGGTGGAGGCAAATTCATGAGCCCACAGAATATTCGAGCAGCAGCTCCACCTTTTCCAATAGCTCTCATTCCATATGTCAATCTTAGGTTAACATCATAACATTTATTTGATATTTTTGATGACATTGTACTCGTCGATTCTTCACAGTTGTGACAAATTATTTCCAAACTCACAGCTAAACCTCTACGACTTTTTAAATCTTCTCTCAGCTCAATTTTCTCTGAAGAACAGCAATATTTACAACATAAGAGATTTTTCATAAGGGAAGATAATAAATCCAGTTCAACGATTATGTTTACATTTTGAGAATCTTGTTCTTTTAGTAAATCCGGTATTTTAATTTTTCTCCTAGAAGCACTTTCCACGGAATTCAAAAGCAATTCTTCAGTCGATTTAGACATTTTATGTTGATTGCTACTATACTTCAATCTGCCAATTTTTTTTATTCTTGGCATAATTACTCGTTTAAAAAAAAGTTAAGATACTTTTAAAATCTTATGAATATTAATAATTATAAGTAAATAATAAACATTTCTTACGAAAATTAATGTAAAATTAAGTAGTTGTATGCCACAAGAAACTTCGGAATAGACGAACTCGGTCGAACATTGCCATAAACCGAAATTTAAAGTAAGAAATTTTGTCACACAGCTTGGAACAATAGCTCACGCACAAGCGTGGCTAAAAAGTAGCGGGGTTAACATTCAAACGAAAAAAACAATCAAAAGTTAATATAGATAAAACACAGGGGAAACTACATATTTAAAGTTCAAAGGGGCGTGTCAAAAGGGGCGTGGTCATTCATTTACATTTTTATTTTTCATATTTTAGGGCTATTTTATTAACAAACATATAAGTATTATACATTTTTAGATTCAGAAAAATAAGCACTATTTTTTAGAAATAAAATTGAAAAATCGATTATTTGAAAGTATATGATGTCCCTGTTCCCTTAAAACTTTATTGAAAGTATGCTCCAAAGACGGTAAAAGTTTCTCGACATATTCATACTTATTTTGTGGTGTATCGGAATTCTTTTCGTAAGTGTAAGATAATCGAATATCTCTGCCATGCTCTAGGAAAAAAGGAGATGTGTATGTAGCTTCATGGATCGCTGAATTTAATGCTAACATGGAGTGCGGGAGTTGCTCATCCCAATCGTTTGTGTTTTGTGAAATTGATGCAAGGATATTGGCTAGCGATTGATTGGGTTTCTCTACCCTACCGTTGACGTGAGCGGAATAACTTGATATGTGCCTTTTGTGAATACCCATGACTCTGAAAAATTCAACAAATTCAGAACTCTTAAAATACGTAGCGTTATCTACGACTAATTTATGTGGGCAATCCCTGTGTACAATGTAATTATCAAAGAAAGCTTTTGAAATCGTACTGGATCTAATATCCGGAAGTGGAACAATGTGAATATATTTTGTGAATGCATCTATCATAGATAAAACATAGCTATATATATATATATATATTACCTTTAAGCGTGGTTTTTAAGGGACCGAAAATATCCATATGGCACGTTTCTAATGGTTCAGTACTTTGTTCAAAAAGTTGATGGTGTGCAGGCGGGATTTTAAAGGCGTTTTTTCGAGATAAGCATATGGTACAAGAACGAACAAAATTTTTAGTGTCTTTGTACATGTTATGCCAAAAGAAGTTTTCGCTGAGTCGATGGCATGTTTTAAAAAATTTGAGATGTCCTCCATATTCTGAATGAACGGATTCGAGAAATTTAGCTTTTAGACAATGTGGAATGCAAACTTGCTTTCTAGTGGTGTTAGACCTGGGTGATCTCGAGGGGCGCTTGGACAAATGACATAACAAACCTTCCCCATTAATAAAATAGTTGCTGATTTGTGGGCTAACATCATTTTGATCAATTTTTTGTATGAGAGTTCTTAAAAAAGAGTCTTCGCGTTGCATATTAAGGGAACCAGGACATGCTCGAAAGAGTTAAATGCCAAAATTAAGACCCTTTGTTTATGAGACATATATCATTTAAAATTTCCAAAAGAGCTTAGATTTTTTTATGTCTATAATAAAGATAATTTAATTATTCTGTAGAACTACAAAAATAACTTTTTACTCCAAAAGTTTTTTTTTACTACTTAATTTAAGTAATACATAATTTTTGAGAACTCGTAATATATACTTATGTTTAGGTACCATTTTTTAAAAAAGTATCCTTTTTTTATGCAAAATATTTTTTACACATATATAAAACAATACATAAAATACAGAGAAATCCTTTTTTTAGTAAAATTTTAGTATAGTTTCTTTAAAAAAATTATGAAACTTTGAAATTTGAATTTTTTTTTTATTTTTCTGCTTTTTTTATGCATAAAACAATTTTTAAAAAATTACACACTATTTTAATAGAAAAAAAATTAGGTTCACTATATGCATAGGCATCTTGTATAGAAGTAAAAAAAATCGGGAATCATACAGTGCAATAGTTTTTTTAAAAAATGTACCTAAATGCAAAAAAAATATGCATTTGAGAAAAAGTGAAAAAACTAAAAAAACAATATTTTCACATATTATACACTTAATTAGTATTTCCTTGCCTATTTTTATATGACTAATAATAATCCTTAACCATTTTCTAGAGTTACAAAAGTAATTTAATATTCATATGTTTTTCTTCCCTTTGTTTTAGTTAACATGAACTTAATTTTCGAGATCTTGTAATACATATTTTCATTTACAGGTACCATTTCTTACAAAAATATTCTTTGAATATACAAAAAAATTTACAAATATATATAAAGTAACATATTAAACATAATGAATCTGTTTTTTAACTAATTATATTTATATAATTGCATAATTTCTTAAAAATAATCATAAAACCTTAAAATTATGAAAATCTTAATTTTCTTTTTTTACATATAAAATCAATTTTCAAAAAATTAGACACATACTAAAAGATATTTGTTCACTGTATGCACATTTATCCTGTTTAGATATATAAAAGGTTTCAAACAATATGCTACAATAGTTTTTTAAAGTGTACCTAAATTTAAAAATATTAAACATTCGAGAAAAAATATAATAAAACTTAACAAAAAAATTTATCCTTACATTATAGATTTGATTAATATTTCCCTGCTTGGTATTCATTTTCTTCATCTAAATTCTGTTTATCCATTTTCCTTTTTAAAGACCTTTTATTTCTGGCTTCCAATGACACTTTATTTACTATACGTTCAGCCTCAAAAATTCGTTTGTTATCAATTATAAGTAAGGCACGTTCCGTGTTGTATCCTGGTTTAATGCCCAGAGCTTCAAAGACTTTTATCCTACTTACGTATCCATCGTTAAAACTAATTACAGCATCCATAACTCCAAATTTCAAAGTTTCAATGCCAACAAAAACTGTTTTAGGAATTCGCTCCCAAATACATTTGTTAAAACTTTCATTGGGATTTTGTGTTCTTCCATGAAGGCACTTTTTCAATAAGTCCTCTGTGAAATCCCGAAACACTTTTTTCACTTTCAATAAAATTGACTCAGGTAAAGAATGCTTGTGAATATAAATTTCCCCCTTAACAATGCTACGGTTATAACCGCACCAGCTATCCTCACCAAGAGGACACAAAGCGTGTTGAGGATTATCCTCAGTACTTAGTTTATGAAAATAAATAGCCCATATGGCTCTTTTCATGTCCTCCACAGATGACAAATTTTTACGGATTGCTAGCCCATAATAATGTTGGATTGAGTCCACTTCTTTAAGCGTTAGCCGTCCACGTCCCGAAATATTTTTCCCATCTGATAGCTTAATCCCTTTGCTCATTTTTAGAATGTTTCTCAGCCTTGTGCCCATACGCTTTTTCACATGGCCAACACATTCTAATTTTTCAACTTCTGTGTCGCCATATACTTTTGCTTCTTTTATAGTAAGAAATCCTTTTCAATCCCCATCACCAAGATACTGCGTATAACATGCTTTTCGTGATGTTTCAGATCGCTGAAATATACTTAATACCCCCCCGACATTCCATTCCCCCACTGAATCCTTCGTAATTTTTAGCACAATTTTCACATGGTTTTTTTTTACCCTTGCATGAAGAACAATATTTTGTGAGAGCTTCAAAGTCGATAACCTTTCCGTTCTCAACAGACGTAGCACATACAACTCCGTTCAATGAAGAATAGCCTCTTTTATGCCATGTGCCATCCACAGCCACAGTTTTATTTGAATTATTATCATTCGCTATGACTGCTTCGTGAACAGCTGCATTCATCGAGTCTTCACTAATTGTTTTTAAAACATTTAAAAACAAAGAATTATGGCGTTCAAACTTTGCAGGTGGCGGAGGCAAATTCATAAGCCCACAGAATATTCGAGCAGCAGCTCCACCTTTTCCAATAGCTCTCATTCCATATGGTTAACATCATAACATTTATTTGATATTTTTGATGACATTGTACTCGTCGATTCTCCACAGTTGTGACAAATTATTTCCAAACTCACAGCTAAACCTCTACGACTTTTTAAATCTTCTCTCAGCTCACAATTTTCTCTGAAGAACAGCAATATTTACAACATAAGAGATTTTTCATAAGGGAAGATAATAAATCCAGTTCAACGATTATGTTTACATTTTGAGAATCTTGTTCTTTTAGTAAATCCGGTATTTTAATTTTTCTCCTAGAAGCACTTTCCACGGAATTCAAAAGCAATTCTTCAATCGATTTAGACTTTTTATGTTGATTGCTACTATACTTCCTTCTGCCAAATTTTTTTATTCTTGGCATAATTACTCGTTTAAAAAAAGTTAAGATACTTTTAAACTCTTATGAATATTAATAATTATAAGTAAAAAATAAATATTTCTTACGAAAATTAATGTAAAATTTAGTAGTTGTATGCCACAAGAAACTTCGGAATAGACGAACTCGGTTCAAAACATTGCCATAAACCGAAATTTAAAGTAAGAAATTTTGTCACACAGCTCGGAACAATAGCTTACGCACAAGCGTGGCTAAAAAGTAGCGGGGTTAACATTCAAACGAAAAAAACAATCAAAAGTTAATATAGATAAAACACAGGGGAAACTACATATTTAAAGTTCAAAGGGGCGTGTCAAAAGGGGCGTGGTCATTTATTTACATTTTTATTTTTCATATTTTAGGGCTATTTTATCAACAAACATTTAAGTATTATACATTTTTAGATTCAAAAAATAAGCACTATTTTTTAGAACTAAAATTGAAAAATCGATTATTTGAAAGTATATGATGTCCCTGTTCTCTTAATAAGATCTTTAGAGTCCGGTAAAGCTATTGTGATGTTGTTAATATAACGAGAAAGATGATCTGCGACTGAATTTAAGGATCCCCTGATGTAGTGTATGTCGTAATAAAATTCTTCCAGAGCCAATTTCCAACGCAAAATATTGGAAGAGGGATTTTTATTAGAAAGAAATCCTGCGAGAGGCTTATGATCGGTAAAAACCTTAAATTTTCTGCCTAACAAGAAAGGTCTAAAAAAATTTAATGCTGTATATATCGCAAAAAATTCTAAAACTGTTGCGTTATATTTCGATTGTGATGGATTTAATTTCTTAGAAAAAAAATATAAAGGTTTGACTTCAGAGTTAGGATATTTTTGTTCTAAAACTGCCCCTATGCCGCGAGAAGAAGCGTCCGTTGTTATTTGTAACTCCGCGTTTTGATCAGGTAGAGCCAAGACCGGTGGATTCAATATGGCTTTCTTAATATCATCAAATGCCTCCTGCGTTTCAGAGGTCCACTCAAATGTAGTGTCTTTTCTCAATAAATTCGTTAAGGGAAGTGCACGTTTCGCGAATTTCTTGATATATCTCCTGTAAAAATTACAGCACCATAAAAAAGATTTAATTTGTTTTTGATCCTTTGGAACTGGAAACTCATTAATTGATACGGACTTATCTTTATCTAAAAGAATGCCTTCCGGTGTTACTACAAACCCTAAAAATTTACAACTTTTTGTTAAAAACTGACATTTACTCGGATTAAATTTTAAGTGGATTCTTTTAAAGCGTTCAAAAACCTTACCCAGTAGTTCAAAATGTTCATCTATAGTTTTAGTGAATAGAATAATGTCGTCTATATAAACCAAAGCTCCGTGGTGTAATAAATCTCCTAGGACCTCCTGTGCGATTGATTGAAAAGCGTTAGGCGAGTTTTTTAAACCGAAACATAATCTGTTAAATTGATATTTATCGCCGTCGGGAGTAGAGAATGCCGTCTTATGCCTGTCCGCAAAGTGTAGTGGAATTTGATTAAATGCTGACTTCATGTCTAATGCCGAAAAATAGTTTGAACCCGAAATTTCATGTAAAATGTCGTCCAATGTTGGTATAACGAAGACTTGAGTCAAAGTTATTTCGTTGAGTTTCCGAAAATCTAAAACAAGGCGTCATTTTTCTTTTTGTTTGACAAACAAGGTCGGAGTATTATATTGAGAATTAGATTTCGAAATAATCCCCGCCTTTTCTAAATCTGTTATTTGACGTCGAAATTCGTTTCTTAAGTTAAATGGAATTTTATAAATCGGACATTTAATGGGATAATCATGTTGTAGACTAATTCTATGATGCTCCGTAACGGCTGCGGATAATTCTACCGTAGAGCGAGCGAAAGCACTTTTGTGCGAAATTTAAAGTTGAAATAATCTGCTTTTGATTTTACTGTCCAAACCTGAAAGCTTGAAATCTTTCTCCATGAGTGGGGGTAAAATATCTTGAGAAACGGGAAAATCGGAAGAAAAGTCTTCGTAATTATTGACAGTAATTATTTTCATGTTTTTGTTAAGAGTGATTATGTTATCTGAATCGTTTCTAATTTCTAAGATGGTGTCATTTGTCTGTGGATTAATCTTGATTTGCGAATTAGTTAAATGAACGTTTTTAGTTTGTAGCTTTGCTGAACTCTTCTGAATAGTGGCCAATGACGTCGAATTAGGTAATGTTTCAACATGTATGCGAACATTTGTGACCGAATGGGGACCCACACACGTTTTGTGTTTTAAAAATCCATGTATAAAGTTACTCTGTACCACACGCGGAGGGAGTGAATAATGAATAAGCGGAATTGAAAATTTATTAATTAATAAACGGCTTTTTCCTATGTCTAAGACTGCGTCCCATAATTTCAAAAAATCGTATCCCAAAATAGCGCAATAACTATCGTTAATCTCTTGTTTCGTTATAAAAAAATATGTCGAAATTGAAATTCCCCCAATGGCAATTGTATTTCATAGCAACCGATAATTTCTACCGTGTCTCCGCTTACGGCTTTAATCTGAATTGAAACATTAAATTCCCTAAAGTTATTTTTTATTTTAGTGAAAAAGGAATTAGACATTAAAGATACGGATGCACCTGTGTCAATTAAAATTCTAAATTTGTGATGTTTAACATTAGCCTTTATTATTGGTAGATCGAATATATTGTCTCGAAATTAAATAGGAGAAAACCGCTCATCTACCAAATGAAAAAATTCTAAATACGGCTTCCTCCGCGGGAGTTTAAAGTCTCGTTCCTGTTATAACGTTGAAAACCCCTATTCCAAGAATTTGTGTGTGACCCTCTCACCGGATGCCTGGAGGCTGCGTAATTGTCGCTGAAATCGGATTCTCTGAAATGGACATGTCTCCCATCTAAACCGGGGTGACTTGAAATAGAATAATCGCTAGCCGCGTTTCTCCGGGGGGGGGCTGGTAACGGGCAGCGCGTTCGTCCCTCTGTTTATTTCTACAATCCGCCTGTCTATGTCCCTGAATTCCACAATAAAAACATTTGAAAACGTTTTTCCTTCTGTTAAAAGAATTTCCCCCTGATTTACGAGCTGTGACTGAACTGGCCTCCTGTAGACGGCCGACCCTTAAATTCATTTCTTCTAATCTATCCGCTAATGTTGAAAGAACTGGATTTTCCGTTTGTGAGGACGACAAACCGGATCTCTCTTCGCTAGCTATTTGGTTAAATTTCATATTTTGCTCTTCTATCAATGCCGCATTGATTGATTCGTCTAAATTCAAAGGATCACGAGAAAGCACAAAGCGGCGGATGTCATTTCTTAAACCACTTATGAAACGAGATTGTAACAATTGGTCGTTCGCATTTCTCACCGCGGTATTTTGAGCCGAATTTCCTGACTGGAAAATCTGTGTTCCCAGTTTATTGATGCGTGCTGCGAATTCCTATACGCTCTCAGAAGGACCCTGGATATATGATGAAAATAACTGGAGACGCGTTGATAAAGGTACAGCTTTCTCGAATCTTCCAATAAGAATTCTTGCGATATCGCTGTATTCTGTCAATTGACTGTGGGTTGGGTCGGATAAAAAAAAATCCCCAGCTATTCCCGCTAATTTTAATTTCAGAATTGTTACTTTCTCATCGTTTGACCACTTGCCTAAATTCGCAACATTGTTTATTTTTTCTAAGAACCTACGTATTCCTAACGATGCACCTCCGTCGTACATTGGGATTAGATCAATTAGATTAAATTTCTCGGACGCCGTTTGCGTCATTAAGGGGTCTGATTGTCGTGTACGTGGCATGTTTTTTTTAATTATTAATTAAGACAAAATTTCTAGCGAGTTTAATTCACAACGGAAACCGTTAAATTAAAAAAAAAAATCAAGCACTCGTGCAAGGCATAAGAAATTCATGAACACTTAAATTTAAATAAAACTTTTAAGTAATCGGCTCTCGCGTAAATACATGCATAGAGAAAAGAAATCCACATCAATATTAAAAAGAAAAAAAATTAAAGAATACCAGTACCTGCGTCATCTCTGCACCTTGGACTCTTCCTCGCACCAAAACTGCAAGAAAAATAATTCACAGTATCAAATAACATAAAACATAGTGGCACACGAGATAAAAATTTGTCGTGATGATCCATTAAGAAACGTTTACAATATCAAGGATGTAAAAAAAAAATTCAAATAATGGTACAAAGAAAAAAATTTAATATCCTGGTCACGACACCAGATAATGCGACGCCGATTTAACTTAAGTTAAGTTGATTAATTTATTTCGTTAGATCCATTTTAAATAAAACCCGGTTCTATTCTTCTGTTGGCGTCACACTATAGCTTAAGTTTAAACATTAGATCTTTTAAAGGCAAATAAACTGTACGCTAAATCAAAAGACATTCTTTAAATAATTATTAATTTATTTTTTAAAACAATAAGATTGAAATTACGTTAAAGCCTAAAGAGATACATAACAACTTTACTTAACTGATAGAGATCGAGTGAGAGGAGTCATGGCGCTGCCGGGAGTCCACTAATTGGAAGGGACGTGTCAGACCAAGTGAGTGTGAGAGAAAAGCCTCCAAGAGTGTGTCAATTCGGGGTTCATCCGCTTTTATTCCACGGCAGTTTTCTCCTGTATTCTGGAGCGGATTATTTACAGAAACTCAATCAATTTATCTGATTGGTCTAGAGTCAGCGGAAGGATATCCTCTCACGGTCAATGACATCCCCCAAGCGCGGGAAATCCCCGATGACACTCCCTATACCGTTATGTAATTTATGATAACAATGCCCCCTTCCAGGCGTGAGAACGCGTCACCCTTTTCGGTGGGGTAAGAGACGCATTCACCAAATTCCATTTGTTGTAAACAACAACAGGGCAGATGTAAAAACTACAGTTGCAATCCTTAGGGACCTGCGACCTCTCATCAGTTGTTAACCAAAATAATCCTGCTTATAAAATTTGAGTTCAATTGAGCGCTTTAAAATGTATTTTAATAACGATTGAAAATGCCGCCAAGATAAATAAATAAACAGATATAGAGAAAGTGTGAGCTAATAGTAGGAATTGAAAAAGAAATCAGATTAATACTTCTAGGAAGTTTGTGATTTTGTTATATTTTTTTTACTTATTTGAAACCTTTTTTGTGGATATTCATTAAACTTTTGACATAGCAGGAAAAAGGAAGGAAATTTATGGGAGTAAATTTATACTGTAGAAGATTTATTATTGAAAAAAAATACTTTCTTCATTCTTCCAGAATTTATGTGCAAAATAAAACATTTGCAAAGAAATAGGTTGTATTGGAAATTAATTTTCTTTAAAGAAAAAAAAATTGTCATTTTATGCATTACTTCTACGAGAATCCGCATAAAATGTCACACTTAAAAAATACATCAAGTATTTGCGAGATTTATGAGAAATTTTGTGACAAAATAAATAATTAATTCGACATGAAAACATTATTAAAACATTTAATTTTTCTTTGTATACGTAGAGAAGTTTTTAAAATGTACATACATAATTAAACGTGGCTCTTCGTTATCCAAAATGATCCTGTGATAAATTAGTTTAAAATTCAAAATTGCTTTCATCACTTGAAGATAGATACAATTTTAGAATAATTTATTTTTTGGCAAAATATAGTAAGAGATAAGTTTTTGTCACGCTGTCGTTTGGCCAGATCCTTGTAAACGTCACTGTAACCAGATATGTAAGATTGAAGTTCTTTTAGGAATTTTTTAAATTCCTTTCAGGATTGTATCTATTTTAAGAAAATGCTTTTCCAAATTGTTGGAAACTGGATTTCTGCATATGTTTTATCCGCTCTTAAAGAATCTGGTTCTTCTTGTCCGTCGTCATATTCCATCAAATTATTTATGTCAATGACAATGAAAGGTTAATTTGAAACAAGTGCGTGATTCTACTGAGTTGTGAGAAATAAATTGAACGTGCATTGTCGAGTAATTGTTTATAACGAATGAATAAAGAGTCTTGTGTATGTATGTGCATTGATAGAAAAGAATACAGTGGTATGAAAACCATGGAAAATCGAATACTACATAAAAAAAGTGTCGCATGAAAAAATAGTTCAAAAATAAAATCACCTAAAAAATGAACTGCGCAAAAACAGGTTCTACTTTAGAAGGAAAAAAAAAACATTATTCATCTTAAAAGTACATTTAAATATATGTTAGTTAAAGTTCGAAATTTATAAAAGCATTTTTTTACCCATTACATATGTTCTAAAAATTATCATGCAATGTTCATCAAATAACATCAAAATAATTTTTAGCATATGAAAACAATGTTTTAAATTAGCAAACCTTAATGAGACTATTTTATAAAGAAAAAAAACCTAACTAATACATAAATAAATGAAAAAAACAAGCAATTTCAATGGTCACATAAAGATTATTAGTCACCAGCAAGGAAAACATTTGTTTATGTAAGTAATTAATTCAAGTCTACAATATAACCTAGAAAAAGACAGAACAATTTTGCTTTGCAATTTTTGGTAGCCATTCCGGTGTGTCGAAATGATTTCATAACTAAACTAGATATAAAATCTCTCTCCAATGTGTATAGAAATGGTAAAATGTGTTGAAATATGTTTTCAGAGATTTTACATGGATTTTTTTCCTACGATAGTCTTAAATTCCAAACTTTTTTTTTTCATTGCTTTTGTTTTAAGTAGCAGCTTAAAAGTTTTTGAAGATACTTAGTGACGAAAAAAAACTAAAAAAAAAAATCTAATTTTTATTTCCAATCAAACTTTTATTTTCAATAAAAATTTTTAAATTACCTAAAGTAAATAAAATATAAATCTTTTATAAGATTACAAAAATTGAAATTTTCGCTTTTTCTATAAATTTTAAAATAATGTCTTGCCAAAGTGGCTTACTTAAAAAAATACTCTATTGATTCTATCTGAAAAAAATCATTAATTACTTCTTTTATGTAAGCCGACACCATTTTTTGTTGTAAAATTTTGTTTTCTTTTAACTGTAATAGAAAATATCTATAAGACTTTCTTCTTCCAGTCTTACCATGATTATTTTATGCTTTTAGTATCTCTGACAAATGAAGTTTCTTATACATATATTTACAAAAAAATTAAAAACCTTTTGTTCTTTCTTTTAGTTAAAGTAATGATTTATTTCTAAGAAGATCAATCTGAAATAAAATTATTAATTATTTATTATGCAGCCCATCTCCAAATTATTTTTTGTGAAGTAGTTATGTTTAGATAACTAGCTCTTATTTTTAGGTAACTAGCTCTACCTTAACTTCCAAATGGCTCTCTCTCTCTCTCTCTTTCTATATTCCTAAAAGATGTGTCTAGATATAGTAAAACAGCCATGTGCTTTCAAATAAAACTTTCTACGGTGCCATCCAGTGATAAACTGCGGCGTTAACATTGCTACCTTGAAAATGGACCACGACAGGGGAAAAAAGTGATTTACTAAATTGTAGAATATATCGATTTAGTGCAAAAGACACCTTGCGGGCATTAATGCAAATAATAGAACTACTTAGCCACAAAATTGTTTTTTTTCATGATTTCCTACGCTGTGAAGTGAGAAAAAATAATTTAAGAAAGAAGAAAAATATATGAGAGGTTCAAACTTCTCACTGTTCTCTGTAGCCATCTTCGATTTAATGTCACGTTACGTAAGTTTTTAAAAGAATATGTTAATTTGAAACCATCGCTTACTTTTCTCACAATGTTTACATTCGAGTGTGATTTTGAAACGATATATATATATATATATATATATATATATATATAATATATATATATATATATATATATAAAGCTATATATTCTCACTTATTACAGATTAGACAAGTGTGTAAATCAAGTAGATTTGTTATTAGATGTTTGTTTTCTATGTGTTTATCATTTGTCTCTTTCATAAAGACTTGTTAATTAAGAAAAAAATCAAATTTCAATGAAATTATTCTAAAATTTGAAATAATAATGATACCCTATTACTCAGCCTCTCGTCAGTTTTAAGTAGTCGGAATAGAGACTCATAACTCTATCTTACTCGCGTCCAGTCCCGTACACTCCAGGGTCTGTGCTCTCTTGCCCCTGCAGAACGTGCAGCCCGAAGGAGAGTATTGAGCAATAGTATTTTCGTAGGTCGACGACATCAGGAGCGAGCTTTGCACAGTCCATTTACTGACTGTACAACTGGAACCGTCATTCAACCGGGTAGTAATTTGAGCTAATGTTTGGCTTTACTGCCTGCGTTCGATGATCCTAAGCCATCTCTCAACACACACTGACAAGACTGATTGTATTTTGCAGTTTTCCCGATCACTAGTTTTTGTCCACCATCCATGTATTCTTGGTATACTCTTGATACTGTCGACCGTGAAAATCCTAGCTGTTTGACGGATTCGGAAATCGAATGACCCATGCGTCGCATACCTACGATTTGAACACGATCGAAGGCGTCATAATCAGGCAGTTTACCCATATTGACACTTTTCAACAACTAATTCAGAGCAACTGCAGAACGCTCTATGTACACAGTTATCAGAGCGTTCTTACTTGAGAGTAAATTATGCAAAGTAATATACAAATTGCGTATCCCTGGCTATACCTAATGCATTGGTACTTCAGTGTATTTCACATTAACTAAAAATAATTTTGGATTTAAAAATTCTGTTATTTACTATACTTGAACCTTTTTTTATGTGGTAGATAGGGATCGCTTAAAAATAAACGCACAAAATATTCTTAAAATTCATAAATTATTACTTATATAAATAACAAACTAGTTTCGTGGAAATAATAGAAAAAAAAATTATGCGGGGGATAGGGAACGCATTAAAAAATCGTATTTACAAAATATGTCAATTATTTACGAAATTTATGTGAGAGTACTTCTATAATAAAACAAATATTTAAATATTACACATGAAAACATTTCAAAAACATTTAGTTTCTCATTGTATACATGGAAATGTTTTAAAAATTCTCAAACATAATCCATTGCTACTTATCGTAATCCAAAGCGCTCATCTCCCTGTGATGAATAAGCTAAAAATCGTTTTCGTCACTTGAGGTACAATTTGATTTTTTTGGCAATATAAAGTAAGAGATAAATTTTTGTGACGAAGGCCAGGTGGTCAGTTGCTTGTAAATGTCACGATGACCAGGTATACATGATTGGAGCTATTTTTGGAATTTTAAACTCCAATCTTTATTGGTATCTATTTAAAGAAAATGATTTTCCACTTTGGTGGAAGGCTAGATTCCTGCTTATTTTTATCCATTCTCAAAGAATCCGGTTCTTTTTATCCGTCTTCATTATCTATCAAATTATTGATAATGTCACTGTCTTTGAAAGTTTCGTCTTCAATCAAGTGCTTACCGTTATTGTGCCACGAGAAAGCAATAGAACGCGCGTTGTCGAGAGAATGTTTATAACCAATGAACAGAGCGTCTTGAAGTGTATATATGTACAATGATAGAAAACATTGCAGTGGCGACAAAACCGTTGAAATTCATACACTGCATAAAATCGCACGAAACAAAACGCATAAAAAAGGACCGCACAAAAACAGGTTCTCTTGTGTTCACTTTTTCGTTAAAAACTATCATACTTTTTCTTAAGAATTTAAACTATAAATATTTTAATTTGAAACCATATTTTCAAGGTATCTACCAACACGTTTCTGAATCACTATTTGACTGATATTAAATTTTTTTTAATCGTTGCCGTTTTGTGTAAGAAAAACAATTCGAACGGCTAGAAAGTAAAAAAAAAAAGAATTAATAAGATAATGAAGGCCTACGCCATAAAAGTTGTTAATTTTAAATATCTGTTAATATATATATATATATATATATATATATATATATATATATATATATATATATATATGTATATATATAAGCATAATTTCAGTAAAATAGGAATCAAAAATTTAAATTCCCTAAATACCCCCATATAATCATTTTTATGTGGGGTCGGAGACGGAAAGAAAATAATAATATTGAAAAAATGATTAATTAAATATTAGATAACACACATACAAAAGATTAAGCCGAAATTATTTTGATCTATAAAGTTTTATAAAATCTCAAGAGTAGTCTACCGGCACAAAGATTGCTTTTTTTTCTGATGTAAAAGTTCCTCGTAGCATTTGCTAATATTGTTTTTATTTCTTTTTTAACGAAAAAAATACGCTATATATTTTCTAATACTATTTATATATAACGCTTTTTCAATTAAACTAAGGCCTACCATTCAATTCCCAACTGTCATTCGATTATCCGATTGAACTGGAACGTAAGACTCAAGTTCATCCTTGTCTTACTCTTGCCCATGTATTTCTATGAGTTCATCAAATGTCAGCTCCTGAATGTGGGAATCCAGGAGTTTCGCACGTCATCCCTATACATTTTAAAATTTATTTTCCTTGTAAGATTGAGAACTTCTTCAATCAAATTATCAATTTCATCAGGCTCTGCACTATTTCCAATTTAGTTACAGAGATGGCGAAAAAAAAAGAAACGAGTGTTACAGTAGTCGCATATGATGTGTGACATCTGACATGTTATCGTAGTAAATACTCACAATACTAACATTTTTCCTGAAATAAAATATGAATCGGGTATGATTGGAATTAATTTTCTAGCGAATAATTATATCTTTAATGAAAATATAGTATTTAATTAAAACAAAAGGAGTAACAAAAAATGCAATATTTTATCAAACATAATTATTCAGTGCAATTTGGGGAAGAGCAGATACAATAGACTTATGATAACTAAAATATGACACATATACTTGTGATTTCAAATTATTTAAAAACCGTTGAAAAACAGCCTCAATAACAGTACCACTGTTAGCAGTTGAAACATTCTAATCTATGTTCATTTCAAACTTGAGTTCATCATTCATAAAAGCTATGAGCGGCTCAGCTTTTGGAAAACTGAAGTTAAAGTTAAAATCCCCACTCAAAATCAGGGTAAGCGAGTGATATTTTTTCTTAAAAGAGCAGAACCATCTTCGTAATATGGTAAAAGTACAAAATGCAGGAGATTTTTAATTTTTTTAACCGTTTGATTAGAAGAAATGTATACGACCACCGAAATCACTGTTTGTCCATTTTCAAATAAGCATTCTGCCGCAGCACCTATGCCCCCAATATCGTGACTAACGGATTTAGAGTCAAGCGCTCGAGGGCTTGATGGCTACTAGAGTTGTACACAGCCACGCACTCTCATTGGTCAAATCAAGTAGCGCGCGCTTACGTCACATCCGTTCCTTTTCACGAAATCACTCGCAACAAATATCCAACGACCGAGATGAAAGATGTTACACATAAAAAAAATGAATTGACAAGATTTTGGAAAATTCGCGTAACTCCGAATTCGCATAAGTCGGGGTAACGAAAGTCGAGGCAGTACTGCTTATTTATAAAATACCGCATTTAACATAATGATTATTGTTGAATTGACTCAACACACACACACAGTAAACACACGGCAGTACTGCTTTAATCTTCTAAAATACCGCATTTAACATAACTGATTTTTCTTTATTGTGTTCATTAACAGAACAAAAAGTACTCAGTGCTACTTATTTCAATGATACTTATCTAGAACACGAGATCATAGTAATATTGATTAAACACGGATTAGATTATACCTTTCTCAATGATAATGCAGGGTTTGAGCTCATCCTAAATTTCCCAACTTCAGCGATGTGAAATTTTACTGTGCTGATATTTATGGATATTTATCACTGGTAAAAATACTTATGAAATTAATATGTTGTTAAGGCTGTCTTTGCTTTATGTTAAGTAAGATTATTTGAATTTGAATTTTTTTTCAAATATAAATTAACTAAAACATTAATATTATATTCTGGGTTCACTATTCTATTAAAGTAGTATATTTTTTATCACGCTTTTTTTTTTATCTAACGTGGTCCATTTTTCAGGTATAAAATGGGTTTTTTTGCATTTTTTTTAATGACACCTTAACGTTTAATGCTTATTTGTGAAATATCTTAAAAAATTTTTAAAAATATTACCGAATTATAGGCAGATGTATGAGTTACAATGTTGCGAATTTTCATGAAAACTGAGACATATTTTAATCTGAAAATGTGTTCTGCGTTTTGTTCAAGATCTCTTATAAATGGCGAAGACAGTCTTAATGTAATTGGAAAAATATTAAAACATGTCTGAAGTTTGTTACTGTTAAAGAAGTTCTACATATTCATGTAATGGTTTCCTATTTTCGTTATCGGAAGTTCAGCTAAAATTGCTATCTTGCAACATTTGCCACTTTGGTAAACATTACATATCATAATACTTAATTGAAAATCCACCACATATAATATTGTAAGCTAACTATCCGTGAAATCCCTTGTTAGTTTAAATGTTTTTTATCTTGAATATTGAAAGAAGCAAAGCTATGTTGGAAGCAAATAGTATTTGTAGATTTTACTGCATTTTGTTTTATGAAAGTTTTTATATCATTTAGTTAACTGAAATTACAAAATGTTTGTAATAAAATTGTACTATTAAATGTATGCTTAATAGCACGGATCTCTAATAGTTTTGCTTCATAGGGCACTTTTGTAGAAGTTGAACTGCGCGAAGCTCAAACAATAAAAGTAATATACTAACAATAACACATGGGGAAAAAACATAAAATTACTAGTAAAAATATTTCAATAATTTAAACAAATAACTAATGAATTTTCCAAGTAAAGGCTGTAAAGCGGAATTATATATCTTATATACTATGAATATTTGTTATAGAACAAAAAAGTTTCTGATCGCGTTTTCCAATTTTCATCTTATTTGCACATTATAACACATATTTCATTTTTTTTTCTCATTAGAGTAAAAATAGCAGGAGATCATAATATATCAATGCACTATTTAACATTGAATTTAATAACTTAATTATTATAATACACTGCTGGACAATTGCTAAGGATGGATCACAAATTGCTATGTAGCATAACATTAAGCGAGACATGAGGACGAGTAGGATAAAATATAGTTGCCACACTGTTCAGACATTAGAATAAATAATATTTATTGTTCTGAAAAGTACAAAAGCTGTGAAACATCTGAAAGAAAAAAAATGTTCATTTGATCTGCGTATGGAGAAATGGAACAATGCATCTAAAAGTCAGCAGGCACCTTAAAGAAAGGTATCAGTACAGGATATGTCCACCGTGGAGTGTGATGCAACATTCCACACGTCGTACCATACTTTGCACAACATTATCCAGCAGCTGCTGAGGCAATTTATCCCATTCCTCTGTGAATGCACGGATGAGGGTGTTCTTGTTTGTCGGAGGATAGTTTCGACCAGCAACTTGTCTCCCCAAAGCATCCCACACATTTTCAATGGGGTTTAGATCTGGAGAACGCGCTGTCCATACGAGACGTTGAATACCCTCGCTGTCTATACAATCCTGAGCAGCAAGTGTTCGATGACATGTTGCGTTGTCGTCCATAAAAACAAATTTATCACCGACAGCACCACGGAAAAGACGAACATGAGGAAGTATAACTTCATCAATGTATCGTTGGCCCGTCATAGTCCCATTCGCAACCACATGTAGGCGCGTGCGGACATTGATCTGGATGCCGGAGCACACCATGATACTGCATGTCGGATATCGGTCCTTTTCCTGGATATTTTCTGGACGATAAGCAGTACCACTCTCGCGCCAGATCAGTTGGCGTCTACAATCCGATGACAGACTGAACCTACTCTCATCTGAGAATAGTACGCAAGCCCAGTCCTGTTCAGTCCAATTGTGATGCTCACGACACCATTGCAAACGGGCAGTACGGTGCTGTCTGGTCAATGGGACACACACAACCGGTCTGCGTGCGTATAGTCCTCCTCCCCTCAAACGTCTGGCAACAGTTTTTCGGGAGATCTGCTTTCCTGAGGCAGTAATAAACTGATTTGCCACCTGCTGAGCTGTGGTGCGCCTGTTCCTTTTTGCTCATAAGACGATATATCTGTCTTCTGCAGGCGTCGTACTTCTAACACGACCTCCCCTGTGCCGTCTACTACACATTCCAGTAGTTTTAAATGACTTCCACACCGTGAAACAACGCTGTGAGCGATGTCGAACTCCCTGGCAACATGTGTTATTTTTCGCCCTTCTTCGATCTTTCCAATAATTCGGCCACGCATAAAATCATCTATGTGATGTCGGGAAGACATGCCAAAAATTTTAAGTTCGTCTATTAAATCTTTCCTGCAAAACTTTGACTTGAAACAACAATTCTCCACACGCGTCAAAATCTTTAAAGCTCTTATGAACGCTATCACGTGATGAACAGACGTGGAAAAAAAATTTGCATACTCATACTTCTTCTTACTAATATCCCGCACTTATTCTAATTTTCCACATTTTGCTTCCTCTCATTTTGTGGTTGCTATGGATGCTAGTGTTATCCGTCCTTAGCAATTGTCCAGCAGTGTATGATTCTGATGAAGTGAATGTAATTTTCACTCCAATAGAGTGTTACAATTTTTCTGTCAATAAAAATACGTATAAGTATTTTTTTTTATAAAATGATTTTTTTCGTGGATATGTTTCTTTTTTTATGTGAGTTTGTTAAAAATTAGAGGCCAATCACGAAATAATTTAAAGTTATTTATACGGTAACAATATAGTTATGGATAATAAAAATAAATAAATAAAAAAAAAACTCCGACAATACTTATTTTTTGAAAAAAGAAGTAAAATACTATGTAAATATATATAATGGAACAATAACTAACTTCAAACTATTTTTATAAACCGGCAAATATAAAACTGATGTAACCAAAATGGAGACAAACTGTTAGAATGCTGCACTAAGACACATTGTTGAGCTTATGAGCTCTCTCTTTGGCAGAAGCGGTAGAATTTGTAACCACAATGGATCAAAACTTTAGCATCATCTCTGAAATGTTTATGCTGTGAAATGTTATGAGTAATAATACTCTCTAATAATCATCTACAGCAATTTGTTTTATTTTCTCGGAACGACTGAGTTTTGCTTCACTCGCCTAAGTGAAATAGCATCATATTTTTATGCATGTTTTAATTGTTCGCTTTATTGGCTTCAATTGTTAACGTTTAAAGTACTCCGAATTTCACACCATTATGTCTTTATTTAATTTCATATTAAAAAAATAATCATTTAACTTAATTTTGATGTATAAGTTGTAAGGGCGACCCCCTCGGGTGCCCTTCTCCTAGATTATCAGCGTGAGCTAGAGTTGTTAGAATAAATGAAGAACTAGAAGCTGTCATGGTCTCAATATGACTTTATTAAGATCTTAGCTTAAACCTGTAACATATTAGGTAATAATATGATATGTGAGAGAATCTACAGTGGTTAAACACATAATATATAATACTGAAATAACGCAACCCGGGCCACTATCAATAAATAACTCGTCTAAGCTTAATTCCAATGCGATCATACATCCGAATATTTAAATAGTCACAATTACGTCAATGATGAATGAAGTAGCGATCAATCTGATCCTTGTTGAAGTTGCGGTTCACTGGCGTGCAATGGTATGTACCTTGACCTAAGAGTTCTCTGTCATGGGTAACTTCTTTTGGCGGTCACTTAACCTCTCAAAACATCTTCACACTTGAAATACGGACTGCCATAACATTCCCCAAATGCCACATCGCTTACTCTAAACTTATGTTATTTAAAAGCTTCCTAATTTACATCTTTTCTTCACGCTTTACTTCTTGGGTTGGTTGGAAAAGAGTTGCCATTCATTCAGGCACTAAAGTACCCAAACGGATATGATAATAAAATACGCGTTAGCCCGTCACAAAGTGTATTTTAACTAATAATTTCTAAAGTAGTATCAAACACAACTGAACAACAATTTCGCATCGTACAGGTTAATACATTTCGTTATTAATAATATGGGTTTTTAATTAATCAACTATAATTCACGTAGATATTTAAAATAAAAACTTATCAACACCATTATTTAAAAGAAAATCGATACATTCATAAAACAGTAAAATCTTATTTTAAAGCAGGTGTAAAAATAAAGAAAAAATAAATAGAAAACCAAATGTGAAACTTGATAAATGCAAAAAAAAGCCTGGTTAAAACAATTATTATTATTAATTCGATTATACAACCTCTAATTTTTAAGTATATCAGACGAAAAAATTAAAGCAGAAAAATTGATGTGTAATTACAACTTATAACATGGTAGATTCCTTAACTATTAGGTTAAAGATTTAATTCGAAAATCATTACTGTTGAATAAACCTGACGTGAATAAAGAAAACTGTGGATTACAGAAAAAAATGTTCATTGTATATTACTAATTAGCATTAGTGCTCAAGGATTTTGTATTAAAGACTGATAGAACAAGACATAGACACTTACAATTTGACTTTTACCTTTATCGTTTTACTTTATATTTCTCACATTTGAAATAATTCATTAAATATATGTACGATTTCTTTAACATTTTCTACTTCAATCGATTTAAATTTATTCCTTACTACAATAATATGTAATGTGGTGGGCTTATGAACACACAATAGAAGTGATAACTTCAAATTTTGTAATGTTATTTCGGTGATTAGTTACGAAAAAAAAAGAAAGGGATATAAGTATTGCCATATAAAATTATGTATTCATATGTCTGTACTCATAAATTATTATTTTTGGGAAATAAACAAACATATTTGTGAATTAATTGTATTTTAAGAAGGAAACAATAGGGTTTTATGGTAGCTGAAATAGGTATAAAATAATTTAGATTCGAAATTTTATTTAAATATCTATAAAAAAAACTCCGTCAAGCATTGTTCCGTACTTTGGCGTGTTTTCATTTGGATCAATTTGGCTAGTTAAATTGAATTTTGATTTTAAAAAAAATCTACTAAGGCTTTGATTTGTCTTTTGAAATATATACATTAAATTCCCCACTTAAAATAATAGGCAATTTGTTCAGAAGAGTTGATCCAGCTTCACAGTGTAGGGAATTAAATTTTTGTGAATGAATTCGATTATTTTTTCTGCACTTTGATTTGGCGAAATATAAATAGTAACCATTAGAATTATTTGTCCATTTTCTGCTCTACATTTCGCTGCACAAATTTCTCCCCGATACATGACTCATTAAACCCAAATTATTCAGTAGTATTGTTATGAGTAGTATTCTTTCCATTCAATAGTATTGTTACGAGTAGTATTCTTACTATTCAGTAGTATTATTACGAGTAGTATTCTTACTATTCAGTAGTATTGTTACGAGTAGTATTCTTAATATTCAGTAGTATTTTTACGAGTAGTATTCTTACTATTCAGTAGTATTGTTACCATTGTTACGAGTGTTACATACCCGTGCGTCGCAATTCTTGGCTTTTTAAAATGCATCATTGAAGTTCACTCTCTAGCAAAACGCGCCTAAAGAAGTTATCGCTTCAAAAACTTCTAATGCTGGGAAATATTGCTTAGGTAACATCAGGGGAGGAAAAATGGATGCCCAGAGGGCCTACATAATCACATCTAGAAGTTCCTCAACATCAGTTTTTGTGAATGCTAAAACAGGTATTCAATATTTAATTGGAGGGAGGTCTTTATTATCCCTATCGGCCGACATGTCTACAAGATGTCAAATTCAATACACGTGACACTGGGGGCGGTGTTTGTAGTTGTTGACTTTAGGTAGTAATTAAGTTGTTAGAGAAACTCTTTCTCTCACATCATTATAAGGTGTCTTTAGTGACGTTATTGTTTCGGAAACTGTTAATCGATGATAACCAATTAGTGTGTGTACTCTTAGCTTGGACAAAATTGGATCGGATTGAAACTTGAACAAAAATCGAAATTCGATTCACAAATATCACTTGATTCTAATCATTAACTCCGGAGATATTCGAGAAAATCCATTAAGTGATCGTATATAATGCTATTGGGAGCAAATGAATCGTTTTAATAAAAGTTTTTTATTCACACATTTTTAACTTATTTTTTAAAGTGAAATATGTATTTGAAAATAATATTTAGATGAGTTATGAAGCAAATTGTTATTTATGTTTATTTCATCTTCGAATACTTAAAATGCCTATTCTCAATTCATATTTGTATAGAATTTGAGTTTTTAATATTATCAGAGTTGTATGACATAATTTTTTTAAAATATTCGTTTTAAGAGTTAAAAAGAATGTAGAAGTGCAAGTGTGTTGAAAAATGTTAGTCTATTTTCTGACAAAATTACACAATGTTTAAAATTGAACATTGTGTAATTTTATCAGCATTTTATGATATTTATATGCATTGGCATAAATAACTTCAAATTCTATGTTATATCTTTTACCACGCCTAATACTTAGAGATAATCATTCTTTTAAGGAGAAATCTTTAAAATCGCTATAGTTTTGAAGCAATTTTATTAAATTCAAGTGTTGATCAATATTAAAATAAGAAGTCAGATTCCTGGAAAGAATACATGAATAATGCTCTAAATCTCTTAAATATTAATTAAGTAGTCTATTTATTAGCATATCATTATTTAACTATCCTTTTAAAAATATAGAGTTATATTCATGTTGCTTAGATCTGTTGAGAATGTGAAATAATATTTTAAAAGTTATTTCCGTTTTTAAAATTGTCTGATTATATGTAATTTAATGTGAGTTTGTTGGGCAAAATCACTAATTTTTATTTTTAAGAAATATCATAGTTTTTAAATTAAAAAAAACTTATTTTTCTGTAAAGTATTATTTATTTATAATAATTTGGAATGCTTATACCTAAAAATAAAAGTATATAAATTTACATCAAACAATAGTTCTTTAAAGTTAAAAAAGTTTTAAAACAAGAAATATTTCCTTTTGTATCTTTAAGTGAGAGAAACGTGATTTGTTTCGTAGTGTGCTTTAGAATATTTTTTCGATTAAGATAAAAAAAAATAGGTATATGAATGAAATGCTCTTTAATGTAAAAAAAAAAGCTCCACAACAAATAGCACCTACCGTGTGCAGTTTTTTAAGCCATGGCTTTTGAAAGTATTACAAAGATAATCTTTATTTTTTAAAGTTTCCAGTTACAGGCTTCTTTTTAACTGTAATGATAACCTAACATAGCCAATATTAAATGAATTTCTGAGATATTTCAGGTGACAAAATTTATTCTTAAGGTGACAAATTAACCACTGATCTAATATTGCGATAATTTGAAAATTCAAATCCCGCCAAATTTATTGCATAACATGCATAAACATGTTTAAAAAAACCAATATCCAAAACCTCTATCAATCTGCTAGATTTGTACTCCACCAATCAGGCTAGTGAAAGCACAATTTATTTTTATTATTATTTAATACTCCAAGTCGTTTATAAAGAACTATTACTGCTGTAAAGTATGTGTAGTATATGTAAACATCAATAAATGTATGTGTGCGTGTGTGTGAAATATATTACTTTTCTTTAACATTATATTTGCAAATTTTAAACTTAAAAGAGATTCTTGACAAAATGTATAGAATTTGGAATTGAGACTCACACAATCTTTTTACAGATTTTAGAACAGCATATGCTTGCACTAACAGAGAATTTCTCATAAAAGCTACGTATGAATTGAAAATTCTTGAAACACGTATTGCATTTGTATCTTTGACTCTCAAAGAAACCAAAATTCAAGTTCGCATGTGATTTCACTGAAGAGCTTGAGGGGAAAAATAAAGATCAACATACATTCTGTTTAATTTAGCACTTGAATCAGTTATTATAAACTAAAAAATCAATGTTAGGGTTCCATTTTTAAAAAGTCAGTTAGGGATAAGCATAATACGGACTGCTGATAACAATGGGATTATTGCCCGCACAGCAACAGCTCTTAAGAGGACTTGGTACCCCAAAAATCACAAATTTATCGTTTTTTTTATTTTCATTTAATCTTATTCTTTGCATTATTATCTTTCGATTGATATATCACTTGTGCATGTCGGAAAGTTAGAAGTTGAATAAAACTTCATTTGAAAACAAATTAGGCAATTCAGCCATGCCCCTTTTTAGAAGAAAATCTAAAAAAAAGCGTTTTGAAGAAAAAAATCTATTTTTTAAAGAGAAATAAAAACATTAACAAAAGGATGTTTAATATATAAAACAGAATACTTCCGAGGCAATGCATACAATCATTTTTTTTTCTTTGTGAAATGTGTGCATGTAAAATTTTTAAATTAAGGCATTTTATATTAATAATTTTATATAATTTTAGTTCTTATTCCTGATATATTTTTCATGCAAATGTAATACTTTAATATTATAAGAGGAAAAACAGCTAAATTTTCTGTCGTGACAGAAAAAAAATATGTTTAATTTTTTTCTTGAATTTCCTTGTGCAATTAGTACTCTCTAAAATTTGATCATTTATAAAAATGTGTGGGTTGAAAAAATATGAAAATGTAATTATTTTAAAGAACAATGTATAACTAATATCTTAAAGGGGTATTTTAAGTTTAATTAAGCTTATGATAATTATTTTTCAGAATTATAAACTTTAAAGTGGTTTTTCTTAGTTTGTGCTTTTCGAAACCTTACTGCATTCAAAATGCTACTCCTTCGACAATTGTTTACCAATCACCTCCATTTTTTTCTGCGTGTTTAAAATAAAGCATTTAATAAAATTAGGGATCCGTTTTGCTGTTAACTGAATGTTTTTAAAAAAATAAAATGTTAGACATGTTGGCTTTTTCGTTGATTTTTAGCCTGTATATCAACACTTTATTTTTTTTCTCGAAAACGAATACAGTTATTGTAAAATGGATCCCTAAAGTTGTTTAGAACATCCATAAGAATATTATAAAAAAATTTCAGGTCAAAAAATAAATTTTTACAAAAGGAGTAGGATGTTAAATTTTTCCAAATTTTCTTCAAGGAGTTTAAAATTTTAAAATTGTGTGAATAATGTGTGAAAAATTTCCTCTCGTATCATTTTCTTGAATATAGAAACATAGTATAAAATGCTAAAATATAATTTTTAAATATATAAATAAAGTTGCTCAAAGGGTACCAAGTCTTCTTAACAGGGATTTATGGCATTAGATAAAAGTGCTAAAATATAATTAACTTAACTGAAAACTAAAATAAAACTAAATATTTACCTTGCTTAAAGTCCGACTTACAACTTACTGACATAGAAGTTAGCAATTATAAATTCGACAAAGTTAACAGTGTTACTTGTTTGGGAACTAACATAAATAATAAAAATGAGCTAGTCCCAGAAATTTATAAAACATTTCTGCTGGAAATAGATGTTTCCATGACTTGAGTTATTTAAAATCCAGTTTTCTCAAATTAAGAACTAAATTCTTCTTTACAACAGGCTGATAAGATCTCTTCTGACTTATGCTTTAGATACTTGATCATTGACTTTACGTGATGACGGAGCTTTGAGGATTTTCGAGAAAAGTTATTAAGCTGCATTCTTAATGTAATCCAAGTGAATGGAACAACAAATCGAAATTTTTCAAAAAAGAAAATCTCAAAAATGTCAAGGTAGATATTTCTTGCATTTTACATTACAACGATTAAATGTATTTCTTCATAATGTTTCGCTCATTAATTTCATCTTAAATGTTATCATTTAAGAAGTAGTATACATACAAAGAGTCAAAATATATTCCAAATTATGAAAAAAAAAGTAAAATTCAACTCTTTACTCATTTAAAGTATCAATACGAATATACCTTTGGGATTATTGATTACTTTTAGGCTTTGAACCGTCAGAAAATATACTTGAAAAAATTTAAAGGGGATCAGCAAAAATTTTATACACGCATCAAAATTCCATAGGGATAGGAGTTTGTATACCAATTATAAAAGGTATTGAACATAATTGTACTTTAACTTGTCACAATTTCTGGTTTATTCCTTCAGAACCCAACTTCAAAAACTGATAATCTCTATTTTTTAATAAACAGTTTGTGTGTAGATTTTGAAACGCACATCATGCATCATTACTTAGATAGCTTCCTGTTATAACCTTTGGAGTTGGGAAACATGATCCTCAGTCGTTAACTTTAACAACCTCGAGCGATCGCGGATTATTATTTTAATGCCAGGGGATTTCGCTGATGAGTTGCGAAGTGGGAATTTCTAAGGATATGGGATTGTGAAAATTTTATTGGAAATAGGAGCTGTAAATTCTAGTTCATGATAGTGTGACATTAGCTTAGGAAATGATGTAATGAAAGATTAAGATGAAATGGAATGATATTAAGCTCCATTCGATTAGTCAAAGTTTTATCAGAAGGAAAAATATATAAGTGCGAGAGTCGTTCAGTATTCAAAAATATTTAACAGAATTCTTGTATGTAATGTTTTCGGAAGAAAAGTAAAACTTTAAAATTCACAATATGATTTTTTTTATTTTGATGAACTAGAACACATAATTTTAGTTAGTTCAAATTAAACTAAAATAAACGTATATTTTTTTTTCAAAAGAATTAATTAGATATGAAACATTTAGCATGTAAATGTGACGTATTAGATTTGTGTGTGTTCTTATAAATTAACCACAGAATTATGACCTATATATTTTTTTAAAATCTAAGCATGCTTTGAATTAGTAATATCTACTAATTTTCTGTGCATACATAACATTGCGTTAACTGGAAACGAATAACCAATTCTGAAGTTGTATTCCTTAAGAAGACATGGTACCCCGAAAGACATGGTACCCATTTGTGAAAGACGGAAAGTTAGAAGTTGAATAAAACTTCATTTGAAAACAAATTAGGCAATTCGCTCTTTTTAGAAAAAAAAGCTAAAAAAAGCGTTGTGATAAAAAAATCTATTTTATAAAGAGAAATAATAACTATAAGAAAATAATGTGTAATACATAAAGCAGAACATTTCCGAAGCAAACCAATAATGTAATTTTTTCTTCTTTGTGAAATGTGTGAATGTAAAATATTTGAATTAAGGCATTTTTATAAAAATAATTTCATATATATATAATTTCAGTTCTTATTCCTGATATGTTTTTTATAAAAATGTAATACTTAAATATTATGTGAAGAAAAAAACAAAACTTTCTGCTGTGACAAAAAAAAATTAACATTTTTCTTGAATTTTCTTGTACAATTAGTAGCTTCTTAAAATAGATCATTTATAAAAAATGTTTGGGTTAAAAAAATACAAAAATGCAATTATTTTAAAGAAAAGTGTATAACTAATATCATAAAGTGGTGTTTTAAGTTTATTTAAGCTGATTATAATTTTTTTTTTCAGAATTATAAACTTTAGAGTGTTTTTTCTCTCAGTTTGGGATTTTCGAAACATTAGTGATTTCGAAATGCTACTCCTTCCACAACTATTTACCGATCACTTCCGTTTTTTCCTGTGTACTGCATATAAATCATGTAACAAAATTTGGGATCCATTTTGCTGTCAACTGAATACTTTTTATAAAAAAAAATTAAAATGTAAGAGATATTGGCTTTTTTTGTTGATTTTTAGCTGCATATAAACATCATTTCAATTTTTTTCTCAAAAACGAATTAAGTTATTTAAAAATCGATTACTAAATGATGTTTATAACATCTACTAGAGCATTACAAAAAACTTTCAGGTCAAAAAATTAACAATTACAAAAGGACTGAAATTTTAAAATTTTCCAAATTTCCTTCTAATAATTTTAATTTATAAAATTTGTGAATGTTATACGAAAAATTTCATCTCGCATCATTTTCTTGAATAGAAACTTTATATATAATGTTAAAATATAATTTTTAAATACATAAAGATAGAAAGAAGTTCAAATGGTACCAAGTCCACTTAAATAAGAAATTATTTTGTGAATATGGATAATGCAATGTGGCATTCGTGGTTCTGTAAGCATGCGCATGAATCTGCTTAACCTTCAAGTAGGTTGTACGTTCACTGAAGGATTCGAAGTGGGATACTTTTTGCCATTCCTAGTGTTGTGCTGTAAGAAGCCGAGGAAAAATTCTGAAAGACACAAACGATATGCAGTTTTATTATTACATAAGTAACTCCTTGATGATTGAAGTAGTATATTGTCCGAAACAGTGAGATATAATTACTTACATCAGTGCTTCTCAAACTTTCAAAGTTTGCGACCCAATATTCAATCAGAATTTTCATCGCCCCACCCTCCATACAAATATGAATGCATTGAATTCAAAAATACTGTATGTTGACCCTAAAGCTACAACACGACTTTAACTTCTAAATGCCACCGGCGTATATATACGCCTTGCTCAACTGGTGCGTTCAATGCCCCTGATGTATAAATACTTCTTTCTGAAGCATAATCTTATCTATGCACTGCTATCCATAAAAGTATTCAGAAGGCTTTGAAATACAATTAAAGGACATTGACTGCTTTTGTGAACGATTTACTAATATCAGAACATTTTCTTATTTATTCCTTTTTTCCTCGCTCCCCAATACATGAAATTCCCCCTACAGGGAAAATTGGGGCATTGGGGAGCTAATCGCGTAACATTTTAAAGTCAATGAAGGGATTACATAAAAATCGTACAAACTACCGAAATAAGCGTTACTTTTTGTGTGTAACATTATATGTGACAAGCCCATGAAATCACGGATAATTATTAAATTTGTTCTTAACTTATTATTGTTAATATACATTGTGCAGTAAAGATACATTCATAAGTGTAATTATATCAGTGCAAATGTTAATTTTATTTTTTATTATGTCAGAATGTACTGTGTTTACTTTCAGTATTATTCAGTATTTTAATATGCTCCCGCCCCCCTCGTACAGTTATCACGCCCCCCTTAGGGGGTGAGCCCCACAGTTTGAGAAACGCTGACCTGCACTATCAAAAGTTGCGATTACATTAATCTCCAAAAATTCTGATTATGTGATGCACAAATCACACACTTAGAAAGGGATACCAGGAAAGGAATAAAGGAATTTATACAGATGTAAAGAGTGTTTTTTTTTCAGGTATAGAAGTTTAAGTTGGCATTACTTTCCAAGATAGCGACCGATTTAACAGCCGTCAAGTGATTTATTCTCAGTTTGGTTTGGCGATTCATCAAAACGATCATCGAGCAAGGCGTAGATTCGTCGAATCGGCCCAAAACGAGATTGCCGTTGTTCCCGATTTTCATAAGCGAATTTTGTTTAGCGATGAAGCGCATTTCTGGTTGAATGGCTACGTCAACAAACAAAACTGCCGCATTTGGAGTGAAGCTAATCCACAAGTGTATGTCGAAGCACCGCTACATCCAGAAAAACTGACTGTTTGGTGCGCTTTATGGGCTGGTGGAATCATTGTTCCGTACTTCTTCAAAAACGATGAAGGCCACAACGCTACAGTCAATGGTGATCGGTATAGAGCCATGATTACTAACTTTTTCATTCCTTAATTGAACAATCATGATGTCCAGGAGCTGCGTTTCCAACAAGACGGCGCAACATGTCACACAGCTCGTGCCACAATCGATTTGTTGAAAGACACGTTTGGTGACCGCCTAATTTCACGTTTTGGACCTGTGAATTGGCCTCCAAGATCTTGTGATTTAACACCGCTAGACTATTTTCTGTGGGGCTATGTAAAATCATTGGTCTATGCGGATAAACCACAAACGCTTGACCATTTGGAAGACACCATTCGCCGTGTTATTGCCGATATGCGGCCACAAATGTTGGAAAAATTCATCGAAAATTGGACGTCCAGATTGGACTACATCCGAGCCAGCCGTGGCAGTCCTAATCCAGAAATCATATTTAAAATGTAATGCCACAAGATTAACTTTCGAATAAAAAAAATCATGTCAATCGAATAATACATCGTTGTTTTATTGCAATTTAAAGTTCTATATCTCTAAAAAAACACCCTTTACTATGTCAGACATCAGCGCTTAAGTGTAATTTTTTTGGTAATAGTTAAGGTGCTTTAGATGGAGCTTTTGATACAGACTCTCACAAATATGGAATCATAAAACTGCTTATTATTTTTTCTTTCATTTAAAGAATCACTCTGCAGTCAGACCAAAGTTGACAATGGTAGCATTGAAATGGCTATTTTGGATTTTTAAATAGAGGGATTTTTAAGAGTATGGGACTTAAAAGTTGTTTGGTCATAACATACGATTGTGCACCTTAATATACATGGAAATTTAGGTTGATATTAATAAAGATTTAATTTTCATGTAAAAGGAATATTGTTAAAAATTACTCTTGAATGGATGTTAGAAAAATTTTCTGGGTGTTAGTTTAAAAAAACACTTCTTATACCTAAGAAATATAATAACGTAACTACTTTTGCCATTACATGAACAATTAATATATTTCTATCTTTTTAACACTAGATTTAACAAGGAAGTCATTTTGACTGATTTTTAATTTTAATTAGAAAAACAATTACGTTTATAATGAGGCGCAGTATAGCCAGATTTGGCTCTTGCGCCATTAAACCCAACACTCACTCACTACGTTTATAATGACACAATTTCTCAGACATATTTAGAATGCGTTTTTTTCGCCAAGTGAAGTATTTTTTTTATTGTTAATATTTAATAATAATGTGTTATATGAATGTAAAAAATATAAAAACAAATTAAAAATTAATTTTAAACAAATCTCCTTACACATTAAATATTCTTTCACAATGCAGTCATTTTGACTACTTTTGGACAATATAAGTATATACTAAATTTCAGTCTTTGTAGTGTTAAATTAATAAGAAGATAACTATTCCCCAGAGATATAAAGAAAGGTGTCGAGATGGAAATAAAATTGAATAGGTTTTTTTGAATATGGAACAATAATAAGGACTACTGGAGATATGCCTCATATTTTGAGCCACGGTCATGTGACGCAGATGACCCCCGATCTTCAAACTTCCGTTTCAAGCCAACGGAAGAGTTTTGAGCCTCGTGTATCATCCTCTCCAAAATCGAAATCCACACAGGAATTTTTTATCTATATTAAATCTCAGTGATTTTTTTGAGTGGGAAATATAGGCAAATGAAATGTATAATTCCACATTTCATGCTATTTTTCAAAACACTATACGTATGTGTAAATATTTAAATAATACAAGTGGAAGTTTGCTTGAACTGTTTTGAATTTTATTTACATTTGAAATTCTTATACTAAAAATATATTTTTTAATATAGTGCTTCTCAAACTCTGAGTACTTGCGACCCAATATTCAAACATAATTTTCATTGCGCCCCCTCCCTCCATTCAATAACAATGTGTTGGAATCAATAATACCGTACTTTAACTCTAAAGCTACAATACGAGTTTAACCTCTTAAGTGCCACCGGCGTATATAAACGTCTCTCTCAGCCAAAGCGTTAATTCCCGAACTTATATATACGTCTTTCCGAAGTACGATCTTTTCTGTGAACTGTTATTCATAAAATTATTCCAAAGACTTTGGATTGCTCTAAAATGACAGTGATGGTGTTTGTGAAGGATTTACTTATTTCAGAGGATTTGTTTATTTATTCCTTTTCTTTACCTCCGCATACACCACACACGCTCTCCTTCGTGTTAAATAGTGGAAATGAGGAACGAATCATGTAATTTTCAATTTTCATATAAGGGTTTAATTATAAATCATACAAATTATCAAGATAAGTGTTAATTTTTGTACACGATCTTTTATATATAAACCACCCATGGGGTCATTGGTAATTATTAAACTTGATCTTAACTTAGTATTGCTAAATTAATTATAAAATACATTTGCAGTACTGATACATTTATAAGTGTTTTTTTATCAGTGTAAAAGTGCATTTATTTTTATGTCATGATTGTCATAATGTATTTTGTTTGCTTACATACAGTAAATTAATATATTTTTTTAAAAAATAATCTTTGGTTTTCGACTTTTTATTATGCTCGTGCCCCCCATCATAGAGCTATCATGCCCCACAGTTTGAAAAACGTTGCTTTAATACATATATCCATAAAATACGCTTAGATTTCGTAAATTACTGAGAGGAATTATATTCCATGAAATTGTAATAATGCCATTCGATTAAATATAAATATAAATCAATTAATTTCCAAGGAAAATTGTGCCTCATATTATTACTTTTTTAAGAACGTTTCGGCCATTTACCAACTTTTGGAAGAAAAAAATAAGTATATATGTTTTTGTAAAACTTAAAAACAACAAATGATATTTATGCTATTTTACTGCACAACACTTAAACTTTTTTTTAAATTGAAAATTATTGTTATTGCAGTTTTAAAATTCAATGATTCGTTCATGCTTTCTAAATACAGCAGTACCCCTTGATGCGCTGCAGGGAGTTTCACTGTCAAGTGAATCGGAAATTTGATTCCTTTGCAGCTTTCTTTTACAAATAAGAAATCCGATGAAATTTTTTACTTATTACCAAAAGATTTTGTAAAGGCTTACAGGATGAGATATAGTTTATTAATATGGTACTCCAAAACAAAGTGAGTTCTATTGGCTCTCATTACTCATAATTTAGAATATTGTTCAATTAGTCTAAGATTAAACAAATTCATGAGGTAGTCACTTGAGTTCCACTTGGAGATCACTTAGAGAGGACAAAACCTTTGAGGCATGATTCACTCTCCAAACTTCCACGCCACGCCACTTGAGGAATTTTATCTAAAAACGTGCATCAGCATGTATACATAGTGGGTCTCAATAGACACACCATTTATTCAGGACACTATGCCATTTCTCGACATTGTTCGCCACGTGTTCATGAAGATTCATTAGGCCACTGCAGCCCCATGAACGCTTTAACAATGACGCATTAGATAGGATATTTTCTTTGGATAAATATCGAAGAATGTATTCTGTTACCAAAATGTTTCGTATAATAATACAAAGAGTCTCTGTAAGGTTTTACAAACACAAATTACGTAACTCATTCATATTTTAATAGTGTTCATATCTTCTAACAATTTTCACATAAAATAATATATGTCACTAGAAATGTTTCCAACAAAATAAGCACAAATTAAATGTCAATTTTCTCTTCAGAAATGCTAAAATACTTTCATTTTCTGTCACGATAAATTATTCATGACAGAATATTTACAATATAAAATAATTTATCTTTTAGAATCTTGACTGCAAAATATGGTTTTGTAATATAAATATAATAATCCTTTTATCTATAAATATATTATTTTTATATAAATATAATGTATTTATAAATAAAATGAATTTCAAATCTCCAGAAGGAAATTAAATTTCACTCCCATGAGTTTCCTTCTTATTCAGACAAAATAATCTGTTTTCGAAAAACTGTTTTTTTATTCTTAATAAAATAGAAAAAATCTTTTAAGCTGAATAAAAACATCTGCATTTAATTCTTGTTTTCTGTAATATGGCCACTTTTATCGTGTAAACAACCATTTATCGTAGAAAAGATAAGCTCCTTTTTTCTGTGAATTATTGACAGCATAAGTTTCCATTTCATGTAAACAAATAATAAAATTAAAATGCTAATTATCTTTCGACCATTGGAAATTACTTTTGAAAGTACTATGCTTTCAAAATATGTAAGCTAAGGGAAAAGCCATTGAGTATATTATTTTAATTCGAATCGTATTTTCTTCATTTATTATGACAATTTTTATTAATAAACTAATTATAGCTGCTGAGTAAAAAATACAATTTATTTGTAGCTTCACGATTGCCACTTTTGTACATGTTTTAAATGTGTAAACTAACAAATAATTTCCATAAATTAATTTGATTTGTTTCATAAAATATTACTTTAATAAATTTAATAATGCTAGTAGAAATATTATGGACAGTAGTTTAAAAAAAATACAATAAATTTAAATTTATAAAAGAATATTATTTCAGAGTATAGAGAAGCCATGTAAGTTACATATTTTCAAATAAACCGTCCATATGTTTCTTTTTATTTCGTAAACCACACATTGCATGGAACTGTCTAATTCAACATTTGCTCATAAAATATAAATTTAATTACTTTTCAATCTATATATATGGGAGAAAAATTATTTAATCGCTCACTCGTCACAATAATTCCAGAACTATTAGATCCACCGACTTGAACTTTGGCAGGAATGTATCTTTTCCAGAGTAAAGATCCATAATGAACAAATTTTGTGCAAATAGACTCCTAAGAGCAGTTGCGGTATAGTTAAAATATATTTTCATTTTTGACTTAAACTCACTAACTTAAAATGTGTTGAGTTTTTTTTTTAATTGATTAAAGGTCCACTAACAACAGTCTTTACGTGAGTCGAATCCAGTGGGTATTGCAGGAAGGAGTTTTGTTTGGGTTTCAGATTAAAATATTCTCATTTGTTATCTATTAGACTCACAGTCTTAATATTTGGTAATAATGTGCTTTTTAGATGTTCTTCAGTAAAAATACGCTAAGAATAGGTTTTTCAGAAATAAACTCAAAGATAAATCAAGAGGCAAAGGCTATGAGAATGTTTTTCAATGCAATTGAATGCAAAATGCTGGACTTAGTTATACATTACTTTTAAAAAAAGTAATATACATTCACATACAACATCGTGAAACATACAGTGAGGCAAATGGTTAACGGTAATTAGTCTATAATAACTTAAATACTATTCCAAAACTAACTATGAATCATACGAGTTCTATATACGCTACACAGTACCCCTTTTCAAAAAGTTTCTCTGGAGACAGTAACAAAAAATATTCATGTTTTGTTTTTAGATTATAACATTAAGCTCATTTTGTAATTAAAAAGTCAGTTTGACCAGCCATTATTTTACAATTTAAAAAAAATTAGATATATTTGAAATTTTTTCAAACCCCTATAGAATTTTCAATTTGTCAATAGTTTTAGTCATTTTAGGTGATTTATGTTTCCTGAATTATTGTAAATGAAATTTAGTAAGGGTTTGAAAATATGTTCCCTTGCTGATTTTTAATAATTATTTTTCTAGCTAAACCTAGAAAAAACACGAATTTTTGTAAATATCAACTTAATCATTTTTTAAAAAAATAAGTAGAAATCTCAGACCTAACACCATACTCATTTTTATAGGACATACGATGGGAGTACGCACAAAAAATTTCAAGACTCTCTCTTGAGCAGTAAAAAAAACCCCTTTAGGTTAATAGCACTTGTAACGACGATATATTTGGCAGCGTAATCTTATCCTAATATTTTCACAAAAGTGTTGAAGCACAAAACATTTATGTACTTATTAATAATGCTACTAACTTCAGGCAAAAATCACCAGGTTTGTACAAAAATTTAATTTTTTTCTCTTCTAAATTGGGGCAATTTGGTAAGTTTGAGTAATTGCAGCACGACTTCAAAGTACTATAATATAGAACTACAAATTGATTAGTATAATGAAGTTTGATGCGTGATGGAAATATTCAATTTTATCTGCAATACTTGTATTCGCAGAAGGCTAATTTCAGTATCAACTGAGCACGCATTTAGATTCATCATTTTCGGTAGTAATCCATCCCTTAAAAATATTGTTTCTCATAACAATCTGAGAACGTTTTGTCCAGGACATTCTCTCAACTGGAAAAAAAACTGATTATAAAGTTTCTAAGTTATACAAACTATTTTTAAAACAAAACTTTACTTTTAAATCGATCTGAATTAATTAACCATAAGAACGCAAAAAGTTCGAAACATTATCAAGCAGAAATGATTTTAATAATGAATATTGAAGTTTAAAATTATTTCACACTGAAAATTTTTTTAAACTCAAAAATATTTTTAATTACTTCAATTTAAAAGTGTAGAAGTGCTTTCAAACGAAATCAAAACCAAAACCTAAGTTCAAAAACTAATTTGTTAGCAGATCTGAAATTTGGTGGCAAGTTTTCCAATGATATGGGCCACAAGAAAATTAAAGAAAAGGATATTATTGAAATTTGTAGGGTACTGTGTAATCTTAATTATGATATTACTATAATTATAGATGTCATAGGATAGACGGTATTCTTAAACAAAACATAGAGGCCAAGGAGGCAGTTTAAGCAAATTCATGGTTAAATTATTTTTGTAATAACATCTTTTTATTAATACTTTAACATTTAATGGAATTGAATTAAAGTTAAATCCAAAAAATACTGATACTACTGCGCCTTGTTCAGTCTTTTGATCTTCTTAAGATTCTAACGAAAATTCCAGCCGATTATTTGCTGGAACTTCTTCATCTGAAAAATCATTTGTTAGTACATCACGAATTGCAGATGGTACGTTCTGCCATAAATCTAAAACCTATAAAATTATTAGTTTCTTTTTTCCAGATTTTTTAAGAAGAGGAAATAGTAATAATAATAATGTTAGACCCTTGAAAATCTACAGTTATTGTTAAATCTGAGTTACACATAAATGAATTAAAATATTGTTAATTTTTGAGAATTAAGGATAAATGTTTAATTTAATGGTCTGGCAAAAAAACAAGCTAAGATTTAAAGTTAAAATTCTTTTGAAAACTTTAAATAAAAAAGCAAAAACGCAAAATAAATAAGTTAAGCTAAAAAGAAATACCAAAAAGGTATATGTCTATTGTACTATAGCAGTGCTTCTCCAATGTTCACTATAGGCGACCCAATTTTCAATCGTAATTTTTATCGCGCCCCCTTATACAATAATATGCGTTTTGGTGCTAAATCTACAATATGATATTAATTATAAACCATACAAATGAACAAGATAAGTATTAAATTTTGTATTTGTTTCCTTTAAGTAATATTTATTTTAAGCAAATTACTTTTAAATAATAGGATAATTATTGTTACTTTACTTTTCTTTATTTTTTTAAATTTGAACAGATTGCAAAATAATATTTAATTAAAAATTTATTTACTCTATTATCGTTTTGTAAGGTAAGAAAGTCATTAGAAAAAGAGTCTAGTATATATTGTTCTCCATTATATCCATCACATTTGGCATTTTTATTTGAAGCGAGAAAATTTCAAAAAGTTTTAACCCGGAAGAAAAGGCGCGCATTCGATACTAACGTTAGTAGTCGCGCAAGGTGACTGAGTTAACCGAATGTTTTTTTTTTCTTTTTGCTTTTATACTTCTTTTTATTGTACACGATAAAAATCACAATTCTAATGAAAAATTTAACTAAGAGAAAATATGCTAAACTACTTTGAAGGACTTTTAATTTTTTCTTTGATAATTTGAGAAAAAAATCCATTGAAACTGAACTAAAAAGTTTCAAAGGTACGTAACTGTAACAAATGACACAACTCACAGACACTTTTCGCTTACATGACAGGAATTATATTTTCAAGCAAAACAGTCATATTTTGTTCAAATTATTGTAGTTTTGCTGTAAATTGACATTGAGCCCAGTGCAACCACTTCCGGGCTAAAAGTGTATTCAACATAAAAATATGTATGTTAGTTCTAAAAAGGAATTGTGTAAAACTCGTATTTCATCATGCTTTTGTATATTTCAGAATAGCCATAAAAATGAATCTAAGCCAAAAATCCATTCAAAGTATATATATATATATATGTATATACTCTCTATGCTTTTCCAAATATCACACAGCTCTTTCACATGGAAAACACGCAACAGAAGTACATTATTTACAGCTTCCCTAAATGAAAAACAAAAACTTAAAAGAATGGAAAGAACTAATCACACCATTTAAAGGAAAGAGAAAGGCCATTAAGTTTTAACTATAATCAGCAAATCTGCTTCCTTGGTGAAAAAGTGAATAAGTCTTCCTTTTCTTTCTACATCTACTGTGCAGCATTTCAATAATACTAGGAGTGATGCATTTTTTATATTCCTAACATTTTTTTCTAGGTGAGATTTTTTTTTCTGAAATAGTAGTATTTTATATTTAAAAAGAAAACGCTATTAAAAAATCTCTCATTGTAGGATTACAGGAAATCTAACAAAATGTTTTTTATTTAGTTATGGGATCAAATAGTTAAAGAGCGTATCAAAGAGGTAACTTTTATTTTTGAAGAAGTAATATCGCCAGCTGATATATATATATATATATATATATATATATATATATATATATATATATATATATATATAAATTACATCATGTAAATGCGTAATTTTATATGTCAAAAAGAATTTTCTTTACTTCGTTCCAGTAAATTAATTTTTAAAACCTTTTATTTTCGTTATGTTCAACCCCCTTGTAGAGTTATCACGTCCCCCTAAGGGGTGTACCCCACATATCGAGAAAAGCTGCAATATAGTTATGAATTCACATAAGGCAATAAGAACAACAATAAGCCACACGGATGGGGAAAAACATTTTCTTGCTCCTACGTCCAGTGTGCTGCCGGTACTTATAACTATCACACAGTTATTCAACTGCAAAGTTAATTATATTCATTGTTCACTTAGCATACAACCTTATCTAGGGAATAGACTCTTATTTTGGTAATATAACTATTATGTGGGAAGTAATTGTGTTTCGAGCTTCTATACGTTGACATTTTCTTTAAAAGCTATTGTAATTTTCATTTTATTGCTATATAAAAAATTCTACTCAACACAAACTCTTAAGAAAGGTCTATTCCCTGTATAAGTATTAAAAAAACATACATATAAAATTTTTATTTCATTCAAGCATAATTTTTGAGATATTGTGTTTTGCGGTGAGAAAAAATGTGAAAAACTCATTTTGAGAAAACGACAAAAATAACATTAAACTCATCTGATTACAAGAAAAACACTTACTTTATCAATAAAATACACCAGATTTATAATCCTTTCCCTCTCTAATTTCTAAAACACTATTTTTTTTTCTTTTAATGTGCTCTTAAAAATTTTCTGTGTTTCTTTGTTTTGGGGTCTGCGTTATGAATCGATTCACAGATTCTGCATCTATCTAAATGTTTATACACTTTTGAAGAAAATTTTTTGAATTAACCTGAATTTTGCCAGTAATGTATATTTTATGACCTTATGGGTCTCTAAAATTAGAAAACACCCAAGAAAAGTTTTATTAGTGCACATTTTTACTGTCAAATGGGTATTTTATAAAAATAAGCAAAAATAATATTTTACGCAAAACATGATAATTGAAAATAAAATAAATATATTGACATTTTGTAAATTGAATAATATAAATATACAACCTTATCTAGAGAATAGACCCTTATTTTTGTAATATGACCATTACGTGGGAACTTATTGTGTTTCGAACTTCTATACGTTGAAATTTTCTTAAAAGCTATTGTAATTTTTACTTTATTGCTATATAAAAAAATTTCTACTCAACACAAAAAATCTTATGAATGGTCTATTCCCCTGTATAAGTATTTAAAAACATACATATAAAAAAATTTTATATCATTCAAGCATAACCTTTGAGATATTGTGTTTTGCGGTAAGAAAAATGTAAAAAAAATTCATTTTGAGAAAATGACAAAAATAACACATTAAACTATTCTGATTACAAGATAAACACTTACTTTTTATTAAAATGCACCAGATTTATAATTCTCCCCATCTTTGACTTCTAAAACACTAATTTTTTTCTTTTAAGTGCTCTTAATATTTTCCTGTTTTTCTTTGTTTTGGGGTCTGCATTATGAATTGATTCACGGATTCTGCATTTATCTAAATGTTTATATCCCCGTAAGGTAAACACCCCAGATTTTCAATATTCATTTTATTAAAAACTTTTAGACACCCATTTAATCCTTCATTGAAGTGTATAATAGCATCATACGGCCCACATTTAATTGTTTTGAGCGAAACAAATACTTCCTTCGGTACTTTTTGCCAAACTATTCCATTAAAACACTCGTTGGCATTTTGCGTGCGTCCATGCAAGCACTTACTTAATATTTGTTTGTCGCATAGTTCGAAATATACTGGTTTAATTTTATTTAAAACATCATTTGATAAACCAGCATATTTTGTGAAACATTTGTTCCATTTGCCCCCCGCTGAAAATAACACCAGCTTTCTTTCCTATTGGGCATTGACCATGCATCGGTTTCTTATCACTTGATGCACAGTGATATAACGCAGCAATTACATTTTGCTGCATGGCAGATAAGTTACCGACATTGCTGCGAACAGCAATTCCGTAATAGTTTTGAAGTCGGTCAATAAAATTATCAGTTAATTTGCCTTTACCAGACAGTCCTTTAGTTTTAGTTTTCAGTTTTCTCAGACGCGAACCCACTCTCTTTTTGTACATGGCCAATGCACTCAAACTTGGTCACACTGTTTAATCCGTGTCTTTCACACTCATGAAAGCTTTTGAGTCGCCATCCCCATAATATTGAGTGTATTGCAGTCTGCGGTTTTTTTCAGATCGAAGAAATATTCGGGAAGCCCCCACAATTTCCATTTTTGATGAAGAGCCTGTGAAATTACACTGACATATGTGGTCGGCTTTTGACGACTCATATTCAAAGTTTCTGGCATAGTCCAGTGTTTCTCAAACTGGCCCCCTGGGGGCGCGATGACCTTACGAGGGGGCGCGAGCATATCGAAAATAAAAGATTTAAAAAATAATTAGTTTACTGGAATGAATTAAAACAAAATACTTTCAGACATAATAAAAAATGCACTTTTACTCTGATATAATTTATAGGCACGCGCAAGCGATATTAAGTCAGCGAAAATAAAAACTGCTTCAATACCTAATTAGCTATCTTTGATCCTATAACCAAATAAAAACTTTTTATTTGATTTGCTGTAATCCCATGATGAGAGATTTTTTTATTACGCTTTTTTTAACCTAACATACTACTATTTCAGAGAAAAACAGATCCCAAACCAATTCATCACTGTCATTATTTTTGAAATACTGCACATTATAGCTGTAATCTGTTTGACCTTCTAAGTTATTGGTACAGTTAGTTATGGCCCCGTCTCTTATGTGTTCTCTGTTGTGCTTTTTTGCATGCAAACGAGTTTTATGATATTTGGAAAACCACGGAGAACACACACACAAGCACATGAAGGATTACTTGGCCAAGACATAATTTTATATATATTCTCAACATCTAAATCATAACGAAAAACTTTCACACAATTTTTTTAGCTGTAACATACATATTATTATAATGAATATACTTTTTACCCGGAAGTGGTCGCGCGGGACACACAGATTACGAAATCGTTAATTCTGGCAAAACTGTTTATTTATTACCAAAGAAAAATTGAAAAGTCCTTGAAAGTAGGTAAGTAAACTTTCTCTTAATTAAATTATTCACTGGAATCATGATTTGTATCGTGTACAATAAAATAATTATAAAAAAAAAAGGATTGGGGTGACTCAATAACCCCGACCGTATCGAGTGCGCGCCTGCTCCCGGGTTAAAACATGTTGAAGTCTTTTCGCTTTAAATATTAAAAATAATACAATTATTCTTCATCGATATTTTATATTATTTATCATTATTTAACATCAGTGGTGCACACAAGGGGGTTCGGACCCCCCAAAGCCCTTCTTGATTTTTTCAGATTGATTATAATTCTAAGTTTACAGTACGCAAAATTTAATTAAGTATTTGTTATTAATGATTAATTTTATTAATTAATGCTAATTATTTATTCAAGATTTAGTTTTTTACTGTGTTTCGTTCCCGAAAATCGACAAAATCAAAAGGAACCTGATACAAGATTGGTAAACTTTCGACCCCGGACCCCTCCCCTGAAAAATTCTTTTGTGCGCTACTGTTTAGCATCAATTATAAAGGCTAATTCTTGTGAGGCTTAAAATTACAATTCGCTTAAAACAAATTATAATTTGAGCAACTATTTTAAAAAAATCATTTTACGTTTTTGTAAACATTGTCGAGCACTTGGCTTTGCTTCCCTTACAGGGCTGCGGTAGCCCAGTGGTTAAGGTATCCAACCATGGCAGGCATGTCATGAGTTCGATCCCAGTACCACTAAAGACCTGCCGTGTAGGGCAGCGATGCACGTTAAATCTGTCGAGAGGCTGAAACGTCCTCCCGTTGGTGTGGTAGTTAGGGAGAGGGGGTGCCAGCTCAGGTGTCGTCCACGTCACTTGACCATGGTTCAAAAATTACGTGTCCGTCGCCAAAAGCCCTCGTGTAGCTGAACAGTGCGACGTTAATATTAACTCAACTCAACTTTGTTTCCCACAATTCAACTATTATATCAATAATAATGTTTTATTTTTCTTACAAATGAACTCGTGCAAAGAGCGGGCACTTCAGCCGGTATACTTTCAATTTATCAGTGCTGTACAGAATATTTTATAACTAATTAATTAATACTAAATTAAGAACAAGTTTAATAAGTATTAATGACGTCCATGAGCTTGTCTTGAAAGCAAAAGCTTTTATAAGGAATGCTTATGATTAGAAATTGACCCTCTGAGTCCTCTTCTATATTTAGCAGATATCTATATTTTGTCTTCTAAGCAGCTACCGCATTTTGCAATATGTTCGATTTAAAAATTAGAGGAAGGAAAAAATAACATAATAATTATCCTATTATTTTATTTATTTATTTATTTTGCTTAAAAGTAGTATACAAAATTTAATACTTATGTTACTAATTTGTATGGTTTATAATTAAGATCGCCTATTGTAGCTTTAGCGTCAAAGTGCATTATTATTGCATTCAGTACATTATTAATGTATAAGGGGGGGCGCGAAAAAATTGTGATCGAAAAGGGGGCGCCAGTATTGAAAGTTTGAGAAGCACTGGCATAGTCTGAAGTCTCTTACATGTTGGACGGTAGGACGACATAACTTCTATGTCTAACACCTTACCAGTATCAACTGATATTGCAGCAACACAGCCATTCATAGATGTATATCCTCTTCGTTGCCATGTGCCATCCACCGATATGCCACATTTTACAATATCGGATGAGAGATTTTGTTGTTTCTCCACAATACTTCAGTAGCAGCTTTTATCATGGATTCCTCAGCTACTTCCTGAACCACTTTTAAAAGCTTTGCTTCCCTGATTTTTGTAAGCAGTTTTATTTAGTCGAGGCAAATTTAATGTTGAGCATAATTTAAATGCCCCAACAAAACCTTTGCCTATCTGCCTCATATCATATACTAGCCTGGTATTTATAACAGGTGCACTTTTACAACTTTTTTTCATGAAGCAAATGCAAAAAAAAAAAAAAAAGTCACAACACTTACATTTTAGTAAAATGGGGGAGCACAATCCATATCTGGAATCCTCGAATAGTTCTACTTTTTTCAGCAAAACATTTTGGGCAGCAAAGTTGAGAAAAAGCTTCCACAATAAGTTCAAGGTCAACTATTCTGTTACCAAACACAGGACCAGGGGATTTCTTCTGCAGTTGAGAAACTCTCTTTTCCCAACTTAGAACAGCTAGCAGTACATTCAGGAACTGCTGAAGTGCTATTTTTTTTTCGAAGTGTTTGTGAATTTATTACCATAAAATTGCCGCTTGCGCTTTCTAGCAATACTTTTTTAACCATTTTTAAGTTAAAAAGTAAAGCAGAATAAAACAATCAAATAAACTTTTTACGCTGTCAATTCTTTCAGCATGAAAATAAAACGCATATGTAAACAAAGTCAAAACAACAAACTTGCTGCCAGGTTTTACACATAAAAAAGGAAAACTGTATTTCCAAATACATTTATATTTATTCTTAAATGTTCTATTTTAATTTCTGACTAAATATTTGTATATTAATTATAATATTTCATGTCATATCTTATGAAAGAGAAACGTAAACAAACAACTCGGCCACTTCCGGTTAGCAGAAACTATTTCGGGTCCGAGAAATTTATGATTAAGTAATATTGAAAAAGCTGTAACTCTGCTTCGAATTAAGATAGAAACAAAAAATTTTAACATATTTACAAAGATAAAAGATTGAATTTTTAATATAAGACCAAAAACGAAAATCGATATATTGACCAAAAATTGAGTTTTAGAGGTGTTCTTGTATCCAACTATAAATGAACCGTGATTTTAAAAACTCATAAATAGATAATTTTCATGATATTTAGTGTCACTCAGATTAGAATACATGCATAAAATTATTTTAAGGACATTTTGATAAAAACAAAATTATTTAAATATAATATTTTTAAGCAAAAATTAACTTAGAATAATCTTTTTTTCCAAATGTTCTCCCCTTGTGAAAAATGGTTCTATTATAATAATAAATTGCCTGTATAGCTCAGACCTTCAAAAGAGACTCAACTACGATTTTTGAAAAAGTTCACATTATTTTAAGAGTTACGACCATTTGAAATAATTTTAGTTTTTTTTCAAAAAATTGCTCCCTTCTGTTGCGTAAAAATATGAATAAACCCACTTCTAAGTAATATATTTCAAAATTCTAGTTGACCCTCTGAACAGAGGTCTGAGCTATATACAGGCAAAAATATTGTTCTAATAGTAGCATTTTTCACAAAAGGAGAACATTTGGAAAAAAAAGATTATACTAAGTGAATTTTTTGCCAAAATATTGTATTTATTTTTTTTTATTGTCAAAATGTCCTTAAAAGAATTATATGCATATATTATAATCTAAGTGACACTAAATACCATTAACTTTATCCATTTATGGGCTTTTGAAAATCACGGTTCCGGAACGTAGTCGGATACCTTAAAATAAATAGTCAATTTGTTTTCTAAGGTCTTCATTAACATACGGAAATATAAAGACACTTATCTTTTGACCTTAACCACTTTTTTCGGAAAACAAATGACACTCTTCGCAATTTTATCAAAATGTTAGCTGAAAACGCAGCTTCTGCTATAAAATTATTTGTCTTTCCAGGTAAAAATGCTCATCATAGATCCAGTGCTGCCATATATCTTAAAAGAGTAGATTTAAAAAAAAAAAATCCCTGCTGAGTATCGTCTGAGTATTCGTAAAAATGCTTATTCTATGTAATTTTAAAGTGAGTGGCACTTATAATTACCGTCTGTAGATAAAGTGTTCAATGCAATTAATATTTCTATCAATTTGCTAGTAATGGATTATTGTTGTAAATTTCAGTTTTAAACAATATTTCTCTTTATGTAAATGTTATTGTTATACTCAGAATCTCTATTGATGCAAGTCTTTCAGCCTTTTTATTCTTGTGATTTGTTTACGACATGCTGAAAAATTGTTGTCGCATACACCGTTATTCGAGAAGAAGGTCATTTTGTTCTTTATTGCATTTCTAAACGGTACTTAAAGAAGTAGATTTTTTAGTCTTTGCTACTATTTAAATACAATCTGAGTAGGTTTGAATGTTGTTGTAACGTTTTTGTAGTTGTTGTTGACGTTGTGGGCAGTCTTTCAGTAAGATGGTGGTAAGGGTTGACGTGAGTGTTGATGTCGATTTAATCACTATTCGTGATTTATTGGGAATGCCTTGGTTAATTTCTCCAAGGACATAATTCATCAACCAGTAGCGTTAGCCAATGTTTCTATCTAATGTTCAATTACTAAATCTTCCGTAATCAGACGTTGACCTGGGCATGAGTTTTTATTCTTTTTTATTTGAACTTAAAAGCGGTCAATACACAGCTATACCAAGCATGCTTTGGAAGATTAGGACGAAAAATGAATTCTATTTGGGCCTGTCGTTAAGCCAAATTTATGCTTGTTCTTCTTTGTTAGCAACTTAGGAAAGGAAATATCACGGCAAACTGATCATTGTAACTTATTTTATTACCTCAATTATTAAATAGTAACATTAGTACCTAAGCAATAAAGAATACTCCGACATCCTACGAAAATTTACTCGTTCTAAAAGAGTATATTCCGTTAAACATTATTTTCCTAAAAATAATTTTCTCAATTTTACTGCCATCTGCCTTTTTTTTTCAACTTGTTCTACTAAAATGTTTTCTTATTTACATATGTCGATAACCATTTCAAACTGTCACGTACTTAATAAAATATAATTCAACAATTCTATCTGTACAAACTAATCAAAATTGATTAAAATACCAACATTTTTTTATGTCTTTTCCCTAACCAAATTCACGAAAAGGTTTGAATGAATGCAGTTTTAACTTTAAAAACAAACCTTACAGACTTAGTATACAGATTTCCTACACAGTTCTTCTATAATCCTACTTTATTTAATTAATTCATGAGTTAAAAAAATATTGAAGTAGAAAAAATCCGTTAATCCGATTGTTTAAATAAATCTTATAAGAAACCAAAAAAAATAATAAAAAGAACAGAACAAGGTAAAAATGCAAATTGTGGAACATTTCTGATTGGATTAAAACTTGTTGACAAGGAAATGAAAAACGTGACCGGCTTCTAAAAAGATTCACTCATCACAGAAATGAAGTAAAAACAATTCTGTAATTTTATTTTTTAGGTTTATTTAAAATAATATAATCATGATGGGGAAACTACACATTTAGTGTATACATCACAAAGATCAATTTCAATCTATCAACGCCATACATCTATAAAGTAATAATTTTGAAAAAAAAATAATTAAATTTTTTAGTATTGATTCAGAATAAATGGCCGTTGATAAAGGATATGTTAGAACTACTAATGGATTTCAATTCCTTAAGTTCTATATCACTTAAAAATTGTTTGTTTGGAAAATTAATTCATCCGAAAATACTGCTGTACTATATCTATTAAATATACTGTATTTATTAAATTATTTAAATATGACATTTCTTCATCATAACTACTATAATACACCATAACATAAAGAAGCTTTAAACACAGTAATGCAGTCAGAACTGTAACGGCGATTCTCGCGCGTAGGATGACTTACTTGAAGAGGCGGTATCCATAAATAGATATTTAGAATTCGCCTACAAGCTAAAACTCATCAAAGGATATGACCTTAAAGTCACCTACACGATAAACTATCCATTTTCCAAAAATGGCTTAGAAGGAGCGTTAAAAAAAGTTAGACGATGGATGTGACATACCCGGCGCAAGAAGTGCAGGGTTAACCAGGTTCCAGAAGCTCGTAGTTAATGACTTCTTCTCCATTCCATAAAACACAGAGTAACACATTCTGGGATGAATATTCTTTCTTGATCGCAGGTCTGATTCAAACCCATGCTTTTCTACGAGGCGTGTCCGTAAAATAAGTTCCACGGGCTACCACTGGCGCTAGGATCGTTTGTATGTGCGACCAGGCAACAGAGGCAGGTGGTTTGGTTCCCCCACTCCAATCCCTCACCAAGCTAGCGTCGCTGCGACGTTTATTCTGGCTCAGCAGCCGTTAGCGATGGAGCTTCCTCTTGCGTCTCCCGCCAGCTGCGAGTTGCGGTCTGTTATTCGTTTTCTGGCCGCTAAGAAGAAATCGGCAAAGGAAATTCACGAAGAACTTTGTCAAGTCGTGTATGGAGAAGAGTGTATGAGCTCTGGGATGGTGCGCAGATGGGTCAGGGACTTTAAAAATGGCCGAACAGACGTCCACGACGAAGCCCGTGCAGGGCGGCCATCGGCTTCCGACGAAACAATTGCCAAAGTCGAAGCGGCAATGCTTGAAGATCGACGGACTACAGTTCGGGAACTGTGCGAAAAGATTCCGGAGGTCAGCAAAACCACAATTGACAAGATTTTGACTGAACATTTAGGCTATTCAAAGGTCTGCGCAAGATGGGTACCAAAAATGCTCACTGCAGACCACAAGCGGCAGCGAGTTGAAGCGGCCCAAGAATTTCTCGCTTTTCACGGAACAACCGAAGAGGAATTTTTGGACTCTATTGTTACTGGTGACGACCTGGGTACACTACACCACACCGAAACAAAGGAGCACGAAGCAGTGGAAACACCCTTCGTCGCCAAGAGCAGAAGTTCAAACAAATCCTGTCTGCCGGGAAAATCATGGCTAGCATTTTGGGATCGAAAGGGCGTATTGTTGTGCGAGTTTATGCCTCGCGGGACAACAATCAATGCTGACCGGTACTGTGAGACCTTGAATAAGCTTAGACGTGCAATTCAGAACAAGAGAAGAGAAATGCTAACAAAAGGAGTGCGTTTTCACCATGACAACGCCCGACCGCACACCGCTAATCGAACCACAGCCCTCGTCGAAAGATTTGGATGGGAAATGGTGTCTCACCCACCCCACAGCCCAGACTTAGCACCAAGTGACTTCCCATCTCTTCCCCGAGTTGAAGAAAAACCTTGGCGGAACCCAATTCCAGACAGATGAAGAGGTGCAAACGCGGTTGTTAATTTTCTACACGGACAGGCGGCAGAGTTCATCACCTGGTTTGAAAGTGGGTGCCTAGAATGCAGAAATGCATACAACGCAACGGCGATTATGTAGAAAAATAAAAGAAAGACTGAACTTTCCAAAAATGTACTATTCTTTTTGCAATTAAACCAGTTTTTTGATGTGAAAAATTCGTGGAACTTATTTTACGGACACGCCTCGTACGTTTAAAATTGCCGTACAAAATACACTTTAGACATAGTATAAGACTGTACCACGGACTGTTACCAGTGCTATCGCCATTAGGTTAACGAAAATCATCGCTGCTGATTTAAGATAAATCTCGACTTTATTTAGGAAGGAATGACTGTGCCGTGGTTGGATGGAGTGGTTTTTCGAGGAAAGCCACTCGTCAGCGCATATTGTCGAATGTGACACCAGTACCACGCAGGGCTTTATAATTTGAGATGGCATCATATTAGGGCAGTGGACATGTATTGAGCATTTTAATGACAGTTTAACATGAGACCGTTAACAAGTTGTTTGGTAATTTTCGACGGATAACATTATTCTAACAGAGGGCAGTATTTGACTTAAAGATGCACGATCAATTTTCAATAGCTTATATGGGATTGATATTTTTCCCATCGAAACTAATACTTTTGCCATTTCATGCATTATGAATAACAGTACTTTGCACTCAAATAAAAAATAGATGCATACATTGATAAATATGGAGTAAATGTTCTGAAAAATTGAACATGATTATGGGCTAAATATTATAGTACTAGAAAATTTAAATGTGTAATACCGACTGAATATAAAATATATTTTTTATTGAAATCTTGATAAAAAATCTATTGAGGCAAACATTACAGTAATGTATTAAACCTCAGTCTACAATTGTCACTTTGATACCCATTTTAAAAAGAAAAGCATTTCAAATATAGACATTCAGCTGTAAGTGTCATCTCTAATGATGAATGGAGATTAATAATGTCCGACTGCTATTTGGCAAGTTTCGGTAGAAGCATTTATATTCATTACACGCTAACCATTCTTCCACTAGATTTTTTAAAAACGCAATCTACAGTAGGAGCTATACTTTTTTTTACATTCTGCTGGTTGATTGAAAGCCTATTAGTTCCAAGTCCAATTCGAAAGAGAAAATGAAATTTTAACGCGTATTTCCCGGGAAAAAACCTCTAGTTAAATAAATCTAGGGTGGAATTCGTAGTTGAAATGATATTTGGTACAAAACGATTTTCGATTTACTCATTTTTGACTGAAAAGGCTGTTCCTGTGTATATTTCTTTACCTTCAAAAGTTATTGTTTAAATCACATTCAGCATATATAGTCATCTTATTATACTTAATTTATATCTATCGACTACTTAATTTTCAAAAAATGTTTAAATAAAATAATGAAAAATTTAATTACTTTCATGTACTGACAAAAATTTGTTTATTTATTGGTATCATGATTGCATTTAATTGTGCTATACTACATGACCTACATGACCTGTGCTATCCTATTGACCTACATGAAAAGGTTATGCTTAAACATAATTTAACCCAGGAGAAGTCGAGGAATCGATACTAATGTTAGTGGTTGCGGGGGTGACGCAGTCAATCCAATACTTTTTTATAATTATTTTTATTGTACACGATATACTTCGTTTTTCCAGTGAACATTTTAACAAAGAGAAAGTATACTTACATGTTTCTAATTACTTTTCTTCTTTGATAATTCCAGAAAAAATATAGTTAAACTGATCTAAAATGTTACAAATGTGCTTGACTTTAAAGAAGAACACAAATTACAGGCATTTTTTGCTGACATTACATGAATGATATTTGTAAGTTAAACTGCCATATTTTTTTATGTTATTGAAGTTTTGTTGTCCTTTGATGTTCGCCAAATAGCATGTTTAACTTTTTCTTCCTTATGCCCTTTTCTCACAGCACAGTTTGACACTTGGTTGACTTATCCAACAAAGTATCAAATTTTAGCTTATTTAAATAGTGTGATGATAGGAGACACTTTTTTGTAACCAAGGCCGTTTCATTATCAAGAGATGTTAAACCATTCTTAGCGTACAAGGTATTTTGGTGAATAATTCGGTGGCATTCAAGATGCGAATGTCCTACGTCTGTTTGAAATAAATTAACGCAACTTCCACTCCCCCTCATTATATTTGGAGCACTATCAATTAGTTGTTAATGAAACCATTTTTTTTCAAATCAGTTTCTTTCTCAGCAATTGATTTTTTTACACAGCCGAGACAAAAAAATATCTGTTCCCTTCGTAGTTCCCAGGAACACAATGTTATCGCAATTAGTTCGTTCTTAATGACGTTTTCTACACAATATCGAGCAAAAACTGCTAAACGTGCAGAATTAGTGACGTCCGTACTTTCATCAAAACTTAGCGTGTTAAAATGAGATGAGTTTTTTTTGTTGGCATATTGCAATCTTATTGTGTTGGTATATTTGCATTGGCTTTAACTTGTTAAAAACATTGCTATCAAACGTTTCCCCTTGAAGGCACTCAAAATTTATATGCTAGAAAAAATCTCAAATGAAAATTTTGAGCAGGATAAACATTAAAAACAAGATTTCCCTTTAGCTATGATAGCTGAAAATTTTTTTGTCGAAATTATATAAAAAGCATTTGGAATACCTTAATTATATCATTTATACTCATACTAATCTGTTTATATATAAATGAATGTGTGTTTGTCTGTTCTCGATAGATTCAAAATCATACATCAAATTGCTGTGAAAATTAAAAGAAACTACTAGATATATCCCCGGCAAGGGGTTTTTGAGATTTGTTTTTTAAAATCAGAGTTGGGGTTCAAGGTGCTACCGAACAAATATCCCCAAAAAGTATGAAAATAATATCTAATCTATATACACTCAGGAACATTGAAAATAGCGATCCAAGAAGAAAGCATCGGATTAAAATGAAATTTAATATACATAATGAAACAGAGGAGAGATTCACTTCATCCCCAAAACAAGACAATTAAACGAATACAGGGTGTGCAGCTATACAAATACTGGTCAACTTCAATAGCGCGTTGGACCACCTCCAGCTGCAATACATGCCGCCACACGGTCCGGCATTGAGTTGATTAGACACCTTATGTTGTCCTGAGGTAAATGAGCCCACAAATCTTGAATAGCCAGCTCTAAATCATGTACAGCGTGACACGATGGCATATACCATTTCAGCTGATCCCACACGTGCTCTACAGGGGACAAATTGGGGGAGCGGGCATGCCATGGAAGAGTCTGAAAATGACGTAGGAAGACTTGAACAACTCTTGCTGTAAGCGGACGAGCATTATCTTGCTGGGAAATTGCCCCTGGGAAGCCATTTAAGAACGGTCCTAAATGGGGTCGAAGAATATCATCAACGTAACGTTGGCCCGTTAAGGTTCTATGCATCACAATTAAAGTGGACCGGCTATCATAGGCTATGGCCCCCCGGACCATTACACCAGCTGTGCGGTTGATTGATTTATTATTAACGTCGCACTGTTTTAGCTACACGAGGGCTTTTGACGACGGACCACGTAATTTTGAACCATGGTCAAGTGACGTGGACGACACCTGAGCTGGCACCCCCCTCTCCTAACTACCACACCACACCAACGGGAGGACGTTTCAGCTCTCGACAGATTTATCGTGCATCGCTGCCCTACACGGCGGGTCTTTAGTGGTACGGGGCTCGAACTCGTGACAAGGCAAGCCACGGTCCGATACCTATACCACTCGGCTACCGCGGCCACCACCACCAGCTGTGCGGGCAGTGTGACATAGAACAGTGTGGGGGGAATTGTACGGCTCACCAGGGAGCCTCCACACCCGTACACGGTTATCATCTGACTCAAAACAGACCGGGATTCATCACTAAACACCACCTTTTGCCAATCTGGGACCATCCGCATTGATCTGGTTTGGCACCACTGTAGACTCAGTTGCCGATGTTACGGTGTTAAAGGGAGTGCACGGAAAGGGCGCTTGGATTTAAGATTTGCTTCTGAAAGGTGTCTGGAAGTTGTTTATGGGACAATTGCCACGCTTATGTCTGCTCGTATCGTTGAACGAGTCACTGTGGGGTCCACCAGTGCTTGCCGCATTATACTTCGATCTTCTCTCCTCGTGGTCTTCCTGGTCGCTCCAGAACCGGTTTTCCGCGCGTTGGTACCTTTTCGTGTCCACTGCTCCCAACAATTTCTAACACGGCACACTCCGAACAATTCACCTGACCAACAACACGGCGCGTCTACCAGCCTGCAATTTTCATCTCGTTGATCAGGGCTCTCTCAAACTCGCTTAACTGTGAGAAATGTCTTCTACCACGTTTACCTGGGATGTTCCGCTTACCAAAAACATTTACAATCGGCGGGTAATCGTCACGTTTATGAATCATCGAATTTGCGCTGGCATTAATAGCACCCTCTTCCTGTTTGTAGCGCCACCTCGGCGTGTATGAGCATGCGTAATGGCACAAAACTTGGATCAATTGCATATTACATTACGCTGTACTTATGTGTAAAGTTTTCCGATTGTACTTAGCTTCCTTCTTGGGTCGCTATTTTCAATGTTCCTGAGTGTATGTAAAGGAAAAAAGTGACTGACTCACTGACTAATCACGATGTCTCCGGAACTTGAAATTTGGTATGTATGTTCCTTTTATGAAGTAGTCATCAGCTAAATGCGGGTTTTGCAAATATTCAACCCCAAATGGGCGTTATAGATAATTGTTTCCTTTAATAAACTATCAGATGTACAGTCTTGACACTTGGTACACAGATTCCTTTCATAAAATAGAGATCCCCTACAAAATGAATTTTACGAAAATAGACCTCAAGGGCCGTTGAAGGTGCTTAAGGAACGTTATGCATAATTATTTCCATTTTTAATCTATTGGATGTACAGCCTTGAAATTTGGTAAGCGGATTCCTTTCTTAGAGTAGAGATCCGCTACAAAATTAGTTTAGGGAAAATCAAATCCCAAGTGGCGCTGTGGGGGCCTAAGGGGCGTTATACATAATTCTTACCATTTTAAAACTATTAGACTTTCAGTGTTGAAATTTGTTACTCAGATACTTTTCTAGGCTTAGAAATCCGCTACAAAATGAGTTTTTGAGAAAATTCTTATCCAAGTGGCGTTGTGGAGGCCAAAGTGACGTTTTACATAATTACTTCAATTTTTAAACTATTGGACGTACAGTATTGAAATTTGGTAAGTTGATTCCCCTTATGTAGAATAGTGATCCGCTAGAAAATGAGTTTTGAGAAAATTGAATTTCAAGTGGCGTTGCGGAGCCTAGAGAGGTGTTATTCTTAACCATTTCCGTTTTTAAATTATTTGACGGACAATCTTGAAATTTCGTAAGTGGATTCCTTTCCTGGAGTAGAGTTCCGCTACAAAATGGGTTTTGGTAAAATCGACCCCCAAGTGTCCATGCGGAGAATTAAGGGGCTTTATATGTAATTGTCTACTTTTTTTAAACTAATAGACATAAAATCTTGAAATCGAGTAAGCAGATTCCATTCGTTTAGTAAATACCGCTATAAGATGGGTTTTGTGAAAATCGCTTCCTAAGTGGCGTTGAGAGAACTTAAGGGGCTTTATAGATAATTATTTCTATTTTTAATCTTTTAGACGTACAATCTTGAAATTGGACAAGCAGATTGCTTTCATGGAGTAGAGATTCGTTACAGATAGGTTTAGGGAAAGTTGACCCTCAAGGAGTACATAGGAGAATTAAGGGGCCTAATGGATAAATATTTCCGTTTTTCAATTATTAGACCCATCTGCTTGAAAATTAGAAGTATGTTCCTTTCATGGAACATAGTTCCTTTAACAAAGAGTTTTGCGAAAACCAACACCCCAAATGGAAACCATGGAAAACCTCCTGTGTTTTTGAATTTAACCCATTTACTTGAAATTTGTTGAGCCCGTTTATTTAGTTGAATAGAGTGAGACTAAGAATTGATTTTACAGAAATCAACCCCAAGAGGAAGCGCAGGGGAGTTATTGGGGCGTATTGATAGACAGAATTCCCGTTTTCGAACTACTAGGACTGAAATAATAAAATTTGTTTGCATGTTTCTTGTGTTGAATTGAAATCAGATAAGAATGCTCTCAACTAAGTTACGGGGGCGTATTGATGATAAAAATCCTGTTTTTTGCTCTATTAAATTTAGACTTTCTATTTATATTTTATACATTAATGGAAATTAGAAATTATAATTTCTGTTATTTTTATATAAAGATGCATTTACAACTATAGATATATTTCTCAATAGAATCGAATTCTTAATGCTAGATATGAATAGTTAATATCTTATATATATATATATATATATATATATATATATATATATATATATATATATATATATATATATATATATATATATATATATATATATACAATTAAATTAGATTAAAAATTAAATTCCCTATCTAGCACTTGACTCATCTTTCTCAGTTCCCATCTTCAAGTATCAAACTAATCACCCATTTATTTCTTCCGAACATATGGCCTAGCCAATAAACATGTCTAATTCCAGATCGTTGGATTTAATAGTCAACATATGTTGGCATTAACTTGCAAGCACCCTCTTCAAAGCAGCGATACTTACCATATGTTTTTCAAGTGTTATCCACTTGAAACCACCACCATGGCGTGCTTTTTCTTACCTGCTCTCGGTGGGAGAACAGATGTACAAATGAAAGAATAAAGGTCGTCCTTTCACTTTTCTAACTTTTATCTGATTCTGTCTTAAAATCATGACATATATTCTAACTATTAATCTGATAATATATCTTAAAATCATGATATATATAATATATATATATATATATATATATTATATATATATATATATATATATAATATATATATATATATTATATATATAATATATATATATTATATATATATATATATCTAGATATATATTATAAATGCGAAAGTTTGTGAGGACGTTTGGGCGTCTTTCACGCAAAAACAACTGAATGGAATTAATGAAACTTTAAAGTAATATAGCTTATACATCAGAATAACGCATAGGCTTTAATTTATAGCATATAATATAATTTATAAAGATATTGTGAGAAGTGTCCAAAATATAACGATATTTGTGAAGTAAATAGGAAAAAAAATTACCATCTGCAAGGAATTCTGGCGTGCGATGCAAAAAAGCCCACGTCAGCATATATCTGTCTTTTGTTTGTGAAAGATCACTTTTTGTTTTGGCTACGCAAGGAGCTCGCATCTAATTAATTCCTGTGATCAGCATAATCCCTAATTTTATTTATTTTAGAATAAAACTATGTTTTGAGAAGGGATAGGTTGTTATAAATCTCTCTTTATTTGAATATTTTTTACGGATTTTATTACGCACATTTGTTAGTAAGAAATTGATATTTTTTTCAAAATAAATATTTTATTGCTTCTGGTACTTACAGTAGATAAACTTTTTCTTTCACACTACATCAATTGGACATATTTGCATAATTTGTTTGTGGTTAGTAGTTAATTATAACGCTATAATTTTAATTGAATAGGCGGATATTGTATTTTTAAGTATAAAAATAATTATATTTACAGCACTGTACTTTTTGGAGTGAGTGAATATTCATGTCACACTGTGTTCAGCTACACGAGGTTTTTTTTGGCAACGGACCAGACAACTTTGAACCAATGTCAAGTGACGTGGACGACTCCTGAGATGGCACCCCCTTCTCCTAACTACCACACCAAACCAACTTATCAGGAATATTCTACCAATACTTATCAGGAATATTCTTTGAAATCCACTCTTCCAAGATATATGGCACCACGGGTTCTATGATGAGTATTAATGCGACGCTTGTTTAACTTAAGTTAAATTGATTAATTTATTTCGTTAGATCCATTTTAAATAAAACCCGGTTCTAAATTTCAGTAGGCGTCACACTATAGCTTAAGTTTAAACATTAGATCTTTTAAAGACAAATAAAACTGAACACTAAATTAAAAGGCCGTTCTTTAAATTAACACTTAATTTATTTACAATAAGATTGAAATTACGTTAAATTATAAAGAGATACATAACAGAACATTACTTAACTGATAGAGATCTGAGAGAGAGAGGAATCATGATGTTGGCGTCCGGAGAGTCTCCAACCGCGATCACCGTCAAATAGGGTCGTGTCAGACCAAAATCTGTGATAAAAATTGTGTCAAAGAGTGTCTCAATTCGTCGTGCATGCGCTTATATTTCGCGGCGGTTTTCTTGTGTATTCTGGAGCGGATTCTTTCCCGAAACTCAATCAGCTTTTCTGATTGGTCTGGAGTCAGCGGAGGGATATCCTCTCGCGGTCAATGACTTCCCCCAAACGCGGGAAATTCCCAAAAAACATCCCAAACCATGATGTATTTATGGGTACATTGCCTTCTTCCAGGCGTGGGAAATGCGTCACCCTTTTCGGTGGGGTAAGAGACGCACCCAACGAATTCCTTTCGTTGTAAACAACAACAGGGCAGATATAAAAATTACAGTTGCAATCCTTAGGGACCGGCGGTCCCCATCACTCCTCCCCTCTCTCAGATTAACAAAACTAAAATGAATGAAAAACAAAAATTTCAGTAAGTAAACGAAATACACATATGTGGCCTAGCGTCGGCAAATATAAAACGCGAGTCAAGTGAAGTGTCAAGTGGAAAAATTCACAAACTCCTGGTCAAGAACGAGTGTCCACTTCTTGAAGAATGAGAAACAAATCTTCTGGGGCGTCGTGATCTAACTGAAGTCGTTCGTGGTCTTGTGCTGTTTGAATCCCGCTCCATCATCGCTTAGATCTTCCTAAAGGAATCTGCTAAAATGCAAAAAAAAAAAAAAAAAAAATTTGTCTCCCAGGGAAACCATATTAGTAATGAACAACAATTATCAGAAAAAAAATTAACTTGGCCCTTTGTGACCGCCGTCGAAAACTCCAAGCACCAACCTCCAACTCCTCTCACCGCTCATAAAATAAAAATAAGAATGTTAAAAAAAATACAATCAATTTCTGAAGTTCCTACCCAATTCCGTGAGGGAAAACCAAATTAACTACCAACAACTATAATGACGTTAATGTACGAAGAGGAGAAAAAAAATTTCACTGAATGGATCACCCAAACAATTCACAAAGACATCAGACACAGACTGACAAATAGAAATAATTAAACAATAACAAAGAATCTTGTGCCGCTAAATAATAAAAAAAATTAAGACAAATAACAAGTAAAAAAAATTAAAAATTTGCGTATCTAACAACTGCGCAACTCACAATAACAACACTTAAGAGTACTGAACAAAATAAATTGATAAGAAATAAACGCCAGCGAAAACATTTACATACAATTCAAGCTTGGCGCCCAGAAACAGACACTTCATAATCGTTTAACATCGAAATCTTGACACGACTAATGTGAAGTGAATGTCCAGACCACTCAAAAAAAAAAATACTAGCAGAACTCTTCACATACTCAAAGCATAAGAAATTTCAATGGTTTACTAAGAGCATTGATAACAATATTTAATGAAAATAATTAAGTAAAAGTAAAAAAAACATTTAGAGATTGAAACGATGAGTGTGCATAGGTGGAGAAAAAAAAATTATAACCTCGGAGAATGCTTAATAGCCTAAGAAATTAAAAAATTTCACTACAAGCATTGGTTACAAATGAAAGTTTAAAAAAAATTAACGTAATTAATTAAGATTTGCAAATTAAAATTCTATAAATTAACGAATCGTATAAATGATAAAAAAAAAAATTATAACCTGCAAGAATGCTGAGTAGCCTAAGGAATTTTAAAAGAAAACTTCACTACGAGCATTGGTTACAAATGAAATTACGAAAAAAAATTACTGTAATTAAATTTAGAATTGCAAACTATGAGTGCGCATGTGATCAGTATGCACCCCCACTGTTTACAAATGCAACACAAAAAAAATACATGCCATTCCTTGCGCAAACGATTTGCTGCATGCCGCAAACGCCAGCACAAGAGACAGAATGAAATTAAGATAAAAAAAAATTTCTTTGCAAATCCGATTGTAAAAAAAAAAAATAACTATATCGATTAATATTGTTTCAAAAATTTTTAAGGAGAAAAAAAAATTTCTTCCACATTCAATACATTTGAATTTCTATTTGAGAAATGAATTCCAGAAATCACAAATGCAGTTGAAAATTTCAGAAAAAAAAATTAAAACATAAAATTGATATGCAACCCAAGTCATATGAGGCGAGACATACAGAGTAAAGTAATTTAACTAAAAGAAAATTATTGCAAGTGTTACACAAAATTAAACATAGTTTCCAATATATAAAAAAAAATATCGCTTAACTAATCAACATAACTTTTTTTTTTTTTTTTTTTAACAATCGTCGTAATACAATGTATCAAGTCCAGATAATATAAAAAAACTCAAAATGTTTCACTATACGCGCAACAAATATACAAACACGAAAAAAAAAAAACAAGATCCTCTATTTACAATAATACCGCTAACTCAATTCATCGAAAATCCTCTAATCAATAACTCAAATACAATTCTATAACAAAACCCAAAATTCTCAGTAACCTTAAATTGATTCCTCGATAATCCAAAATTGCCTTTACCTCAGATCGTTCACATCACATCTTATGCCTCAACAACACTAACTAAACTTGTCTGCACCTTACAAATAATCGATTGCTCTACAATACCATTAACTAAAACCATCTATGCTCATCAACTTATTTACACAAGATCTCATATACTCAATAACACTAACTAAACTTAACTGCAACATAAAATTAATCAATTGACTTCTCCACAATACCATTAACTAAAAAACCATCTATACTCATCAACTTATTTACACAAAATCTCACATACTCAATAACACTAGCTAAACTTATCTTCAACTTTCAAATAATTAATCGACTTCTCCGCAATACCAATAACCAAAACCCGTCTTTGCTCATCAACTTATTTACAAAAATCTCGCATAATCCTCAACTCGAACTTTCCTAAATGCATCTCAAAACATTCCTAAATATACAACAAAATCATTAATTCAACTTATCTATGTTCATCAACTTATTTACTCGGAACTGTACCAAATCATTAACTCAAATTATCCCATCTACATCAAAACAACTTTCTCAATTATACCGTATAATTATATCAACTCAATTTCCCTTGCCTAAATTCTTAAATCAAAACATCCTTCAGTACCTCAAACAGTTTTATCAAATAAACCATGGCTTTCTTTTCAATTCAATTATCCATTTCCATAAAAAAAACAACTATCGAATTAACGTACACTTTGAACACAAACTTAACTATCTCCATAAAAAAAAAACTTTCCCTACCATTCAAGAAATTCATCAGTGCAAACTTTATCTATCTCCTTCAAATAACTGTCTCAAATATTCCACGAAATCCCTAACTCAAACTTATCTAACTCCTTACAAGTAGTGAAACAACAAAAAAAAAAAATTCACACCCAATCCTCTTCCAACAGTTTCAAATTCTCATAGCAACAACGTTAACATCCTACGTAAAAAACAGGAAACCAAGGGGGGGGGAGAAAAAGAAACGAACACCCTTTGGAAAAATTTTGCTTAGTCTCTTCCCTCTGTCACGACAGCAGTGGGGAGGGGAAACCCCTCCTAAGGCGGAAAGAATCCGACATCCACAAATTCCACCCCTGAACTGTGGTGCCCGCGGGGAGGAGAGTCCCTGCGACAAGGAGTAACCAAGGAACAGAAATTCCAATCAACAACAGTGTCCCGCCCTAGACCGGATGGCGTGCGGGGGGGGATTACGGACGAAAAATGGTGCGGACAAAAGCTCTCCCCACGTTTTCGAAACGAATGGACGAAACATTTTCAACACCATTAGCTGACCAACAACAAAAAAAGGCTTATTACCAAATAACAAGCAGAACTGCGTATTAAAATCTAGAACAAAAAAAAATTGAATCAACATCAACACTCGACTAAATAATCTACCCACGCGATAACATAAATCAACACATGTAAGCCTAGCATCTCAACGACAAAAAAAATTACCATTTGGATAGACCAAACGTTAAAATTCCTAGTAAGTTTAGCACACAAGCGAGACACAATTATTGACTGCAAATTCATTTAACAACCACAATGTATCTAAACCAACAGAAATACTATCTCGACAAACAAAACCTTCAATTCCTAGTAACGTTTAGCACACAAGCGAAACACAATTATTGACTGCACATTAATTTAACAACCACAATTAATCTAAACCCCTGAATAAACAACAACAAAAAAAATTCCAAATCTATAGCAAAACAAACAACGCGGAAATTAGAAGAGCATTAAAACACCTAACGGAAACACAAGAAGATTTTAAGTCAAAGTTAGCAATCATCTCACATAAAAAAAAACAACATGCGCGAGAAAAAAAAATATTAAAGTTTCAACCTAATTTCTTATAGAAAATATTCAAACAACCATCTCTATCCATATCTTAACAAGCATAAATTCCATTGTTATCATCATTTAGTAATACACAACCACTTAAGATTAATACACCACAAAATATGTATGAATATGTCGAGAAACCTTTACCGTCTTTGGAGCATACTTTCAATAAAGTTTTAAATAATCTAAAGGATCAGGAGGCATCACATGTTGAATTGAGTACGAGAGCGACAAAACAACATCATTACGATTACAAAATCGGGTCCTTGTGTTTTATAAAGGCGCCTAACATTAAAAACCAATTTATTTGATTTAATATTAACGTCGCACTGTTCAGCTAAACTCAGACCTAAGTTCGAAGGTCGTGGACGACACCTGAGCTTACAGAGTTTCAGATAGAGCGTTTTTCTAATGTCAATTATAGGGTGCAACATGTAGAACAATTGAGGAAAAGATTTAAAACGCATGTCAATCGGATGATTCCGTTTATTAAGAGATTTTCATATTTGCACTTGAAAAATTTGGATGATTTGCAACCAGACGAGACGGATGTTAAGGGTATTGTTCCAAGTCCCCGGTATAATTTAAGTGCTCTTGCAGGCAATTCGGCTCGTTAATACATTTCCGCGCTAAATTATTTGAGGGAGACTTGATTTTTTTTTTTTACAATTTTACGCTTCGTCACTTTCGAGAGCACGCATTGAATGGTACCTGTCTCATACTTGCACCTTGTTTCATGTTATGTAGTTTTGCAGCATATATGCGTTTTCAGCTGACGGCTTTTTCAGCGGATTGCAAAGATTATTATTTTTGTGATTGAGATTATTATTAAATTTAAGTGTCTAATACTTTTGTATGTTAATGAAGACCTTAGAAAACGATTTGACTATTTAATTTAAGTGAACGGTGTACATAAATTATTTTACAGTGGAATACCTTAATTTATTATCTCTAACGGATTTTAAATTTCCCAAAGTGGGGTATTTCGTTTACGTATATATCCCTTAAGTTTCAATGCAGTGATCCAAAAAGAAAACATTGCATGAGGAAACCTGCAGTAAAGCATAATGAGGTAGAAAAAGCCTTAACGTACATCGCGCCCTTACCCGCGGCGGGTTTCACAAAGCTCTAATAAAGCTCGAGTTATTAAAGTAGCTAGACATTTGCCAACTTGACTTTATCGTTATCATATCGCTGTGTTTTTTCACTGAATCGCCATCATAGCCATTATAATTTAAGAAACGGCGTTGCTTGCGAACATTACAATTTTAACATAAAATAAATACATCAGAAAGTAATATTAATGTATTACACTTTCAAATATAAATTATTTATACTATTTTAAGCGTGGATTACGAAAAACTTTTAACAATGTGTTACTTTTGCTGAGCAGAGATCAGCTTAGGGAGGTATTTTCAAAAATCGATCCTGAAGAGTGTTACGGGAATTATAAAAAAAAAAGAAAAAATCCTTTTTATCAGCTATTAGATATACATACTTACTATTTAACAAATGCGTTTTTTTTTTCATTTTTTTGTTTGTTTAGCTGAGATATGCAAAACGTTTTTTTTTTGTTTAATTTGCAATTCACGTAAAATTAACTCATCAAAAACTTCTTTATCCTTCAATCTGTGGTGTTTAATTTTTCAGTTCACCCGTGCGAAGAACAAGTATATCAGCTAGTATATATATATATATATATATATATATATATATATATATATATATATATATATATATATATATATACAACATCATGAAATACTTAGTGAAGTGAGTTGGTAACGGCTAGTTGTATATAATTTTAATCATGTTTATTTATAATGAAATATATTTTTGTTGCGGAACAATACATGTTTGTCGCACAAAAATGACACATGTAGCTAAATAATATATTTTACCAAGTAACAATCATACAGGACAACAGATAAAAAGAGAACAATGCTAATGAAATACTTCGTCCGATTAAGAAAGTAATTTATTTGTAACAGTGCTTTGCGTTTTGAGGGAATTTTTACAGCTTATTTAAAGTGCTTAATTTTTTACACCTGTTGTAAATATTGAACCATGGTTGTAGGTTTTCTTTATGAGGTAAGCCTCTGCTTGATCTCTTGTCTAGTGGCCGAGTATTTTCAAGGTCATCGTCTTTATTTTTTTGGTATTTTTTTGCTCATAACTTAATATTGGAATTCATTAAGGATTTGATTTCGTTGTATGTTTCCAATAGAGCAAACACCAAGAAAAGTAAATTGGTTGTAGAACTCAAAGAAAAGAAACACACTGAATTTTTTTCCCTTTGTTTATTCTTTGACTGTCTATAAAATTTGCTTGGGTCTCGGCCTAGGAGTACAGTTTTCTGACAATCAAACCGGAACCATCTGGATTCGAAAGAAGTAACTTCAAAAGAAGGACAAACCTATTGTCTATTCGGATACCATTCTAAAGTTTTGTGAGGCTTTAAATATTGAAGCCCTACTTGTGCTTTCGACTGAAAGAGAACTTCGACCTCCAACACATAAGGAGAAGGATGAACTGAAATATATTCCTACAGTCCACTCCTTCATGGTATTCAAGATATGTCAGGCCTTGGACCTTAGAGTTAAACTGAATACAGAAATTTAATCTGACGAATTCTGAAAACAACAAAAGAAAATACCACCAACGAAAGTAATTCCAGTTGTGCAATCTTTGGATGTCTTTAAATTGTGTCTAGGTCTGGAAATTTATGCTGCATTAGCCTCTCCTCAAGATCTGAATGATTCTATTAAATCAATGGGCACTGAAAGATACAAGCAAAAACACTTTCTTCTGTAATGAAATCTAACTAAAAATTATGATTGTAGAGATTGTCTTGCAAGACGTAATTTAGGAGTCATGGTCATGAAACGGAGCTAATTGAGGTATATCTGTTCTTATTGAACAAATATTTACTATGATGGCAAAGAGAATTTTCTTTATTTGAAGAGGACTTTACAAAATTACATTTCACCTAAAGAAAAGAATCCTGTTTTAAGATCGAAAATTATGGCAAAAGATGTAAATTATTCCCATGCTATTAGAACAGTTTAAACATTTGAAATAAAACAAGAAAAACTTTTTCATAGAAGAACGAGAAATTTAACATACGATATGTATTTAGATATTCCATATGATGTACCATTGAAAAATATTTTTTGTAACAAATTTCTGTAAAATATTTTACTGTTTAATTAGTCTTAAAAGTATTTACACCTATTCAAAAAAATTAGAAGTAAATACCAAAATTTTAAAAGAACGTTGTATGTATATTAATCTTTTTCTTGAATTTAATAATGTTGATTTTTTCCTTGATTAAATATAAATTTAAGTCAGCGTTTCTCAAACTGTGGGACGCACACCACTTGAAGGGTGAGATCATCCAACGAGGGGGGCGCGAGCATATCGAAAACAAAAAAAATAAAAATAAAAATTATTGAAATGAAACAAAACAAAATGCATTCGGACATGATAAAAAATTAAATTCACATTTACACTGATGATATAATATGCTTATAAATGTATCAGTACTGCACTGTAGTGCACACAGGAATTTTTCAATGTGGGGGGGCACGATCGAAAGTCCTCGATTCTCGGTTCATGCTCCAATACGACGCCCAATATTTTCTTTTGATTTCGTCGCTTTTCTAGAATAAAAATAATAAAAAAATAATGATTGAATGAATACTTAGCATTAATTAATAAAATTAAATATTAATAACAAAAATTTAATTAAATGTTATGTTATTTATAAATAGGATTATAATCAATTGGAAAAAAAATCAAGGATGTACGAAGCGGAGCACGATGAAAATTATGATTGAAAATTGGATCGCAAGTATTGAAAATTAGAGAAACACTGGTTTATAAATGGATCAGGTACCAAAAAATGTGATACATGAAAAGGAAAATGGACGTTTCATTAAACTGTTTTATGCATCTCCGCTATGTACTAAAATTCAAAACTGACTAACATAAACCACACTAAATTGTAAAATTATTTCCTTAAATTCTAAAATTCTTCTCTATTAGTGTAAAAAATATATATTAACCCTCCAATTGGACAGAACGTATTTTTCCGCCCTACTAGAGAGGCTTCGAAAATGGACTGCACGGATTTTTCTGCCTTCAAGTAACGATTTCAAAAGAGGATTAGCCGCACTTTTCTGAAATTCTTTCCCCCTTTTAAGGTTTAACATCTTGAAAGATAATGAGGGACCGAGGAAGCAACACAGCAGAAGTTTTATGGCTCGCAGGGAACCCCGTGTTTTGACCCCCCAATCATAAAAATCGGGGAGAAATTTCTTTACAACCCAAGAATTGTTTCTTTGCTAGCTTGTATTTTAAAAGTTTCCAAAAGTCCCAACGCATAAGTAAAATATGTTACAATTCCCTTTTGGTTTCATATTAATTTCAAACTGTAACAAGTTGGGGCGTGTCAGGGCAATCTGCTATTTTATATAGTTAGACAAATTATCTTTTTTTAAGTATATTCTTTCGCTTCATTTTTCTTATTCAAAGCTTTCAGTTTTTGAAACATGATTATTTTATTATAAGATACCGAAAAAATTAATAAAACATCAAACTCTTTAAAATTTGGAACCTTTTCAATTTTCCAACCACAAAAAATGAATAAATTTAAACTTAAGCAAATCATTTGAAACATTTTCTTACACTTTGATAAAAATAATAACGAAAAAAAAAACTAATTAAGATTTATTAGTTTTTTTTTAGATTTCAAAGCCTAAGTGTTCAGGGAAAGTACAGTCCCCGGTTATATATTGTTAAAATACACCGAATTATATTTGAATTTTCAGTGCTTGAACTTCAGTTTACATCAAAGACAACATGAATGAAGATTTTCACACATTTTTTTTATAACTTGAATGTTTGAATAAATGGTAATCAAAAATATACGGAAACATTTACAGTAGACATTTATGCATATAAATAAACATAAAAATCAATTTTAAATTCGAGCTATTGAAAAAACATTCGAATTATATATTGTTCAAAAATATCTATTTATACAAAATACCTCAACATTTATGTTTTTTAAAGGCTAACTGAATAAGTAATTAAAATCTGGATATGTTTTTAAAACTCGACCTTATAAAGCTAGAAATTTTATGTAGAAATTCCATTTGAAATTTCGAAAAAAAAAAATGCATCGCGCAGTTAAAAATTATTTACCATAAGATTTAGCAATTGTTTGAGTATAATAAAAATTTCAAATTTTATTATATAGCTTCTTTGGTATCTTTGAATATATTTCGGCCGCGGTAGCCGAGTGGTATAGGTATCGGAACGTGGCTTGCATTGTCACGAGTTCGAGCCCAGTACCACTAAAGACCCGCCGTGTAGGGCAGCGATGCACGTTAAATCTGTCGAGAGCTGAAACGTCCTTCCGTTGGTGTGATGGGGTAGTTAGGAGAGGGGGGTGCCAGCTCAGGTGTCGTCCACGTCACTTGACCATGGTTCAAAATTACGTGATCCGTCGCCAAAACCCCTCGTGTAGCTGAACAGTACGACGTTAATATTCAATCATTTATTTAATATATTTCGAAGATTTCATACAATTCGGTTGAAAACCGCATGCTAAGAGCAAAAAATAAACTAAAAAAATTGATGAATATACAATTACAATAAATTCTTACATAGAGAAGCCAAACTGAGAAGCTAAAGCGTAGGAATAAAAAATTTTGAGTATACCTGAAGTAGTTTTCGAAATATTTATTTTAAAGTTTAGAAAATTTGTGTGCGTTATGTTATACTTGATATCAATTAAATGGTTAAAATAATTTTTTTTTGTTAATATTAGTCATGTAATCGTTTGATGACACATTCATATACTAATAAAAATTATCATGGTCATTGATGCGAATGTCAAGAATTTTATGTAATTTTAAATTAAGACATTAAGATATTGATGTAGAAAATATAAAACGACCATCTAAAATACATGAAAAATGCAGTCTGCTATAAAATGATCTTGACAGACAAAATCCGGCATTTTCACTTACTATGGCAGAGCCGGCTTAGTCAGGGGCGATCTGGAAAAACAGAGAGACAACGGCGATTTTGATGGATGCCGCTCTAGCTTTTAAAGCTCCCAGGAAAAATTATATATATATATATAAATTACAAATGCAAAAATAAATCTTGTAATTTTCCATACATTTTTATAACAACGAATTGTGGAATTGGCTTCCTATACATTGTTGTGTTTGACAATATCTAAGGTAACCAACCCTACTTTAGATAGATTTGTACTACTTTTTCGTAACGTATTCCTTTTAAAATTAATTCGTGCAGACGAAATACACCTTTTGTACCCTTAAAAATTTATGTAAACTATAACGGTTAATTTTAATTTATGCAACTTGTGAAATGTTCATAATTAACCATTTCCATCAAAACAGTTTACATAAAAAAAAAAGTTTGGACTCCCTCATTCATTAGGGGATTTATATAAGATTCTAACATTAAATTTTATTTTTCACCGAATAGGATTGAATAGAAGTGTATACAGCTTCCACACCACAGGTCTGGGGTTCTATTAACGGGCTGCGCAAGGTCGACTCTGCCTTTCATCCCCGCTACATTGGGTCAATAAATGAGTACCAAGCTTGCTTCGGGTCTTAAACACTGAAGGTCTCTCTTCAGACAGACCACCAAATCGGGACATCTGTTCATGCACCTCAGCGTCCAATGGTCACGTGTATTATGATGGGCACAGTAGTTCCTGGCCCTCATGGATTGTTGTGCTTCTGAGTTTGAGTCTTAAGTTTGAGGATTACCTCAATTTGGGGATACCCCTTAGATAAACATGTATTTCCACTCATTTGCAATTAAACATTTTTCTTTCAATTACGTTTATTTCAGAAGGAAGTTTGATTTTTCAAATGTATTTGCTTAATAACGTGTATATTTGCGTATTATATTAAAAATTTGATCAGTCCAAAATTACATGTTTTTAGCTCCTCTAAAAGCTTTTAGGATTTTACAACTGATCTTACAATCCATATACGTTTTATAGTAGTATATTTAAAAATGATAAGGAAATTTTTACGACTGTGTGAGCTGTTATGCCTCGTTTATAAATATAAAAAATTGCATTCAGCTACAGTTTTTAAAATGTTCAGAAATAACTGGAGCAACAGGATACTTACATATTATGAATCTTTTTGACTGCAGTAAGATATATTTATATTTCAGTTTCCTTACAATTTGAATAGAAGTTGTAAGCCATTTTGCGAATAGTTTGATATTGAATATAAACCCATAGGCTGTTTTATATTGTAAAGTGTTTTACTTTGATACCAGCACACAATAAAATAAGGCTCATTTGCAGTTATATGATCAGCTTCAGTGATATTTAAATTTTAAGAAAATAGTCTACACGTACGAAAACATTCTTTCACTACCGCACACCACATCTCTCTCTCTCTCTCTCTCATACTATATCTTCCCTACAGCAGGAAATATTTGTGTATACTGAAAAAATTAATACAGGATACCTTTCCAAGTGTTAAATTTGTTTTTAAAATTTGGTATGGATACATTGTGGAACTGTCGGTTAACTTCACTGAACAAAATTGTTTTAAGTGTACTGTTTTGAAAGACAAGATTAAATAGGGAGAACTTTTCTCACAATAGAATTTGTAATGACTGAATTGTCTGAAAATGTAGTTATCGATGTGTGACATTTTTCCTTGTAGTAAAAGAAACAGAAAGCTAAGAAATTTAACTTGAGTAGAAAATGGTTAGAAATACTGTCATGCGCATTTGAAGAAGTATATCCCCCATTCAAATTAAAAATTATTGACTGAATGTGTGTTATGTCCATCACAAATGCCGATGTAGAAAAGGAATTTTTATTTAATACAAGAAGTTCGAAAAAGAGAACACTAGGAAGGAAAGTTTAAATTTTTTTCCGAAATATATTCAGTTAACATTAAAATATCTTTTATATGATTTTAATTAAAATAAATTAAGTATTGAAATCCTTTTTTATGCTATTTTAAATTAAAAATATAACTGAATAGAGAAAGATCGGTTTTATTTCATAAATATAATCATTGTATGTAATATTTATAGTGTTATTGTTTAAAACTGAGATAGGGCCTTTGCTCTTTTTACCTCATTACTTTTTTAAAAGACAGGAAAGTGAGCGCGTTTTCTTACTCTCATATTCAAAAATGAATACAGGATGCACTTTTTTTTTTGTTCAAATCGCAATACCAAATATATATATATATATATATATATATATATATATTTTAATTTTTAAAAAATGACAGAAAAATAAATTTTCTTTGAAGAAAATATAATTATTTTTCAACTTCTAACATACTATTTATTTCATTTTTTCCTCTTTTTTTTTACCTTTCATTCCGTTTTTAATTTTACTGTGACTGAACATATAGAAGAAAGAAACACCGTATCTTTCAAAGTGGATTGATCAAGAGAGGATATCTACGCTTTCAAAGAAGATTGCCCAAGGCAACTTAACAGCTAGCTGTAAACGATTGATCTCTTGGTTCTTACTTTTCAAAAGGGACCGAGCTGGGTCGTAAAATTTTCCCCGTTCAACCTCCCAAGTTCTAAAAGGGGGAAAGGAAAAAAAATCTGTTGCATTTTTGAAGGGAATCGCAAAATAAGAGTTAAACGCTTTCTGAATAACTTTTCAGGAGGAAGGTGTCCAGTTAGAGGGTTAAACATCTTAAATAAAAAATTTTTAAAAACAATTTCTTCTAAAATAATAAAATAATTTTTTAAACTTTTAAATGATTTATATCATATAGCTAGCTATCAGAAATATAATCCTGCAAAGATCAGGAAATGCAAGAAATATCAAATTCAAATTCATATTGTATAAATAACAAAAAATATGAAAATCAAATTATTGGAAAATATATTACTTAGTGTGAAATGAACTTATACTTTCTGATATAAATTGTAGATGGCTATGAATTTTAAGAAATGCCCATGAAATTAGTTCAAGCAACATTATCAATTCCTTTCTTTCGCAGATTATGTTATCGATTTTCACTGCAGGTTTTAAAAAATTTAAAACTTTAATGTCTCTCATAATTATTACAAAGTTTATACATGTTACATATATATATATATATATATATATATATATATATATATATATATATATATATATATATATATAATACAATAGAAGTGAAGAAGTACTAGAACCTACAGTGCTAAATAAGTAGGGAATTGGAATTCAGCAGACACAACAAATGTGGATACAAAAAAGTCATTGGACTACACTGGAGACCTACTATGATTTCTAAAGTTGTCGCTGAATTAGGCCAATGAATTAGGGTTAAGCAATGCTTTGTGGATCCATCCTTGCCCTTACAGCAGAAATTTTCGACATAATAGGGGGAAGAAACCAAGTTGAAAAGTAAAGCCTAATACAACACGTGGATGTAGTACCTAATAAAATCGTAGAGAGAAATTGAGAAAAGAGAACAATAACGAATCTAACGAGGAGGGGAATAACAAAAAAATTATATAAAAATATTAGGAAAAACTGACTTGCAAAACAAAATTCCTGAGATTAAAAATACAACCTACTGCGATGAGATCCTACGTGAAATGGCGTAAAAAATTGAAATGCCAGGGCAGGAAGAAAAAAACCGTGGTGCCATCTGGATAGTTATTTTTCAATTAAACTAACCACAAAGATAAATAATTAATTAAACAAACCATACGAAGTTTTAAATAAAATATGGAAAAAAATTCAGAGTGGATAGTATCAAATAGAAATATATTAAAGTAAATTTACTTGGATGATTATATACTAGAAAGTTATATTGCAATTAAATTAAACGCATAAATATTTAAAAATATTTTTTAAAAATAAAAATAGAGGGAGAAAATATTAAATAAAATATCGAACTAAGATAAAACTAGATTGAATTAGAAATAGAAATATATTTACAAAATAAATTTACCAGGATAATTGTATTTATTCTAAACAATTATTGCAAAATTTCACAAAATTATCATTTATTGGAATTTTATCAGTAACTAAATCATTGTTTCTTTTTATAAAATTTAAGACAATATTTATAATATTGTTAGGTGTAAGTTACTACCCCAGAAAGGCATTTTTAATGTTAAAATGAAACGAGTCTCTTTTATCAAAAATATTACTTGAAAGCAAAATATTCTTAACGTTTAATTGAAGGTCCAAAAAGTTACCTGACTCATTATTATAATTAGTTTTTAATAATTTTAAATAGTGGGGATAATAATTAAAGCTAGGAACAAAGTTTGCAATATTACTAAAATAATTAAGTCAACTATGCATCTAAAAAAGTAACAAAATCATAACTAATACTTTCATTTTCATAAAAATGCAAGTAAATATTTGCTAAGTAGTTACTAGCTGGTCCAACTTGTGGTAATCCTTTAATTTGCTGATAATGGGCGTTATTATGGAAAATATAAGTTTCTTTTAATACTAATACAATAATAGAAATATATATATATTAATCATATTTAATTATCTTATTCAAAAATGTTTGTTATATGCTGTTTTCAGAATCTTAAACATGTCTACTATATCAATGGAGTTAAATAAATCTTCAAAATCATAGGTATTAATAGAAATAATTTTTTTACCATGCATATACTTAATAATGTCCACACTATTCTTAACTATAATAGATTTATCAATTTTGTCTAATGTAGATTGGTAAATATTTTGTAGCTTCTTGCCCGAATGTGCAGTATAAGTTTTAAAACCATTCGTAATAGTTCTAAATTTAACAGGATTTTTATGAAATTTAGGAGTTAGGAAAATATGTGGGAATTTAATATCCAAAATGCGTAAATCTATTTTTTATAAAAAGCAGAGATTGGATTAAAATTTTCTCTTTTGCTTGAATTATACTTTTTAAAAGCAGAATTATTATGAAAATGTTTGTTTAGTATATTAAAATAAAACCACTTACAAATAATTACATAATTACCAGGTACTTTATCAACATAAATGATAATTAAGTGTTTTTGTAGATCTGCAATTTGGTGCTTAATATTATAGTATGTTATATCATTATCAGTTTTATAGTCAATGTTTAGTAATTCATTTAACACTTTGCATTTTAAATAATTAAAAGTACAATAGCATCTAAAAAACACATATACAAAAGTACAATTAATCTAATACTTTCAATTTATCAACCACTAAAAAATTATCGCAAGTAAATTAAATAATGTATTAAATGCTGAATCTGTAGTTACTAGCTGGTCCATTAAACAATATTTCTTATGAACATTGAAAGATTGTAATTTCTACTAAAAAATGAATTTTGTATAGAATTATGTTTGTTTTAATAAAATTCTATATATGCACATGTTTTATTTGTACATTTTTGTTGCTATACATAGTTTATATACAAAGGTATAATATTCATAGTATATAGAGTAGATTAAACATATGAAATGTATACATTGTAATGGGTTCATATTCTAATTATCTTATTCAAAATATATAAAGCTTTTAGTAATAGAACGGTGATTTATATGCCCTGTATCCATGCACTCGAGAAAACATCTTAAACAATGTCTTACTATAAAACAAAACAATATTTTGAGTTTTTACCACATGATAATCAAATCTTCAAAAAATTTTCAAAATAGGTATTAATAAAATTTGGTCAATTTTTCAAAAAATATGAAAATTAGCATTTTACACATCTGCATTGATAAATTTCACAAAATTAATTTTAATATAAAAATGTCCAACTTATACACACTTTTAAAGCATTTAACAAAAAAAGTTTTAAAATACAATTATGAAGAAAATTTTAAAATTTTATGAAAAAATTCAATTAAAACACAAAAAAAATTATATATAAATTTGTTTAAAATTTTTTGTATAAGTTATAAAAAGCCTTATTTGAACATGTGTATGAAGTTTCATATTGACATGATAAATAGTTTTTTAAAAATTCTGCGCGGAAGGCAAAATTTTTCATTTTGAGAAAAATGAAGTTAAAGATAAAAAATAACAAAAAAGAAAATTAAATGTACCAGTATGCTTTAAAATGCCCCAGCAGCATAAATATTGTCCTCTGCAAGCTTGCATTGCTCAATTTATTTGAGTACTTTGTTTTGTAGCTTTACGAGCTTCAAAGGTGGTTTTAGAAACTTGTCTCTTAGCCGTTGACATGCGCACTTTGTTAATATTTACGCAATTTAAAATATTTGTTCTACTTATTTTTATATTAAAAAAATGCATCAGATTAATTCTGTTCTTACTTCCATCATTGTATTCACACGCAGCTATAAATGCAACTATTTTTGTGACATTAATTCCTGATCCAATCAATTTTAGGCTATACTTCCAAATCAGTGAATTCAATGACTCATTAGTATTTTAAGTTTTCCCCCCTAAAACATTCTTAACAATTTCAAGTGGAATAAATCTTTAAAAACAGGTTTAATCACTTCAGAAACTGCTTTTGGTAAGGTGTTCTTGCGAAAAAAAATTCATTCACTGTATTGTTGGGAACCGGCATTGTACTTTATCAACATAAAACCAATAATTCGGCTCATCATCTGTGCTGGATGTATGAGCCCACACAGCCCAGACAGCTTGCCTCATCTCATTCACATTATGGGAGTTGGCACGAATAGCATTGCCATAAAAGTCGTCAATTTGCTTATAATAGCATCGGTTAGTGACCTTTCCCAGTCAATTGTTTTCCCATCGGAAACCTTCTTTTCCCCCGTAAAACTTTCACTTTGCATTTAGCCATTTGCTTTTAGACATGGCCACCACACTCATTTTTTTACCATGGGAACACTATCCTCATATGGTTCTTTTTCAGCAATAGACAAAAATGTCTTTGAGTCACCATAACCTATGCATCGCTGATACTTTAATCCATGTTTTTGTTCTGATCGGAGAAAAGTTTTCTGCATTCCGCAAACTTCCATTTTTCCAGCAGATAATGTATTATTTCTGCAGTAAATGTGATGTTTAGCCAAAAGCACTATATTTTGGTCCAAGCTTTGGCCCTTTATCGGAGTCACATCCTTTGCAATAAGAGGACATGACTTCCATGTCGAGAACTTTCCCGCAGTCAGCTCCAATCAATGCACAGACTCCAATAAAGAAGTATGCCCATCTTCCAGGTCCCATCACCGCTAACTACAACAGAATTTACGGTGCCATCAATAATTTTTTCCTTAGCAGCAGCTTTCTTCATCGATGCATTTGCAAGGGCTTCACTTATATCAGCTATCTTTGCATTTATTCTGTCGTAAGCTTTCTGAGACACTGATTTGGCAAACACATAAGAGAACAAAATGTCTCGAGCGAAGACAAACCTTGGCCTAAGAGCGCATGGCCAAAACAGACCGTCTGTTGATTTCAGGTATATTTTTTTATACCAATCAATTCACAGGAAAAGTTTTTTCAATGCTACATTTTCTGCATGTGAACTGAAATGTGAAAATAATTGTGGATTTTCACTCATTTTTATTTTGCCATAACACAAGAGCAACAAAGTAATTTTCAATGTGGGAAAATAATAAACTAATGTCTATTAGTCTATAACCTTTAACTAAAAACTACATTTTCGTAAGCTTCTGAAATCTTGTGTGCATGCAATTTTTTCACAGATGAACTTTTGTTTGGCGAAACATTTTCAAAAGAAATAATACCTTTTCAGACAGAGATTTCTTCCGATACATGTTACCTTGAAATCTTTTCTTTGGTCTCTTTCTGGATGAAGTTTTTTTCAATGGAATCCATGTTCAAAAGCTTTCAATAACAAATGAAAAAGTTTGCTAATCCAAAATTGAAATGTAAAACAAACAATCCCGCTTAGATTAAACGAAGTCAAAAGTTGAGTTGTAGTTATGCTACTCCCGAAATCAATCTGATATTGGGTGGGGCTCTTTTAATAAAAACTAATCGGCGAAATATTAAAATGTTTGGAATGTGTTCTGACAGATGTCAAAAGTGGGCGTGGTAGATGCAAGTTTTTGCTTACGTGTTACTATTATTTCTCAATAGCTTTGAAGTTTTAACAGTATCAACAAACCTTTTAGCAAAATGCTCAGAAACGTTGAGGCTTTAACATACAAAAATCGAAAAAAATTAAATTTAAGAGTCCTATGAGGCCTTAATGCGAATTGCTATTTAAATTCAAGGGAAGAGAGAAGTAGAAAAGGGGATTATGATTCCTGCCATACAAAGACTACAAGGATAGTTGTTAAAATTGCCAATATTCAACTGAAAAGGACCTGAGGGGACAGTTTAAGAGGTTTTGGCACTTTTTCAATATTTTTTTATTTATGTATTTAAAAATAACACTTCAGTATTTCAAATATAAATGATGTGAGATGAAAATGTGTACGTTTTATTCAAACAATTTTAAAAATTTGAAATAATATGCTAAATTTTAAAATACTCTTTTTTGTATTTATTGATTCTTTGACCTGTTTTTTGTAACATTCTTGTTGTTGTTGTGTGTTTTCTATCCTGGGATACATATGAAATACAAGTGGAAGAACACATACATAACAATACCAACAAAAAATATAGACATTGATAACAGATGAAAATCCCAGCAAATGAAAAGAAAGGGTGCGCTGCTTTCCATTCGAGACAGAAATCCATTACAGATGAAAGTCGAACTTCTTTTCTTGAAAAAAATACAACCATGTTATACTCGGGATTTGAATCAGAACCAACTCAGCTATAAGCCGAGGGTCATATCCAACCTACTGTATGGACGGCCACAATATTCCTAAGAGTATGTTATACAACTTAAAAGGGATCGATTTAAAAAAGAACTTGATTAGTTTTGGAGAAAAAAATAAAATGTTCCTACGTAAGTTAATATTCATCAAAAAAGAGAAAAAAATCTCCTACATTTTTTTTTTTTGTTGAAAAACGCATGAATTAGTGTACATTTTAAGGTTCTTTCTTCCATTGTGTTGCTTAAGAGAGAGACATATTTGTGTGTTATCCTCTTAATTAGCCTATTTTTAGTATCAAAATCATCAAAAATTGAGGGAATGCATGCTAACTAGGCTTACTTAAAAAAACTGTTTATCTTGAAAACGTTTACGATACATAACAGTGTCATTTGCTGCCGAGTAACTTGCCTTGCTTGTATAGCATTTTTTCTAAGCATATTTAATCATAGACGTCGACTGTCTATTTCTGTCTTTTATTGCACTTACAATAAATTAATTTTTTTCCGTTTCGCATTTTTGTTAAAGGGTTTGTGATTTGGTTTAAAGGGCTGTGTTCCGGAATATTAAACGCACACCACTTTGTTTCCTTTAATAATCCTGCTATATTTCTCTGTACACCAAGTTTAAAATCCTCTGTTACACTTACTATCTTTCCCTTTTTGATTTTGCTGAACTAGCCATGTTAAAAAACAGTTAAAAATCTTAAATGTAAAACAAAAGTTAAAATTCAGTTATGTCAGTGAAATCCAAAATGCTGTGGGTAACCAAACTTGGCATCAAATGCACTAATAATCCGCGATTCAACTAAGACAAGACTATTACAAATGAGTGAGCATCCCCCCAATCCGTGACATATCACTCGCATTTATAGATAATTTATATTGAACTTCGTTGTTTTCAACAAAAGAGTTAACCATTTTGTCCGGCGGCCCTTTTTTGTCTTCACGCGGAAGTAACATTTACCCCCCTGAGAAATCGATATCCATATAATTAGATTTAGCGGATCTATGTTCATAAAAAACATGCATACCATATTTCAAATTTGGTAATTGTTCGAAAACAGAAATATTTATCTATAACGCCTATAAGGCACCCTCAACTCTCCTTGATGGTCTAATTTTCGCAAAATCCGTTCTTAGCGGATCTGTACACCATGAAAGAAACATGCCTATTAAATTTCAAGTTTGTAGGTCTAATACTTTCCGATCTTAATGAGTAGTGAGTAAATGCAATTGAGTCACTTTTCTCTCATGTATATATATATATAAACAAACCATTACATTCAAAAGGTTTTTGCTCAGTATTATTTACAAAAAGGGGGAAGGTAGGCTGACCAAAAAACATGTTCAACCCCACATTTATATGAATTATTTTATATACAAGCTGTCTTCAGTCAGAACTGTTTATAATACTATAGCATCCATTTTATGATTTTTAATATAGGTTGCTCATGTGTCCTTCCTTTTGCGATTTTCCTACTGTCTATGTGTTTTTTAATGTTATTCATGGATATCTCTTGCTTGTGTAGAGGATTAGACTTTATATATATATATATATATATATATATATATATATATATATATATATATATATATATATATATATATATATATATATATATATATATATATATATATATATATATATTAAGAGTGTTTTTTTCCAGGTATAGAAGTCTAAGTTGGCATTACTTTCCAAGATGGAGACCAATTTAACAGCTGTCAAGTGATTTATTCTCAGTTTGGTTTGGTAATTCATCATGAATAGACTCACGCCTGAACAACGCTTTTAAATTGTGCAATTTTATTTCGAAAATAATCGTCGATTTTCAAAAGCGAATTTTGTTTAGCGATGAAGCGCACTTCTGGTTGAATGGCTACGTCAACAAACAAAACTGCCGCATTTGGAGGGAAGCTAATCCACAAGTGTATGTCGAAACACCGTTACATCCAGAAAAACTGACTGTTTGGTGAGCTTTATGGGCTGGTTGAATCCTTCAAAAACGATGGCCACAACGTTACAGTCAATGGCGATCGGTATAGAGCCATGATTACTAACTTTTTCATTCCTGAATTGAACAATCATGATGTCCAGGAGCTGTGGTTCCAACAAGACGGCGCAATATGTCACACAGCTCTTGCCACAATCGATTTATTGAAAGACACGATTGATGACCGCCTAATTTCACGTTTTGGACCTGTGAATTGGCCTCCAAGATCTTGTGATTTAACACCGCTAGACTATTTTCTGTGGGGCTATGTTTAGTCATTGGTCTATGCGGATAAGCCACAAACGCTTGACCATTTGGAAGACAACATTCGCCAAGTTATTGCCGATATACGGCCACAAATGTTGGAAAAAATCATCGAATATTGGACGGCCAGATTGGACTACATCCGAGCTAGCCGTGGCAATCCTATGCCAGAAATCATATTTAAAACGTAATGCCGCAAGATTATCTTTCGAATAAAAAAAATTCATGTCAATCGAATAATACATCGTCGGTTTATCGCAATTTAGAGTTCTATACCTCTAAAAAAACACCCTATATATATATATAGAGAGAGAGAGAGAGAGAGACAAGGAAAAAGAGAGGCAAGATAAGATTTAAGCTAAAATTAAAATATTATTTGTAATTTTAAATACAAATATACGATCTTAAAATAATTACCCCCAGTGATGTCATTATAAACAAAATTATTAATAGCTGACGATTATTCAATAGTGAAATGCATTAGTTATCAGTTAAAATCTTATAAATCGTTTGAAATAATCAACATAATTTTAATCTTCTGCGGATCTTTCATTAGCTGTACTGCAGTGCTTCTCAAACTTTCACTGTTTGCGACCCAATTTTTTATCATAATTTTTATCGTGCCCCCTTGTACAATAATAATGCTCTTTTACGCTAAAGCTGAAATACGATCTTAATTATAAACCGTACAAATTAACAAGATAAGTATTAAATTTTGTATATTTGTTACTCTAAAGTAATATTTATTTTAAGCAAATTAATTTTTAGTAATAGGATAGTTAATGTTATTTTTCTTTTCTCTAATTTTTAGATTGGTACGGATTGCAAAAGGATATTTAATTTAAAAATTATTTCCTCCATCATCCATTTCTAAAAGTATAAATACTATTAGAAAAATAGTCTAGTCTATGTTGCACTCTATCATATTCTTCACATTTGCTATTAATATTTAAAGCTAGAATATTTCAAAATGTTCAAACCCGGGAGAAGCGGCGCAAACCCAATAATAGCGTTAATATTCGCGCAAGGTGACTGATTCCCCCAGTGTTTTCTTTTTTTTACAATTACTTTTATTGTACACAATAAAAATCACAATTCCATTGAATAATTCAACTAAGAGAAAATATACTTACCTATTTTCAAGCACTTTTAGTTTTTTTTTTCTGATAATTTCAGAAAAAAAATCATTAAAACTGAACTAAAATGTTTCAAATGTACGTAAATTTAAAAACTCACACAAATCACAGGCACTTTTCGCTAACATTATATGAATGAGATCTGCAAGCACAACCGTAATATTTTGACCAAAATATTGTAGTTTTGCTGTCATTTGGCTTTGAGCCCCTTGTGACTGCTGTCGGGTTAAAAGTGTATTCAATATAAAAATATGGATGTTAGTCCTAAAATAAGAATTGTGTAAAACGCGTATTTCTTCATGCTTTATATCTTTCAGAATATCCTTAAAAATAAATTTTAGTCTTAAAATCCTTCAAGATAGAACTAATCATACCAATAAATTGTAAGATCAAACGATGAAAACGATTATGACTGCCGCAAATCTGCTTCCTAGGTGAAAAGTGAGTAAGTCTTCCTTTTCTTTCTACATCTAATAATTAGTATTTCAATAATAATAGAAGTGATGAATTTTTTTATCTCCGTAGAATTTTTTCTGGGTCTGAGTTTTGGTCTTTTCTGAAAAAGTAGTATTTTAGGTTTAGAAAGAAAACGCAAGAAAAATCACTCGCCGTGCGATTACAGCAAATCAAACAAAATTGATTATTTTATTTAGTTATAGGATAAGATAGTTAATGAACGTATCGAAGTCGAAACTTTTATTTTTGATGAAGTAATATCGCAGCTTATATATATAAATTATATCAGTGTAAATGCGTATATTTTATATGTCAGAATGTATTTCGTTTACTCCGTTTCAGTAGATTTTTAAACCATTTATTTTCGATATGCTCGCGTCCCCTTGTTGGGTTATCACGCCCCCTGGGGGTACACCCCACAGTTGAGAAACACTGCTGTACTGTTATAATTATTTAACATTCTCAATAGAAATAAAAAAAATAGTTTAAAGTTCATTTGTAGCGAAAACTAAGTTTTATTTATACACACAAAATATATATTTAAGGATAAAATGATTATTAATGTAACTATTTTGTTGCAGTGAGCTTTTTTTTTGTTCGATACACCAACTATATACTTGAATAATGCACTTTACAATTCAGTTTCAGGTTTTCTGTTTATAATCAGATCTCAGAGTACGATTTTTAGCTTACAAACACTATTATGTTACTACAAAATTATAATATATACGAATGATATGATATATATATATATATATATATATATATATATGCATATATTGATCAACAAATTAATTAATAGTTGTTATTAAATAAACTAGTTACATTTTAGACTAGTGATCATGGTGGATTTTTAAGTACTATTTGAATCAGTATTTAATCTGTAAAATCAGTGATACAAAGTTTATTGAAGGTCTTGACAATATTTCAAAGATGGAGTTTCCTGCAAAAGAGCTTGCATAGCAATATAGAATAAGACATGCTATTTATCATCATTACGATGTTCACTTTCCAAGTTAGAAGACAACGGACAAATTATGTAGAATCACATGATGAAATTAGAATGAAGAAAGAGTACATAAGTCACTGATATATTTCAACAACCAAGTGTAGTATTTTAATTTGAGAAAGTAGTATTATTTGTAGAGTAATTAAAAAAAAATTATTTTAAGTTATCTTTTAACTACGTAGTTTCTCCTAATAAAGCATTAATATTAAATAAATATAAGTTAATACCATCTGTAAAATGTTTTACAATGTAATACCTTATAATATCTTTAGCATTTCTTATTGCATATGTATGACATTTTTATTTGGATTTGGCGAAAGTCTGAGGGTTAAAATAAGTATTTAATTACAGTTAATACATATAATTATTGCAATTTTATCACAGCAATTGTCTATATATATAAACGGGATTAATTTTCTTTTAAGATAACCACTGAAAATTTAAAATTAACTTCAATGTCACAAATCATAATTACTTTATCGTAAATTGTTTACTTTGATAAACGCATATTGTTTTCACGTAACTTCGATATGATACTTATTAGCAATTTACATAATGCCTGATCAAGGAAAAATGAATGCAAATATATCCTCAATGCTCTTGAATAATTTAAGAGGTAATATAATTTAATTTTCCCAACTTATTTACGTTTGGCGTATGACTTCTGAAATTGCAAATAATCAAATGCTAAATAGATTCATTGTATAACATGTTGATAATTGATTCTGTTAAAACAAATATTCTTCATGAAACATAAATATTTTCTTGCTTCAATTGAATTCATAAATATGAAGCTATGCAGTGTATTTATTAATTATTTAATTTTAAACAATACATGTGTTTCGTTACAATTTAAATGTGGTGAGAGTAAATAAATAAATGAAATCCACTGAAATGATAACAAATGCTATTTCAAAAGAATGTGGGGATTAAACGTTTGAGCACATACATAGTATTTGTTTTTATCCTAACAATCTAAACTGGAAATAGAAATAAATGATATTATTCATTAAAATTTCAAGATTAATTTAAAGTTTATAAGGGATCCAACTCTTTTCACTTCCTTATGCTTTTTGAACATGGAAATATTAAGATATTGCTTATGAATAAATAACATGATTTACCAAAGTAATGATTACTAATCTATAAGCATCATTTCTCGAATCAAAAAGAAGTTTTTGACATTTTTTATTTGCAAAAGAGAATTATTTTCGAAATGTAAGTGAAAAAAGTTGTTTGGATTATATATTAAAATACATTATATATTTTGTAAAATTTCAATATTTGTATTTTATTTTCTCTTTATTATTTTTTTACGTTTTTTTATACAGAAAGAGAGAATTTCTAAAATTAGATAAGCAATGATTTCATTTTTAAATATTATTTAGTTTATTTGAAAATGTAATGAATGTTCTAGCTCTAAAGAAATTAATGTATTTGTTTTGCTTACAAAAGCTAGCTTTCTGTACCTGGTTTTCTATTATTCGAAACATAACACAGGGCTACAACGGAAAAATATAAGATTAGTGATAGCTGGACTTAATGTCTATTATGGTGCTTGAAAATTTTACACCACGTCAAGTTTTTTTTTTGAAAAATTTAATTTTCCTTGGATTTTGATGCACATTTACAAAAAAACTTTTTTCGGCGTTAAATTTCTACCCTCCGTTGCTGACCTTCATTCAGCTTATGAGAAACGTACAGAATAGCTCTTTGTGACACATCCACTTTGCCTTCCCCCCTTTCCGTCACAGTATCGCTCTACCAATAGCATTGCGAGAATCATTAACTTAGATCCTTATCATTGCATGGCCAAGCAGGAACTGTCGCTAGTATGGATTAATTCTAAAATTAAGACGCTGAAATTTTAAACGTAGTTTAAATTTTGATCTATGATTCTGGCTCAAAAGAAAAAAAAGAAGTCTGTTGTACGATTTGGAATTTCTTTGACATAGAGGAGGCCAAAAAAAACCCTCTGACGATTGTTAAATTTACTTCTTTCGTATCCTTAGATATAACCTCAAAAATCAAAACCTAATATATTATCCTGATACTATTCCATCGACCATGTTCCCCGTTTATCATGGACATAATGTGACAAGATTTTTACCTTCAATTGAGCTGCAGAGCTTCAGTGTCTCGAATCATCGATATGTTCAAGGTTATGATACCGAATATAAGGCCACTAAAACCAATTCATCTCAGCCCTTTCCTCAAGATGAACTCAATGTACTAACTACAGATCTTGGTTTTTCGAAAAGGGCAGCGGAGCTCTAGGTATCCAGATTGAAAGAAAAAAATTAATCTTATTGGTCAAGGGATTCTCTTTTTGGTGGTACAGCTGTGATGGACCTCCCATTGGAAGTACATCCCTGAAGTATCAGCGTGAGGTAGAGGTGTAGGGTTAGCGAAAGAATTAGGATCAAACATTATCTTAATATGACTTTATTAAGATATTCAACTTAAGCTTTTAACAAATATAATTATAATAATTAATATGAGAGAATCTACGATGACGTAATACGCAACACACAATATATGTATATTTATAATAAGACCTAACTCAATTCAGAGCAATCTCAATAAGCGAACCGACTAATCCTCTATTATAATATTAAATTAATCACTCCTACCTTATTTTATCTCGTAGTACTTTTAATCTTTATCTGCAATGGGATGCAGCTTGACGGATAACTTCTAGTCGAACACCAATATGTGTTTATCCACGACACGTAGAAATTAATCAATCTTAAACTACGAACTGTAATAATCATCAACTGCCACAACGCACCTCAATTGTCTAACATTCCTTTACATTGCCATTACGCTTACTCTAAGATCCTATATTTATCCTATATTATTTGCATCTCTTCACTTCTCGTTTCTTGAATTTGGTTGGAAAAGAGTTGTCATTAATTCTGGCCCAAAGAACCCAAAGGACTTGTTAAAGAAAAGACGCGGAAGACGTCACAATCCCCTCCAAGAAACGAAACGTGATTTATTCGAGGGTCTTAATGTCTCTTAAGAAATTAAGTGCCTAAATTTTATTCTAACCGTTAATTTCTAATGCTTCACTTAAATTTTAATTTTCACTATTCATCTTAAGTTTAATTTTTAATACTTCTCCTTAATTTGAATTTCCACAGCTTCAATAAATTTTACTTAGTTAAATAGACTACTATTCAAAGTCATGCATTTTAATCACGGTAGATTCTCACATGTACAGAAAAAATAAACGTGTACACAGAGCCGTGGAAAAACCATATATGACTTAAATGGTAGAAAAAACGAAGCCCATACGTCTCTTAACTAACTTAATTCTACCTAAATGTTTACTTAATTTTTAACAATGTTTCTTCTTGACGGCTTCTCATATCAGTCATGAAACATTATCTCTGTTCTTTGTAGAAAGATAGACTTCAGGGTCTGTCACCATGAAACAAAAATCTCCTAAGTGATTTGAAAACAAACAAACAAAGTTTTACACATTATGATTACATTTCACAATTTGTATACAGTACATATCACTTTTAATTTGTAATTAATTTCTATACATATTTTTCATCTGGTTCTTACAAAAACTTCCCCTCAAATCCCGTAGCGCTGGTTAAACATTATGTTAGTATGCTATTTACGCCGCGTTTCCCAAAACCAGAAGTTTCTTAATATGAAACAATATAACACATACATATACACTATACAATTACAAACATTTTTCAATAAACAAAACAAACAACCAAAGGAATTGTCGCATCTTAGCGAAGTCATAACAGAAGTAAACAAATGCATTTTTACAGTTGTTTTCTCCAGAATTATACAAAAAATTTACAAGACAAAAGCTTTTTTCTTTTCTAGAAAAACACAATCATTTTAGTGTCCATTTTTGCTTCGCTTCTAAAATTTTAATTATCCGCTCGTGACTTGGCTTTATTGCAAAAATTCTTCCGACCACTTGTTCGAAAGAATATAAAAATAAACGTTACAACATGGTTCTTATGACTTGTATTTGATGTTTCCTACCAAGAGCTCCAGTTACTAGGATTTCTTTGTACACGTTCCTCTCGTTTCCTGGTCTTGCCGTTGTTGATCACCTTCTCGTCTGGTACTCTTGTTGTTTGATCTTATTCGCTCTTCGATGTATTCACTATAGTTCCTTTCTCTGCCTTTTCTGGATCGAACTGGTCCTCTTTGTTGTGTCTTCCTCTCTATGGTTAGTCGGGACTCCTCTCTTTTCCCCTTTCTCGGTCTCAGATTGTAGCCGCTTGTGGTGGGCGTTACCGTCTCTTCCCTTCAGTTTTTCTTTCTTAATCTTGGCAAAACACTATTAGTATCATTTGACGACAAATTTCTTTTAGGAACTCTATGTTCCGAACTTTCCGTTCTGGTCCTCCTGACCTAGTTTCATTTGCTCTTTTATATCCTAACATTTGATTTTTACTCTTTTTTTAATCATTCCACCTTTCTCAGACCAAGAACTAGGTATTGATCTGATAAGTGGTCCACGCTTATTGGTCTTATTTGTGTTTCTCACCTTGATTATTTCTAAAACTTAACCCTTTTTCCTCCAACTCACGCTTTACTTCCGACCCTTTCTTTTTACCATCTCGCGACTCATTTGATCTCCGTTGTACTCTGAAAACCACTTGATTCATCGCGCAAAGTACCGTTATCCGAACTACCAGTTCTTATCTCCGCCTCGTCACATTTCCTATGACGATATATTTGCACCTAGTTTACATTAATCGTTAACTTTTTTCCCGCTTTCCATATCACTACGTTGTTATTCTTAACATCTAATACTCTATACGGACCTTCAAATTTTGGTTTAAACTTAGCTACTAATTTTCTTGTTGCTGACCATAAAGGATGTGTTGCCACCAAAATCCAATCATTCACCTTAATTTGCACATCATGCCTGCGTTTATTATAATATTTCTTCCAATTTTCATGTTTAGTTTCTGCGTTTCGTCTAGCCTCCTCAAACACTCTCTCAATATCTCCTACTGCAAATTCCATTCCTTCTGATACCATCACTAATTTCTGAAAAGGCGTAATTAACTTTCTACCTAAGAATAATTCCGCAGGGTTTTTCCCCGTTGTTTCGTTTACAGCCGTACGAATAGCATAAGCAAACTCACGTAAGAATTGGTCCCATGTGTCATGTTGCTCATTGACATAATTTGCAATCATTTGCTCCAGATCGCGATTTACGCGTTCTGTTCTATATGCTTGAGGTCTATAAACAAGTCTTCACATGCCTTATGCCTAATCTTTCACTTAAATTCTCAAAAATGTCGGAAATAAATTGGGGACCGTTATCACTAATTAATTTTATTGGAGCTCCAAAACGCGATATATAATTATCAAAAAATTATCTGCTATAACTCGAGCAGAGGCATTTTTAAGGGGTATGATTTCAGCCCACTTGCTGAAATGATCCGTAATTACTAATACATATCGATTGCGTCTTACTCTCGACACGGGATACGGACCTAACAAATCTAATGTAACTATTTCATTTGGATAATTTGATACAATTGGTATTAACCGACCAGCTTGTAACGCGTTTTTATAATTACTAATTTGGCACATATGGCATGTAGAGACATATTGATCAATGAATTTTCTCATATACGGGAAATAACAAACATCCCTTATTTTATGATAAGTTTTAAAACGTCTAAAATGACCTGCTAATGGCTTGTCATGAAATTCTCTCATAATTTTTCATTCCTTAAAGATTTTGGGGAATGTATACTCGCATTTCTCCTAATGACGTTGTATATTTTGCATAAAATAACAAGCCTTCTACTAGCGTAAAATCGCGAGACCAATTCTCACATATTTCTGCATTAACCGAGCTATCTTCTGGGTTTTCTAGATATTTATAGATATGACCTAACTCTGGGTCTGTTTCTTGTTCTTCTATTAACTGATCTCGTGATGAAAGTGTACCAAATCTCTGATTATTGCACAATTAACTTTTTCTCCTATTATACTTTCAATTGGGTTTCTCGACAAAACGTCAGCTATTGTATTCTGAGTTCCAGGCCGATGCTCCCATTCTATATTAAATTTTGCTAATTTTAATGCCCATCTTATCATTCTATTTGACAAATTTTTACCATTCGTTAAATGTGTTAACGCAGCGTGATCTGTAATAAGTTTAATCGACAAAGAACCTAAATATGTTCTAAATTTATTCAGAGCCAAGACCACTGCTAAACATTCTCTCTCTGTTACCGTGTAATTCCTCTCCGCCACACTAAGCGTACGAGAAGCAAATACTACTGGTCTCTGCTCTTGGTTTATAACCGCTCCTACCCCTATTGTGAGCTTGCATCCGTAAATAATTCAAAAGGTTTTTGAAATATGGGAATTTTAAAACTGGCGCTTTTGTTATAGCTGCCTTGACCGCGTCGAATGCTTTCTGCGCCTCAATCGACCAAATAAATTTCTTTAATTTTCGCTTAATATTATAAAGAGGTTCGCAAATATCGGCATAATTTTTAATAAATTTTGCGTACCATTGGGACATTCCTAAAAATTTCGACACCTCCTTGGAGTTATGCCAAGGTTTCATTTCCACTATAGCTTAAACTTTTGTTTCATCAGTTTTAATTCCCTCCTTATTAATAGTTAAACACAAATATTTTAAGTCTTCACAACCAAATTTACACTTATCTTTATTTAACGTTAACCCCGTCTCATGTAATAATCGAAAAACTTCTTTGAAATTCTTAACATGTTGAGAGTGAATGATGGAGATGATATTATGTTATCGTCCATGTATACATTCACACACTTGCTATCACAGCTTTGAGTATTATATCTATAGTTTTCTAAAAATTAGGAGCTGCCCCTGACAAGCCAAATGGCATTCTGCGGAATGCGTGTGTACCATTTTTTGTGACAAACGTGGTTTTAACTATATCACAAGGGTTCACAGCCATCTGAAAATATCCCGACCGAAGGTCCAGGGACGACATTATGTCTGTGTGGGGTATGTTCATTATTAAATCGTCTATTAAGGGCAAATGATACCTAGGGTACTTCATGATCGCATTTAGTTTTCGATAATCAACAGCAAATCTATATGCTTTCAGATTATCCGGCGGTGTAACCCATTATTCTTTCTACATAGCACCACTGGTGACGCGTACGGGGATTGAATGGGAATTATAGTACCCTCTTTCAAAATTTTGTCAACGTGATAATCGAGAATCTCTTGTTTAACCCTATCATATCTGTACGAACGGGAAATAACCGTTAGGTTATCCCCCGTGTCAATCTCATGATGCCCTGGTTTATCTGAAAACAAACCTTTAAAACTATAAAACAATTCTTGTAATTCCCGTCTCTGTTTTTCTTCTAATTTTGTCTTAGAAAGATTTATTTCTACTTTTTCTGTTTCAACCGTTTTAACCACTTTATTAATCTGCGAATCTGGAATCGCCAAAGATTTTCTATCAAAGTCCAAAATGATCTTTCATCCACCTATGAAGTCTGTCCTGAGAATACATGGGTATTCTAAATCTGCTAACACATGGAACAACCAAGGCTTTTCAAAATCCCTTATTCGAATATTTAATTCCACAACTCCCATATTTTGACATTTAGCTCCCTGTGCCGTGATCACCTGAATACTCGATTTCTTGACTTATTTATAAAAAAAATATTTTTTGTATGTCTCTTCCGATATAAATGACTTCTCCGATCCAGTGTCCCATAACGCTTTCGTAAAAGTTTCGTCTAATAAAATAGGAACATACGGAAGTTCTACCGGAGACATACATATTGCTGAAAGTTTAATCGGTGACTGATTTATTGACGGCGTCTGATCACCTTTAATATCACTCACTTTCAAAAAATTTAATCGTCCCCTTTGCTTTCTACTGCCTCGACTAAAATTTTCACTCGAACTCCTATTTCTTTGGTCCCCTCTACTAAAATCGTCATTTTGACCTCGATTTCTAAATTGATTACCCCTATCGTTAAATCTCCAATCATCGTTTTGAAACCTATTCCTGCTCTCGAATCACTGATTTCCTTGACGGTTGTTCCAATTGTTACCCCTATAATCATTTCTACCATTATTTGGTCTATGTACCACTTCAGAATTTCTCCAATTTCTTCGATTATTAACAACATTAGACATCATACGCTCATTCCAACCTCGTCCTTTCACGTTATTACTATTTCTCGAACCCAATGTTCCCCTTGCACGAATATCTTTCGTCAAACATAGCTAATACTTCTAATAATTGGATCGCGGTTTGTGCATTACGCACCTCCACATAGTCCTGAACTTGCGGCTCAAGTCTAACAAAAATATGATTTACAAGGGATTTCTTAGACATCCCCAGTTCTAATTTCTTGTTTAACTTAAGCAAATCGTAAACAAAATATGTCGGCTCCTGGTTCTGTCTTTGCTGAGACGTGTAAAAACGCGTTTCTAATTCCTTTTTATTTTGGATGGCAGAGAATGCTTTCGACAATGCTGCTTTCAGCTGTGCGAAGTCCGTAGCGGTATTTTGCACTAACGTCGATCCGAATATTTGATACCAATCCAGGGCTCTACCCAGGGGATGACCCTTTAAATAAGCACATGATAAGTCACTGGGTATTTCAAGTAATTTAATTTGGTTATCTATACCCTCTAAAAATTCGGTGACGTTCTCCGACCCAGAAAAATATACTTCTGGCCAGACATTAAATCCTCTCGCGTTTCCCTACTCGGGGTCATATAGATTAAACGTAGTTGGGCGCCATTGTGATGGACCTCCCCTTGGAAGTACATCCCTCGAAATATCAGCGTGAGCTAGAGTTGTAGGGTTAGCAAAAGAACTCGGATCAAACATTATCTTAATATGACTTTATTAAGATATTCAACTTAAGCTTTTAACAAATATAATTATAATAATTAATATGAAAGAATCTACGATGACGTAATACGTAACACACAATATATGTATATTTATAATAAGACCTAACTCAATTCAGAGCAATCTCAATAAGCGAATCGACTAATCTTTGATTATAATATTAAATTAATCAATCCCCCCCTACCTTATTTTATCTCTTAGTACCTTTAATCTTTTTCTGCAATGGGTTGCAGCTTGATGGATAACTTCCAGTCGAACACCAATATGTTTATTCACGATACTTAGAACTTAATCAATCTTAAACTACGAACTGTAATAATCATCAACTGCCACAACGCACCTCAATTGTCTAACATTCCTTTACATTGCCATTACGCTTACTCTAAGATCCTATATTTATTCTATATTATTTGAATCTCTTCACTTCTCGTTTCTTGGATTTGGTTGGAAAAGAGTTGTCATTAATTCTGGCCCAAATGACTTTTTAAAGTAAATATGCGTAAGACGTCAGACAGCAATCGAGAATAAGAATTGTTTAAGTAATTTGAGGGAAATCAGGACCTAGTTTATTGTACAGATATTCCGGAAGGATGAGAAAATTTAGCATTACCTACGATAAAGATGAATGAAAGACGTTTATAGTTTCATCAAAAAGGAGTATTCAAGTTGTCCTTTTTCATCACGGAAGCCAGTATTCATATGTACCAGTTGGACATTCTGTGCATTAAAAAAACAAAATAAAACTGTGGCTCTTGTCCTCAACAAAATAAAATAAACCGATCATTTGCAATGATCTAAGAGCTATCTCCGTGCTTCTTGGTCAACAAGGTGGCTTTAAAATGTTCCCATGTTTCATTTGTGAATGGGACGTCCATGATAAGGCTCAACAATCGGTCAAAACAGAATGTCCGAAAAGACAAAGCCCTACGCAGGGCAACAAGGATTTGATTCGGAGCAGCGGAGCAGTTGATCGGAAGAAAGTGTTGTTACTTCCTCTTCCTATATGGTTAGGTGTAATGAAGCAGTTTGTGAAAGCTATTCCAAAAGATGGTGGCTGTTTCAAATACCTGTGAAAAAAATTTCCTGGGTTAACCGAAGTCACGTCGAAGGAGGAACTTTTGTTGGCCCAGATATCCACAAGCTTGTGATGGATAACGAATTTGAGATCAGCATGGTAGCAAAGGAAAAATGAGCATGGGTTGCTTTTAAATATGTCGTCAGAATGTTTCTTGACAATTGTAATGATCCTACTGTAAAACAAAATTGTAATGAATTATCGGGAGAAATTTCACGAGTTAGGTTGCCCTATGAATGTGAAAACACATTTCCTTCACTCACATACTGAATTTCCCCCGAATAATTTAGTCAGTGAAAAACAAGGGTAAATGTTCAACCCAGATATCATAGATATGAAGCGCAAATATCAAGGAAGATGGGACAAAGATTTGCTAGCCAACTATTTTTGATTGTTCACACAAAATTGGCCTGAGATTGAAAAGGTAAGAAGAATGTCAAAAAGAAGTTTCAAAGAAAAAACAGAATGTACCCATATAGAAACTATTTGTTTTCTTGTGTACACAAGTATAATTTATGCTGGACTTGATCAGTCGTCTATTTTATGTAAATATCACAATAAAAAAAAGTATGCTTGTGATTTTCTTTTAGAAACTACGCCATAATTGGATATAAATTGTTTAAACCTTTAGGAACTTTCTTGTTTCTCTCATGACCATAGACTACCTGTGAGGTTTAGAGACAATGGTTTTCATCTAATTGACGAAAAAGTAATTTCCCTTTCCAAGAATTAATATTTACATAGATTTAACAGGATAAAACCACTGTTGCTAAATTTTCAAAGCTAAATTGTCCAAGATTATAACTTTTCAAAAATTGCTATAGATCGAAAATATCAATATTGATTCTACAAAAAATTCTGACGTGGTGGGAAAAAAATGGAGATGATTTTCGAAATCAGCACACACGCTGGTAGCATCTTTTGTATTTTTCCAAATCTTAAATTTTCTCTCTCTCTCTATTATATATATATATATATATATATATATATATATATATATATAAATTATCGATCCTAACAGACCTTGTCCTGTACACACATGTTAAATCCGAAAGTTACAAACTTTTTTGAATAAGTTGTTAAAATCTGGACTTTTTTGAAGAATTTTTTATAAAGAACGTTATTACAATACCTCACATCATCGCATGTACAGTTACCACAATTCGACCTATCTTTTGCGTGTGAATATGTATTTACTATGAACTAAGTGAAATATAGAAGTTATTCTGAATAGAAACTTGTTTTGATTAAAGGGTAAATCGATAAAACTCGAGCTATTTTCATAACAGGTATATTTTTGTAATGCACAAAAAATAAATTTATCGTAATGCCATTGAATGTACAATGTTTTTGGTTAATCCTTGATGGGTACAAACAGACAAATGCGATGGATTGCCAAACCTCGGACATGCAACATGTAATTGGCCGCGTGAAAATCAAGTTTTTTCTAAATATAATCCACACATTGTCATTGTTTGATCTTGTGACTTATTAATGGTCATAGCAAATACAAAGTGAAATGGAAATTGCAAACTTTTGAATGGGTAGGTGAGTATGAAAGAATCATTGGGATCTGTGTTAGAAGTAAAACTTCATCTTGTAGTTTACCACTCAAAATAGTGGCCTCAAGAATATATTGCGATATTGGACCTAATTGTGAATCTCAATCATTTTCAAATCCACTCGAACCTACACAAAAAGTATCATCCCAATCGGTCCCGCCGCTTAGTAGGAGTTCAGTCACATACATACGCACAGAAGAATTATATATATATAAAGATATATGCCGTATTGTGGCAAAATGAATAATATTTCTGATACTGTAATGATTTTTTGTCTGATTTTTAAAAAAAATTAGATTGCTATTTTAAAAACGGCGAAAAAAAGTATCGAAATATTCTTCAATCTAATTACTTTAATTTTCTTGCTGCGCATTAACAGATAAAGCAGAACACAGTCGTTTTAAGGTTTTTAATTAATATATCCTTTCAAGTAATTGCGATATTGGACCAAATTTTGAATCTAAATCTAAATCATTCTCGAATCCACTTGAACCCACACAAAAAATGTCATCAAAATTAGTCCAGCCATTTAGGAAGAGTCAGTCGTATACACACACAGAGAAAAATTACATATATAAAGATCATTTGAAAAATATTAATTAAAAACACTAAAAAGCATAATTCATTTGCATTTTTGTAACAATAAAGACCCGGGTTTTCCAGTTTGGCTGAAAATTGATTTTCGACACCAACTTGCGTCATTTTTACAACAATAACGTTGTTACAACAATGTGAGTGAATATTGAGCTGAATATTTTTAATGTGTTTAATTAATTTATTTTTAACTAATTGCGATATTGGACCGGATTGTGAATCTAAACCATTCTCAAATCCACTTGAACCCCCACAACAAATTTCATCAAAATCGGCCCGGCCGCTTAGGAGTTTAGTCACATACACACGTACAGGAGATTTATATATATATATATATATATATATATATATATATATATATATATATATATATATATATATATATATACATCGGTTCATTAACAACATCGTATTTTTTTTTTCAAATTATATTTATCTTCGTAAGAGAATGCTAAATTGAATGAGGTGCCCTAATCTTGATATTTCACAGTGTTTGATAATTCTTGCCTAAATGCAGTTTTATATTTCGTTGTGCATATATATATAAGCTCTAACAAAATTTTTAATTGAATTTGAGCACCGGATATCTACCGAAGAGTCTACTAAGTTTGTGACAGCTTTGTTCATCACATCTGAACCAATTAATAATATAATTGTATTATTGATGCTTGCATTCCTTGTGATTATTCAATTAGTTATTTATTTCAGTAGTTTATGGATTCCTAATAGGAACAAAACATTTTCTAAATTAAAATGGTGCGGAGCTACCTATTAATACCAAGACTATTATCTATCCCTTCTGGCGAAGTAACACTTTGTAGCATTCGTTGTTATTTGGAATGGACACGGGTAGATTACAGTTAAGTTAATCACCTTCCTCTGATGGGACGCTGCTGCTGAATTATGTAATGAAGGGTGAGTAGTCCATTTAATTTTCACATTTAGGTGATGACGCAAATTCCGCTTTACTAACTTTGTTGTTGATGAGTGCTTATGATCATGCATTTGATGTTTTTCGGGAAATGGAGGAATTAATTGAGTTTTAATAACAATAAATTAATTAACCTATCAAAAAGGTTTGGCTTTAAAAATATCAGCTCTTTGCATTCTACGTAAAATTAAATAATAAACATAACCAACTATGATATGAGATCAGTTGAATTTTTGTATAAGGTTATCAATATTTCGTTTTAAATCTGAACATTTACGTCATTGGTGATTCCGTTACAAATTGTGTGTGTGCAATCTAAACTTTGGATCACAAAATACACATCTATGTTTCAGAACACTAAGTTTAAAAGTAACTAAATAAACTAATTAAAATTTAATAATAATAAATAACCAATTAGGATATTTTTAGTATCACAAACAACACGTTTTTTAATACATCTTTATGGAAAAATTAATTATTAACTCTCATCCAACTTTCCGTATTTTTTTCGAGCATGTAATATTCTTTACAAGAAAAATAATTTTTTTTATCTTACTCTGGACCTTCATAGAACCACCAATAGTCTATGATGGCCAGTTCAATACAGTTCATGGTACATTAAAGTTACAACGGTGTTACGTCACCTAGTCTAGAACAAGATACCAAATGGTCTCCACTCATGTTCTTAGCACTAAACAAAAAGACACAGGGGAGCTCATTCAATCAATTGGTACAAGTGTTTCGTTTCGGTTTTTTCTTTAGTTTTAATTCTAAAGTAAACTACACCTCCAGGTGTAGACAGTTCACACGGTTTAGGACTAACTAAATCTATATCCTCATAGTTTCGATTCCCTCATAAAATAGCCGTAAATCTAGCATTGATGATTCTTTTAGCATCTTTAAACCAACCAGGAACAACACAGGTCAGATGCAGTTCAGGTAAGTGTGTTGACAAACGCATTACACGTTATTTCATAATAACTTGTAATCCAGTATAAGAGTTCTCAGAGGTGTTAAAATTCTCTAGAGGTCAGAAAATATAAACAATTCTCGAACAGGTATAATCCTTTTAAATTTAAATTAAATGATTCCAATCTTTTAAACTTTATTTATAAAAGAATGGGGCTTCAGAAAAGAGTATAAAATGTTTAAAATACAATAATAGTTTTAAAAAAATAAGATCATATTAAAAATCTATAACAAATATTAAGTATTTTTTGCGTTGCCCGCACACTATTTTCTAAAATAGTATCCCCTGATGCATAAAAATTTATAGAATTATAAAATGCATCATACTCTTTAAACCCTACCTACTTTTAGTATTATATATCTTTTGTATTTCAAAAAATTTGTAAAATATTGAAATTTTTTAAATAGTTTTTAAAAATGTTTTTTTTATTAAAATATGTAACTTATTATTCTATTTATATATAAAAATAGCTACAGTGTAATAAGAATACATTTACTTTATGAATCAACTTATAGCTACTAATTAAAGCTACCATTTTAGAAAATAGCATGCGCGACGTGAAACATGATAAATATTTCTCATAGAAAAATTTCTTATTTTCATATGCTTGTAACTTTCAAAATTATGATTATATTTTAAACATTTTATACTTTTCTGAAGCCCCATTCTTTTATAAATAATGTGTAAAGGATTCGGATTATTTAATTTAAATTTAAAAGAAATGTAACTGTTTGAAAATTTTTTATATTTTCAGACCTCTCGAGAAATTCAACACCCCCTGAGACCCGATAAAGTGACACTGCAGCCTCTATCCATCTCTCAAAAAATTATTCAGAAGTTCATAACATTATTACAAGTTTAAATCGGGCTGAAAAATTTAATTCCGTAATAGTCTGTGAATTGGCATATTCCACAATGTTCTAAACACCTGTTTCAGCTATTTCGGATGAAACATGAAGAAACATGGTAGTTTCATAATAATAATAAAAGACACTGCGAAATAATGAATATAAACTTCTGGTATTTTTAAATGCAAGATGGGCTTTAAGATTTCAGAAAAAAAATATTACACCATTGCTTTCTTTCTCGCAATTATCAACTATCGATACAACATGCATCCCAAAAAAAAAAATTATGCACCATGATTTTATAACGGACTAAAAATGTATTTTTTCACATTTTCATGCATTTTCATCCACTTCTGAGCTATGGTCCAAATTCCAAGTCTCTAGATCAAGGGAGCTCAACCTGTTTTTCTGCTGAGCCACAAACATTTGTTACCAATTTCACGCTGAGGATAAAGAGGGGTGGGGGTTATAATGTGGAAAATTGATCAAAACATTTTAACTGTTATTTTGTTTTTTTTAATTACAATTGTTTATATATATATATATTATTTTTGTCACTAATACTGAATTAGAAGCATTTAAGAAACACTCCTTCACAATTCCTGCATCAGTAAATGGTGTCATATTATTATCAATAATGTTACTAACTTCATAAAATGTCTTTGCTACCGCTGTGACATTACTTCTGACAAAGCACTTTGTTGCTGTTGCAGAGATTATTCACGAAATCCTATTTATTCCCTCTTGAAAGATATCTTCGAGGAAAAGTGTCATTGAATGTCTCCTGTCTGTTGGTATTTTTCAAATACAGCACTTTCATGACAAATCAAACAATTACTGATACATATTTGTTTTTCATCACAAAATAGTTAACTTATCAATCGTCTTGAAACGATGTATTTTCTTCGAGAATTTTTCGCTTGAAAAATATGAAAGATAGTTAAAAATTAGTTCCACCTATAAAAATGTCACTACTCCACTGTTTTGTGTTATCACTAGCCGTAACCGTAACAAATAAAAAAGAATATCAATTCGCTCTCGTGAGGTATCAAGAACAAAAACAAAATTTATATATTTGATTTCTTGGCACCAAATTTTTTATATATTGTTCTCAAATAAGTTTATTTTTCAAAGCAATGGGCATTGACCGGCCCACTTAAAAAGGCTCGGTGGGCTTCAGGTTGTGTATTGCTGCTCTGAATGTCAGATTTTATTGCGCAAGAGCCAAATCTGGCTATACTGCGCCAAACATTTGTGAAAATCTGTGATCTAGACGGGAAAAGAAAGAAAGGATAAATTGAATGACAAGTATCGCTGCTCTAGATCATTGGGAAGTTAGTTTTAAATCAATTACAAAATTACACCAGGACAGACATACAAGATAGCGAGTTAATATAACATGGTAAAATGAGTGATGGACTTAACAAAAGTGTGTGTTTTTATATAATAATGAAACAACTTGAAATATATATAGTGTACATAGAAATAAATATACATCAATTACTAAAGAAAGAAATAATTTATTTAAAGTTGCTAAATATCTGCAGAGTCACTGGGATAAAGCATAGGAATCTGCAATGTGCATAATCAATCTAAGTGAAATGTTATTTTATACAAACTTTAATTTGTGATTTGAATCACCTTAAAGACATACAATGGAAAATCTTTTGAAGAAGTTAGACATTCTGATTTAAATCCTTCATGTTAAGCTCGCAGTGTCACTTTTCATGATTGTACAAATATTGCCATTATTTACTCCCAAATATACAGCTGAAAAACGGATAAAGGCTTCCTTTATGAAGATTAATTAATTAAAATGTTGAATTAAAATGTATGGAACCATCAGATGTGTCATTGTGTGGTGTTTTCTACCTAAATTCCGGAACATGGGTCATATGAACAATGATGCTTTTCGGAAAGCGGCCGTATCGTTAATTTCAGGCTTGGCTTTATCTTTAAGCCAAAATATACGAAAGGTGATCAGTGCGCCAGTAACAGAGAGGATGGCAAATATCGAAAAGAACTCCCAAGGGGATGGCTCAACTAAGGAAATTCATTTGGGTACGAGACTTGATGCAATAGTAGTACTTATATTTAGGGTGTTCAACCCTCAATGTATAAGTGCTGAATTGGCAGACAGTTTGAAGAAAATAGCCATCAAAATCCATGCTTAGCTTTTATACAATTAAGTTTTAATTACCTCCAGTGACGCTCTGGCATAGTTGGTAGAACGCTTGCTTTCTATGTGAGTGGATGAAGTTCAAGTCACGCAAGAAACTTTTTTTCTTTCAATTTATTTAATTATTTCTAAAATTAAATAGATTTATTTAAAAAGAACTTTTTAAATAGTTTACTTAGTTATAAAATAATTAAATCAATATTATAGAAAAGACATAATATTTTATTATATTAAATGTAAAATAATTAACTTAATAATATAATAAGATATTTTATAGTTTATTTCATATTATATATAAAATTTTATTTATAATCTATTGTATTTTTCACACATTATAAAACTATTTGTAACTAAGTTTATATAAAATATCATTTAATATTTATTATTATATATTTTATTAAAAAATATTATTTATTAATATGAAAATATATTTATAATATATATAATATAAATATTTATATAATTACAGTTATTCTTTTACTTTATAAAATAGAAAATAATAACATGAAGTAAAATTTAATATTTAATAAATCTTTCATAAATAAATTTATTTAATTTTAAGAAATAGTTAAATGAATTGAAAAAGAGATGCTAGGGTGACTCGAACCCTATCCACTCGTGTAGATAGCAAGAGTACTACCAACTACACCACTGCATCGCAGGAGGTAGTTTAAACTTAATTGTATAAAATGTATGCATGAGTTTAAGAGCTGTTTTCTCCGAATTGACTGCCCATTCGGTGGAATTACATTGAGGGTTGAATACCTTACAAGAGTACTAAGATTACACAAAGTCTCATCCCAAGATGAATTTCCTTAGTTGGGCCTTCCCCTTGTTAGATGTTGAAATAATGTCCAAAGGCAAGATATGGCTTGTTTTTTTTTAAATGTAAAGTTAAAATTATTATTATCTATAAAATAGGCTTAATTGTGATATATTCATTACATAGCATGGGAGTGAAATTCACAGCCCGCAACGAACATTTTTATGACGCAACCAATATATTAGCACGCAAAAGTATATAATAAAATAAAACAAATACTGGTAAAAAGTAGGAAAGATAGTAGCAGAGAAGATTATCAAATGTCAGGACGTAAACATTAATTTTATCTTGTACTTTCATATATGTTATTCTAATGTATTATTCGAAATAAATCTGCTTCTCTATTATTATTGATTTTTTTGCGGCCCACCTAGAAATAAACCTTGTTTGTTTGGCTCAATATAGCACTTGTGTTTTAAACCCTTGCTATAGAGAAAGAAAATTATTGTAACATATAATTAACACTAACTAGAAAGACTGAAATTTAGTTTATAAGTATATTGCCCCCAAACAGTCAAAATGACTGCATTCTGAAAGAATGATTAGTGTGTAAAGAAATTTGTTTAGAATTAACTTCTAATATTTTTCATATTATCTACATTCATATAACAAGAGTTATTAGTAAATATTAAAAATAAAAAAAAACATATATACTTCACTTGAAAAAATATATATTCTCAAAAATTCTAAGAAATTGTGCAGCATATATGTAATTGTTTTTCTAATTGAAATTAAAAAGCAGTCAAAATGATTTTCTTGGACATTTTAGTGTTAAGGAATATTACTTGCGAGAACGTTTTGTAAAAAAGGGAGATTGGTGGATTTTTTTGTGGTTTTTAGATTATTTTTAAGAAAAAAAAAAGATCAAAATTAAGAAGAGAAAAGTAAATTATTAATTCTAAAATGGGAAAAAATGGTTAAAAATTGACAAAAATACATAAACGGGGTCCACTCTGTAGAGTTATTAAAAGAATGAATTCTCCATTTTTCAATTTTGATGTATTAATTTGTTATTCCTTTTTAAAATGACCTTCAGGATAAGAAATATTTTAATTTTTACAAAAACTATAGCACTTTATCTTAGTTATTATATGAAATAGCTTAAAAAACAGAGATTATATTCACATAAAGAAATGTCAATTTTGTAATATAACAGTGATTGATAAATCTGAAGGTTTAAACACTTCTATTGCTATGCAAAATATACACAAAAAATTTCAGTGAATTATTTTTTAAACTTTTTCCCCGTTCGAGCTTTTCGAAAACAACACATTTCCAAGAGAACGCATTTTAACGTCTGACATCTTTTGTAAAGTTATGATATATGATTTTAATAAAACACTTGTAGTTTTGTTCTAGTGAATGAAAAATAAGAACTTGGTATTTTAATAAAGCTCATAAGCCTATAAAATAAAATCATAAACTCTTGATTTTAAGGTAGTCGGATACCTTAATAAATCATTGATATTCAGATTCTGTTTCTATGATTATTTAAATATTTATGTTATAAAGGGAATTGTTTTGAATTTCCCCTAAAGTGAATAGTTTAATTATTATAAGTTAACAAATTTACAAAGATTTAACATAAATGTAATAACATTTAATATAATAAGTGCAGTGGAGAATGCCAAGTTATAAATAAAATACATTGCTGTTGGTTTGATTTCCTTTCTTAATTCAAATATGTGAGATGGTATAAAGATAATATGTGGCATTTAAATACAGATTAAAATCAATGCATTAAAGAAACATTATTTTACACTCTGCTTTAAACTTTCACAGATATTTTATTTATTTATTTTATTTTTTTAGAATAATATACAAAGAAATTAAATGCTGGATATACGAATTATATATATAACCTGAAGTGTATTATAACCTGTTTTTGCAATTTCAATATTCCTAATGTTTTTTTCGGATACGATTAATATATCTATAAACAATTAAGTAAAATTTAATTTTGTAATCATTGAATTTTCAAAAAATACAATGAAGTGCATATATAATAATATATAATTTTCTAACATTCATATAATGCTTAAATTTTGTTAATATTTCGATTAAATTAATATGTAAATGATTTTACGCCAAGGTATTAAAAATGCATATGCATTGAAACTATTGTTTCTCATATTTTATAGCTTCGATAGAGATGTTTAGCGTATGAAATTCAAGATGTCTGTAACATTTTGTTACATTTCTAATACCTATTAAATACTGATTCTCTCTCATCAATATTATGAATACGATGAGGTTATTTGGAATATTTTTGGTATTTATAACTCAACTAGTGTGCGTAATTGCAGTTAAATAACACAAATTAATATTTGTTTGACATTTCTACTAGTATTCAGTTATAATTAAACAAAATACGAGGTTAAATATAAGTTTTCAGCAATATTTCAAAAAAAAAATGTTACCGCTATTAGCCAAGTACTAAAAACCAAGTACTTATCGAGATAAGTACTAAATTATGAATATAATAGTACACGTGACAAAACAATGCATTCACTGGTAATTATCAAACTTATTCTTAACTGAGTATTTTTAATTCATTGCCAAATACATTGTGCAATTCAATTAAATTTAAAAATATATTGTTACTAATATCGGGGTTCGAGGATTTTATACAAAAAACAAGTCCGCTCTTTAACAGCGATGAGGAGTTTTCGTCAAAAATCCAATCCTTGAAATACAGGATGCAGCAGCAATATTTACAGAAAAATACTAAGAAGGTCTTTACTCATTCAACAGCACTCAGAGACAATTATAAGTGTCTAAAATACACGTATGCAAAATATTATTTATAAGCGCAGCCGAGCTAATCGGTAATCATGGTCAAGGCAAGTTTACTAATCGCTAGTCAAAACAATACTGACTCGTTTCGACGCGCATTTCTATTTATATGCCCAGCGGATCCTTCGAGAAAAATCCGTTTTCATCATTGATAGTGAAATTAGTGCAATTCTCCATTAATTTCTCGAAGAATCCATAAGCTATCGAACTTGCCAAAAATGGTCACCCAAATTCATGCCGACTTGACGCTATCTCCAAATACCTATTGAATCAAAATATAAAATAAGGGACGGCATTGCTTATGAATATTAAAAATTTAACGTAACATAGAGAAATATAAATGCTTTACACATACAAATACTAATTATTTACACTATTATACACAAAATTCGTAAAAATATTATATCGATGTAAATGTATGTGTTTTATTTTTAATATGTCTGAAGCTATTTTGTTTTGTTTCACTTCACTAACTTAGAATTTTTTTTAAAAATATAATATTTTATTTTCGATATGCACATGGAAGGAAATATAAATTGCTCAAATATTTCTTTCTTGTGTTATTTTTACAATGCGATAGATGTTGGGTCTATAAACTGATGTTTGTAAAAAATGCACAACACCCTGAAGGAATCATCAGAATTAAACTAAATTTAATGCACAAAACAACTTGTATTAATGAAATAAACGACGAAAGTTTCAAAGCAAAAAAACAATATTATGTATCTAAAATCAATTTTTGGTGTAACCACCGCGCGCTGCAATAAATGCTGCTGTAAGACGAGGCAGGAAAAACAAATTTTAAATGTCTGCTTGTGGAAGAGAATTCCATACTGCTTGTATGCACAGCAAAAGTTCGACTTTTGAAGCTGCAGGATGCAGAAAACGAGCGAGAAGCTTACGAACTAAATCCCATACGTGCTCAATAGGTAACCTATCCGGTAAATAAGCAGGCCAAGGAAGAAGTTGCATATGTTGGGCTGAACAGAAGTTTCGAACAGTCTTTGCAACATGTGGGCGTTCATTAACCTGCTGAAAGATAGGCCTAGGGATGTCCTGAAGGAAAGGAATGACTTGGGACTGTAGCGCTTCACGGACGTCCCTTTTGCAATTGTGATTACCCTCAATTCGTAGCAAATTGGATCGTCTAAGATACGAAATCGCACCCCAAACTATAACTCCGGGTGTTAGCCACTATGCCGCTCAATAACGCACTCTGGAAAGCCACGTCCACAGACATAGCGTCTAACACGAATGTGGCCATCATGGTTCCACAAATTGAAGCGTGATTCATCTGAAAAAACAAATTGATGCCATTCAGCTTGCCAGACTCTGTCCTCATAAGCCTATCGCAGACGCAGCCGTCGATGGTTTGTCGTGAGGGGGATTCTATATAAAGACACCCTTGCATGAAATCTACGGTGCAGCAGACGTCGACGAATTGACGAAGCTTACATTAGTACACCTGTAGCAGTAGACCAACGGGCTGCCAAATGCTTGGAGGAAGCTGTAGGGTCATTCACAGCCATGCGGAGCAGATGTCGATCCTCACGCGCTGACGTCATTTTCCGACGTCCACTGCCAGTTTTTCGAATTGTTTGGTGCTCGTAGGTCCACTGCTTTTAAACTCGCATCACTCCGTGCAACTGTTCCGCTGCACACGATCTCCTATTGCGCAATAGGAAAATCCTCCTTCTCGATCGCCGATAATCCTTGACCATTTTAACTCTTTAAGTTGTTGGGATTTCTTCTTATTTCATCGTGAAGTCATTCTTTGGTCTCACTAAACGTTCGCCACTAAAAAATAATCATTAACTACATTTAACATCCCACTAATGCCCTATATTTATGCGCTTTCAGCATGATTTCAGAGCGCACGCCACGCATGCGTGATGGCTCTAAAACTTTACTAGTTTACGTAACTTCCCATATATATTACTTACCGTCCTATATAATTGATATTTGCTGCTTAGTTCATTTAATTCTGATGATTTCTTCATGGTGTTAATTTTTTACTATGAGCAGTGTAAAAAAATCAAATTAAAATATGACATCATGGAATCGATTAGAATAATATTTGATAAATAAAATGAAAACAAATTGAGATCCAGACATCCAGTAAAGAATACGGTTGAAATCTCGAGCAGATTGTTTTCGAGCAGTTGATTTTGTTTTCAATATTTAACCACCCTTACAAAGTACTAGACACACAATTGATAACAAATGCCATGTATAGATCAAACGAACAAAACTGAAACATTTTTACTTTATCGAAAATAAATTAATAACACAGGCCAATGTGTATCTAATTCTCAATACAAAAATAAAAAAAAAATGTACAATTTGTATGTATCCAAAAAACATGTTTAAAGCAACTCATCCTAATATATATTATAAACGTGAAAGTTTATGAGGATGTGTAGCCGTCTTTCACTCAAAAACCACTGAATGGATTTTAATGAAACTTTACAAAAATATAGCTTATAAATCAGAACAACACATAGGCTATAATTTATAAAAATATTGTGGCATGTTTTCAAAATATAATGACAATTGTCAAGAAAGTAGGAAAAAATTCTGCCATTTGCAAAAAAGCCAGTGAAAGCATTCACTTATCTTTTTTATCCCTTTTGTTTTGTCTACGCCATGCCTCATTGCACTATCTCTTTTAATTTATTCCGTTAATCAGTGTAATCACTATTTTTTTATTTCCTAATAAAACTAGATTTCGAAGGGATAAGTAGTGGCAAGATTTTAACATAAAATAAATACAACAGAAATTAATATTAATGTATTACACTTCCTGATATAAATTATTTACACTATTTTCAGCATACATTACGCAAAATTTGTTACAATGACAGTGGAAGGAAAAACTATGAAATTAAAATAAAATATCAAAATTTTTTATCAGTTAGTTTTTTTTTTTCTTTTTGAATATTTTTTTCAGTACATGTAAATATATATATATATATATATATATATATATATATATATATATATGCTTTCCCCCATACTGTTTATATGTATATATATATATGTGTATATATATATATGTATATATATGTGTATATATATATGTATATATATACATGTATAAATATATGTATATATATATGTATATATATGTATATATATGTATATATATATATATATATACATATATATATATATATATATATATATATATATATATATATATGTTTATTCAAGCATTAAAAAAAAAAAAGCAATCGTTTCGATAGCTATCTGTAATTTTTTCTTTTATTTATTACTTATGGAAAATGGATTTTAAAAATAATTATTTCTATTATTTCATTACTAAATTATTTTTTAATTAAAAAGTACATCGTCTATTATTTTAGATAAAAATACATTTCAGAGATATTTTTAAGCTAACTATACGTAACGATTGATTGATTCATGAAAATCTTAAATTTATTATATTATTTAATTTCTTAGAAACTAACTATTATTAAAAAAATGCTGAAAGTTTTTTGTTGTACGCTTAGCATTAGAATCTTTTTCTTTTTATTGCTTTACATTAATAATTTTTTTAAATAATGCAATATTGTTTTTTAAAAGTCATACATTGAAATTTGAAGCTATATTTTATCTGTGAGGGGAGGGGAAGAGGAAACATTAATTTTTCACTACAAGAACCATGTTATGCCGGGCTAGAGGGAGGGGGAACACCTGTCTTAAATCTAAAATATGTGGAACAAATTTCGAAAAAGGGAAATTTAATGAAGTAATTTTAGAAATCACTCACATTGCGCGCGTACAAGCACACACAAATAATTGCTGGCGTCATGAGGGAAAGAGAAATTCCGTGCAAAACTGGGCCATGCAGCTAGTTTATTAATGTTTGTTTTATTTGTTGTTATTATTGTGTTTTTTATTATTTCTTTATGAGTACAGTCGGACCCCGATTTAATGAATTCATCGAGACGGAGCATTTCTATCGTTTATTCGAGGTCCTTCGTTTTATCGGGATCCAAGTAAAATACAAAATTGCTTACGTATTTTTCAAAAATTCTATAATAAACAATTAAACAAAAAATTTCCAGAGTTGTACATGACATACTTTTTTCAACAGCTAAAAATACTATTAGCGAATTATCACCGGCTAATTAGACATTTCGAAATACTGACAAATAGATGCTTGACGAACTTTTTGATTCGATGCTTGAAAGAGCTCTATTTCGATTACTTGAAGTGAAGAAAATACTGCGGTATTTACCTCTTGCTGCATGTGGTATGTTTTCTCAGTTTCCAAACAATGTAAGGTGTTGGAAAATAAAACATTTTTGAAAAAGGTTTCATTACTGATTTCTCCATCAGAATCGCTCTATTTATTAGCTCCAACAAATCAAAAGTGTCCTCAACTTCAATCGAACAGTTAGGCAGATTGTCATCAAATGTAACACAATACTTAAAACCTTAAAATACTCCTTGGGCTGTGAAATCAGATGAGATAAGAAAGAAATTTCATATCCTATTGAAAACTCAAACGATAGGTTACACTCATGACTCATCTGCATCTGTAAATTCTTATCATAGTCTGCATCCTTTCCCGTCGAAATTTACAGCGTGTATGAAGTCTTTTTCTGTTCCGGACAAAAGGGATACTTCAATGTAATAAAAACTAATAAAAAAAAGTTTTAGTGGTCAAAATAATTCGTTCATTTGGGTTTACTATTCGTTAAATAAGGATATTTCACTTCATTTTAATTGGGGAAGAGAGAAATACGCTAAATCGTGAAATTCTTTATATAGGGTGTCGTTAAATAGGAGTTCGACTAACTATTTTCAAATTTATATTTTTAGACAAAACCTTATTCAGCAACCACCCTATTGCTACTTGAGTTATAATTTTGAATCTCTCCACTATATTTAACGAATATATAAAATATAAATTTTTCTGAACTAATATTTAATAACAGTAAAAATAACAAGTCACTTTTTAAAATGAAAAACGAGAAAACTTTTGGTGATTCAGTAAGAAAGTAATCATTTATACAGGCCCACCTTTATATCTAATTATCCATAAAACCTGCTAAATTTACCAGAATGCCTTTTCATTAATGCTCAAAGAAACTAACTATTTAAAGAATTCGCCGTTTGTTTGCCCCTGTTACAAAAGAGCAAATAGATAGTTTCTGGTTTGCAAAAGGCAATCTTTAGGGGAAATACTTCACTCAGGGGATATGCTTATTGCATCGTCCAGTAAAATTATTCTGAAGGTGACTTCCGTAGGTGAGGGAGAAAATAATGAACTCGTTATTTCACCTTCCTTTTAGAAGCACGTGAAAGTTTCTTCTAATAAGCTTTCCCAATTCTGATGCATAATTAGAACTTTCGGCTAATATAGAAAGGCAAAAGGAGGTGTTTTATTAGGCACCAAAATGTTGCAGTTCTGTGAAGAAAGAATTAACTTTGTTCAGTGATGTAGAAGCTGTTAAAATTTCCTTATGCAGTACGTTTTTAATCAAGGTGCCAGTGAGTCATGTTTAATATCATTACCTGTCATTACCGGTGATTTTTTTATAGTCAAATACTGTTTTGTCTTACCTATATGTTACCTATTATTAACCAAGGTAGCGTAAAAAAGCATTTCAAAGTAAAATATACTTTAATCTTTATAAAACATAAGATATAAAAGAAAAGAAAAGAAATTCTTCACTGAAATTAAGCATCATTAAACAGGCAAGAAACCAAAAACTCCTCATGTATTTAAAGAGGTAGACTATGTAAATAAAATGTGATTAATACATTTATTAATAATTTATTTTCCTAGTTCTTTGAAAAAATGTTTCTCATACTCATGCCTTCTTCATTGCATTTTGAATAATTATTATATTGTTTAGTATGATGCAGGCTTTCTTCTGCTTTTTAAATTACAGCAATGTGTCTATTAATGTATCTAGCAATATTCTATCCAACAACAAGCTAACTGTTTTGATTACTTTGTAACGTATTTTTCATATATATATTATATGAATGCATATAATTTATATGCAAATAATATACAATATATTTCTTATTTTATTCAATTGTATAGCTATAAATTGAACATCCAAAATATTAACAGCATCTATTCAATAACGCTTTACACCAAGGCTAACTTGAAAAAGCTCTGTAACTCGTCTTGGCATTGATGATTGGCAGATGACTACAGACAGATTGTAAAAAATGTATAAGTATGTTCAGGGAAAGGCGAGATGTCCCGACATGGTGGTGTTTGATATCTGAGATTCCTTCCTATGGAAGGTCAAATATGATTCATTGGATAAAGATACAGTGAGTTGTATGACCCAGGCAATAATTAGAATTCATCATTCTGTTCTTCGAACTACTGTTCGTGAACTCCGTATCACACGACTCGAACGTTATTCGGATGAGTGAGACATGCGTCGTTGTTCTTCTAGAAGAGGCCATATCCATTTTGAAAGATATGTGCCATATATTGCTGCAACTAAATCGCAGTTGTGTTCAGGTTGCTCCCAGCTCCTATGGTCTATTCTACCACAATTAAGAGTACCAGAGGCACCCATGGGAACGTCCATCAAAGCCTAATACAACCTCTATTAGCCTGTGAACATGTATAATGAAAATGTTTGATTCGAAAACTGAGAATCCTTACGCAAACATTGACGTAATTAATGTGAAATCGTGATTCCTCCAATTAGCCCCAACTCTTTCACTTATCTATGGTCGAGTCTCAATGTTTCTAACATACAGGAGGCGCAATGAGCATTGACTCTTGTTCATCACATATCCACGAATAGGACGTCTATTCTCATTCTTCGGGCCATTTAAGTTCGCTCTGTATCAAACTGGCTTAGATAAGAAGCATTTCTCTTCATTCTCAAAAGTAAGTACAAGAAAGATTCTTACTTCTCCAGCAGTAGTTAAAATACTGTTTGTTCTCTTAATCACGTGCTCACTATGTCCAGCACACGAGTTCATTGCAAAATGTGGTGATACCCATAATGGTTTTGGTCGACAGTGTATATATAGTTTTCAATCATCTAATTATTATAAATTATTTTCGTTTAATTTCCCTTTCGTATACACGCATATGATTGTGTGTATGTGCACAATGTGTTACAACAATAAGGCCACGGATTATGTTACTATTTTGTAATGCATGGAATATTTTATTTTAATTCCAAATAAATAATTGTTAGAACATAATATTTTAGATAAAATAGTGTAATTTATATGCAAAGGAAGCATTTAGAAAACCGACCAAAAATTAACGTTTGAAATAGCTACATATAACTGCCTAAGTTCTTAAAAGGCGCTGTTATTCCCCCGTATATGCCAGTTATTATCGTCCTACATGCATCTTAATTATTTAACTATTTGCTTTAAAACTGATGTTTTCGGATCTATTTCTGAGATTAAGTGTGCTATGGTGTTGGAATTTGCATTTCGGTTCTCCAAAAAGTATGTCGAAAAAATCACCTTTCTGAATAAGGTGTGTTGATAACTGCATTGATTCCATTTTCCAACAAATATTTGTTGATTACATTTTCTGCAGAGTTTAATAATGAAAATTTCGTATTCCATAAGCTATAATATTAATTTTATATACACTCATGTCTAAAATTAAGGTCACAAACATTAAAACTGGAAAAAATGATGAACTATTAACTATGTTGCCCTGAAATTACAAACAGATACATATTGCAATGTAAGAAAAAAATGAAACATAACAATATGTAAAATATTTTAACTGTAAGTAAGGCGCATGTCAAATAAAAAGTGTGAAATCAGGAGTCTGAGATAAAGCATTCACCTCCCGAATAACCTAGGAACTGTTACCGGGAAGGATTTGGGCTGACCTTCCTTGTGACTGTTCCAATTATTTAAAAATGATTTTCCAGCCGGGGCCCCACTTTAAGGCCTTTTGTAACCACTGAGTTACCTCCACTTGAGATTGGCCAGCTTCAAATCTACCAACGTCTCTCTATCTCAAGGGATTATCTAAACAACTGTAATAAGTCATTCTCACTGCAAACATACTAAATTGTTTTTTAATCTAGTATTCAAAAACTGCAAGCAACAATTCCATCTACTTAAAAGTTCTAAATATTAGTTATGTAAAAACTAACTCTATACAAAACATATTTTCCTAAACAGAAGATTGATATTGTACTACCAGTTTTTCAAAATATTTAAAGCACAAACACTATCAATTTTAATGAAGGCATTTTAAGATTATGACGAAAAGCATGCATGTAACCCTTATTCTGGACATAAGTATAAAAATATGTGATTTTTGCGAAACGGTTTAAAAATTTATAATTATTAAGACCAGAAGATATTTTATGGGATTTGAAAATATTTATTACATAAAAATATACCCCTATATATAGACTAATTAAAATAAACTTGGAGCTCTTTTCATAAACTACAACGCAATTAAATACGTTTCAGACATAATCCAAGTACGGAACTAAAATTGTTATTCGTAATAAAAAACATTTTTGCAAAATTAAATGTTAGCCTTCTTAGCTTTCACAGCTAAAATTCTTTAAAAAACTCGTTAATTTGACATTTGTCTGATTGTTCTTCCTATTTCGTGAATACTTTTTATGGGTAGATTCTCTTAATAAACACCCAGCGACCTTTTACAGCAATTCTTCTCGCATAATTGCGTTTATTTCTTAGCAGAAAGTCATCACGAAATCACGTGACTAAAATATTAATAGAATTTCCTCCGGTGATGGCTAAAGTTTTTCAAAACATACAATGGTATAAAGGTAAATAAGAAATAAAAACTCTTTTGTGTTACATGTACTGAAAGGGGCGTTATAATTAAAATACATTAACTTCATGCATGCGAAATGTTTTGGAAGAGAAAATCACGTGATAATATTATGGAAAACCAAACAATCTCTTTTACTGAGCGGAATATATTTTGTTATGGTTATCTTATTGAATAATACTGTTAATAACTCAGTGAAAATTAAGCATATGAATTTTCAGCATGCCGTGATGCATATCTTGCATTTATTAATTGAAAATGTACCAGAAAGGCTTTTAAAAATTAATTTTGACTATTTTATAGTATTATAACTTACTTAAAGTTTCTTATAATTAAAAGGAATAAAAAAATCATAAGCCTAGTATGTGGTAACTGGATTTAATTAAGCTAAATTTTGTAAGTTAATAATTTCTTTTAATGATAGAGATTTTTATAAAAGTATTAAAAATAAAAGCAATGTTCCATAATTTAGTTCGTTACCTTAATTAAATTGTAGACCGCCAATGATGAGTATAAAATTTCTTTCATCACTAAGTTTATTTACCTCCAACCCAAATTTATCTATCTATGGAAGCGTTTATCAAACTGTGGGGCTCGCCTCCCTGAGGGTGCGATAACCCTACGAGGGGGTACTACCATGTCGAAAGTGAAAGATTTAAAGAATAATTAGATTACTAGAATGAATTAAAACAAAACACTTCCATACATAATAAAAAATGCACTCTTATATAATTTATACTTCTATTTGATTTTCTGTAATCCCATGAGGAGATAATTTTATTACGTTTTCTTTACAAACCTAAAATACTACTCTTTCAGAGAACAAACAAAAACCCTGATCAAAAATCGAAAAAAAATTAGAAAGATAAAAAATTCATCACTGTTATTATATTTGAATTATAGTACCTTATAGCTGTAGGCAGCAGAAAAATTTGCTGACCATCTGTTTGACCTTCTAAGTTATCTGTACAGTTAGTTATGAATTTTTTCTTATCTGTTTGATTCTCATTTAGCGAAATTAAAAATAATCTTTTTTCTGTTTCATTTTTTCCATGTAAAAGAGGTTTATGATAGTTCGAAAACCACAGTGAACACTTTGAAGCATTACTTGGCCAAGATTTTTTTTTATGAGTATTCTCAAACATATAAATCATAATGAAAATTGTTTTACACAATTTTAAGCAGTAACATCCATATTATTATATTGAATACACTTTTAACCTGGAAGTGGTTGCGCAGGGCATACAGATCACGAAATCGTTGTTTGTAAAACTGTTTATTTGTTACCAAAGAAAAATTGATAAGTCCTTGAAAGTAGGTAAATATACTTTTTCTTAATTAAATTATTCACTGGAATCATGATTTGTATCCTGTACAATAAAAATAATTATTAAAAAAAAGGTTGGGGTGAGACTCAATCATCCCGCGTGACCATTAAGGCAGTGCTTCTCAAACTTTCAATACTGGCGCCCCCCTTTTCGATCACAATTTTTTTCGCGCCCCCCTTATACATTAATAATGTACAGAATGCAATAATAATGCACTTTGACGCTAAAGCTACAATAGGCGATCTTAATTATAAACCATACAAATTAGTAACATAAGTATTAAAAATTTTGTATACTACTTTTAAGCAAAATAAATAAATAAATAAAATAATAGGATAATTATTATGTTATTTTCCCTTTCTGTAAATTTTAAATTGAACATTTTGCAAAATGCGGTAGCTGCTTAGAAGACAAAATATAGATATCTGCTAAATATAGAAAAAACTCAGAGGGTCAATTTCTAATCATAGCATGTGTGTGTGTGTGATCTTCGTGGTTTTCCAACTATCATAAAACTCTTTTGCGTGGAAAAAAGCGCAACAGAGTACACATAAGAGAGGGGTCATAACTAACTATACCAATAACTTAGAAGGTCAAACAGATTACAGCTTTAATGTGCAGTATTAAAAAAATGACAGTGATGAATTTTTTATGTTCCTAAATTTTTTCGATTCTGGGTGTAGGATCTGTTTTTTCTCCGAAAGAGTAGTATGTTAGGTTAAAAAAAAGCGTCATAAAAAATCTCTCATCATGGGATTACAGCAAATCAAACAAAGGTTTTTTTATTTGTTTATAGGATCAAAGATAGCTAATTAGGTATTGAAGAAGCTTTTATTTCTGCTGATTTAATATCGCGCGCCTATAAATTATATCAGAGTAAAAGTGCACTTTTTTATTATGTCTGAAAGTATTTTGTTTTAGTTCATTCCAGTAAACTAATTATTTTTTAAATCTTTTATTTTTGATATGCTCGCGCCCCCCTCGTAAGGTCATCGCGCCCCTCCCAGGGGGGCGCGCCCCACAGTTTGAGAAACACTGCATTAATGTATTCGAGTACGTTCGGAACAGTCATTTTAAAAAAGCGCATAAATATATAGTTTTCATGATATTTAGTTTTACTCAGATTAGAATACATGCATAAAATTGTTTTAAGATGATTTTAACAAAAAAAAATATTCAAATATAATATTTTGGCAAAAAACTTAGAAAAATCTTTTTAATCCAAATATTCTCTTTTTGGGAAAAATAGTCCTATTATAATAATATTTTGCCTGTATATAGATCAGACCTCTCTACAGAAGCTCAACTAGAAGTTTTAAAAAATTCACATTACTTTCAGAGTTACCACCAATTGAAATAATTATTGGTGTTCTTTTCTTACAATTGCTCCCTTCTGTTGTCGTAAAATATGAATAAACCCACTTTTAAGTTATATATATTTCAAAATTTTTTTTATTGATCCTCTGTAGAGAGGTCTGAGCTATATACAAGCAAAATATTATTATAATAGCAGCATTGTTCACAAAAGAAGAACATTTGGAAAAAATTTGGAAGTTAATATTTTGCCAAAATGTTATATTTAATTTTTTTTTTTGAAAATGTTCTTAAAACAATTCTATGCATATATTCTAATCTAAGTGATACTTAATATCATGAAAATGAACCATTTATGTGCTTTGTAAATCACGGCTCCAAACGTAGTCGGATACCTTAACGTTATTATGGAGTGTGTGCCTGTTTCCGGGATAAAACATTTTAAATCTTCTCGCTTTAAATATTAAAAATAACACACAATTATTCTTTATCGGAAATTTATATTATTTTTCATTGTTTAAGATTATTTCTAAATACTAATTCTGTGAGGTTTAAGATTACAGTTCCTTTAAAACTAATTATAATACGAGCATTCATTTTACAATATTTTACATTCTTAAGCATTGCCACGCATTTGGGTTCACTTTCCTGACATTCCAGCTATTATATCAAGAATGCTTTAGTTTTTTTTTTTAAAAAATGAACTTGTGTGAAGAGCGGGTACTTCAGACACTACACTTTTAATGTATCAGTTCTGCACAAGGTATTTTATAACTAATTTATTAATACTAAATTAAGAACAAGTTTAATAAGTATTAGTGACGTCTTTGGCTTTTCTTGCAGAGGAAAGTGTTTCAAAGGAAGGTTAACGATTAGATATTGTTACTCTGAGTATACTTTTTCTATATATGGCTGAGATTTATATTTTGTCTTCAAAGCAGCCACCGCATTTTTAAATTCTTCCAACTTAAAAATTTGATAAAGAAAATCAAAATATATATTACTTAAAAATATATAACACATTTAAAATTAAATATACTTATCTTATTAATTTGTACGGTTTATAATTAAGATCGTATTGTAGTTTTAGCCTCTCCCTCTCTCAAAGTACATTATTATTGCAATCAACGCATTATTATTTTTTAAGGGGTGCGATAAAAATTATGATTGAAGAGTGGTTCGCCAGTATTGAAATTTTGAGAAGCACTGATCTATGTACCTATCTCCATCTCAATTCAAACTTGATATAAAGAGAATTTGTGAACGATTTATAACATTAGTTATATATACTAATTACTTAGATATATCATTGAACATTAAGGATTATAAATTACATAAAAATATTTATGATAAAAAAGATGCTTTTAATTTTAACACATTCTTAAAGTGCCGTACCGGAATTCAAATTTATCTATTTCTCTCTATATACAAATATTATTTTTAATTATTTTTATCGTAATAAATCTAATGTGCATTTAAGTTTTAATAACTTTCATTAGACAATGTATTGAACATGGATATCCTGCTTTCTTTACAGTTATATTTCTGATAGTTCTTAGTGAAATCACAATATGTATTATAATAGCATTTTTAATTAATTATAGAGTTATTCAATAGATGCCGCCACACGTTTAATAAATTAATTGTATTATATTGTATTTAAATATCCTTGTGTATGTCTTATAGTCTTTTATTTTCTATAAAGTTTTGTATAAATATTTATGTTTTTTTTTAAATGTAAATATATTTTATAGACTTTATATTATTGTATCCTAATTTAGTAATTTTACTTTTATGCGGTGCTTCTCTTACTCTTGTTGTATTTAGCGGAAAACATAACATGGTGCTATATTCCTGAAGTAAGTCATACCATCTACATCATTGCATCTACTTTTAATATATTCTTGTAAATACTAGCATGCTATAATTTTATCGATATATTTTAATGGTATAGTTTATTTTATTTGTAATATCTAAATTTCTCCTAATATTATTCCTTTCTGCCTCTTTAGCTCAGTAATATAAGCAAATTGTGGGTGAAAGTTAGTTAGTTCTAAAACTTGTTTAAACCTACAATCTTGGTTCCTAAGGCCAGGAACTTGTTAATGTACTGCTATGGCTAATATTTCCTACTCTCTTCACTAGTTATACTTAGGTTTTATAGCTATATCTAGGTATATATTACATAATATATATATATATATATATATATATATATATATATATATATATATATATATATATATATATATATAAAAGAAATATGTATTATTTATCAAAAATAAGAAATAATAGATAAAGAACATAACAAGAAATAACGTAATAAAAATATGAAAGCTGAACATGAAGAACAAAATTATAGGGAAATAAAAGAACTACAAAAAAGAAGAACCTAGCGAGTCAGAGAGCAATTTCGGACTTAGGACCGAATAAGCGGGGTTAAACTAGTTTGAAGGTTCCAACCTTCCCCCTTTGCAACTCGGTAGGAAAACCAAATAAAATAAATAAAACTTCAGAGAAAGTATAACTCAGAGAGCATGATAAAACCAATCACTACTATTATGTAACAAACTCTCCCAAACTCTTAATGCAGAAAAATCACAAAATCACAAAATAATTATGTAAGAAAAGTAGAAAAGTACTAGAACAATTACATAAGAAAAGTATCTTTCAAAAAATAATTTAACAAAATTTCTTTACTCACAAAGCTTTTACGAAGAGAAACAAGCATCTTGCCATTAGTGAAAGTCAATTATTCACCAAGTTAAAAAATTCGAAAAAACATAAACACCTCTTTTGAGCTGACTTTTAAACCAGCCAGCCAAGACAAGTATAAAATGATGACAATCAAATATGGTAAAATTTGAATTCGTTGATTGTCAAAAATGTAAATTTGCTAGGCTCATATTTGGTTGTTTGTCAACAATGTGTAAGGTGTTTAAGATGTGTGTGGAAAAAATGTAAACTGTGATATGAGTGTTATGATATAATCTTCACAGCAAGACCACTAACATGCTGATTTTGAAAACCTATTGTGTGGTGGATTTGGAATTCGAAGTAGCAAGACGGTTAATGTATTTGTGATGAATATAAGATTTCAAGAAATTAAAAGGGTATTCATGATCTAAACAACATTGAAAATTTTTTTTTATATTATTGTATTTATCTATTTTGTGGGTAGTTAAGTTATCATTTCTAAATAAAAAATTCAAAATGATATTTCTGTAAATTGATATATGAAAATTACTGTACCATACGGGAATTTTAATTATATGGAACTTAAACGAATCTCTTTTGTCAAAAATGTTACTGACTACATTATTGTTAATAAGATGCAAGTCTAAATCCAAGAATTCCACCCTATTAGAGTTGAAGTTAGTTTTAAGGAGCTTGAGATAATCAGGGTAGAATGTAATATTTGGTTTGTATTCACTATTTTTACCAAAAATTATTATATCATCTATATAACGATAAATTAAGTAAGAATCATTTATAAAATGATCTATTTCAAAAAAAATGTAAATATAGGTTCGCTAAACAATTACTAGCTGGACCACCCTGAGGTAATCCTTTGATCTGTTTATAAAGATTATGATCAAATGTAATGAAATTTTCTTTTAAAACGAGGTTAACAAGAATATCAAATTTTTCTTTTTTCATTGAAGTATATAATTCATATTTATCATAAATTAACTGAAGAACCTTAATCATATCGTCAATATCTATAGAATTAAAAAGGTCCTCGAAATCAAAAACATGCATAGAAAAAATCAACATATCCTTAGTAACTCTAACGATCTCTAAGCTATTTTTAATAATTGCCGTGTTTTGTAAATTATCAATTAGATATTGAAGAAGAGATTGCAAGATCTTCCCAGACTTCGTGATATTTGTATTGTATCCATTAGTGATACTGCCACACGCATAATTTGCTACAAGTCCCGATAGCCGAGTTGGCAGAGCGTTGGACTGAACTTCCTCAGGTCTCGGGTTCGAATCCCGGCCCCGGCAGATTTATCCAAAGACTGGAATTTTGTTTCCGTTTTTAATGTATTGTTTCTCTAGGTTCTAGATGAATCCAGATCATTCTTTAGAGTGCATACTGGTTATTTCTCGAATATTCCGAAGTGTATAAAAGAAGAGTTCATCGCCAGTTGGGGATGTTCTTAGTCCAGTGTTGTATCGAGCTCCCAGCGTTAGAATAAATCTAATTGTTTGTTTAATTGAACTGTGTACTTCTTTCGAACTCCGTGACAAGTTTGGTGGAGGCGCCGGGTACAATTACGTCAAACGTGGATAATAGCGACAACCTTCGCAGGAGCCTCCGGTTAAGAGGATTATCCCCCGAATTCGGACTGTTAAAAGAAAATAGTAGGAAGAGGACGAAAATGCCGACCGAGCAAGAAGCCAAGCCCGTTGTAGTAACACCTTCGTTACAGCAATGGAGGAGCCCATCGTTCTTCCGAGGAGCGCCTGGGGAAGACCCTCTCAAATGGCTTAAAGAGTACGATCGAGTAGCCAACTTTAACAAGTGGGATGACATGATGTGCCTGGCTAACGTTTATTTCTTTCTTGACGGTACTGCGAGACAGTGGTATGTCAACAACGAAGACGCCTTAGATTCCTGGGAAGCGTTTAAAAATGGACAAAGTGGACTTTTCGGTGACCGTCAAAAATATACCAGAAGGGCAGAAGAACAACTAAAATGCCGAGCCCAGCGTTCAGGCGAGAGTACACAGTCCTACATACAAGGTGTATTAGGACTTTGCCAAGAGGTAAATCCTCTGATGAAAGAAGACGAAAAAGTGTCACACCTAATGAAAGGTGTTGCTGAGGATATTTATCAGGCCCTGTTGACGAGAGAAATCAACGACACAGCAAGTTTTATCAAATGGTGCAACTATATCGAAGATATGAAGCAGAAGAGAGTTGGTCGACCGAGATTTGAAAGGCTTCCAAACGTCGTACCGATTGCATCCCTGACGGATGAGACTGATTTGGTCTCTCTTATTCGCATAATCGTACGAGAAGAAGTCCATCGACTAGTTAACCAGACGCAAGAATCTTTGGACTCCGATCCCCAATCCTTAGAAGAGATCGTTCAAGACGAAGTTGAAAGGGTTTTGGCCCCAGTGTCAACAAAACCTACAGAAACTAGACCACGACCAACATACGCCGCTGTAACCAGGAAATACAGAGCTCCTGTTCAGAAATTCCTACCTGAACCAAGAAAAACAGATGTGTGGAGAACGGCTGACAACAGACCTGTTTGTTTCCACTGCGGACGTCCTGGACATGTAATGCGCTACTGCCGAGAGAGAAAGGCTGTCTTTGACAACTCTCGAAACCGCCGACGGAACTTCGACGACGTTGGCACTGAAGAAGAAATACGCCGACCAAACTCTTCTCGCCGTTTTACGCCAAGTCCCACGAGAGGCCGATCCCCAATACGTCGTTACAGATCCCCGTCGCCATATCGCCGATCCAGTCAGTCGCCAGGCCGTAGGAGCGAGGAAAACTAAGGAGAGCGAGAAAACTAAGGAGAGCGACCTTCCAAGGAGGTGAGGCCACGTGTACTGGAAATCCTCCGTCGACCGCCAAAATGACTGGTAACCAACTAGACGTAATAATAGATAAGAAGCCGATACGTGCTCTAGTAGATTCTGGGGCATCATTTTCTGTCATATCCGATAAGTATCGCCGATTTTTAAAGAAAGTTCTGTTTGCTGATGCCAAGAGCGTTATGCTGAAAGTTGCGGATGGAAATTTTGTTCGGCCGATAGGGAAATGTGTTTTACGTGTCCGTATAAACAATCGAGAACTGCCTTTTGAATTTATTGTTTTATCACATTGTAGCCATGACGTCATCCTAGGATGGGACTTTTAGAGGCGTCTCAAGCCGTTATAGACTGTGGACTAAATGAACTTGTTCTAGAAGACATCTGTCGAGACTCCACGGCGCCTGACGCCTGGAATTTGTATGCCACCAGGGACTATACACTTAAGCCGCATTCTTTAACTAGAATAACAGTATCAGGATATCAAACCCGAGGAGACATAAATGTAGTTCTGGACGGCAGCAAACATTTGCTCTTCGAGAAAAATATTGCTACACCGTCCATGGTATCCACATATCGTAACGGAAAAAGTGATGTCTGGGTTACCAACCTGCAGTTCCGAAACCAAATCATCCCTAGAGGAATGTGCATAGGCCAAGCTGAACCACTAAATGAAGGGCATCTATGTGTTATTTCCGACACATCGGGTTGCTTGGATGACCAGCAAGAAACTTCGGAGTCACAGATGAATTGTTCGTTAATGATGTCACCCGAGTTAAGTGACGAACAGAGAAACAAGCTATCCGAACTACTCCGGAAATTTTCTGGGCTTTTCACGAAGACCGACAAGTCGACAGCCGCGAAGACGAATGTGAAACACAGGATTTTTACTGGTGATCATGCTCCAATCAACCAACGAGCCTACAGAGTCTCGCCGACTGAAAGACGCATCATTCATGAAGAGGTTCAGAAAATGCTTGATGAAGGTATCGTCCAACCCTCTGAAAGTCCTTGGTCATCACCCATTGTGCTCGTAAGAAAAAAAGACGGTAGTTGGCGTTTTTGCGTCGATTATCGCAAGCTGAATAGCGTCACGAAAAAGACGTTTATCTTCTGCCTCGTATTGACGATACGCTCGACTGTCTGAAAGGTGCCATGTTCTTTTCTTCCATGGATCTCCGATCTGGTTATTGGCAAATAGAAATAGACGAAGCGGATCGTGAAAAGACGGCATTTATTACCCCGAAGGCTTATACGAGTTTAAAGTCATGCCGTTTGGTCTCTGTAATGCACCTGCGACCTTCGAGAGAATGATGGACAATTTGCTACGCCATTTTAAATGGACTATGTGTCTTTGTTACCTAGATGACATAATAGTGTTCTCAGAAACTTTTGAAGACCATCTTATACGATTAAGACTTGTTCTAAAATGTCTTCAGGAAGCTGGTCTTAAATTAATTTCAAAGAAGTGTCTTTTGCTGCCCAAGAAGTAAAGATTCTAGGCCATCTTGTATCTAGTAATGGCGTTCGTCCCGATCCCGACAAAATAAAAGCTGTAAGAAATTTTCCCACTCCAAAGAATATACATGACATACGAAGTTTTCTTGGCCTTTGTTCATACTTTAGAAGATTTATTAAAGGTTTCTGTTATCTCGCCGAACCTTTGCAGTCGTTGCTGAAAAGTGGCGTGGAGTTTCATTGGGGTCCTGAAGAGGTGGAAGCATTTAACAGTCTTAAGAAAGCACTTACTTCGTATCCAGTATTGGGGATGTACGACGAAAGAGCTTCTACAGAAATCCATACTGATGCAAGCGGGTACGGTATCGGAGCTGTCCTAGTGCAAATTCAGAATAATGTCGAGAAAGTTATAGCATACGCTTCTAGAACTCTGACAAAAGCCGAAAAGAATTATTCCACCACAGAAAGGGAATGTCTTGCCATCGTATGGGCTACCAACAAATTTCGGCCGTACATATTCGGGAAACACTTTACTGTTGTAACTGACCATCATTCCTTGTGCTGGCTCATGAATTTAAAGGATCCTTCAGGAAGGCTTGCCAGATGGGCCCCCTCCGACTTCAAGAGCATGATTTTGACGTAAAATATAAAACCGGTAAGAAGCATAGTGACGCCGACGCTCTTTCGAGAAATCCAGTGGAAGAGGAAACGGAAACACCAGACAAATTTTTAGCAGTCACGACGAGTATGAACCTTGCGACGGAACAGAAAAAGGATCAAGACCTTGCGAAATTAAAACTTTTGAGCAACTCATCCAAAAACGAAGAATTCAGATTCATCGACGGTATCCTTTGCAGGAAGAAATTTGATCCAGATGGAAAGTTGTGGTTGCCAGTCATTCCTAAACATCTACGAGCAGACATACTAAGGCACTTTCATGACGCCCCCACCGCAGGACACCTTGGTTTCGCGAAAACTTATGACAGGATTCGCAAGAGATTTTACTGGCCGGGAATGTACCGAAATGTCGTTCGGTATGTCATGCATTGTCGGGAGTGCCAAAGGAGAAATTCCGTTCCTCAACGACCACCTGGACGTTTAGTTCCCATCCCTCCAGCTACAGCTCCTTTCCATCGCATTGGAATTGATCTCCTTGGGAGATTTCCAAAGTCTGCTCATGGAAACAAATGGATAATAGTCTGCACGGATTACTCAACACGATATGCAATAACAAAAGTCTTGCCGACAGCCGAAGTCGACGAAATAGCGAAGTTCTTACTTGAAGAAATTGTCCTCAGGCATGGAGCTCCTCGAGTAATTATCACAGATCGTGGAGCCGTCTTTCGATCCAGACTTGTTTCCTCTCTCGTCGACTTGTGTAACATTGATCATCGTTTCACAACGGCGTATCATCCCCAAACAAATGGACTGACGGAGCGCTTCAATAAGACCTTGGCCGACATGTTGTCAATGTATGTGGATGTAGAGCAGAAAAATTGGGATGAAATTCTACCATTTGTAACCTTCGCTTATAATACCGCTAAACAAGAGACCACAGGTTTTACGCCGCTCTATTTACTTCATGGTCGTGAAGCGGAAACGACACTAGATACAATGCTACCATTCTGTCCTAACGATTTTGATGACAATAACATCACCAAGATAGCAGCCAGAGCCGAAGAATCACGACAGCTAGCCCGAGTGCACACTCTGAGAGCTCAAGACAAAGATCGTCGACGTTACGATTCCAAACACCAAGTGGTATCTTACGCTCCCGAAGATCTCGTATGGGTTTATACTCCAGTGAGAAAAGTCGGTCTCTCCGAAAAACTCTTAAGAAGGTATTTCGGACCGTATCAGGTGCTACGCCGTTTATCAGCCGTGACTTACGAAGTACAAGATTTTGATCCTGCTTCACGAAAAAGAAAACTAAGAGAAGTTGTCCATGTACTGCGTATGAAACCGTACCATGATCCCGCCGAGCAAATCGAAACCGAGGATATATATTCCTCTCAAAGAATCATACAAAGGACCCATCACTCGTTCCAGAATAAAGACCCTTGAACAAAATGACAGCGGGGCGCTGTCTTCTTTTTCGAGGGGAGCAATGCCACACGCATAATTTGCTACAAGTCCCGATAGCCGAGTTGGCAGAGCGTTGGACTGAACTTCCTCAGGTCTCGGGTTCGAATCCCGGCCCCGGCAGATTTATCCAAAGACTGGAATTTTGTTTCCGTTTTTAATGTATTGTTTCTCTAGGTTCTAGATGAATCCAGATCATTCTTTAGAGTGCATACTGGTTATTTCTCGAATATTCCGAAGTGTATAAAAGCAGAGTTCATCGCCAGTTGGGGATGTTCTCAGTCCAGTGTTGTATCGAGCTCCCAGCGTTAGAATAAATATAATTGTTTGTTTAATTGAACAGTGTACTTCTTTCGAACTCCGTGACAATACTACGGAATTTTATAGGGCTTTTATGAAATTTTGGTGTTAAAAAAATACTTGGATATTTAATATTATTTACATGAATATTCAGTCTTTTGTTCAAAGCTAAAAGACGATTATCATCTTCTCTATTATTGTGAATTGATTTTTGAAATGAATCATTATTTAAAATGTGGTTACTTAATATTTTACTGTAAAAATATTTACAAATTATGGCATAATTAGCAGAGACCTTATCAACATATGTAATAACAAAGTCATTTTGGATATTTACTATTGATGATTTAAGATCTTTATACATAATTTCATTTTTAACAGTAAAATCTAATTCCCGAATTTCTGTTGCTACATAAGATCTAAATTGATTGAATGCTTCAATCGGCATTCCGTATTTAATTGCCATTTTAAGGTAGAATTTATCTAAATCTTTTATGATTCGTTTCATAACGTTAGATTTATTTTTTGTGATCATCAGTCTAAAACCGGTACCTTTTTCCATAAAATTTCTTAACAAATCATCTTTCACGATGCTAAGGTCTCCTGTGACAACGTGCTGATGATAATCATCAATATAGTCTCGATATAGATTGCATCTACATGATTCAGAACTTAGGAGCTCCGAGATTTGATTATAATTAAATATAAATCTACCAAATTTCTTGTTGTATTTGAAAGCCTTTTTAATAATAATATTTTTAATAGGAAAAAAGGATTGATATTTTTGAAATATACTTGAAAAATTAATTTTGTTAAAGGATTTATTTATAAATAATAATGTACAATATTCTTGTTGTATTTGAAAGCCTTTTTAATAATAATATTTTTAATAGGAAAAAAGGATTGATATTTTTGAAATATACTTGAAAAATTAATTTTGTTAAAGGATTTATTCATAAATAATAATGTACAATATTCTGTAGAGTAATTTTCACTTGCATCTAATTTAATATTCATTTTTTGTACTAAATAGTTATTAAGGTCTCGAATCATATGCATACCATGAGAATCTCGAAATTTATATCTGCTTAAAATATCTGTCATAGTTTTAATTTCAGTTTTATTCAAGCCAAACATAAACGATTTAATTAAGCCTGTGTTGTAGTTATCATCAAATTTAGCAGCTAATTCTAACATAGAATTCTTGAGGGTTGACATGTCTCTAGTAACTCTTTTTCTGCGTTTAGCTTTTGAAATTCTCGCTAAACGAATATTATTACTATTATCAATAAATTTATTAAAATTCGGAAGATATAATGAATTCTCGGATTTTTGGTTAAAAGTTAATAAGACACTTTCACCTTTCCATATAACATTCAAACCATAAGGATAATATGATCTAAATGAATCTATAAAAAATTTTCGAACCATAATCTTTGTTTAATATTTGGCACTATTCTAAGTATATGTACAGTTATGTTATTGAATCCATGTTTATGAAAGTGTCCTATCTCAATCTTAGCCTGGTTTTTGTTGCAATCAAATTTCCTTGTATCAGACCTATGCTGGTTCAATCTAATATTGATAGTGTTACAGGTCTGGCCTATGTAAGCAAATTTACATATGTTGCATGTCATTTTGTAAACACAGTTAAAAGTCTTACAAAATATATAACCTGCATCCATATCCAACTGTTCCCCACTCATCATGCCACACGCCTTGCATCTTTTATCAGTGCAAGATCTAAATTTTAGTTTTGAAGCATGAATATCTCTGAAAAGCCGAGTTTCTAATATGTTACCAAAATCAATATCTCTTTGATTTTCATCTATACTATCGGAAACATGAATATTTCGTTTTGTTGTACGAGATAAATTCATATAATAAGAGTTCCAAAAAATTCGAGTTTTAAAAATTCTAACACGACAATGTTTAGATACAGAAGGGAAAGCAAAAAAATTATGATTATCAAAACAATTCACACATTTTTTTATATTTTTTAAAAAATTTATAGTTTTTTTTTATGCCAACTCAGAACCTTTGTGTGTGCCCTTCACCACAACTAACTAAAGCCATACAAAAATATATACAAAATTTCTATATAAGGTCTCATAAAATGGTAAATGGCTGACGATGGTACAGATACCATTATACAGTACCACCGAGCAATGTCATACCCTGGTATAACAAATTGCCAGTCGCATAAAACTTTTTATTTTTCAAATTCATAGTTATTTTAAATGTTAAAGGTATATTGAAAGGACCAAAATAAAATATCATTAGCAAAAGTTTTTTCAATCACATTAATATAAAGTGAAATAATGAGCAATAATTCCAAAAAATCTAATCCACTCATAGATAACATATCCACAATTACTTTATAGGCACAAAATCAGAAGTTGGCATAATATTTTTATATAAACAAGAAAAACACACAAGGAAAAAGAACAAAGCCAAATAAAACTTAATAAAAAAAAAGAAAAACATTCATAGACAAGATTTTGAATCTAATGGCGATTTCAAAATTAGCTATAAGCAAACATACTCTATATTGACTACATCCATAACTGAACAAACTCATTAGTAAATAGATTTATACATAGATAGGCGCAAAGCAGCCAAATGAATGCATAAAATATATATAAAAGAAATATGTATTATTTATCAAAAATAAGAAATAATAGATAAAGAACATAACAAGAAATAACGTAATAAAAATATGAAAGCTGAACATGAAGAACAAAATTATAGAGAAATAAAAGAACTACAAAAAAGAAGAACCTAGCGAGTCAGAGAGCAATTTCGGACTTAGGACCTAATAAGTGGGGTTAAACTAGTTTGAAGGCGCCAACCTTCCCCCTTTGCAACTCGGTAGGAAAACCAAATAAAATAAACAAAACTTCAGAGAAAGTATAACTCAGAGAGCATGATAAAACCAATCACTACTAATATGTAACAAACTCTCCCAAACTCTTAATGCAGAAAAATCACAAAATCACAAAATAATTATGTAAGAAAAGTAGAAAAGTACTAGAACAATTACATAAGAAAAGTATCTTTCAAAAAAAAATTTAACAAAATTTCTTTACTCACAAAGCTTTTACGAAGAGAAACAAGCATCTTGCCATTAATGAAAGTCAATTATTCACCAAGTTAAAAAATTCGAAAAAACATAAACACATCTTTTGAGCTGACTTTTAAACCAGCCAGCCAAGACAAGTATAAAATGACGACAATCAAATATGGTAAAATTTGAATTGGTTGATTGTCAAAAATGTAAATTTGCTAGGCTCTAATTTGGTTGGTTGTCAACAATGTGTAAGATGTTTAAGATGTGTGTGGAAAAAATGTAAACTGTGATATGAGTGTTATGATATAATCTTCACAGCAAGACCACTAACATGCTGATTTTGAAAACCTATTGTTGTGTAGTGGATTTGGAATTCGAAGTAGCAAGACGGTTAATGTATTTGTGATGAATATAAGATCTCAAGAAATTAAAAGGGTATTCATGATCTAAACAACATTGAAAAAAATTTTTTTTTGTTATGAATATAAGATCTCAAGAAATTAAAAGGGTATTCATGATCTAAACAACATTGAAAAAATTTTTTTATATTATTGTATTTATCTATTTTGTGGGTAGTTAAGTTATCATTTCTAAATAAAAAATTCAAAATGATATTTCTGTAAATTGATATATGAAAATTACTGTTCCATACGGGAATTTTAATTATATGGAACTTAAACGAATCTCTTTTGTCAAAAATGTTACTGACTATATTATTGTTAATAAGATGCAAGTCTAAATCCAAGAATTCCACCCTATTAGAGTTGAAGTTAGTTTTAAGAAGCTTGAGATAATCAGAGTAGAATGTAATATTTGGTTTGTATTCACTATTTTTACCAAAAATTATTATATCATCTATATAACGATAAATTAAGTAAGAATCATTTATAACATGATCTATTTAAAAAAAATGTAAATATAGGTTCGCTAAACAATTACTAGCTGGACCACCCTGAGGTAATTCTTTGATCTGTTTATAAAGATTATGATCAAATGTAATGAAATTTTCTTTTAAAACGAGGTTAACAAGAATATCAAATTTTTCTTTTTTCATTGAAGTATATAATTCATATTTATCATAAATTAGCTGAAGAATCTTAATCATATCGTTAGTATCTATAGAATTAAAAAGGTCCTCGAAATCAAAACCATGCATAGAAAAAATCAACATACCCTTAGTAACTCTAACAATCTCTAAGCTATTTTTAATAATTGCCGTGTTTTGTAAATTATCAATTAGATTTTGAAGAAGAGATTGCAAGATCTTCCCAGACTTCGTGATATATGTATTGTATCCATTAGTGATACTACGGAATTTTATAGGGCTTTGATGATATTTTGGTGAAATATATATATATATATATATATATATATATATATATATATAAAGGAGTAACGCAACACACACTCATTTACTCACTCACTCATATCAAGATATCTCGGGAACTATTAGACCTACAAACTTGAAATTTAATAGGCATGTTTCTTTCATAGAGTAGATATCCGCTAAGAACGGATTTTGAAAAATCTACCAGCAAGGATTGTTGCAGGGGCTTAATAAGCGTTATAGATAAAAATCCCTGTTTTTGAACAATTAGACCTACAAACTAAAAAATTGGTGGGCTTTTTTATGATTCGAGATCCACTAACCACTAATTATAGGAAAATTGACTTCTATTGGAATGAGCGATGAGTTACTAGGAAGTATAGGTTAAAAAATACATTTTCGAACTACTCGACCAGGAATAGCTAACGAATGTCTAGCAACATCGAACAAAAGGATTTGCACTTTTGTTCAAATAAACAAAGCTCAATATAATGTGTAATGAATTAATACGTGTGATCGGTCACGGGGTAGTGGGGTTTCCACTTGTTTGTTATAATCTTGCCTTATTTGCTTTGCGGACTGCTAGTGCTAATGATGGCAAGTTTAATTACGTATATCATTTTGGATTTCGTTGACACTACTGTAGTTTAAATTTTGTGTTATATTTACGATTTCTAAATCTTATTTAACATGGCTTGTTCTCCAAAATCAAAAAAAAGTGCATGATAGTAAGTGTAACAGAGAATTTCAAACTTGGTGGACCGAGAAATATGGTCGAATTAGTAAAGGAGACAAAATTGCTTGCTTTTTATATTCCGGAAGAGTTCAAGTAGAACATTATCTGTAAGGCAGCATTTTGAAACGAATCACAAACATTTTATCAAAAAAGGGAAATGAAGCCAAACAATTAATTGCGAGTGCAATAAAAGACAGAACTTAACAGTCGTCGTCAATAGTTAAAAATGTTTACAAAAACTGTCATACGAACACGTCAAGTTACTCGCTTGCAAATGTCACTGCTCAGCATAGTAAAACTTTTCAAGAGGGATAGTTTTGGAAGGAAGCGCAGTTAGCATGCACACCCTGACTTTTTGATGATTTTGATAATAAGATAATTTAGAGCATCACACACAAATATATTCCTCTCCTTAGCAATACAATGAAAGAAAGACACTTAAAACGTAAAAATAAATATATAAATATTATATATATTGTTGCGTTTTCGGGGATTCGAAATGATTGAAGCCGAAGAGCGGAATCCAAAACAATTTTATTCTTGGCCAAAACAGTCCTCCACAAATTGTAGAACAGTTCGAGAAATTCACGTACAATCGATGAAAATACTGATAACACAGATGCAATACACTAACAAAAACAATAGTAAACACTCAGCACAAAAATAATAACTCAATAAAAGCAATAACACACGCACTATGCAATCGTCTCTCTCAAGCAGAGAGGTATCACTTGCATGAAAGCTGAGATCTGACTCACTAACTAGCCGGCTCGGGCCCTTTTATACCTTTCGGTCAGAAACCTCTGGCACTTGCCAGAATAATCTAGAAATAGAAAGGTCTAGAAAAATCCGGAAGGTATGAGAAAAGCTCAATACATAGTGTTACAATACCGCGATAGGGTTGCCAGACAGGGTTATTAGGAGCAGGGTTGCCATGGCCGCCAACCTTATCGCCCACATTTGGCGCCAAAAAAATTAAGTCGCCAAATCCGTCGCCAACTTGGCGCTAGCTGCAATATTTGGCGAGTTTACCATTTATACCAATGTTAAAGCATGGGGGCCGTGCAATGCAGTGGAAATGATATTACAGGTAAACAGGGTTAAAATCACATTAGATACGACAAATTAAACTGTAAAAATGAACACAAATGAGTAGAAACAATTAGAATAAGACTAAATTCGTAACATTGCCCCCCTCTCAAGAACTGCACGTCCCGGGCAGTACAACCCTTCATCAGACGTTAACATAATAATAAAGCAATTGATTAAAAACAATTAAATGAATATGCAATAATAAACATGTAATACATAGTACAAAATAAACACCTAATGCATAGTACAAAATAAACACGTAATGCATAGTAGAAAATAAACACTTACAAAACAATATACAAAATTATTTACAAGATTATTTACACACTAACTTATTTATACAAGACCATGGTCAAAATAAATTACACGATAATTGACACACTAAGAATTATGGCCATAATATGGAGCAAGCCTGTCGTAATGAACGACTCTAGGCTTCGAATTCGTTGACTTACGGATCCGGATTACGACGTCGTTTATTATCTTTAAAATTGTATAAGGACCGTCCCAATGCGATTGTAGCTTAGGAGAAAGTCCTTTGCGTCGAGTCGGGTTGTAGAACCACACCTTGTCACCTTCCTTGAATTGATGTCCTGTGGCTTTTGTGTCGTACCGAGTCTTCATCTTCTCCGTCCTCAGGTTGATCCGTTCTCGAGCCAAATTGTGTACATCTTCAAAACGTGCCTGGAGATTCTGCACGTACTCCTCAGGCGATGAAGGTGTATCCGGAGGGCGACCAAACAGCAGGTCACAAGGGAGACGAAGATCTCGGCCAAAAAGCATCTGGGATGGTGAATATCCGGTAGTCTCGTGAACGGCGCTGCGGTACGCTAGCAGAAAGAGAGGAACTTTCTGGTCCCAGTCTTGTTGGTTCTTGGAGACCATCAGTGAGAGGTTATTCAGGATGGTACGATTAAACCTCTCCACCATGCCATCTGACTGTGGGTGCAAAGGTGTGGTCTTGGTCTTGTCAATTCCGAGTAGTTCACAGACCCCCTTCAATACCGCAGAGACGAAATTTCTTCCCTGATCGGAATGAAGTTGAAGAGGTACCCCATATCTCGATATCCAGTGCTGCACTACAGCCTCCGCTACGGTGGGGGCTTCCTGATCCCGGAATGGGGTACACTTCGGGCCATTTCGTGAAGTAGTCCATGACAACAAGTAGGTACTTATTACTAGACGCAGTCCTTGGCAGAGGTCCCAGGATATCGAAAGCGATACGTTCGAAGGGTGCTCCAACATTGTAGCGATGCAGCTTCCCTCGGCTACGTATCTTTGGCCCCTTCCGAGCTGCACAGGCATCACAGGACTTGCACCACTGTTCCACGTCAGCTCTCACTTTACCCCAGAAGAATCGCTCTCGAACTCGGTGCAAAGTTTTCATGACGCCGAAATGACCTCCTGTTGGGCTGCCATGCAATTCTTTGAGTACCTCTGGGATACGAGATCGAGGAAGTACTAATTGCCACCTGAATGTCTTTCCATCCTCTGATTCGAATTTTCGGTATAGAACACCATTCCTGAGATGTAGAGAATTCCAGAGGGCCCAATACTGCTTAGTTGTAGGACTATAAGCCGAGATGTCCTGCCAACTTGGTTTATTGCTGGAGGACTCCATAAACTCTATAAGGGGTTTAATATCAGGATCCGCCATCTGGTCTTCTCGAACTTTCTCGTCACTCCAGGGATCGGGTGGCGTCGCTGTTGAAGTTGTTATCTGGCGTATAGCATAGTCATATTTGGTCTCTACTCTGGAACAATGACGACAATTTTCTGGGCATAGTCTTCTTGAAAGGGCATCAGCATTTCCATGCGAGGAGCCTTTACGATGTCTGATGTCAAAGTAATACTCGTTGAGCCGTTGTATCCATCTGGCTACCTGGCCTTCAGTATTTCTAAAATTCATTAGCCAGGTTAAAGAGGCATGATCGGTACGTAGAAGAAATTTTTGGCCATAGAGATAGTGATGGAAATGCTCGATGGCTTTCACAATAGCCAGTAGCTCTTTTCGAGTGACACAATAATTTCTTTCCGGTTTCGATAAACACTTACTCCAATAAGCTACGACTCGTTCCTGGCCATCTATTTCCTGAGATAATACTGCTCCGACACTCTCATTACTGGCATCAGTGTCCAAGGTAAATGGCTTGTCCGGTTGTGGATATATTAAGATCGGTGAAGACGTCAAAGCTTCTTTAACATTTTGAGGACGGCTGGCCGATATAAAGGCCAAAAGGAACAGACCTTTAAAAGACGGCTCTGGCCGATGTATCGGCCACGCAATGCTTTCCCCTCTTAACAGCTTTCGAAACAGCATGAGGCCTATTACAGACCTGGAAAATCATTTGCTTGACCGGTTTCTTTTTGTATTTAAAAAGGAGGGGAATACAGTTCCCTCTTTTCACCCTTATCTAGAAATCCCTCTTTTTCCCTTATGCTTAAATTCTCACTAGCGGAGAGTGCATAGTTATTTTTTCAAGCGATTTTGTCATCTCGATTACCTAATCATTTCATTTTAAACCAATTTGATTTTTAAAAAATGCCTAAACGTAAAAGGGACTTACCACTGATGATATTCAGAAAGTTTTAGCAGATTTAGAAGATTAAGTTTTTGATGATTCTGATTCCGATTGTGAGTTAGAAAATGAGGAAGATGATCTGATCTCTGCTCAGCAAAAGTAACACATTGATAAAAGTTTTGTGTAATAAACGCTCAAAATAGTGTAAATAATTTATGTCTAAAAGTGTAATATTACTTTCCGTGGTATTAATTTTATGTTAAAATTGTAATATTCGCAAGCAATGCCGTTTCTTAAATTATAATGGCGATTCAATGAAAAACATAGTGAAATGTTAACGATAGAATCAAGTTGGCAAATGTCTAGCTACTGTCAGAACTCGAGCTTTATTAGAACTTTGTAAGACCCGCCGTGTAGGGGAAGTGATGCACGTTAATACTTTATCCACCGCATTAGATTTACTGCAGGTTTTTTCATACAATATATTTTTTTTTTGGATCACTACATTGAAAATTAAGGGATATACATAAACAAAATACTCCACTTTGGGAAATTTAATCCGTTAGAGCTAATAAATTAATTAAAGATATTCCACTGTAAAATTAATTGTATACACCGTTCACTTAAAATAAATAGTCAAATCGTTTTCAAAGAATATTCCTGTTAAGTATTGGTAGAGAATATTCCTTCTCTAAATTGGAGCGGTGTGGTACTTGCGAGAAGGAGGTGCCAGCTCAGGTGTCATCCACGTCACTTGACCATGGCTTAAAATTACGTGGTCCGTTGCCAAAAGCTTAACAGTGCGACGTTAATATTAACTAACTCCAAAAAATACAGTACAGTATATATAATTATTTTTATACTTAAAAATGCAATATCCGCCTATTCAATTAAAATTACAGCGTTATAATTAATTACTAAACAGAAACAAATTTTGAAAACTTGTCCAAATGATGTAGTGTGGAAGAGAAAGTTTATTTACTTTAAGTACCATAACGGATAAAAGCATTTATTGTGAAAAATAGATCAATTTGTTAATTCCAAATGTGCATAATAAAATCATAAAAAAGGCATTCAAATAAAGAGAGATGTATAACAACCTCTCCCTTCAAAACTTAGTTTTATTCTGAAATATAAAAAATTAGGGATTATGCTGATCACAGGAATTAATTAGAAGCGAGCGCCATGCGTAGCCAAAAACAAAAAGGGTTTCTTTACAAACAAAAGATATATATATGCTGTCGTGGGCTTTTTGCAGCGCACGCCAGAATTGCTTGGAATGGCAGAATTTTTCCTACCTACTTGACAAATATCGTTATATTTTGGACACTTCACACAATATCTTTATAAATTATAGCCTATGTGTTCTTCTGATGTATAAGCTATATTACTGTAAAGTTTCATTAAAATCCATTCAGTTGTTTTTGCGCGAAAGACGGCCAAACATCCTCACAAACTTTCACATTTATAATACATATCTAGATTACACAATGTATTACTGTACAGAAACGTATTTTTACTGTTATCTTACGTTATGCTGAATGAAGAATTTTTTAAAAATTTATATTGAAGCATAAAAAAAAGCGTATTTTTAATGGTGTATAAACAACAGAAAACAAAAAAAAAAAAGATATTTACAAAGATAAAAAAAATTACAGAAATATTCGTTACAGATTCTTAAAATTATCCATTTTAATCCTTCAACTTTATTTATAAAATGCACACGAAACTAACTTCGACATTTTTATTATAACAATTGATGTATAAAAAAGTCGAGTATTCGAACCAGAAACTCTTAATTCCGATATAATTTCTTTGAAATTTGTAGAAAACATATATTACAAGCTCTTCAACATAAGAAAAAAGCCTCGATTTATACAAAAACCTTAAAAGCAAAAATGAAATCCTTGCTTTTGTTACACAATTATTCTTTGAAAGTTCTACAGTGTTGGATTTCCTGATTAAAAAAAATTAAAGTAAGTGTCCTTTATAATAATAATTACAAAAAAATTTGCAAAATGCTCTAAAATCTATCTGAAGAATAAATATAATCAGAACGTAGTCTAATAGATACTTATATTGAAGTAAAAAAAAACTCTCTAACTAACTCTTTTTTTTTTCGCCCAGTTATTCGTGAGTCACACTTTTTAGGTATGATAGTACTAAGAAAAAAGTGTTCGTTTGCGCTCTAAGGCTATTCAACTTTTGAAACTCTGAATACAGAATCAGATGGTTCTTGTAAATGAGCATGAAAGCAGGTTGTAAAATCTTTTATATCGATAAAGAATGCTTGCCCTCTTGATTATTGTTGATGCTTTAGTTTTTGGTCATTGTTGATTATCCTATGCCTTTTTTTGGTGTAATAAAACCTAGAAGTGCACATCTGCCTTCTTGTAAATATTCCAAGGTTGCTTTCAAGTAGCCGGAAAACTATTCTTCCTCTAGTTGCCGTAATAAATCTTTAGAGAGTGCATTTCCTTTTCAATGAAATTATCGTACATAGGATAAATAGAAACTATGCCGACCAAGCCCTTCTTCAAGAATGTCCTATTCTACTTGGCGAACGTTATTAGGAGAATGAAAGTAACCCTCTTCGGGGAACTGATATTGTGTTAGATTTTGCGAGATAAGGTAAAAAGCACCCAATCACTTAGGGCAGTGATCCGCAACCCCCGGTCCACGGATCAAATGGTGCCGGGCTATCTAAAGAACATTAAACTATTGCCATTTTATTTAAAGTGGTGCATTTCTCTCGGATTTGCGCAACTTTCAGAAGAAATCACTTTTATTCATTTTTGGTGTAACTATATTTTATTCTGAAGGCAAATGTAAATGTTACTAAATTAAAATTGTTAAATCAAAACAATCTAAAATATAAACAATCAACGTGTCCCACCCTCAGCGGGCCGCGGTAAAATTAGCAAACGTTGACCGGTCCGCAGAGATAAAAAGGTTGCGGAGCACTGGTCCACGTGACTTGACCATGGTTTAAAATTACGTGGTCCGTCGAAAATATAAATAATCAACGTGTGCACAAACTCACACACCAAAGTCAGTTCATTACCGCACAAAAATCAGAGCTGTAATCTTAGAATTTAAGCAATAATATGCAATTATTTTGAAATTTTAAATAAAAAGTAAGGATTATTCAAAGGCTAAAAATATCCCTTTTTGTACAAAAAAAGTGAAGAAAAAAAAAATTAAGAAGTCCCAATATGTTACCCTTACTCGCAAAAGAAACAATTAATTAGAAATAAGAATAATATAATCCTTTTGAATAAACAAGTTTGTCGAGATGCATGAAGCTCCTCGGCAACTTAAATATGTTTGTAGTCATAATATTTAGTCTTTGATATCAGCTTATTGTTTGCGTTTTTACTATCAAGTATTCTAAGAATTCAAAGAATTTTCTCTTTTTACTAATGAAAACAATTTATTAATGTTGGAAAATATATAATTTTAAATTTCTAATGTATATTTAAAGAATTTATTTTTAGGAACACGAGGTATATATAAATTGATAAATTATTAATATTTCATTTACGAGTTCTATTAGGGTCAAAGTAATAAGACGGACCTCGTAATTTAAATGACGATCAAGTAACGAGAACAATAGTCGAGCTAGAGCCCCCACTTCTTATTTTCACACCACGGCAACGTAAGGACTTTGATTTTATGCGTATCAGCTCTGTTACACAATGGAACCTCTAATCATGACCATTTTTCAATAAAAACATGTAGTGACTACAATGTCGCACTATCCAACAAGGGCCAACACTTATAGGCTTAGGATATTCATATTTTATAGCATAATGCGAAACACTTAACTGCTATTAATTTCATATATTTAGCACAGTAAATGTTTTATCATAATTTTCTGTATATATAAGAAGAATTAGATCAAAATAAAAGATTTTTATTTTTGAAAGATGCTTGTTATAATAAAATGTAGATTTAATCTTAGGATTCCTTGAGTACTATGAATTCTAATGTATCATAATATAATGGATTATGGAAAATAAAAAATGACAATTATATACATCAAATCTTTCATTCCTTTATGGAAGATATATACGAAAATCCTTAAGAGGATTTAAATTTTTAAGATTTTTCTGGCATGTTCTAAAAAAGAAAAACAATTATAAATTGAGCAACAATGAAGTTTCCAAAAAAGAATTTATGGCAATATGTTTATTGATATGCAGATGCTTGTAAGAGCTTTTAAACTCATTTTATTGTCGATTTGAGAAAGTCTGAACTTTGCATTATAACATAAAGAGACATGATCAGCAATTGGGCTTTTTATTTTATTTTGTATTTTTTGCTTATAATTATGTGCAAGTTATGAAGAATCATTATTTACTTTTATTTCTAATTTGACTATTTTAAATTTTAACACCAGGTGTGTATCAAATTCCAGCATTTATATATATGAATAAAAATAAATTTAAAACATTTTATAACTATTTTAATAAGTTTAATTGAAAATCAAAATATAAATATTTTTTTCTTAAATAAAATCAATTAAATTTAGATTAGTTTATTGTACCTTTTCCTACAATGATATAGGCGTTTAATTTTTTTATGAAATTCTTTATATCATCACCTCTGTTTTGTGCTAAAATTTCTTGAATTTTCTTGAACTGAAAACATTAGTAATTACTACATTGGATTCTTCAAGAAAACATGTTTCCCTAAGACAGGGAGACTATTTGTGTTTAGGGACTTTCTAAGCCATGAACATCCCCACTATTCAGCGGGGTATCAACGACTGCTCTGTTTCTTTTATCCGCCGATGTATGGTGTCATAAATCAGCTCCGAAAAAGGGGAGAGTAAAGTTCGCTAGAAGCGCCGTCTTTAAGGGCATATTTCTCACAAAGACCGCCGTCTCCAAAAGGTTAAGCTGGAGGAAGGAATCTTCACATTCTTTTGTCCACTGAAACTTTTGTTTACTTTCTGTTAGCTTGTGCAAGGGTCTTGCGATGTTAGAGAACCCTTTCACAAACTTTCGGTAATAAGTACATAGTCCCAGGAAGCTTCGCAGCTCACGGAGGGTTTCAGGGCGTTTCCAATTCTTTACGGCGGACACTTTTTCGGGGTCCGTACGAACACCTTCTGCAGAGATGATGTGTCCCAGATAATTGACTTCTTTCTGGAAGAACTTGCATTTCGAAGGGTTTAGCTTCAAGTTAGCGTCGCTTAATTTTGATAACACCTTCCGGATATTTTGAAGATGTTCTTCAAACGTACGCCCTCCTATTATGACGTCATCCAGGTAAATAAGGCAAGCTTCAAAAGTCAGACCCTTTAGCACGGTCTCCATCAGGCGCTCGAAAGTAGCTGGCGCATTGCAGAGCCCGAACGGCATGACTTTGAACTGCCATAGTCCTTGGCCGGAAGTGAATGCTGTTTTTCTCTATCTTCGGGATGGATCTCCACTTGCCAGTATCCGCTCTTTAAATCTAAAGTCGAGAACCATTTATGACCGGAAAGGGTATCCAGGGTGTCATCTATCCTTGGAAGAGGGTAGCTGTCCTTCTTGGTGACGTCGTTAAGTTTTCGATAGTCCACGCAAAATCTTGTGGAGCCATCTTTCTTACGAACCAAGACGATTGAGAGATGCCCACGGACTCGAAGACGGTTCTATGATGTCATTTTCCTGCATCTCTCGTAGTAGTGTTCCGACCTCTTCCTGTTTAGCGAACGGCAAGCGTCTTGGGTGCTGTTTAATCGGCGGATGGTCTGCTGTATCAATTCTGTGTTGTGTCACTGTAGTATGGCCAATATCGCTACTGTTTCTAGAAAACACGTCTTCAAATTCTTGGAACAGTCTTTCTGCGGAGCTTTTCTGTTCGGGGGACAATTCAGCATTTTCTAGAAGGTCGGGAGTCAACCGTTGAGGCGAGTTGGATAGGAGCAAGCTCGAACTTTTGCAGACACACGTTACTGGACTGCAGGTTGCCAACACTTCACCTTTCTGGAACACTCTAGGTTTTTCAGTTACGTTGCAAATTCTTACCGGGATAGTTTTTCTGGAAAGGTCCACTAGCGTCGAAGCTATTAGCAATCCATTCGCTTTATTTTCCGCAGATCCAATTAGTCCAGAGTTGAAACTCACATCGTTACCGATGTATCCAGGTACTATGATTTCAGTCCTTGGGGGAATGGTAATATTCTCGTTAGCGGTTACCTGTCGAATAGATTCTGTCCTGTGTTTAATTTTGAATATAGTGACTTCTTCGTGTATGGAACGTAATTCGTTCTTGTTGAAGTCTAGAGTGAAACCATGCTCCTTTAGAAAGTCCAGTCCAAGAATGAAAGGGTCTGCAATATCTGCGACATACACAGCATGTTGGTAGGTAGTGTCTCCAAACTGGATCTTGACTTTTAATTTTCCGTGAATATCAATCTTTTCCCCGTCACGGTCTGTAGCACCACGCGGGGTGGGGTCCAGATAAGTTTCTCTTTAATTTTTGAGCCAGATCGTTCCGAATGATAGACACATTGGCTCCTGTATCGATGATCATGTTGCAGGGAAGCTCGTTAACATGTCCCATTATAAAAATTCCATTCTCACCGGTACTCTTTGTCGAAATTTGACACACTTGAAAATGGGGCTTTCCAAAATCTGGCAACCTCCGCCCCACGAGATGGCCATTAATTAGTTTTTCCGACACCTCCTTCCGGGGAGGCGCTATTAGTTTCAGCGCCTTGGCGTGCCCGGCAGCTTCTCTGCAGATGCCCTTCTCGACCGCAGGTCCAGCATTTAAGGGTCTTCTTCCCGTCTGCTTTCTGGGACATCAAAGACTCAACTCTATTCAAGAAGCTTCTCATCTGTCGCTCTAACCGCTCCACACTTGAGTTCGACGTGTCCGATTCGTTGACGGCTCGTATGGGGTGTCTGTCCTTTCGTGTTGCTTGCTGGGCTGCCTCGAATTTCATAGCAAACACTAGGCCCCCTTCAAGTCCTTGAGATCCGCCATTCGAGAGCTTTCTGGATTTCCGGATCACGCACCCCGTCGACGAAGTGTTGCAGCGCCAGGGACTTCTCTTACTTCAGTCGGACAGTCAGAAAACGCCAAGTGATAAAGCCTCTCGACGTCCGTCGCCAGTTCTTGGAGAGTTTCGACACTTTCTGCTGCCGTGACTTCAGCTGGAGTCTGCTGTAATCCTTCACACATTTCTCTCGAAGCGTAACTCCAGAGCATTAACGAGAGCGTCGATATCCAGCCGCTGTGTTTCCGGCAAAGTTTGCAAAATGTCAGCAGCGTCGGCTCGAAGAGAAGCAGCTAACTGGCAGGCCTTGGTCTGGGAGTCCCACTGGTTTACATCCGCCACTATGGAGAATTGGGTCTTATACACCTGCCAAGAGGACTTTCCGTCATATGTAGAAAGCTTGATGGAAGGCTTGGAATAAGGAGCTTGAAACTTAAATTCATCCCCTTGACCAGTCATGACTTTCTGCTTCAATTTCTCTAGGTCACTCCTGAACGAGATGGAAACATCTTCTACCTTTTCGAAAATTTTCGCCTCTAGTTTGCTCTCCATATCTTCGAATTTATTTTCAAATTTGTTCTCTATATCCACAAATTTGTTTTCGAATTTATTTTCCACCGACTCGATTCTTCCTTCCATTTCTTCAAATTTCTTGTCCATAGTCGTCAATTTGTCGCCAATGCCCTTCAGATCACTTTTCAACTCTTCCTTGTTGGCGCTGATCTGCTCGTTTACGTTAGTAAGCTTGGTATTCAATTCGCCCATATTGGCATTCATGCCGGTCAACTCCGATTTCATTTCGCCCATATTGGCATTCATGCTGGCGGTCAATTTTTCTAGAAGAGTCTGGAACTGGGCCTCCATCGCTCTTGTTGTTGGCATTCAACCCCACTTCTGACACCAATTGTTGCGTTTTCGGGGATTCGAAATGATTGAAGCCGAAGAGCGGAATCCAAAACAATTTTATTCTTGGCCAAAACAGTCCTCCACAAATTGTAGAACAGTTCGAGAAATTCACGTACAATCGATGAAAATACTGATAACACAGATGCAATACACTAACAAAAACAATAGTAAACACTCAGCACAAAAATAATAACTCAATAAAAGCAATAACACACGCACTATGCAATCGTCTCTCTCAAGCAGAGAGGTATCACTTGCATGAAAGCTGAGATCTGACTCACTAACTAGCCGGCTCGGGCCCTTTTATACCTTTCGGTCAGAAACCTCTGGCACTTGCCAGAATAATCTAGAAATAGAAAGGTCTAGAAAAATCCGGAAGGTATGAGAAAAGCTCAATACATAGTGTTACAATACCGCGATAGGGTTGCCAGACAGGGTTATTAGGAGCAGGGTTGCCATGGCCGCCAAGCTTATCGCCCACATTTGGCACCAAAAATTAAGTCGCCAAATCCGTCGCCAACTTGGCGCTAGCTGCAATATTTGGCGAGTTTACCATTTATACCAATGTTAAAACATGGGGGCCGTGCAATGCAGTGGAAATGATATTACAGGTAAACAGGGTTAAAATCACATTAGATACGACAAATTAAACTGTAAAAATGAACACAAATGAGTAGAAACAATTAGAATAAGACTAAATTCGTAACAATATATATATATATATAGAGAGAGAGAGAGAGAGACAGAGAGAGAGTGAGAGATTTATTTATATATATTTATTTATTATTACATTCTATACCTAAAAAAATTAGTAAGGTTATTCTGGTTAAAACTAGGACTTGGAAGGTAGAGGTTATCCTAAAATCAGAATTATTATATTGAAAGCTAACTATATAAATAACAAATAAAAATATAGCGGTTGATATTTATCTTTACTTACTAATAATTACTTTTTTTAGGAAGTATAGCAGTTAAGAAGTACCATTTCATTTTTTAATTACCTCTTTGAAAGCCATGAAATATATAATATACATGATGTCAGTTATTGAAACTTCTGTTGTATATGGCCCAAATATAACCAAACTGAATAATTGATAAAATAAAAAAAAAGTTAATAAATGGAAACAACTAAAAATAAGAGCGATTTTTTCCAGTTTTGTCTTCAACATTATAAAAGATAAAAACCTTGTTTTTTAAAAAGTATAATGCAGTTTGCGTACTCCACAGTTGCTTTATTTTCCTCTTGCATTTAAACACATAATAACTTCATTAAGTTATTAGTTATTTTACAAACTTTTTTTTACAAAACCATTATATGTGCACCCGACATGAAAAAAACCTAAAAAAAATTGATTATGATATTATGTGTTATATTTTACAGCCAAGGAAAGAATTTTTTCATTCCTGCATAGAAAGTTATTTTTATAGTTTGCTTTAAAGAGATATTTTTGTAGAATTATATTTTAAATGCAACATAATTTTTTTTTCCTATCTAAAATTAACTACACAAATTGCTAGAAATCAAAGTAATTCTTTAAGTTGCTTATAAAAACTTATAAACTTTTGAAACACAGAAAGTAGGGAAAATCATTTCATCTTTTTTTATTTATTTTGTCCTTTAAATTTTATTTAACATTTATATATATAATATAAATTTCTCTTTAGATTACTTTTAAAATATTTTTAAATATCATTGTGTATTAAATTTTAATTTAATTTAATGAAATTGTTAATATTAAAGAATCACAGCATCTATGATATATCTTTGATACAAGTCTATGTTATACACAACACCCGTAATTTCATTACTCTCTCAGATTTATTAAAACACATGTACTAAATTTGAGATAATTAATCTGATTACACATTCACCAAATTTTTGTCAGAATAGCTCCATATCTTGAATATCATCATCTTGTTAGACACAATATTTAATCATTGCTCCATGCTATATGAGGACGAACTAATAAATTACACCGAATGAATGTTATCTAATTGTTTCTGTACAAATCTTTATTGGCCAGATTTATAATATGAGATTAAAGGACAAGTAGATACAGAAGTTGTTTGGCACAAACGATGAAGAATTCCTTATTGACTAAGGAATTACAAAAAGCCAAAAGACAAAAAGAACATGTTCACAACGTTTTACAAATTGTTAAATAAGGTATTGTTTAATGAATTTAAGAACTTGCATGAAAAATACAGGTTTATTAAGAAAAATTAGTATAAATTATATATATCACAGAAAATAATTCAATGAAATATAATATCTCTATTAATGTTAAGTACTTGTAGTATTCTTATTTAATATTTAACTTAAAGTATTTACTTTTTGTATTTAGTATTTTATACCCGCTATACCTCTGATCCGGGGCTTCATATCTACACTGACGGTTTACTTTTGGATTTCACCCAGGGCGCTGGTGCTGGAGTTTTCTGTTATCTTTTTTCTGTCTAATCTCCTGTTGGCTCTCATACAACTCATTATTGCGGTGAAATCGAGGCCATCCATTTGGCTCTTCATCAGCTTTCTGCTCGTCTCTTCACTCCTGATAAGGCTGTAATTTTATCTGATTCAAGTTCTGACATTCAGGCCTTTGCAAATAACCAAGACGAAAGTTCCCGAGTCCAGGATTGCATTGACCTGCTAAGCAGAATTTCAACAAAGGTTGTCTTCCACTGGGTGCCTTCCCATTGGGGTCTTTGGGGAAATGAAATGATGGACCTTTTAGCGAAAAGAGGCACGAGTATTCTCCAAAGATCAACTAGAGATCTTCATCTTCACTCAGCAAAACTTGAATTCAATAAGATCGAGTTATTGCTACCAGTGCTGCCAAAAATAAACCATGGAGGGGGCTGATAAAACCTAATTGTGTCTCGGACTCTCCTCTTACTGCTGCTGTAGCTGATTTTAGATTATTGACTGGACATGACTGCCTTTGTGTTCATTTGTATCGTTTTAGTTTGACTGACTCCCCCTTTTGTATTGTGTCTGCTTCTAGACAAGTCATGGACACTTCGCATCTAGACGTGTGTTCTGCACTAGAGAATTTGAACAGTATTGTGAAGAGAAATAATGCACAGCTCGTGCCTAATGACCTGATGATCAATGAATTGACATTTGATGAATAAATAGCATTTTAACTTAACTTACTGTTGCAACATCCCATGAGGGCTAAGGCACACTGTTCCAAACTCAGTATACGTTTCTTTGGGCTCTGAAGTTTAAGAGCATATGTTCCGGGCAGGCAATCAGTATGACGTGATAGCCCATGTGTTAATTTCTCAAGCAAGCTGGACATTCATTTTTGACCCGAAGGGATGTAAGGCGGAGTCGACCTTGTCCTACCAGGGGTTTGAGCCTCGGACCTGTGGTGTGGAAGCGCGATGCACTACATCTCAGCCACTGGGTTTCCTTTTAGTATTTTAGCGTTTGATCAAATAGGAAAATGTCTGCTTTGGTGCATTAGAGTCTTTATTCACGCATTTCATTTTATTAAAGACAGCTGTTAACAAATGCTAGAATTGAATTATTCAACTCAGTGTCAGTAAATAGTTAAATTAATAAAATATTAGTTTTAGTTCAATTAATTAAATAAAATTTTGAAATTGATTGGAAAAAAATGTAGCTTAACAGAATATTTGAATATTATGGTTTCTAAGAGTATTCCTGTATTAGCAGCGTTTTTAAGTATAACTAATGAATAAAAATAGACATGCATAATCTATGCATACATGGATCAATGCGATTAAATATTTGAGCATTTTTTTTTTTTTCTTTTACTTTAACAGCTATATTCATGGGCATGTTAATTAAATTACGCATGCAGCAATTTCATTATCGAATATAGTTAACATTTTAATTTAAGGTATCCGACTACTCTCGAAACCGTGATTTTGCAAAATGGTATAAATGGATAATATTTATAATATTTAGTGTCACTTAGATTAGAAAATGCATATAAAATTCCTTTAAGATTAGTATTAAATTAAAAATATTACTTAAGCACAATATTTTGACAAAAATTAACATAGAATGATCAATATTCAAAATATTCTCATTTTGTGTGAAAAATGATTCTATTATAACAATATTTTGCCGGTGTATGGCTCAGATCTCTCTACAAAGGCTCAACTACAATTTTTGAAACATGTAACCACATGTATCCATATTTTACAACAACAGAAGGGAGCAATTTTTTTTAAAAAAAAACATCGATACTTATTTCAATTGGTGGTAACTCTTAAAAGTTTTTGCTTTATATAAGCAAAATATTATTATTTTAGAAGCAATTTTTATAAAAGGAGAACATTTTGAAAAAGATTATTCTAAGTTATTTTCTAATTTTATACATGTATTCTAATCAAAGTGATACTAAATATCATGAAAATTATCCATTTAAGCACTTTTTTAAAATCACGGTTCCGAACTCGTAGTCGGATACTTTAAAATACTAGACTGAAAGTATTATATATGTAATACTTTCACTCTAGTATTTCAACTAGTAGCACACACACATTCCTATATATTATTTTTCCTTCTTTTTTAAACGTTATATTAAGGTATATTCAAATAAAATTAAATGAAAAGAATTCTTTTTATTTCATTTAATACTGCATTGAATAAGCAAAAATATTTTTCTTCAAAATAAAAATAACTTGTAGTAAATTTTAAAAATATAAATAAAATATCTAGAGCAACACTAATTGATATATAGTATTAATCGGAAGAAAATGTATTTGCTATTGAATCAAAATATGAAAACCTTTCATTAACAAATACAATTAACTTCCTTTTAAAATAATATTTATCTTTTACTATCAGTGTTCTAAGAATTCATTTCTATTGTATGATGAAAACAACAAAATGTAATTTTAAAATTTATCACTTTTATCTGAAAAAAGAGGCGAGAATTCTTAAAATCTGAGGAAGAAAATTATGGACGAGATAGAATAATAATATTCTCTCAAACTGTCTTACAAAAGAAGGTATTAGTTAGGAGGATAATCCCTAATTTATTAATTGCCACAAACTAATTGCTCTTTGAAGACTGATTGTGGGGTTAATAAAGATTTTTTTCTTGTCAGTTGTGAGAAAAACATCTCAAACTTTTACATTATCTCATAATATTGGGATATTATGAGACTAATATTCCTATATTGAAAGGGTAATATTGTAAATTAGATTCATTACGTTATTATTCATTAAAAAACTTAAATAACGTGTAAAAGAAATTCAATCTTTTTTATAGTAGTTAATTTATACAATATTTTGCGGTAACCACAATTGGTTTATTTTCATGAAATTCATTGTTAGAAGTCAATGTCATATCTAAGAACCATTTATAACATTTCAAGTAAACATATGTATGTATAAAATATTACAAATAAACATATTATGTAACTAAATCACTTGAAATTTAAATTTAACTCTCAAACGTTAATGAGTTTCCTGTTTTCTATCGAGTCATTTTTTCCCCATGAAGAGTTTTCATACTTACAACGTGTTAATTAACAATATGTTCTCACTTTAAATGAAGTAACCTCTACTAATTAGCAAGAAGTATTTGAATAATATGCACAAGTCCATTTCTTTATTCGTTAATACTTCCTGCAGAACATTACAGTAGCCATTAAAATATCATTAGCATTAGTTAACAAAGTATAATGATGGTTTCAGCTCAGTGCATTCTTTTGGAATCATTGCAACATTGGATGGTTCTTTTTACAGACTACTTCAAATAAAAATGCCATTAGAAAATAAGAGCAATAAATTCGAAGATTTGGAGAGAGAGTCATTATTAAGAGGCCCAATTAGTTATCAAGATTGTTATTTAGCTCCTTTAAATAAAAAAATAAAGTTTCATTAAAAATTGTGGAAACTTGGTGGAATTTTTATGCTGAGTGTTATTGGCCACGATATTCATTTTAAAAGAATTTAATTACAAATCCATGTCGAAGATGTATGGGGTTGGTGTTACTAATTCCTTAGAAACTTACGTAATAAATTTTACAATTTATAATATCGAATTTTGATCTAAATAACGTGCTTAAAAAAACTTCATCTTACAAAATATAAGTAATTATAATTTATTCCAGCTCTCTTCTTTTTTGTATAAGAAAAATTTTTAGAATTGAATGAAGGCTTATAAGCAAATATAGAATAGATAGAAATAAAATTAAGTAAACGCACAAACTTAAAACATCCAAAGAAAATCTTTCAGAAACTTAAAATTTTTAAGATACTTATTTTTCTCCTTTATTATTTAAAGTTATTTTTCTCTTGAGCCATTTTATCTGGATCTAGGTAGACTCCTTGTGTGCCGACAAGTATAGCACAAGGCTTATAAACGTAAGTTAATACTCAATCAATTGTGGTAGGAAGTTTCAAGTAGGAGGATATATACATACATGGGAATCAGAAAGAAAAAGAAACAGGAATGGATGCAAGTACAATAAAAACAGAACAAAATACAAGATTGCTCACATGCAAACGGTATTCAGTAATTAAAATTATACAATGGTGAAGGTTTGGAAACATCTTATAAAAATTTTTTCATAATACAAATACAGAAATTAAACATATGAAAAAATACATTAATACATATACACACAACATGTATATACATACAAATACATACACGAACATAAAATGTAAGCAAACACAAAGAACAAATTATAATTTAAATATATAATGCAGGGGAAAATACTATCAATGTATTAATGCTGAAAACGATGTAAAAGAAGATTTCCTTTGAAGAAAAGCAGATAAAGGAGGAGACCAAGTTTTATAATTCTTTTGTAGGAAATTCATGAGTGTACCTCTTTCGGAAGTGGGTTTAGTACAAGCAAGTATCAAATGCTTGACATCCTGGTATGTGTAGCCGGAGCGAGAAAATTGGTCATTAGGCGACAAATTGAAGAGTTTCAAATATGACTTAAAGTTTCCATGCTCAGTTAGAAACTGGGTAAGTTTAAAATTAGGTTGAAAGTGCTTAGCCTTTAAACGTCTCTGAATGAAAGGAATAAATTCCTTGGTGAAATGCGCATTGTTTTATATTTGATATGTTATTCCACTCAGAAATATATTTTTCCATAAAAATATTTTTATATGATTTCGGAATGCTCATAAGAATCAAAATGCTAAATTCCACATCGCATCTCTTGCAACCAGTCAGCACGTTCATTGCCATAGATTCCCGTATGACTTCGAACAAAAGAAAAGGAAACTTATACACATCTCTCTGTTGTAACAGATCCAAGAGACTGTAATTTAGACTGAGTCACACTACATTAATCTCTTATTCTAAGTTGGCCACTTTCAATTTCAATAAAATCTTGGAAGGAATGCAAGGCCAACTATTCTGTTGATTTTGCTACATCTGTAAAACAGACAGCAGGAAGGTTATCTTCAATATTGTTAAGGTAATTAACTAAGTTTAAGGGAAATCGTTCAGAAGGATGAGAGAACTCACAGAAAATTGCTGGGAACTATTTAGACTCTTATTGATACAGTTTTCCGTTGCAATCTTGAACTCATTAGTTCTGATTATAAATATGTCAGTACGTGGAAAGCCTGAAATATCAAACATAACTTCGTAGGATATCGTTCGATACCCAGAAATAACCCGGAGAAGTATTCTTCGTTGAATTTTCACAAAAGATCAGAATTTATTTTCTTCTTCAAGGCAGATCCTCAGATTCATGAACCTTACCAGATAAATGGAACAATGCCTTGTTTATAAAAGAGAGATCAGACATAAAAGTATCACCCCCTGAAAGACTACAATATGCTAAGCATTGTATGTCGAATTTTCATAAGTAGAAAATAATCCTTAATGTTTGTATTCGTAGGCCAGTGCTTCTCAAACTTTCAATACTGCCCCCCCCTTTTCTATCACAATTTTATCACACCCCCCTTATACATTAATAATGTACTGAATGCAATAATAATGCACTTTGACGCTAAAACTACAATAGACGGTCTTAATTATAAACGATACAAATTAGTAACATATTTATTAAATTTTGTATACTACTTTTAGGCAAAAATGAATAAAAAAATAAAAGGAAAATTATTATGTTATTTCTCCTTTCACTAATTTTTAACTTTAACATATTGCAAAATGCGGTGCTTTTTAGAAGACAAAATATAGATATCTGCTAAACATAGAAAAATAGCTCAGAGGGCCTATTTCTAACCATAAGCATTCCTTATAAAAACTTTGCTTTGCAAGACAAGCCCATCTAAGTCGTTACTACTTATTAAACTTCTACTTAATTTAGTATTAATTAATTAGTTATAAAATATTCTTTGAAGCAATGATACATTAAAAGTATACCGGCTAAAGTACCCGCTCTTTGCACGAGTTCATTTATAAGAAAGTAAAACATTATTGAAATAATAGCTGAATTGTAAGGAGAGCAAAGCCAAGTGCTCGAAAATGTTTACAAAAATGTAAAATGATTTTTTTAAAAATGGTTGCTCAAATTATAATTAGTTTTAAGTGAATTGTAATTTTCGGCCTCGCAGAATTAGCATTTATAATTTATGTCAAATAATTAACAATAATATAAAATTCCGATGAAGAATAATTGTATTATTTTCAATATTTAAAGCGAAAAGACTTCATCATGTTTTAACCGGGAACAGGCACGCACTCTATACGGTCGAGCGGAGTTATTGAGTCACCCCAATTCTTTTTCTTATAATTATTTTATTGTATACGATACAAATCATGATTCCAATGACTAATTTAGTTAAGAGAAAATTTACTTTCCTACTTTCATGAATTTTTAATTTGCTTTGGTAGCAAATAAACAGTTTTGCAAGAATAACGATTTCGTAATCTGTGTATCTAGCGTGACCACTTCCGGGTAAAAAAAAAGTGTAAAACATTTTTCGTTATGCTTTATATGTTTGAGAACATCCATAAAAATAAATCTGGGTTAGGTAATCCTTCAAAGTGCTCTCCGTGGTTTTCCAAATAACATAAAACTCTTTTGCATGGAAAAAAGCGCAACAGATAAATACATTACTTACAACTTCCTTAAATGAGAAATAAACATTTAAGAGATGGGTCATAACTAACTGTACCAATAACTTAGAAGGTCAAAAAGATTACAGCTATAATGTGCAGTATTTCAAAAATGACAGTGATGAATTTTTTATGTTCCTAAATATTTTCGATTCTGCGTATGGGATCTGTTTTTTTCTCTGAAAGAGTAATATGTTAGGTTTAAAAATAAAGTGTAATAAAAATACCTATCATCATGGGATTACAGCAAATCAAATAAAAGTTTTTTTATTTGGTTATAGGATCAAATATAGCTAATTAGGTATTGAAGAATTTTTTTTATTTTTGAGGACTTATATATAATATCGCGCGCACGCGCCTATAAATTATATCAGAGTAAAAGTGATTTTTTATTATGTCTGAAAGTATTTTGTTTTAATTCATTCCAGTAAATTAATTATTTTTTAAATATTATATTTTCGATATGCTCACCTCCCAGGGGCGCGCTCCACAGTTCGAGAAACACTGTCGTAGGCAAAGGCACTAAATCCATTTCGCCGTCAGCTGAAACATCTCCTATAACAACAAAGATTCATACTTACAATGCCCCAGTCTCGTCTTATATCTTTCTCTTTTCAAAATTGGTGTCAATGACATTAAAGTCATTTAGTCCATGAAGGTTAAAAGTTTTCTCGTAATAAAATGTAATATTTTTCCAGTCGAAATATCTGTAATAGTTTTTAGATAAGTTTCTCTTTACATCCTTTTAAGTTTTTCGTTATTGCTTGTTTAATATTTTTTATACACTTTGTGAAATCAATTACTTAAGGGTATGTGTCACTGTTGTGCACAAACATTTTCCATTAAAAGTATGGAAACATTTAGCATCACACTTTTCATAGAGCATCAAGATTGATAGTACATCTTCGATCTCTGTGATGCAGCTTCAATTTTACACTATTTCTTTTCTGTATCGAACTTTCAATTCCTGCTGTGAATATATTTTCTAGAAAAGTTTTGAATTTCTTTAGCTTTGTAAGGATTTGCCATTCTTTTTCCTAGTAAAAACCACAACGTTCATACTTGAATTGCAGGAAACTTTCTTTTTCATCGATATATTTTAAACTATGTCTTCTCGAGAGAATTTTGTTTATATATTATCGTATTAAATATGTAGTTAAATTTGCCTTACTAATCTACAATTATGCACTCCTTATTTGAATAAACAACGCTTACTGATTGCACTAGCAAATATATTTACCAACCAAAAAGGGTAACTTATTTTGTTAATTTGTATACTTATTTTATCTATATACTTTATAAAAATATTACCATTTAAGGTTTAATACATTAAAGGTGTTGAGCATATGCTTACCTTTAGCAGAAAACTTTCTGAAATATCAGTTGTCCTTATAAAGATGAGAATAAGGGCATACATAGATAACCTCAACATCAATTATGAATCATGATTATTAAAATAAAAAATACAATATTTTTGACTGGTTTATTAAGTAGGAAAGTATTTCAACAACAAGGATCCGAAATGTTTCATTCTACTGAATGAGATACAATAAATTCCAGTTCACGCAGATACTCACCTCTAACGGAACAATATCAGCATTTGTATATACAAAATATATTCTTATCTGTATATACATAACACATTCTTATCTGTATACACATAATATATGAGCATTTGTGTGTATAAACATAATATATTCTCCTAAAAACTAAATTTCACATGAATTGACAGTCAAATTCATAAAATTTACCTATGAATTTTCATTATACACATGTATTAAGATTTTACCGAATCTAAAAAAAATCATTACAAGATTTTTTTGTACACATTATAGATATTACACGGTTAAATTAAGTTATATAAGTTTCTGTAGAAAATGTATACATCAAAAGAGAAAAAAAATTACAGAAGGTTCACAATCATGATAGTTTTAACTCTTTATCGACAGCATTATGATTTATTGCAGTTTTCTTCCTGCAATATTTTTTTTCAATCACTACACTAAAAATTAAGATATATACGTAAACAAAATACTCAATGAAATTTAATCCGTTAGAGCAAATTGATTAGTTAAAGATATTCAACTGTAAAATTAATTATATACACTGTTCACTTAAAATAAATAGTCAAAACCTTTTAATGTCTTCATTAACATAAAAAATAAATAAGAAACTTACCTTTCGACATTAACCATTATTAAAAATTACAACTTTCTCATTTAGCTGGAAACGCAATTTCCCATATAAAACTATTCACCTTCCCCACTAAAATATTTATCATAGAACCCTTGCTGCCATATATCTTGGAAGAGTAAATTTAAAAAAATATTTCTGCTAAGTGTCGTCAAAGTATTCGTAAAAAGGGTTATTCAATGTAATTTTAAAGTCAGTGATATTTATAAGTCCGGCGGTAGATAAGGGGTTAATATAAAGATATCGGCACGCACATACAAAGAAGGTGAGCTATTGTCATTTTATGATACATCTATCAATAGTATTTTTCAATAAATATAATTTTATAAGTATATATGGCTTATATCATTTTATTTAAAAACTAAAAAAAGTCAGTGTAGATTCACTAAAAGTGCAACGTTATAGTTCTAGTCTTGGTTTTTTAATTTGCATTGGCCGTCTTAAAATACATTTTTTTATTTCTGTTTATACAATTAATTAAAAAAAGATGGATTTAATGTAAAATTCTACGTTAAGAAATGCCCCTAAGAAATAATAATCTAATTACAAAAAATGATTCACAGTAAAGAAAACACATATGCATATTTTTCTAAGAATATTACACATTTAAGAAAGTGATGGAAGAATTCATAGCATTTTAACCTATATATTTTGCAAAATGTATATTGACTTGTTTTACCGATATTACTTTCATTCCTCAAATAGATACATTTTAGCGTCAGTTAAAATGTCAAGCAACATGAAAATCAACAGTTTGAAGAATGAAATATATGAAACAGTATGAATAATATAGACTGAAAACATTTTAGCAGATTTCTGATTGTGCTCTAACAAAGAAATGTCATAGATTTATAACTATAAAGCACTGAAAGTTTATTGTATGAGAGAATGAATGAATTGGATACATTAGGATTTTTTCTTGCTAATTTAACTTTTTTTTTTTTTTGGTAAGTATTCAGTTTAATTGAAAACAATAATTTAATTGCTGCTGATTTATAGAATTCTTATCATTAGCAACATTGAACACATAAAGCTCTTATAACTGAATTCAATTTCTAAAGTGCTCTGTGCCATTTAGAGTAAGTAAATAGTTAATTTTGATTTTTTGTGACACCTGAGGAGTTACATGATGTAAAATTGATTTCCAAATGATTTCTAGAAAATTAATTCAGATCATCTGCTAATGTTGAATTCAAAATCGAGATTACAAAAATGAAAATTTAGGACTAATACTTTGAATTCCATAACATTTCAATTGAATTTCCTTTTAGAAGAAACTCTGTGGTAAAATACAAAATTACATTGGAAGTTTAATGCTACGATAGTATTAATTTACCTTCCATTAGTAACAGAATTATTAAACAAAAATTGAAACACAACTTGAAGAAGAATTTTTACCTGCAAAGCATTTTAAATATATGTGTTTAAAGATATATTCTAGTAATATTATCAATATGTCTGTTCGAAATGTTTGAAATGATTAAGCTGGAGATCTTGCGTTGTATCTCTACACACTCAAGAGGATATTTCAATTTTTAAACCATGAAAGTAAATACAATCGAAAATAAAAATTGAACAATTTAATACCAAGAAACATTCAAAATTGCTTGTTCTGGAATTACCATTTTTCTAAGCATTTCTTTCTCTAAGATAAGCTTAGCACAAAACAAAATGTAATTCGGATATATAAGTCCTGTGAAGAAATCAACTAAAAATTTAAAATACAATTTCCTCTCATTGTTTTGATACCAAGAATATGTGAACTGTATTCTTTTCTAATTAATTATTCTTCTGTAATCATGAGAACCGAAAAAGAAGTGGCAGAAAAATCAGATTTAATTGGAATGATAATTGAACTTTTTCTCTTGCCGCAAACTAAGAACGTTTTTTAGTTTTGAGCATTTTGAAACTAATTCCATGTTTATAGAAGAAACTGAGATAATAATTATACGGAGAAAAAAAAAACATTCCAGGTCTTAGTTTCACGGAATTTATCTTGTTAAAGAACGTTTTTATATGCCAAAAGATTTATTTTGTAATGAGCATTTTGAAACTTATGTACTTATAGAAGAAACTGAGATTTAATGTAATTATACGGAGAAAAAAAAAGACAGCAATTTTCATTCCAGGTCTTAAAATTTTCAAAGTAATCCATCACGGAATTTATTGATTGTTAAAGAATTTAATTTTCCAGAAATATATATATATATTTATATATATATATATATATAAATATATAAATATATATATATATATATATATAAATAAATATATATATATATATATATATATATATATATATATTAAAACTGCATATATTTGCAACTCCTTAGTATCCATACTATAATATTAGTCTTTGATTGGAAAATAATTAATTTTGAAATGAATTACAGTGTGAATATATAGTTTTTATATTATATATTGTGTTACTTATTTGTATAGAATTTGGGAATTGGCATCCCGAAATCCATACTCCAAGGCATCACACAAATGCTCAATCAAGTTTAATTCGCATGAGTTATGTGTCCTTTGCCGAATTCAAAGGATACCTTTTTCCAGACTCTCACTTCTGGTAAAGGATACTGATGCTGGGCAAACGTTGTACCAAGTTTGTTGAAGACAAGACAGATTTTTGTAGTAAACTAAAACCTTTTTTTAACTGAAAATCACAGTTTTTCACTGTCAGGTCGATACCCTTTCAACTTTCTCTAGTGACTTCTTTATTTTTGTTGAGTGTATTTCACATTAAAATAATATTGTATTGATATTATGTAAATACAGTTACGTTTTTTTCCTCTAAATGCATATTATTGGTCAGCCAAATATAAAACTATGCATTTTGTGGCCTCTGAAGCTCTAAACTCTACAATTCTCTGGTCTATAGCTTTGGTACACATATTATTGGATTAAGAAATAGCATTTAAATAAAATATTAACTATCCTTCGTCACTTTGAGAATAATTGATCGTTGAAGAAAATATTGAAATTTAAATGTAATTTTAAAAAACAAAATACGTATTTGAATGTGTATGTGAAACATGTGTATGTTGACAGATATGTATTTTGAAACACAAACATGTTAAATATTACTAGATACTCTTTTAAACCTAACTATTCACCTTACTTAATCGTAAATTACAATTTTAAAAATATAACATTAAACGTAATCCTTAAAAAAAATATCCGAATAATTTTAAATAAATAGACCATTGCCCTTTTTAAAAACAGAATGGTTTGTTTCCCTTTGGAAATGTGTTTTGAAATTCAAAAATCAAGCTATTATGCAATATTTACACATTATATTCAGGAAATCAATTTGAAAGATTTTCTGACTTTTTAAGTGCTAATTTGTTAATTTTATTTTGATCTTAAAAGACCGAGTGGTATAAATCCAGATGTATATTACATATGCATAGTGAAAATATAACATATAATGAGCAAAAATTAGAAATATAAATGTAACACACTAAGCATTATTTAACACGCTACATTATAACTCATGTTTGAACCCATCGTTTGATCTTTTTTATCAAAATTCTGTAATCCTAAACGTGATTAGAGATACCTTTATCACAATATAGATTGACCAGAAATCTGAAGATCTAGCATCCGGTCCTGTAATTTGAGCATTGGTTACGTATACTACATCGATTAATGAGGCATATGTTAAGCAACATATTTGCTTTAATCCACCTTGCCACAGTGATGACATAAGATGAAGCACCTTCATGAATGATCAGTTGCCGATTGGTGATGGGCTTTCGAAAACCTTCAGAACACTCTATTATATAACTTTTTGAAAGTCACAGGTTCAAATGAAATCATTAAAGTAAAATACAGTAAATTCAAAAAATAATATTTCGTCAGTTTTAATTGAATGTTAAATAACCATAAAAGTATTTTCTTTACATTTTTTAAAGTTATTTAGGCTCATATTCAATGAGTCGTGGTGCAAGATAAAAATATATATGCACACATTATTTAAAATGTAAATTTTAAAACAATAATAATCCCACTTTTCCTACTTCGTTGTTAAAAATATTTTGCTTGCTTCTTCAAAGCAGATTAGACGATTTTCGAATTCATATGTTTTAGCTGTTATTTGAAGCACACGCAACCATCATTGAAGCAGTTGTAACTCAGACAACTAAAAGTAATCTAAACATTTTAAGCGTTAAGGTATCCGATTACATTCGGAACCGTGATTTTGCAAAAGCGTTTAAATTGATAATATTTATGATATTTAGTGTCATTTAGATTAGAAAAAAGCATTTAAAATTGTTTTAAGACTATTATAACAAAAAATATTTAAGTACTATATTTTGATAAGTAATGAACATAGAATGACAAATTTAAAAAACTTTCTCCTTTTATGAAAAATGCATCTAGTATAGTAATATTTTGCCTGTATATAGCTCAGACCTCTGTACAATAGCTGAACCAGAATTTTTTAAATATATTACTTAGAAGTGGATTTATCCACATTTTACTACAACAGAGGGTTGAAATTTTAAGAAAAAAACGCCGATAATATTTATTTCAATTAGTAGTAACTCCAAAAATAATTATAATTTTTCAAAAATCGTAATTCAGATTATCTAGATAAGCCTGTGCTTTATATAAGCAAAATATAATTATTGTAGAAGCATTTTTTTATAAAAGAAGAACGTTTTGAAAAAAGGTAGTTCTAAGTTGTTTTTTTTTTTTTGCTAAAATAAAGTATTTAAATACTTTTTTGTCATAACGTCCTTAAAACAATTTTATACATGTATTCTAATCTAAGTGACACTAAATATCCTGAAAATTATCAATTTATGTGCTTTTTAAAAATCACGTTTCCGAATTTAGTCGGATACCTTACGACTACGTTCGCAACCATGATTTTGCAAAAGCGTATAAATGGATAATATTTATGATATTTACTGTCACATATTTTAGGAAATGTATATAATTTTTTTAAGAATAGTATTACAATAAAAATTATTTAAGTACAATATTTTGACAAAAAATGAACACAGAATGATCCATTTTCAAAATATTCTCCTTTTGTGAAAAATGCTTCTATTATAAAAACATTTTGCATGTAAATAGCTCAGACCTCTGTACAGAGGCTCAACTAGAACTTTTGAAATATATAACTTCAAAGTGGTTTATCCATGTTTTACGACAACAGAGAGGATAAATTTTAAGAAAAAAACGCCGAAAAGTTATTTCAAATGTTTGTACCTTTAGGAAAAAATATGAATTTTTTTTCAAAAATCATAGTTGAGCCTCTGTTCAGATGTCTGAGTATATACAGGCGAAATATTATTATAATAGAAGCATTTTTAACAAAAGGAGAATATTTTGAAAAAAAGGTTATTCTAAGTTAATTTTTTGCCGAAATATTGCACTTAAATAACTTTTTATTGTAATACTATTCTTAAAATAATTTTATATACATTTTATAATAAAAGTGACACTAAATATCATGACAATTATCCATTTATGCGCTTTTTGAAAATCACGGTTCCGATTGTAGTCGGATACCTTAAGGTATCTGACAACGTTGGAAATCATAATTTTGCAAACACGTATATACAAGCGGTATTTTTTTAATATTTAGTGCCACTTAGATTAGAATACACGTGTAAAATCTATTTAAGAATAGTATTACAATAAAAAATATTTAATATATTTAGTTAATTTTAAAGGCAATATTTAGAATTACCTATTTTCAAAACATTTTCCTTTCCTGAAAAATTCTTCTATAATAATAATATTTATTTTATATATATCTAAAACTTCTTCAGAGACATTGAACTAGAATTTTTGAAAAATTCACCTTTTTTTCAAAGTTACGACCTATTGAAATAACTATCAGTGTTCTTTTGTTAAAATTTCACCACTCCAATTTATTAAAATAGGGATTAAATCCACTGTTAAGTTACAAAATTTAAAAATCATAGTCCAGGCTCTGTGCAGTGGTCAGGGTTATATATATGCAAATTATTATTATTATTTTAGAATCATTTTCCACAAATTAGGATGTCTTAAAAATTGGTAATTCTATGTTCTTTTTTTGCCAAAATATTGGCTTGATTATTATTTTATTATTATTATTATTATAATTATATTCTTAAGAAAAATTTTATGCGTTTATTCCAATCTTAGTGACCCTAAATATTAAAAAAAAATATTCGTTTTTACACTTTTATAAAACTACTTTTCCTGACGTATTCGGATACCTTAAGTTACTAACTCATCATATACTGATTGCGTTAATCAATCTATTTAGGAACTTGTATTGCTTCTGTTCCGTTCTCTTTAAAACAATTCACACTGATCCTGTTCTCGAGAGCATAAGATATATTTATTTAAATAAAAATTGCAATCATGATGCATGTACATTTTTTAAACGCATTTTCCACCAAATAGGATTTTAAATAAGATTTCTAAACTGTGTTAAAATATGCAAACTGAAATTGATTTTGTTATATAGATTTCAATATTTGAATAACTAATCATATATCTATTGAGTGCTTAAAGTAAGAGAATCTTCTTACTATGCTTAATTTTGAATTTGCATAATACCTTTTTATTAAATGGAGTGTTTTTTTCTTCTTTTTCAAAAGTTATAATTTTATTTTATCGTTTTCCTTAATTAATATTTAATTTTCACTACAGAAATTACTTGCATAAAATGTATACATAATTTTTTTGTTCTTTTTACAAAGTATCCTAGAAATTTTATATTTATTTTGCGTCTATAACTTTGATTTTTTTCCGTAACTACTATTATAACTTTATAAAATTTATTTTTATTTGCAATATTATGAAAAATTAATCAAGATTTTAAAATCAAATAATTATTTTATTTGAAGTTTAATTTGTAAACATTATTAAAATAGTTTAAAATATGATGTTTAAAAGTAAATTACACATCGAAAATATTTGAATGGAATTAAACAACCAACAATATATATATATATATATATATATATATATATATATATATATATATATATATATTACACATTGCGTATGTAATGTTTTTAACAACACGAATTTTAAAAGCATATCGACTTAGTTATTTAACTACCATAGGGATTAAATAAAGTAACAATTTTTTAGTTATATTAGCTATATTTTTAAAGCTATTTGTAATATTTAGTTTCAAAAAGTGCATGTTAACACAGTTAGTATATATTTGTAATTGATTACATGTGTTAGATTAATGATTTTCTCAGTCACAGATATATTTAAGTTTTGGAAATTTGGATATTTTTATCACATATTATAGTAAACCATGTTCCTGTTCTTCTTATCTTACAAATACAGAAACTAAATTCTTTATAGAAGGAAATTAATAAATTTTCTAAATATTGTTACGTTGATCGGGAATCGAAAGTTTTATACAAATCAGTCGCAAAGAACAAGACAATTCTTAAAGAGCGATGCGAATTTATTGTCGAAAGTACAATCCTTGAAACGCAGGATTCAGCAAAAATATTGGCAGAATAAATCTTAGAAGGTCTTCACACCTTCCACAACATTTTAACACATTTATCAATGCCTAAAATACATGCATGAAAAGATTATTCACAAGCATCGTTCCTCCGAGCTAATCGGTAATCACAGTCAAGCACGTTCACAAATCACTGGTCAAAACAAGACTAAATGGTTTGAGCGAGCATCTATCTATTTACAGACCGGTGGATCCTTTGAGAAAGATCTGCATGCATCCTAGATCGTGAAATTAGTATTATATATTTCTCCACTAATTTCTATAAGAATCCGAACTCAACAAAAATGTTCTCCAACATGGTAAACAAAGTCACTCACTTGACCACCAAAAACGATGCCAACTTGGCTCTATCGCCAAGATTTCGCCAAGTTCCCATTGAATTACCATTATAATGTAAGGGGACGGCATTGCTTGGGAATATAGCAATTTAAACATAAGTTAATGTAACATTGAGTTGTATAAATGCATTAAACAGCCAAATAAAAATTATTTACACTATTTTATACAAAATTTGTAACAATATTGTTTGAGATCATTTTTAACAATGCCGTATTTTAAAAACAAAGTATAATACGTTATTTTCAAATTAAATTTAAGTAATACAACACTATGTGGTCAATGTATTTTCGCCAAACAGATGTATTATATATTTATAATTAACACAAAAAAATAGTATATACGTAAAAACATTGTTCTGTAAAAGGCTTTACTGTCACATACAAATATTTTTTTCTGATTTCTAACTGTTGATAAACAGTTCTATATTATATAAAAACGAAGTATTAACCTATTATAAAATCAGCACATCAAATGCAACACCTTTTATCTCGAATTCGTTATGACTCATTAATGTTTGATGTATAGTAATTCTGTGACGAATGTGTACGGAACCTTTCCACTAATCTTCTTAGGTGTCTTTTTGGAGAATAGCGTTTATTTCCAATCAACTCCAAAAAGATGTACGGGATGTTTAAATTAGATAAGGTATTTAAGTCGAGCGTTGCGAGATAGCAAGAGAGATGACGGAAGGCTATTGAGCCAGTAACTTTAAACGCATTACTAGAAGATTCAAGGAGATTAGATTCGTGAAGACGTCGTGCTGCGAGACGTAATAGAAAGCTGATATAAGCCAGCGGTAAATATAATTTACGTACGCTTAAAATAAGCGTCAGATTAAGCGACTTAGTCAAAGTTAATGAAAGTTAAGAATTCGAATACGTGCATTTCTCGGATTTTCTATTTCGGTAAACCGTACTTGAGCTTGAGCTTAATTATTCATTAATTGCATTTTTAGTAATTTAATTTAATATAAAGGCAAATCCCTTTAAGTGACATTACATTATATTATTATATGTTATCAGAGATTTTTTGAGAAAATTATAATAATACATATTATTATTATTCAAAATGGCTCTTAGTGGTTCTTTGCCTCAAATTAATCTTGGTGTTCAAGGTGTGACACAGGGGGGTCATCACAATTCTGTCTGCTGAAACTTTTGCGGTAACAAGATGAATTATGTATTTTAATTGCTAGGAAATGACTTTATACAGTCATCAATAGGAATGCAAATTTAGATTTAATTGTAGCTAAGATACAAATACTAATTATGGTTCTACTTGTTAAGTTTAACTTTGCTTAGGTTCGATATTTTTTATTATAAAATTATTAATTATAAAATTCGATTTTTAATGCTTCCTTTTCCCATTATTAAAGAATAAAATGTAAACCACCATCATTTTTATTTAGTTTCCGCTATTTAAATCCTATAACAAATATGATAGCATGCATAAAAATTGCATTTATACCAAGAACATTAGAAGACATGAGGCTCAATCAATCTTTTAAAGCTTCACTTCCTCAGATTGGTGAAATTCAGCAGGTTCGAAAGCCAGAAACCAACTCAGGTTTTGTCCTTTTGACTTTAACATAGTTCAAATTTACGAGTTTTGCTTATAATTCCGTCTTGTTTTTAAGGAAAACTGTAACAGAAACTAAATAAACTGACTTGTTGATTGCTAACTTCTTAAGACGCATTTTGCTGAACAGTGAATCTAAATTACGTGTCAGGTTCGGCTGCGTTACGCTTAGTCGGATTTATTCAGTTCCAGTTGGCTATCGTTCTCGGGTCAGCGACGCTCGCTTAGTTTTGAATTGAAAACTTTTTTCGTCCATTTTTTTATAAGTAAAATTTTAATGCTCACTTTTTCCCGTTAAGTTTTATTTTTTTTATTTAAGTATTATTGTTATAGATATATATATATATATATATATATATATATATATATATATATATATATATATATATGCAGCATCCTTCTCCTTAACTCCACCAAGTGAACGAGAAAAAAGGAGATCAAAAGAAAATAATTGAAAAAAAGGATTATTTTTAAGCGGGAGATCTAGGATAAGGAGAAAAGAAACGCGGGATCTAGTTTTTAGATTCAGTTGAAAGATCATTTAAGCGCAAAAATTAGCCAAAAGTATTAAAATTCGAAATTTCAATGAAGTTAATTGGCGGAAAATGTGCTAATATTTTGGTTATATTACTGACGACAACTAGGAGATAACGAGAAAATAAAAACATTGATTGTGAAAAAGCACCAGCCCTCCCTCTAATTTGCAAGTTAAAAACCCTTATATAAAAGAACACGACACTGAAGAGGTTTATCTTCCTATCCCTACATAGCATATGGCGTTACATAACTTATAAAAATGGTACTTGTATATTATCGCAGTGGTAATAGCGATAATAAAGAAAGCACATGATTTCCAATTAAGAGCGTACGCCACGTGTGGTATTAGGGTTACCAACTTGGCCAATTATCTTGAACGTTGACATTGTTGCGATAGTACATAATTACCATGACAACCGCCGTGGCAGCCTGGGTAACCTGGTGGTTAGAGCATCGGACTCCAGAACGAAAGGCCTGGGCTCGATTCCCCATACCACCAAATACCCTTCGAATACACACGGAGCACGTGCTCGTAAAATCAGGGGGTCTGAAAGTCTTGTTTGCCGAATCACGAGTGCAGGGAACTGGACAATATTGTAGAGGTGGAGATATAGGTGATAGATCACATATGTGATCATGGTCCTGAACGGGCTAGAGCCATTCTTTTTACTAGGCAATGGTATAAAAATACGAGGTTCATCAGCAACAGGCTTAATATTGCTTCAAAGTGTTACGTCAATACGTAATCAAGGAATCCAGTACTTTACGTTAAGTTAAACGTTACCCACAAACTAAAAAAAACAACATAATTTTGCTTTTAATTAATATTTATTATTATTTTTGTTTTTTATAAAAATGTATTCCTATATATAGAGAATAATGAGTCAAGGTACAAAAAAAATTTAATATCACATCGCAAAACGTTTTGTTTTGTATGAGTATTTACTGACTCCGAAATTTTCCGAAACAACGAGGAACAATTTTTTCCTCTTCATTACATATTTTACTCCATTATCCTTTATGGGCTATTCATATTTTTGTTTTAGTAGAGTATACAATAATATATCGCGTAGTTCAACAAAATTGTAGATGCAATCTACTTTAAAGATTGAATAATTTATTTAAAGGAAATTTAGACATATTTTTCTTAAATTAACAATGATCAGTTTCAGAATTTTGTTCAGTTTTGATTTCCATTACAAGAAGAAAAAAGTCAAAGTTAAAATTGAGAGACAAAAATCAATTTAATTGCAAGTTTTATTAATTTGAAATGTGAATATTTTCAATTTGGCAATTTGAGATTAACATCATTTTAGAAGGTTTTTATTTCAATTAGTGAGAGATTGATGAGTCTACTCTAAAATGTTTTCGCTGTATTTTCGATTCAGGTGAAAATTTTATAATGCTGCGCAACATTTTTTTTTCTAAAGTAATTTTTTGATTTTAATCAAATACCCTTAACTCAATTTCTGCAAATCCAAAACTTATTCCATTACTATAACAATTTTAAGCTGCAGTCAGGATTGAAATAAGTTCAGCAATAAGTTGAAAACAAGTGCTTTCTATTCTAAGAGCACATCCGGCACTCACATAAGGGTTAAACTGTAAACAAAATTTTAAATTAAATTCTTCCTATAAGGTTTTAAATTTATTCAAACTTAGATCATTACACTAAATGCATTGTAAATAATAAACGTCACTTCTAATCCTTAATGTTAACTAAAATCGTTTGCATTCAGTATCGTGATTGAATCAACTGTAAACATAGACGTTTAGTAATAAAGGCTAAATCAGTGCTTCGTAAACTTTCAATACTGGCGCCCCCCTTTTCAATCACAATTTTTATCGCGCCCCCCCTTATACATTAAAATTTACTGAATGCAATAATAATGCACTTTTACTATAAAGCAACAATATTTATTATAAACCGTACAAATTCATTACATAAGTATTAAATTTTGTATATGTTACTTTTAAGCAAAAAAAAAGTTAAGTAATAGGATAATTACTAAGTTATTTTTCCTTTCTCTGATTTTTAAATTGGAACATATTACAAAATACGGTGGTTGCTTAGATAACAAAATATAGATATCAGCTAAATATAGAAAATGAATTCAGAGGGTCAATTTCTTATCTTAAAACTCCTTTCAAAAACTTTGCTCTGTAAGACAATCCCATGGAAGTATCTAATAATTATTAAACTTGTTCTTAATTTAGTATTAATTAATTAGTCATAAAATACTCTGTGCATCGCTCATACATTAAAAGCAGTGTTTCTCAAACTTTCAATACTGGCGACGCAATTTTCAATCATAATTTTTGTCTCGTCTACCCCTGTACAACAATAATGTATTTACAGCAATAAAAATGCACTTTGAGAGAGAGACGCAAAAGTTACAATACGATCTTAATTATAAACCGTACAAATTAATACGATAAGTATACTAAATTTTGTGTATATGTAACTTTTAAGTAATATATATATATTTTAAGACAATTACTTAAAATATATATTACTTAGAATTATGTTATTTTTTTTTCTCTAATTTTTAAATTGGAACAGATCGCAAAATGATGTATTTAATTAACGATTTATTTCCTTCAGCATTTATTTCTCAAAGTACAAATGTCATTAGAAAAATAGTCTAGTCAATGTCGCTCTCTATCATATCCATCACATCTGGCATTATAGGGGACGTTTGCGTGTCTCTGGGCAACCTATCGGACGTCTGCGCAAAACATGTAAAAATGCTTTTCCTCGTACAATTCCAGTCAGTTTCGGTCGACTCGATACTCCTATAGCTACCGAATCTAGTTTGAATGTACATTTTTTAAAATTTCCACGTTAATTGTAATTCACGGTAATTAAGTATTTACGACAGTAGATTAAAACAGTATCATACATTCATTTTTAAGTCGTAAGCAAACATTCGACCATAATAAAGAATCAACAAGTACACAGATGAACGAGCATGGTTCCGAATTTTAAATCAAGGCGATCTTCTCAAAAATACTTAAATTTTGGATTTACCACTACTGAAGTAAATGATGGAAAAAAGCCCCAGCTCGATATGTGTTAAAACTTACAAATCTGTAGAACAACATGTGAAAGTTGTTTTTAAAACATGTAAAATCATTTAGCTATGTTGGCAAAGAATTTTAAAAAGTATTTTCTGGATGAGGACAGCTTGGTAGCAAGTTACGAGTGTATTAGGGATCTATTTCAAGATACTCCAGAAGGGCTCTCAACTTCCGAAGAAGAAATCTTCATACATTTCACATCCAGTAAAAAATTAAAAGGCAATTTTGTAATAAATCGCTCTTTGAATTTGGGGTAGAGGTGGATGAGGAATTATCTGTACTGAAAACAAAAGCACTTCGCATACTATTACCATTTTCAACATCCTACCTTTTTCAAACCGGATTTTCTGCAGTGGATGCCTTGAAGACAAAATATAGATCTCAGCTAAATATAGAAAAATAACTCTTTAAGTGTCAATTTCTGATATTAAACCTTCCTTTGAAAAACTTTCCTCTACAAGACAAGTCTGTGGAAGTCCCTAATAATTATTAAACTTGTTCTTAATTTAATGATAAGATGGATTGATTGAATTTTAACGTAGCACTATTCAGCTGCACGAGGGCTTTTGACGACAGACCACGTAATTTTGAACCATGGTCAAGTGACGTGGATGACACCTGAGCTGGCACCCCTCTCTCCTAACTACCACACCACACGAACGGGAAAACGTTTCAATTCTCAACAGATTTAACGTGCATCGCTACCCTACACGGCGGGTCTTTAGTGGTACTGGGCTCGAACACGTTACAAAGAAAGCCACGATCCGATACATATACCACTCGGCTACCGCGGCCAAATTCAGTAATAAGAAATTATTTATAAAATACCTTCTTCAGTACTGATACATCAAACGTATACTGGCTGAAACACCGACTCTTCGCACGAGTTCATTTTTTTAAAAAAATAAAACATTATTCTTGATATAATAGATGAACTGTAAGGAGAGTAAAACTGTAAGCACGACTTTGTATACAAAAATGTAAAATGATTTTTTTTTTAGATAAATGCTATAATTGTAAATAACTGTTTAAAAGAACTGTAATTTTAAACCTCACACAATTAGCATTTAGAATTAATGTTAAATTATGAAAAAGAATATAAAATTCCGATGAAGAATAATTGTGTTACTTTTTAACATTTAAAGCGAGAAGACTTCAAAATGGTTTAACCCGGTAGCAGGCGCGTACTCGATACTAACATTACTGGTAGTGCGGGGGGACTCAGTCACCCCAATCATTTGTTTAGAATTATTTTTACTGTACACGATACAAATCGGAATTCTAGCGAATATTTTAATTTATAGAAAGTATACTTACCTTCTTTCAAGGACTATTCAATTATTTGATGATTTGAGAAAAAATCCAATAAAACTGAACTAAAATGATTCAAAAGTACAAGACCATAATAAAGGACGCAAATCAGACACTTTTCAATTATCCTACAGAAATGTTAAACCAATCAATTCTTTTCCAAATATCGCAAAACTCAATTATTTACAATTTTCCTAAGCGAAAAGCAAACGCATAAAAGATGAGAGGGTACTAATATTGATAATAACCATACCATAAGATTAAAGGTCAATCAAATGATTAGCAAACGTACTATGCAGCCTGGCTGAAAAGTGAATCACGACTTCCTTTTCTTTTTCTACAACTAATGTACAGTATTTCAATAATAATTACAGTGGTGAATTGTTTATATTCTTAGAATTTTTCTCAGGGTCTGGGTTTCGTTTTTTCTATTAACGAGTAATATTTTATGTTAAAACGTAATACCACACTTTGAGAAACACTGGCCTAAATTTAAATTCAATGATTCATCTCTTAATAAATAGTCTCCACACTTTAAACTTATCTTAAATTTCACAATTTTTCTATAACAGAGTTCTGTGACTTTACTGAACAAGCGTATATACATAATTAATTTGGAAATTCTCAGTTATGAATTTAATAGAAGTATAATGCAATTTTTTTTTCAAGTATCTTAATTTATGTTGGAAATGTGCCATTACATACGCGGTTCTACAAATTGATTTGGTTCTTCGAATTTTGCAAAAAAACTGCACTTTGAAATATATGAATTTATATTCTTTGCAGTACAAAATCTTAACAATATTTCTTTGAAAATCTTTACCTGGATGATTGTTTTACAAACCCATAACTATTATTTTTCATATCTTTGCTTAAGTAATTTTTGTGTTACAAATGCTTGAAAAAAATGCTATGTCTTCAAAAAATTCTACATTTAATTAAAAAAAAATATAGTTTTATCACGGAATATTTTAACACGTATGGAAGTTATGGTTTTGATAAACAACATAAATCACATATTTCCTTAGTTCTCTAACGCGATGGTGTTAATAAATTTCTTGTACACAAAAACACAATTTTATGTATGAATTGCATTTGGTTCTATATTTAACGAAGCCACTAAATCCAGAAAAAAAGCTCATTATGTCTCTTTAAATAGAGATTTATTTTTTAATATACTTTAAAAATCGCATAAATTTTAAATTCATAAAAAATGTATATTATTTTAAAAGAGTAATATTCACACTTTTTTGAAAATTTATATGGATTCTTTTTATGTAACTTACCCATCGAAAAGAAATCTGCAGGGAAAACAAGAAAAAAAGACGTCCGGGAATAAACTGTATTTTCCCAAATTATTTATTTTGTTCAAATTTGATTAGAATTATATTTTTTTATGTTGGATAAACCTAAAAGAATTAAATATAACAAATTTTTTTCAAAAAATTATGTATTTTATTTAAGAAATCTGACCCGTCCTCTAAATTGGACACTGGGATAAAGGGGATAAAATTTGCACTTACATGTTTATGAGTTCTCTTCAATGATTAAATATATTTCCGAGTACAAAATTTTACCTTATTTGAATAATACTTTCTTGTTCACAAAGAATTTCACTTTTTATTTAAATTGCACTCTAATTTTGGTGGAAAGGTTCGAAGCAAACTTGACAAAGCATTTTGTCATATTTACCACAACATGTTCTTGGTTTTCCTTTGCAGGCCTCTCTTTGACAACGACGTTGTTTTTGTTGCTTTAGTAAAAAATGACCAACACTATCTTTACGGATGTCTTCTTTTACATAAGATGGTTTAGCCGAGATCCTAGGTCTACCTCTCATTTTTAGCACAGTTTTTTTTCAGATACACTATTGTTACAGCTCTTCAGAACTCCTGCAAGTTTAGGGCCTCATCTTGTTGAGAGTTTTGTGAATTATCCAGACATTTATCATAGCCATATCCAATTAACATAAAAAAAAGTGAACATTGTCACTTTTTCCTACGGATTTTAATGGAATAAAGTCCATCCAATCAGTCGGGGGGAGTCACACCACCCATATGTTTGTCGTAAGAATTTATCAATTTTGGCGTTTTCGCCTTAACTTTATATTTGTTTCCTCATACTAGTCTCTAAATTTCAGAAAATTATTATTGAGTAGGGAAAACAAAGATTTTCCTTTAAAGAATCGATCCTGGGTTGGGTGACATACAGTCCAAAAAAGTGTAAATATGATTTCAACTTTTGGAAACGATTTTGTGACGTGTCACTTTTCCCCAGGGTCATTTCAAGGTCTTCAGCATTGACCAATAATCACGTTCATAGATACTTGAATGGTAACCAATTAGGAGTAAAATTCTTATAAAAACAAGTATTTCGTTTGCAGTGGTCAAAAGATCTCATGTTCGATCTTTAGATATTTTGCATATCGCACACTTTCTTTTGCACAATGACAACATAAATTTCTCTGGAATATAAAACTTATCGGAATATTCTGATGGAGTCTTATTTTCGATGTAGTTTCCATTTTTTTATCAAGTTCTTTACAGTTTATTCTACCCGTGGTTCTCATTATTTTGTATATTATTGGGATATAGTATCCAAGATTACTGATGTCATTTAGCTTTTTTTTCTATTCTTTGTTATTGTAATACTAAATATCAGTTCCGGCTGAAAACTATCTCAAATTTTAGCTTCCAGAGACCCTGGAACATCGTTCATAATAATCTCACCAGTATTTACTTCATTATCATCCTCTTCATCTTCGTCAGTTAGTTCAGTGGCATCTGGTGGTAACACAGCAATTTCAACATCACTCTCATCTGAATCTGAACTATTTAATAATTGCAATGCTTCCTCTAACATCAAAAATCTTTGCACTGACATAACTAATCAGGAGGAAAACCCTAGAATTGAAATTATTTTTTTAACTCTTCGTTATAAAGAGTGAAAGAACGCATCAAGTACAGCGGATCGTCCCTATTTATAGGTCAGTTAAAAATAATTTACTAAAACTTACCTAAAAACAATATCCCTCTATCTAACCACCGGTATCATAACGAAAGAGTTCTATCACATAAAAAATCTCCAGCCAAAGTAAAAAAAAGTCCTAAGTAAACTGAAAAAGATTTCTGTAACCCCAAAGAAATGATACAAACTGCGCCCAAAATTTGATGAATAAGCAAAATTTCCTCAGGAAGGAGCAAGGGGTGAAAAACACAACTTAAGATGGAAGAAGCTGATGCATAAACTTTACATGTTCCAAGAATCAAAATATTCGCAACATACAAATAATTATTTCCACATGATATTTTTCAGTTGTCCTCTAAATATGACAGTGGGATAAAATGTTTTAAAAAACAATTCTATCTTAGAGCTAATGAATGTTTTAATGACATTTCCTAATTTTAAGCCTAAGTGTACGTTTAAACGTGAATTATCTTAAAACCAGTAATTTTAAGCATGCACTACCACTAAATTTAATTACTGAAAAAAATCTGATAGTTTTAATTAAGTTTTTTCTTTAAAAAATTATGTCTGTTTCATTGCTCTATGTGAGTTAGGCACCTGATAATACCAGTTCCAGGTCATTGATCACCGTAAAATGTGAAAAAATAGTGAGTAATTTGAAAGTGTACTGGAAAATTTCGTGAAATAGAAAATACACTTTTTTTTTCTATTTAAAGGTTATTTTACAAAGAATTTTGTAATATGTTCTTGGTTACGTGGTTAGGTCGATTATACTTAATTTTCACAGATCAAGATATGTATTTAAATAAAAAATATAACTATCAAAAAAACTCATTTGTATTAATTGATTTTTTGAGCCTTTAGTTTTGCCAACATATTTATACTCTTAATTCAAACAAGTAAATGAGATTCCCTTTCCTCATTTTATTTTTATAACATTATATTTATGAAATTATCCTTAATTTTCCTTCGCTTAACAAAACCGATAAATCTTAATAATGATTTTAGATTTGAATTATTTTGCGATTCGACTGCAAGTAATTTATTCAATGAACTGAATTCTATAGCCATTTCATGTCTAGCAATATGAAATAAACCTACTAATAATTTTGTTTGGTATGAGTTGATAAATTCTCGAATATGAATAGATTTTGATTTTGTTTAGATATACGAAAAGGACTTTGGCAAAACCACAGAATAAAAAATTGAAAATAATGAAATCTAGCAGATAAAGAAATAGAATTAAAATATTGGTAATAGTAATGACATAAAAATTGAAATCAAAACCAGAATCAAGATGGCTAACAAATGTTATGGATTACGAAACCAGTTTAAATCTATTAACTTAAGTATAAAAACAAAAGTACATTAATGCATCCCTCTAGTAAGTCCAATAGTTATATATGGTAGTTACTGCGTGACAATTAACAAAGAATTTGGAAAGAAACTGTTGACGTTCGAGAGAAAATTTTTTGCCACAATTAGAGAAAACGGAATCTGGAGAATTCAATACAACCTTCAACTTCAAACGAAATATAGAGAACCCAACATACTCAAAGTGATCAAAGCTTCCCAAATTAGGTTTATCAGACATGTATTTTGATACAGCGATGAAGTTCCTGTTAAGAAAATAACTTTCCAAGCTCCAAAGAGAAAGAGGGGAAAAAAGGAAGACCGAGAATGGGTAAGGTGAATGGGTAAAGTAGAAAGTGGTTAAGAGTCTTGGGAGTAGACTCTCACTGTGTATCCAGTTTTGTCCACGGACAAAATTAAAGAAGCAAAATTTGCTAAACTCGCGATTTCAGCGGCGAAGAGTTTTTGTGCCTATTTATCAATGCATTCCGCACTCTTCTCGATTATGTTGTCATTTATGTTTTCATGTTCACATATTTTTATAATCTTACTTTATATTAAAAAGTAAAAATTCTTTTACGTGCATTTTTTGTGTATTTTAACTATAAAACGTAGATTTGAAATTTATAAAGAAAAAAATAAGCAGATTTTTTTAACCTATTTTGAAAAATAAAAATACGCATTAAGAGTGTTAACCGTTGGAAGAACAGAGCAAAATGGTTTAAGCCAGTTATGGCGAACCAATGGTACGTGTGCCATCGATGGCGCATGACGCAGTATTTTTTTCACGCCAGTGACCAAAATGGTTTGCACTTTATTTTAAAACAACAAAATTCGCTATGGAATATTACGAACAAATGCGAGTTATCGGTCGTGGTGTGTCGGGGAGCACACTCGTTTGTTATTGTCTCTTAGTTATTGCCTCTTGGACCTCAGTTGCAAATGATACAAAATTTTTTCCCCATATAGCATAGTCAATTTCATTCAAATAAATGTATTTAAAAGTTTATTTGTGTTTTTATGATTTTTAACCATTATTTAACATGGTTAGTTCAGTAAAAGAACAAAAAGTGGAAAATAGTAAGTGTAATAACGGCGAATCTAGAAATATGATACGATTAGTAAAGGTGTCAAACCTGTATGTGTTTTATGTTCTGGAACGCTGGTATGCAGAGCATCTTATGTAAAACGGCATTTTGAGACAAAATTACAAATCATTTTGTCAAAAATGTGAGCCACAGCAAAATAAAATTAATTGCTTATAAATCATTTGGCAGATGATTACAATTCAGCATGCATTCTACTAAAAATAACATTTTACAATCCTAATGAAGTTATTTTCATCCAAAATCGGCTACAACAGAAGTCGCACTAATGTTACTTTAATTTAAATTACATGTATAACAAAAACATTTACAACTATACAGTGCAAAAGGTATTTTTTCGTAGTAAATAAAGAGTTTTTAGTTGTTAGTATTAACTTTTATTATTTTCCCATTAATATTAACTTTTTTTATTTTCCCAATAATCACAAGTCAAAATTATTTGACGGAACGTTTATACCATAAAGGTTCACCATCCCTGGTGTAATCTGACTGCGACAACATAGGTCGGTTAACAGCTGTATTGTTTGGGAAGAAGAAGAATAACCGGAAATTTTATGAGAGAATGTAGGATTTAAGAAAGCCAATTGTTAACTCACATGTGACCTTAAAAAGTGAAGTTCCATCTTAAAAAAATACTAAGTAGAAAATCATCCGTCCATTACTCATTGCTTATACAGTCAAACTTTTTTTAATGCAATTCCTTTTGATAAATTTTAATTTTATCATTTGCATTTTAATATTTTACAAATAAGTAATCATACACACTAACGAGCACTTTCATTTTAAAAGTAAGACTTAATCCTTTCCATCCTATAATGTGCTTGAAATGTTTCAATTTATAGACAAATGGATTCTGTTAGAAATTCTCCTTTTCGTCTTTCTTTTTATTTCCACGAATCACCTGAGGGGATAAAGTTCCCCCGAAAAGATTTAGAGATAATATTCTGGTCCACCGCGTCTTTGTTCCATTATATTGAAATCTACCATTTAATCTGTGTACAAAAATTTGTCACAGCAATTTTTCCACTTCAAAGCTTCTTTCAACAGTTTAATCAATGTTTTATCCACACTCAAGTGAGATGCATTGGCAACAAAATTCAAAAATATCTCAAGCGTGAAAATCTTACTGAGTGGATACTAGTAAAGGGGACATTAATGCCCGAGAGACCCACATAATCACTTCTCAAGGGCCCTTAAAACCAGCCAATATAAGTGCTGACACAGATATTTCATTCTTTAATTAGAAGGGGTAAATGAGCAACTTCCATTGTCGCTTTCGTCCACCCTATCGACAAATTGTTAAATTCGAGACTAGCAATGGTCACATATGGTGTTTGTGGTTGTAGTTGCTTTGAGGAAGTGTGGATATCTTCTTTAGAATATTTAACTTCTGCATTGTACTAAAATATTTTGTTATTTGCTTTGGTTGCGTGTTGATATTTGTTACATTGATGCTGAAAGATTTAACTTTTAATAAAGTCTTACAACCAATTGCGTATAAGGGAAGGAAATAATATTGTGTGACTCAGATTGACCGTATTCATTTGAAATGCTACCTTAATGAAAGCTTCATGACCTTGCTTTAATATTTATGTTAGTAAAAATAAATTATACTTTAAAAGAAAGCTAAAAAACACGCTTTTGTGTTAAATCGAATTAAAAAGTTAAAAAAAAATTCTTTATATAAGAATATAATGATAAACGAGAAAATTAATGCCATTGTGATAAAAGCGCGAGATGATTTGTACTAAACTTTTACACCTACTCACCATTTCGGAAAATAACTAGTAAGAAATTATAACAATTGATATAGAGCACTCCATGCTTTTACCCCAATGACATTAATTTTAACGTTAATCATTTTGTTCTTATATTAAGAATGATTTTTTATTTACTTTTTAGTTCGATTAAACATAAAAACGTGTTTTTCAGTTTTATTAAACTATAATTTATTTTTTAGTTTGATCTACAAACAAAGTATGCATTTTTAGTATTTTAAACTATCATTTATTCATTGATGAATTAATCTTAAATGTGTCATTTTTTTTGAAACTGTAATACCCATTGCCATCCTATCAGTGCGTCGATACGGCCTGGTTTGCAACTGAAGGATATCTGGAATAGCTAAGTTTGAAATATTTCAAGCGAACGAAGGTGTTAAGTCAATAATATTTTTTAATAAAAAGAGCTAAATATTCTCTCTGAAACTTACATTATTCCGGTGACCTCTGAATCAATTCACAGCGGCATCGGTAAAATGAAGCAATGAATAATGTTTCATTTCTCAGATCCAACTGGAGGACTTGGGAAAAAAAACTTTACAAGCACGAGTCTTTTTTTCTTTTATTTTTTACTTCCATTTTCAGAAAAACTAGACAAAATTGCTTATACTATGGTAAGAAATAGCTGACGCACATTTTATCGCTCTTTTAGGGTTGTAACTTAATCTTTCAGTCAACATATCTGGAAAGTATATGGAATTAATCACCATATCTTAGGATATTGTTATTTTTGACTATACTGATCAGGACAATGAAACAAAATTAGGAAATTACAGTATTGTCATCGGTCCTTGAACAGTATGCAGAATTTTGAATTAACCTGACCTTTTAAATTGCGTAAAATTCGAGTTTAAAGGTTTCGTTAAATACAAGTGAAACTTATAAAAAGCGCGTTAAAGTAAGAGATTCAACTTATGGTTGCATACTGATTACATATATATTAACCCTTCCCGCACTAAAACGATTGATTGTTGATACGCTCATTAAGCATTCCCATGAATCTAAGCTGTTAACGTTTCTTAATTAAGAGAAGGAAATTTGTCATATATCAAACAACTTTGAAAATTTTAATTTTCAAATATTTCGTCTAAAAAAATAAATTTACAGATAACTACCTTGATTTTCACAGATATATATACAAAACGCAAAAATAATTGACAATTATTTAAAATTTGTATGAGTTCATACGTATTATAAGCATCTATATTTAATATGTAAATGATATTTATTAATACATTCTTTAAATGTTGGTAATCGATTAAAATATATATATATATATATATATATATATATATATATTATTGCGTAGTTTTATAAATATAGGTTTCGTAAAAAAACATTTCAAAGTCATGTTTGTTCTTTAGTTTCTCGTAGAAATATCGCACAGTATTCAATAAAGTTATATATATATATATATATATATATATATATATATATATATATATATATATATATATATATATATATATATATATATATATATATATATATATATATATATAAAATCTTCTGTGCGTGTGCATGTCACTAAACTCCTCCTAAACGACTGGACTGATTTCGATGGAATTTTTTTGTGTGGGTTCAAGTAAATTCGAGAATGGCTTAGATTCAAATTCGGTCCTATATCACAATTAGTTAGAAAGATATTAATTAAAACATTCAAAAAATACAACTCAACATTCACCTGCATTGTTGTAACAACGCTATTGTTACAAACACAAGTAATATAAAAAAAATTAAAATCAATTCCTACTTAGATCAACCAAGAAAAAATTTATTTTAGCTACTTTTTATTAAATAGCTGCAATTAATATAAATATGTATATACAAATGACATAATCACAACATTAAGTGTTAATTAATATTTATTAATTGTCATCCAAAACAATCGTGTGTATAAAATTCCCTTTCAACTGAATGCTTTAACACGTGAGAAAAAAAACATTTTCAAATTTTGACATAAGTCGCCAAAAGGGTCGCTAAGTCACAAACGTGGCTATATTTGCCATTTTTTAAATATTTTTTTTAATCAATTAACTTTATTAATTATAATTAAACTATTTAATTGTCCTCCAAAATAATCACGTACATTACATTCAGCTCAATTGAGCGCTTTAAAATGTATTTTATTAATGATTGAAAATTCCACCAAGATAAATAAATAAATAAATAAACAAAAAAATAAAATATGTATAGAGATCGTGAGCTAATAGTAGGAATTGAAAAAGACGTAAGTTAGAGTCGAAAATAGATTTTCAGACAAATTAGCCAAACCCGGTCTTTGTTGTTCCGAAAATGCTGACGCGATTAACGCTTTTTAGCGTTTTTAATTAATATCTTTTCAATTAATCTTTATATATGTAATTCTTCTGTGCGTGTGTATGTAACTGAACTCCTCCGAAAAGGCTGGACCGATTTTGATGAAAGGTTTTTTTCTGTTCCAGTGGACTCGATAATGGTTTAGATTTATAATTCGGTTTAGAAATGTTTATTTAATTAGTTTTTTATCTATAAGTTGTTGATCTTGGAATGTTTTACATTGGATCCGGCAGACTGCATAAAAAAGTATACATTCTCCAAATTTAGTGTGCAATTGAAGTGAGTATTTTACATGATTTTCTATTGAATTTACACATGCGTTGACAACAATTATCCTAACCTAGAAATATATTTGTGTAGCTAATTCATTACACATATTATTAATTTTTTTTATTTAAAATTATTTCTTATCGGAAATAGTTTGTGTGTGTTTCACTTCTAAGCAAACCAAAAGTACAAAACACACTTGGCACATATTTACTTTAGGTCCTAATGATGTGCAATACGAAGAGGTTTTTTAGAATTTCGCCTTATATTTTTTTAAATTAAATTTTTAAGTGATTTTCCCATTTTTTTTTCAACAACTGGATTTTAATTTGTTAATTTGGCAACAGTCATTTTTGTTTTGCTTATATTCTATGTGGTTATTTCAAACCATTTCTGGAAATTTATTTGATTGTGTCGTTTATTTTTCAGCTTACAAAATTAATGTAATTTGGTTTAACGTTGCGTATACTTTATTTTATTATTCCGAACTTTTTCAGGATATTGATTTGATTGCGTCGTTACTTTTTCAGATTAAAAATTTTGATTTTTGAATTTAAGATGTGTGTGCAGGACAACGTTTGTCTCTATCTATCTATCTATCTATCTATCTATCTATCTATCTATCTATCTATCTATCTATATATATATATATATATAATATACATAAAAAGGAGAAAAGCAACTCACTGACTGACTGACTAATCACGATAACTCCGAAACTGTTAAACCTACAGATTTGAAATTTGGTAGGTAGGTTTCCCCAATGGACTAGACATCACCCAAGAACGGATTTTACAAAGATTGAACCCCAAGGGGCGTTATAGATAATATTTACATTATTAAACTATTAGATGTACAGTCTTGAAATTGGGTACACAGATGTCTTTCATAAAGTAGAAATTCCCTACATAATGAATTTTACGAAAATCGACATCCAAGGGGCGTTGAGGGCGCTTAAGGGGCTTTATGCATTATTATTTCCATTTTTAAACTATTAGAAGTACAATTTTGAAATTTGATTTGCGGATTCCTTTCATAAAGTAGAGATCCTCTACAAAATGAGTTTTGTCAAAATCGACTCCCAAGTGGCATTGTAGAGAATTAAGGGGCGTTATAGGAAATTAATTCCTTAATTAAACTATTAGTCGTAAAATCTTGAAAGTGAGTAAGCAGATTCCACTCATTGAGTAGAGATCCGCTATAAGATGGGTTTTGTGAAAATCATTTCCTAAGTGGTGTTTCGGGCGCTTAAGGGGCATTATAGATAATTATTTCCATTTTTAAACTTTTAGAAGTATAGCATTGAAATTTGATAAACGGATTCCTTTCATAGAGTACAAATCCACTACAAAAAGTGTTTTGTAAAAATTGACGCCGAGTAGCGTTGCGGAGAATAAAGAGGCGTTACAGGCAATTACGTCCTTTTTTAAATTATTAGACCTAAAATCTTGAAATTAAGTAAGCTGATTCCATTCATTAAGTAGAGATATGCTATAAAATGTAATTTGGGAAAATCGCTTCCTAAGTGGCGTAGCAGGGACTTAAGTGGAGTTATAGATAATTATTTCCATTTTTAAACCATTAGACGTAAAGTCTTAAAATTTGATAAGTGGATTCCTTTCATGGTGTAGAGATTCGCTATAAAATAGTTTTGGGGAAAATTGATCCCCAAGGGTCACTGAGGGGGATTAGAGGATGTAATAGATAAATATTTCCGCTTTTCAACTAATAGACCCACCTGCTTGAAAATTAGAAGGAACTCTATTCCGTTCATGGAATAGAGTTCCTTTTATAAAGAGTTTTGCGAAAACGGACCCCTAAAGGAGTGGGGTTGCAAGGGATTAAAGCGTGTTATAGGAAAATTCCTGTTTTTGAATTTAACCCATTTACCTGAAATTTGTTGAACACGTTTCTTTAGTTGAAAAGAGTTCCACTAAGAATGAATTTTACGGAAATCAACTCCAGGAGCTTCGGTTCCAACAAGACGGCGCAACGAGTCACACAGCTCGTGCAACAATCAATTTATTGAAAGATACGTTTAGGGACAGCCTAATTTCACGTTTTGGACCTGTGAATTGGCCTCCGAGATCTTGTGATTTAACACCGCTAGACTATTTTCTGTGGAGCTATGTAAAGTCATTGGTCTATCCGGATAAGCCACAAACGCTTGACCATTTGGAAGACAACATTCGCCGTGTTATTGCTGATATACGGCCACAAATGTTGGAAAAAGTCATCGAAAATTGGACGTCCAGATTGGACTACATCGGAAACCAGCCGTGGCAGTCCTACGCCATAAATCATATTTAAAATGTAATGCCACAAGATTATCTTTCGAATAAAAAAAATTCATGTCAATTGAATAATACATCGTTGTTTTATTGCAATTTAAAGTTCTATACCTCTAAAAGAAACACCCTTTATATATATATATATATATATATATATATATATATATATATATATATATATATATATATATATATATATATATATATATATATATATATATATATAAGAAAAAGAATATAAAAAAATAGTTATCATAAGTTTTTGAAAATGGTTCCAATATCATTCGAAGGGAAAAAATACTTGACAATGCTGTGAATTCGTGTTTTATTTAACTGAATATATTATAAATTTTTTTTAAATTATAGTCTTGCTTATTAGTTGTATATTTTCATTCAATACAATATTTAAACAGAATGGGGAATTTGATTCACATTTCTAACAATATGTCACTTTGATACAGTGGCAATATAATTGCTAAATCCCGCAACCTTCTTAGTGATTAACTGAAAATTATTCCACAGTTTTATATTTGAGATCACTCGAATTTCACTAAACTTTTAAATTTGTTTAAATTTCAAATATATATCTTTCTTGAATATATATCCTTTTACAACCTAGTATACTGAAACATATTTTATTGGAAAATGAATACTAATATGGTAATAGGAAAAATTAAGAGAAGTAATATTTTTTATTATTTATTAATACAATTGTTTTATATACATATTCATGGCCGTAAATTTTATTCTATGAAGGTGTATTCTCATATTACCTAAAAATGTTTCCTATAACTAATTCACACAATCTTTTTTGCCTTTCAACATCTTCATTTTTAAATACAAATAACTATAATAAATTATAACTGTATTTGTGCTGAAAATATTATAAAACATATTCTTTATAAACCTCTTCCATATTTTACATTCGATCAGATTATCTAAAACAGCCTGTTTAACAATCTTGTGTAACAATCTACAGTCTAATTTTTTTTAATACATGTGTATTTTTTATAAATTTAAGAGCAATATTTTCGAACTGAAATGTTAATATTTCTGTAAAATATATTAAATTAAAATTTATAAAGCAATAATACCATTAACTTAAACAAAACATAATCATAATGAAAAAATCCGTAACATAGCACTATGGAATCTTTGCTTGATTTGGTTTGATAATTCATTTACTGAGCAGACATCTCTAAAAATGAAAAAGCTTTTTTTTCTCATCTATTTCAATTAATATCAGCTTTTGCAATAGTTGATGAGGAGTGAGTAACTCTTAACATATTATCGCAGTACTTCTCAAGAAGGGTCTGTCGTACCCACTGTCTAACTTTTTTCAACACTCATCCTAAACCTTTCCTGTAAAATGGATAATTTCTCATGTAGCTGACTTTAAAGTCATTTTCTTTGAGGGATCTTAGCTTCTTTGTGAATTATAAATATTTATTTTTGGATACCGGAACTTTGGGTATGCCATACCCTGAGCGTGAGTTGCAGCTATATTTCTGAATGCATGAGTACGTTTTGAATCTTAATTGTGCTATGACGTACTATTTTAGTTATGATGAAGAAATGTGATATTTAAGTAATTTAAGAGTAGTTAATAGATATAGTACAACAGTATTTTCGGATGAAGAAATTCTCTTCGTGGTTATGATGAGGAAGAATCAAATGATGAAGAGTTTAACAGCAAGCCTGATTCCTCCACTGGACTCGATCCAGATTTAGAATAGTGATATACTGTTTAAAATAAATTTTTTATATTTAGAGGCTCAAAAACATTTAGGAAAAAGAAAATTTTAAAGGACACAACCGATGCACATCTTATCCACTTTCAGATGGACTTTTGAAAAGAAAAACATTACTGGAACATTATAAGAAAATAAAAAAAGGGGAAATCATTTTTTTTTAATTTACTGAATGAAGAATACTTCTATATGTTTATTTTTAAAAATGTACTGAAAAAAAATAAGATCCATTGAAAACATCGCATTCACTCACGACGAGATTTAAGGAGCGTGTAAACAATGTACTGAAGCCCTTATAAAAGGAACAGAAAAACTAAATTTACGTGCGAAGAATGTAATAAACATATTGTATTTCCTGAGTTTCCTCCTTTTTAACTTTTGTATGCAAATTTTGCGGTAAAAACAGAATGAAAACACCCTGAGGTATGAAATATCCTGCACGAGAACTTTCGGTCGTATTTTTATCGGGAGTGATGCCGTGTTGCATAATTATTACTGCAGATATTAATTTTTGATTAGTGACACTCGCCTCAATTCCTTGGAATGGTACCTCAAGCGCACCTCATCTTGTTTTTTGGTAAACGAATAATTCAAATATAAATTTTACATTTACTATTTAAGCAAACGTGAACACGTTGAATCGTTATTTTACTCCATACACTCGATTCATTTAACTTGAAATAATAGCATACATTCACATAAGGCATGGTTATTTGACATAAAGAGGTCTCACATGAAACAATTGACTGAAAGTAATCTTCCTTAGAGGATTAGTATAACATAAAAGGATCTCGTTACAGGCTAAATAATGAAAATTGATAAAAAAAATTAAAACAAATTTGTTTGTTTGCCGAACATTGGAAATTTAAAGAAGTTTTTGAAGGTGAATACAATTTTACATACTTTACTAATTTATATTGAATGCACATTATGTTACCTTGAAACGCAGTGTTATATCATTCTTAAGAAATAATAAATATCTTCCAAGATGAAACGACTATTCATGCCCTTTAAACGATTCCATTAAAAATCATTCTACCCGTCTATGCCTAACAAAGAATTCTCTCTCTCTCTCTCATCACAGAAGATTATTCTTCATTATAATTCCTCTAAACATTTATTTTTCCAGGATAAACTTATCAGCCAACACAGAGGCTTTATTTCTGTTCTTCGAAGAAAACAATAAGTGTATTGAAAGACTATTTCTTGGTTTCTCTAATGCGGAGAATACATGAAAAATATTCTTTTGAAATAATTATTTTCTGCGTTTATTAGTAACCCCCTTAATTGTTCAAAAAGACTTTGTATTTGTTAAATTAATAATTCTGTCTTTTTTCTTACGACACAATAATTAATTTTTGAGATTGCATATATGATTAAGATAAGATTTTTTTTTGTCTACGGTATGATTTTTTGAGACTGTCTAGGGAGTTATTTTAAGAAAAATTCTTGGAAGTTGGGACTATTCAGTGTAATTCTAAATAAAGAAATGTTGAAGAGATTAATAGCTATTAAGAAGCTAAATAATGATGTATTTAGTTTTTTAAAACAAATTTCTCACAAATGCATTTATTTGAAATTTTCTTTTCAGGTCTAAGAAGTAAATTTATATTCGTAAAATAAAACTAGATGTGAGCGTAGTAACTGTGGTTAATAGAGAAGCCAAATTTATTTCATGGATTACTAAAATAACTTAAACGATCTGAGACTTTTCAAGTTGAATGGTACCATCTCGAAAATATATGTAAAATAAACCCTTGTTGCCTTTCAAAAGTATCGTTTACTCGTGACAGTTCTGTTTTTAATGTGAAAAAAAGTATATTAAAATACGTATAGCAGATGCCAACTTAAGCACCATATCTTTATCAGTTTTATAACTTTATATATAAACAAAATAAATTTTTAGTAATTAGAAAAATCAGACTTACCTGAATTATTGAATTAAAGCAAACAATAATAATCAGGAAGATAAATTCCTACTGCTTAATGGGGTCGAATAATTACCAAAGGTTGCTGAGATCGTTTGCCGATTGTAAAGTGATAATCAAATAAACAATAACAGCTAATCCTATTACAGTTGTGGTTGAGTGCTAATGGTCAATATTTTGATGACATTCTAATTTTAATGTTCTTTAAAGTTATCTGTACTCTAAATATTTGTAATATATTATCTGGTATTTTGCTTTTTGTATAGTTTTTAAATATATACTTAGTTTTTTTTTGTTTATAGTGTTAGATTTCAGCTTAGTTTACACTTATCTTCTTAGAACTCAAATCTTGCGTTTTCGTAATCTTTATGTTTAGTAATTAGTTCGTCAACGACATTATGGAGCATTCAATTGAACAAAATCCTTTATACTTAAAAAGTAAGTATAAAGGGGGGAAAAGGGACAGCTCTTGGTGATGTCAATTTTTTTTGTCAACCGGATTTGATAGCCAAGCAACTTAATTCAGCGATAAGTGTTTTTGGTGAGCGGAATCGATAGGCAAGCAAAATAATTTAGCGATAGGAATTCCGAGAATTTACAAATGGTAATTTTGTGAAACAATTAAAGAAATTTTAATGTGCGATTAAAAATATTTATAAAAATATGAGCAATGCATACAAAAATAAATTGTATATTTTTTAAGTTAAAGGAAAGATAGGACTTCATTTTGTTATATGATAGTAAATGCAAATCCGAAAAAAGCCTCCAAAATATCAGTCGAATGAAACATGTGGTAAATTTGTCTAGAGTACTATCCTGTGATTATAGCGTCAGATGAATTGGATATTTTTAAGTAGTTAAATATAAAATAATTCAAAATAAATAAAATGAATTTAAATAGAACTAAATATTTTTTACAATACGACTTAATTACAATAATGTACTGATCATGACTAAAATGCAGATTAACCAAAAGAGTAATATTTCTTTTAAAATAAAAATTACATTGATTTAAAAGTAGAATAAATTTATATTGTACTTTAAATTCAAAATAAATATTTCCTCAATTTTCAGGAAATATCTTGTTTAACCTTATAAGTAGAATTTCAAAATTAAATGTTTCGAAGCATTCAACAAAAAGAAAAGTATAAATAAAACCATACATGAATGAACCACAGGAAAGAATAAAACGACGTAACATACCGGACCAATTATAAGTCTATAATAAAAATGTAAATAGTTAGTAGAAATACTTTAGCCAAAGGAAAAATAAATTTGTCCTCTCTTTAAAACGATGCAACATATTTAGGAGCAGTATACAAAAGCACCAGTACTTCTTATTAAAAGGAAAAACATAATTATCTTTAAAACAAATCCTTACAGCAGGAAATAAGTAAAACGAGAAATAATATAGTTTTCTTTTCTTTTATTTTTTTAATAAAAAATTATATGGATTTATTAAAATAAATATGTATTCTGTAAACGTATGATATTCTAGCGTAATTATACAAAAAAATTAAAAAACTTCTTTAAAATAAATGGATTGTACCATGCAATGAGAAAAAAGCTATTTTGTAAGCATTAAAATCACAAGTCAGGCTATCTACAAAACACAAAATCGCATTGCTTTGATTACGTATAAAAAAGAATATACTGATTTCTGATAAAAAATAAGTGAATAGTCAAAATAAAAATGAAACCTACACGCATGAAAAAAGAGTGAAATTAATCAGTTAATTTTTCTCCAGAGTTCAGTGCGTTTGAAAAATGTAAATATTTTATTGCAATGAATATATATATATATACATATATATATATATATATATATATATATATATATATATATATATATATATATATATATATATATATATATATATACATATACATATATATGTAATGTAGCTCATAATAAATATAAATATCAACATATGGTAAAATATATATGTAAATATTTAACAATATGTGTTATACCAAATAATAATAAATCTATGTAATCAAAGAACTAATTTGAAATATGTGTCAAAACGTTTTGGATGTGACAATTAAGATAGACACTAAAATAAGTAGCATGTGGGATAACGGAAAAAAGGAAAAATGAAATAATTTTTCCTATGCTACATTTTTTTTGAATTTAGGGAATCCACATATGTATAAGTCAACTTCACTATCTTAACTTTGAAAAAGTTTTAAATAAGTATCCTTGGCTTATCCAGGAACATATATGATATTAAACTAAAATCTTTAAAAAATATAAGAGAATATATATATATATATATATATATATATATATATATATATATATATATATATATATATATATATAAATACATATATATATAAATATATATATAAACATATATATATATACATATATATATACATATATATATATATATATATATATATATATATATATATATATATATATATATATATATATATATATATTATAGCATTCAAATATGTTTGTTTATTAACAAATTATCTTTATAGAAATATTCTAATATTCCTAGCAGGTATTTCTGAAAGCAAAAGCAAATACGTTTTTTCAGTCACGTAGATCAATTCAATATTAACTATCAAATAAAACCATTATTTTTATTCAATGATAATGTGGAGAAACTTTACAACTGCAACGAAATATTTTTCCTGTCGAGAAATTCTGTAATACACACGATGATTACGGACTTGTTATCTTTAAGGTGCTTTTAATTAGCAACAAGGGCTGGAATAATCCGTGCAAGTCTTGTCCTTTTTTCAGTAGTGGTGTCTGGGGAATAGAACAAGTGTATTGAGATTGACATAAGCATTATTTACTTAGCGATAAAGACGAATCCGACCTTTCTTTTGGCAGCGGTTTTTTCCTCACCTTTTTGACAAATATATTCTTTTATTTATTGTAAAAGAAATTCTTTAATCTGGATAGTAGCAAATACCACGGAATACCATGATAAAAGGTAAAAACATTGTGTCTTTGATGTAAGTTCTACTTAGCCTTATAAAGTAAGTTATTAAAGATTATACTCGTATTTTTAAGTATTTTCATTGATGAGAGTATCAGACATTGAATAGGCAGAAAGCTCTTACTTAGCTTTAAAAATATCCAGTAATTACATTTATTTATCTTTTTTTTTCTGGATTAGTTTTCTTGATCTATCGGTCACTTCATGTGTAAAATATTCACAATGTAATAATATTTTTTTTAAGGAAAGAGATAAGACTCTCTTTAAGATTAGTTGCACGTTTTAATTTTTAAAATAATTTTTCATATAAAATATATTTTTTTCAAAACTTTGGGACTGCATTTAAAAAAGAAAAGTAGTGCACTTGTTTTAATCAGGAATTTACCTTAAATAGTACAATTTAATGTATCTCTTTCAGGAAATAATTCTTGTTTCTAAAGTGATTAAATAAATCTGGAATTCTTAGTGTAAAATTATCTACAAAGAAATACGAGAATAGAAGAAAGATGATATTATGCTGTGTTGTAATATTTACTTTGATTGTAGTCTTTAAACATAACACAGGATTGGTCACACGGATCCCGGAGTCACCCCAGGTGTGAATTTTTTTTAATTCTGAAAGAACTGTATATTTGTTACTAATGACCTTTTCAGTATTCTCCTATATGATAGTCTTCATGGGAGCTAAAAGGTATTTTTCACATAAATCTCTCTTTTTGGGAAAGGTAAACGTCTCTTACAATCTTAAGGTACCTAGACTGACTGAGAATCCCACGCATCCACTTTTATTGAAAAATATTTTCTATAAATAAACTACATTTTTCCATTCTGAATGAATAAGTGGTTTCGATTGCTTTGTTCAACGACTCATTATGGTTTACAAATGTAATTAAACAGAATATTAAGAAAAATAAATGGGCATCGAATGAAATTGAAATTGATCGATAAAGAAAGAACTTGATGAAAAAGGGATACTAATCATTATAGCGAAAGTGAAGATGGGAAAACCGATGGACATGAAACGTTTGAGTTGAAAGGAAATTTTCAAATGCTACCGAAAAAACTCCATCAAGAAAGATATAAAGCCACAAGTGTACAACAAGACAAACTACACCCTGTCAAAAAACACAAGCAAGAAAAATTAACGTTCTGTTTGTCGATCATCAAAAGAAAATAAAATTACAATAATTTGAAAAAAAAATACGGCAGTTTGCCTGCTAATACAATTCTTCTAATGTTTTCGAAAAGAGTCTGTGATTTGTGTTATTCATAAAAGTCAAGCATATTTGAAACATTTTAATTCAGTTTGATTGAATTTTTTCTCAAATTATCAAATCAATGATGTAATTCAAAAGTTTCGAAAAATGGAGAAATTACATTATTTTCTAAGTTTTTGTTGAGCCATGTAACATTAATGTTCTAAATATAAAAGTTGGGATACAAGAAGCAAAACAAATATCGGCATCAACAGTTGAATAACTGTGCATATCGCCTGCCCTTTAAAGTGGTTAGTGACGATGACTGTTGGGTATAGGTTCGAATCCTGGCGTAGACAAGGATGTTGATATTTGTAAATGAAGATCATTTGTGTGGCATGGGGGTACTCTGAATAGCAGTCGCCAAGTCGAAAGTCCTCTCGTGAGGTTGTTGGAAAGAGAAGAGAGGTGGGAGGCCCCCTAACCACCCCCCAGTGTGTTCTCCCTCAAAATTGGTGTGGAATCGAGTAAAATAGTACGGTCACCTTCATGGGGCTCAAAGATAAGGCTTTCGACAGGCGTAAAAATCTAGTCCTTAGCCACGATGAATTTCGTGAGCATCAATCTTACTCCTTCAGGTAGGTGACATTAGTAACAATAACAATACCTATGACTGTTAAGTGTTTTACTGTAATTGCAAGATAAGTTACAAGTGGATTGTTAAAGTTGGTGTGCGCAAAATATGCTTCTATACTCTACAATCTTTATGAGATATTTTAGGGTTTATCTGAAAATTTTCAATTACTTTCTTAAGATTCTTACTGCTAAAATACTTCATTCAATTCATCTGACATAAATTTCACAAAGCCGTATATTTAACCATATATTTCGTATGATTAAAATTACATCATGAGTCTCTGAATCTATCAATTCGTCATTTGATTTGTGCTTGCGATACCATACACTACATCGATTAATGAGGCATATGCTAAGTAAATGATTCGTTTCGTATCTCACGGGTCATAGAGCCAGCTGGAGATCAAGTACCTCCATAAATGGACAGAACTTGATTAGCAACCCGAATATCAAGGAAGCTTTGCTATGGCTTTGAAATGGCCAATTATATGACTCTGTAGGTTACAGACATTAATCTGTAAGAAAGAAATCAACGTTTCAAATAATTCATTATTCAGTTACTCCTATGAAAAACCTAATTTATATGTATAAATAACAAAACATGGTATGTATTAAATGATTATTGTTCTCTATTATTTTTTTATTTTTTGGCCAAGGCTTCAAAAATTTTTGCTAAAAACCAAATTACATTTCAATCAAATATTAAAGGAGGAAATCAGAGCAGGAAAATTATATACGTTTTGAACTGCAATATTAAAAAAAAATACTTGTTTATAAAAAATTTAAATATTAGTTTGTCAATGAGTTGGAAATTATCTTAACTTTTTTAAATATAGAACAACTATTTCGACAACAAAAATAGCTGTACTCTTGAGTGGTTGTTTACTAACAACGCATTTTAAAAGTACCATAGAGTTTGGTGCGTTGAACCTCAACCTTTTGAGCCGATGCCAAGAGACTAAATTGAAACTTGAGTAACACCACAGTCTTTAGACTTTCATACCTGGCAATATGAGGACTTTGGCAATGTATATCAGAATTTCTTTATATTACCGATCATACTAATCAAAGATGTGGTCAGAAAGACTCGAAACCCTTTCTACCCAACCAAATCCATTCAGCAACCGCATTCTCCTACGACTTATGAATATATGGTATGAAAAGAAATAACACCTGTAAGTATTGATGGGAGGCCAGAATTGTCCTATTTTAGAATTCGCCCCTGAGATGGTTTAGAATTTGTATGTGAGTCCCCCGGACTGGATGTGGTGAAATTTCTTTTGGTGGGGTGCGTCAAGAAAGTTCCCGCGTTAAAAAAATGTTCACTAAACCCATAAATTATGGGATGGTGTAACACTTGGCCGGCCTCGGGACCAATCAGAGAAATTATACTGGACAAGACAAAGAGTCCTGTCCTAGGATTTTTGGGTAAAAGTTGCCGAATATAAATGGGACGCACCCCGATTTTAGGGACAGAGAAAGTCCTATCTCGTGCTGATAGCTGTCCATGTAATTCTGGCCTCCCATCAGTATTTCCCAGACACTTCCCTGTAATTCGGAAAATATTGTCCAGCTACACAATTTCAATCATATTTTGATAAATTTTCTTATTCTTTTTTTTACATCACTACTATTTTGGTTTAGTTATTTCATGTATAAGCTGCCATCAGTATATGTAAATACTCCTTCCAATATTCTTCGAAAATCTTTAAATAACTTAAGCTTTGATAGCCTTTAAAACATCAATTGCAGGAGTAAGAGCACAATTAGTTTTATAATTAGAGGATACATCTGGTGTTTAATCTCAAACAAAAGTAAAACGAATGATTATTTGCCTGAAATTCTCGATGCTTTTAAATATTGAAGATAACTCATTCTTTGAATGGGGATTTTTGAAGGTGACTAAAGCCCGTACGACCAATGGGATCCTGAATTGAATGTCATCCATGCAGAAGTGTCATCCTTCGTCACGTAGACTCAAGAAGTTTGAGCGTCATCTGCAAGAAAACTGATGCTTGCCTCGTTTCTTGGTTATCAAAGCCAAATATCTTTGACTGGTCGACGTATTCTGTTGGACGTAGAAGTGCAACAGGAAGTTTCGGACTTCTTAAAGCACCAGAAAGAGTTTTACTAGATGATATATTCATACTTATAAAGCAGAGATAAAAGCCAAAAAAATCCCGAGAGGAGGATGCCATTTAAGCATAATATCTAATAAATCCTGGAAACAAAGCAATTTACACTATTTTAGAGTTTTTAATACTATTTTGAACATAGGTAATGTGCCTACAATATGTCATAAAGCCTAATGGGTTTTTTTTTAAATTTTTATTTGCATTTCACTCAAGAATGAATAAAAAGAAAGAAATAGCTAATAAAAAAGGAAATTTAAGTAGCACTTTATAACTTTAATTAATTATTTTTATTTAAAGAAAATTTATAATTTACTTGGAAAAGATTCATAGGTAACTTTTTTTTCAAAACATTTCTTTAAAATTGAATTGTTTCCTATCTAGAGTCCTTTAGGGTTTTTTTTTTTAAAAATACAAATTCTTTAAAAGTTTTTACAGAATTTTCTGAATTTAAATAAAATGCAATTGTTAAAATTGTTTTAAATGCCATTTCGAAATGAATTGAACTGACATTATTTGAGTGGAATAAAAAATCTGTAATGTAATATATACTATTTGCTTATTTGATATAACATTAGGAATGTTTTAAATATAATGTATTAAATCTCCAATTGCATGTCAAATAAATACATTATGGTATTAATCAAATGTCTTACAGCTTTATTTGTTAATAAACAAGCTTTATTTATAAGTCACAAATTTAAATTAATATAGAGAACTTTAAATTTCACTAAATATTGCTCAAATATTTGAATTAATTACATTAAATGAGTTTCTAGATCATTAAATTTTTAAAGGAATGTGTTGGTTTACAACCATCGTTTACTGTTCTTGCAATATTTACAATCGAGTGATCTTAAAACGTGCGCTAGATTATATCTCTCTACGGTTCTTTCGTATCATTAATTGTATTTTCAGAAAAGTCTGGAGATCTGGAAGCTATTTATTGCAGATGACTGTTTTGTAAGCGTCCATTATTTGTCTTCTTCGTAGAGGTCTGTTAATCTAGAAATTAGCATAGTCATTTTCGAAATAATAATGACAAGTAATGTTATAGTATCTCATAAAAATAAAATGGAGATTTTCTTAAAAAAGACAATTTAATTCAATCTTTGAAAGATTTTTATTAGTTATAAGACCATTTAAAATGGATTTTTGTTTTAAAACTGAATCGTATAATTGTTATTATAAATTCACGCATCATAATTCTATGCTAGCAATATACTTCAACATCACTTAAAATTCCTATTTACTGTAATACATTAATATTATATATTCTTATACTTCAAAGTTTCCCAATTTGAAATTTTATTTATACTAATCTCAGTATTTCTATTTTTGCACGCACCGGGTTAAACATAGTTAGCTAAATGCTGGGAAAATAATCCAAAATCAGGTATTGAATATCAAAGTTTCCATTCAAATAAATTAAACGTTTCCTTCAAAGTAAACGTAATTCATGTTTTGTTAAATGAATTGTTTCGGGTGTCAAATTAAATGTTTTACCGTGTGCCGCATGAAATTTATTTGAAGTACCAGGTTTCATTGAAAATGGCATACTTTTTGATCATGAATTAGAGTTAAAAGAACAATCGTGAATAACTTTAATATCACTGAACTAAGTTAAGTCACATATTCTTGAAACAATAAAACAAAGAAAGAAAAAAATGTTTTTTATTTTGCTCTTTTTAAATCATTTATTTTATTAATCGTGAATCTTTAATTTATATATTGATATCTCGTGTGTGTGAATTATATCATATGATGTATTGTGTTGTATATTGCCACAGTAAAATATGATTTTCGATGAATAAAACTTTGAAAGAGTCAGCGAGTTTAAATAATTATCGAGGTACGAGAAAGCCAGCACCATATTTTTTTTCTTTGCTGCCACAATAAATACAGGCAATTGGTGGCCTGCTGAATTCTTCTTGTCTTTCGGATTTATCGCAATTTTAGATTTATCAAATATTTTACTTCAACTAAAAGCGATTTCTGATTCAAATACTTCGTTACATGCACTTTTAATATTTTGCTAAAAATAATCATACTCTTTTACCTGAAAATTTAAGCAATCAACGTTTAAAAAGGGAAACATTTAATGTTGTATGGTTCTTAAGGAGACGGCCAACGACAGGCGTTCATTTAGAAGTTCAACCTGTCTTTGGAAACTTTCCTTCATTACCTCCCTGAAGGACAAGACTGCAACAGTAACATTTAATGTTTCAAGGGATTTTTACTTTAAAATAAAGCAACTTTAAGGACAATTAGAATAATACATTTTGCTATTGACATTTTTGGCACTTGATAAGGCGACTTTTGTGTAAATATTAATGAAAAATGACTTTACACTGTGAAATTTGCAGAAAAAGAAAAAAATCTCAACCATATTTTTTTTTTCCTAAAGAACATGAGTTGAATCTTAAAAACCATTAGGTAGCTCTGTTGCAGTGAGCCTTTTTCATTTAGAAGAAATCTTGGGACAAGAGTCAATTAATGTATGTTTTCTTCGATTGAAAATACGCTTATTAGTAAAATATCTGGTGTGAAATGGTCTCACGTTGAAATGCTTAACTTGCGAACTAATTACAATTTGAAAAATACAAATACTTTTGAACCATTCTTTTCCTATTGAATTGTTCTTCATCGTTGAAATATATTCAAAATCGAATTGTAGTTGAAGCTTTAATTAAATCAATTTTCTTTCATCAAACTGAAATTCGAAACCGAAACAATTAGGCTAAGAATACAATTTCTTACAGTCTAACGGTAGTGCTACTGCATCATGCTTCATGAAAATACCTTAAAATAAAACTCCTAAGACACTCTGTAACGTCTTACGCGTCTTTTCTTTAACAAGTCATTTGGGTTCATTGGGCCAGAATTAATGACAACTCTTTTCCAACCAAATCCAAGAAACGAGATGTGAAGAAGAGATGCAAATAAAAGGACTTTAAATATAGGATCTTAGAGTAAGCGGGATGGAAATGTAAAGGAATGTTAGACAATTGATGTGCGTTGTGGCAGTTAATGATTATTGCAGTTCGTGGTGTAAGATTGATTAAGTTCTACTTGTCGTGGATAAACACATATTGGTGTTCGACTAAAAGTTAACCGTCAAGATGCATACCATTGCAGATAAAGACAAGTAGCATTACGGAATAATGCTACTAATAAGGAATAATGCGGAATAATAAGGTATAACAATTTATTAGAATTGAGGATTAGGCGGTTCGATTATTGAGATTGGTCTGAATTAGATTTGATCATATTATAAATATGAATATATATATTGTGTGTTGCGTATTGCGTCATCGTAGATCCTCTCATATTCATTATTATAATTATATTTGTTAAAAGTTTAAGTTAAATATCTTAATAAAGTCATATTAAGATAATGTTTGATCCGAGTTCTTTCGCTAACCCTACACATCTAGCTCACGCTGATACTTCGAGGGATGTACTTCTAAAAGGAGGTCCATCACAATGGTGCCCAACTAGGTTTAATCTATATGACCCCGAGATGAGAAACGCGTGAGGATTTAATGTTTGGCCAGAAGTATATTTTTCTGGGTCGGAGAACGTCACCAAATTTTTAGAGGGTATAGATAACCAAATTAAATTACTTGAAATACCCAGTGACTTATCGTGTGCTTATTTGAAAGGTCACCTCCTGGGTAGAGCCCTAGATTGGTACCAAATATTCGGATCAGAGCTAGTACAAAATACCGCCACGGATTTCGCACAGCTAAAAGCAGCATTGTCGAAAGCAATTCCTGCCATCCAAAGTAAAAAGGACTTATAAACGCGTTTTTACGCGTCTCAGCAAAGACAGAACCAGGAGCCGACAGATTTTGTTTACGATTTGCTTAAGTTAAACAAGAAATTAGAAGTGGGGATGTCTGAGAAAGCCCTTGTAGATCATATTTTCGTTAGACTTGAGCCGCAAGTACAAGAATACGTGGAAGTGCGTAATCCACAAACTGCGATCCAATTATTAGAAGTATTAGCTAAGTTTGATTAAAGATATTCGTGCAAGGCAACATTGGGCTCGAGAAATAGTAATAACGTGGGAGGATGAGGTTGGAATGAGCGTAGGATGTCTAACGTTGGTAATAGTCGAGGAAATTGGAGAAATTTTGAAGTGGTGCGTAGACCGAATAATGGTAGAAATGATTATAAGGGTAACTATCAGAACAACCGTCAAGGAAATCAGTAGTTCGAGAGCAGGAATAGGTTTCAAATCGATAATCGCAGATTTAACGATAGGTTATATCACTTTAGAAATCGAGGTCAAAATGACGATTTTAGTAGAGGGGACCAAAGAAATAGGGGTTCGAGTGAAAATTTTAGTCGAGATAGTAGAAAGCAAATGGGACGATTAAATGTTTTGAAAGTGAGTGAGATATTAAAGGTGATCAGATGCAGTCGATAAATCAGTCACCGATTAAACTTTCAGCAATATGTATGTCTCCGGTAGAAGTTCCGTATGTTCCTATTTTATTAGACGAAACTTTTACGAAAGCGTTATGGGACACTGGATCGGAGAAGTCATTTATATCGGAAGTGACATACAAAAAATATTTTTTTTATAAACAAGTCAAGAAATCGAGTACTCAGGTTATCACGGCACAGGGAGTTAAATGTCGAAATATGGGAGTTGTGGAATTAAATATTCGAATAAGGGATTTTGAAAAGCCTTGGTTGTTCCATGTGTTAGCAGATTTAGAATACCCATGTATTCTCGGGACATACTTCATAGGTGGATGAAAGATCATTTTGGACTTTGATAGAAAATCTTTGGCGATTCCAGATTCGCAGATTAATAAAGTGGTTAAAACAGTTGAAACAGAAAAAGTAGAAATAAATCTTTCTAAGACAAAATTAGAAGAAATACAGAAACGGGAATTACAAGATTTGTTTAATAGTTTTCAAGGATTGTTTTCAGATAAACCAGGGCTTACGCATGTTTTATGTCATGAGATTGACACGGGAGATGGCTTTGGCTTAGAGGCATAATAATTAGTGGCTTAGAGGCAACTTTTCCCCAGAGTTAATAAGGCAATGTTTACATTTCTATCTGTCAAAATTGGCGTGGTTCATAAGTTGATTATTTTTTAAAAATCATTTAAAATATTTCTAATTCATATATAGGCTTGTATGTTATATCATTGGAAAGGTTCTGATTAGGAGATTTTAGAAGTATCAACAACTCAAAATAGATTTTCAAAAGTGTTTTACTCTACTGATCAGTCTTAATCACAGCGTTGAAAACACTTATGTCTGTTATGCAGCGTTAAAGGTAGACGTAACCATAGTTTCCGAGCTGAGACTCCATGCTGCTGCAAGCATCGTAGAACTGATCATGCAGACACTTGCTGTCTTGGAAATAACCCAAATTCTTGATTCGGGGCTCGTGATATGACTGCACGATCTAACATGGCCATACCGGCAACATCTCTGTCTTTTCTACTGTTAGTGATAAGGGGTCATTGAGATCCACCATGGCGTTCCGTATTACCATCCAGAACCCACTGATTCCAGATTATGTTAACAGTCTTTAGATGCTGGCAGCAATTCTGCGATTCGATAAACCGCAATCGCGGTACGCTATAATTTGACTTTTATAAAACTCAGCAATGCACTGGTACGCATTTCTATTTCTTACAGGAGGCATCACGGCAACTTTTCACTAGGCAACAACGTTCAAATGCAATTTGTGTATGAAAAACCTGCCGGACAATTTCCTCACTTAAGCACATTGTAAGTGTTGCTACCGGTGCCTGCTTTGTTTGAATTCATTGAAAAGCTAATCATTGTTATATCATAGCATCTTCTGCCTGTAGTTTGAATTTAACGTCTGAAGCATGCCACCTTCTTGGTGTACGAATTTTAATGCTCAGTAGTGTATATTACGCAAACGAGTACATTTTTTTATTCTGGGATCTTAGGGGTGTGTTAAATTTCTCTAGAGGTCTGAAGATATGAACGATTTTCAAACAGGTATAATTCTTTTAAATTTAAATTAAATGATTAGAATATTTTACACATTTTCAAAAGAGTGGAGCTTCAGAAAAGTATAAAATGCTGAAAATATAATAATAATTAAAAATTATAATCATATGAAAATTCTATAATAATTATTAAGTATTTTTTGCGTTGTGCACGCTATTTTCTAAAATAGTAGCCTCTGGTGTATAAAACTTTATAGAATTATGAAATGCATCATACCCTTTAAACCGTACCTAATTTTATTATTATAATTCTTTTGTATTTCAAAATATCTGTAAAATATTGCAATTTTTTAAAAAATGTATTTTTTATTCATTAAAATATGTAAGTTATTATTCTATTTATATAAAAGTAGCTACAGTGTGATAAGAGAATGCATTTATCTTTATAAATCAACTTATAGCTAGTAATTAAATCTACTATTTTAGAAAATAGCATGCGCGACGTAAAAAACTTCATAAATATTTCTTATAGAAAAATTTCTTATTTTAATATGCTTGTAATTTTTAAAATTATGATTATATTTTAAATATTTTATAGTTTTCTGAAGCCCCATACCTTCATAATTAAAGTGTAAAATATTCGAGTTATTTAATTTAAATTTTAAAGAATTAGACCTGTTTGAAAATTGTTTATATTTTCAGACATCTAGAGAAATTTAACACCCCTGAGACTCCTTATGTCAGAAGTTTTGTTTTGTTTCCTTTCAGAAAATCATTAGAAAACTAATTTTCGATATGCTCGCCTCCATCCCCTGAACTTTGAGATATCATAAACTCCTAGGGGCAAACCCCACAGTTAGAGAGACGCTGAAATAAACAAATAAAGTACTAAAAAAGAAAATAAATTACTTTAAACACAAAATTAAAACTACATTAATTGTTCAATGCTAAAAAGAAATTAAAGCAATAACTAGTTGGAGAATTATGTAAATAATTTAAAGTGTGCTGCAGTAGCTTAAAAAGCAAACAAAACGCGAGAGAAACAGGTAGAAAGTTTTAGGGTTGTAAAAAGAGAAGGATTAGTAAGGTATCCTGACAGCGTATCTCCCATGTATATCAAAGACAGTAAACTCTCTTGGGAAAAGGGAAATAATAACTGTGTATCTCGCCATCGTGATACCCTGCACTTACTTGTAAAATATAATTAAATAATACAAGTTCATACAAGTTCAAAATATTTTTTAAAAGGTGCAAGTGAGCACATTACATTTAAGAAAAATCCCACATTGGAAAATTTTCATGTTTTTTAATATCAAATACACACATACACAGAATATAACATATCTAAAGGCCGTATCACACGTACATTTTCCATGCAACTGTTTCGTCCAATTTTTGGCCTAATCTGAGAGGAAAGGTTGCCGTAAAAAAAATGACATGCTGACGTCAGCGCTCTATCTCCACATTCAAAAATTACTCGCCGATTTTTCTGCTTCGGAAAACGAACATTCAAAATCATTTATTTTATTTAGTTTGCCCTTTTTTTTTGATGGACGTAATCAGAAATTGAGCACCATCCTGTTTAAAATATTATACGCCGCTAAAATATTATATACCATTAAAATATTATACGGCATATCTGATGTGTTAAATGAAACCGAAGCCGCCATCTTATTTATGACGTGGGGTGCCAAAGAACCCTATTGTCTAAAATCTCAGGCAAATTTTATTTGGAACAATTTTATGAGCTCACTAGCAAAAAGTTGTTTGAAAGCCGTTGCTATAGCAATTGAGTAAAAATTGCATGAATTAGAGGAACAATTGCTTGAGGCGTGTACGTGTGATACGGCCTTAATATTGTTTTCTACTGAATGTAAGTAATATTTTTCAGTTGAAAAAAATGTAATACATGTTTGGTGTCCAACTAAATTTAAATGATTGTTACCTAATTATCATTACCCACCCACTTAGCAGGGTATTTCATGATGTTTTTTAACTAAAGATTGTTTTTTTCTAAGTTGATGATATCTAAGTCCTAGCATTAAGCATTCAATTGAATTGAAATGCATTCCTATAGTCCTCTCATCTTGTTTTAAAAAAGACAGGAATTGAATTTCTGAAACGGATGGTGTTTACATCACTACAATTATATACTAACCATTCTATTCTACAACTCTATACTAACTTGATTCTAACTATATTTACATCACTACAATCACCATTTTGGAGTTGAACATTCCATTCTTAGCGTATCTATACTCAAAAATAAAATGTTAGTCAAATTTAAAGGCTGCAGGCCATATAGTTTAAAAAAATGAATATTTTAATTTAAACTCCCTTCCCACAATATACAGTGAAACATCCATTTCATCTGACTTGCGCGGAGCCTGCTCTTAGTGGAATTGTTTTTTTTTTTTTAAAAAAAGAAACATGTTTATCAAATATCAAGCCTAGGCGTTAAGTAAAAAAATATATTTTGAACTTAAACTATCCCACAACCCTCCTTTGGAGACGATTTTCACAAAATTCCTTCTTTTTTTTCTTCTTTTTTTGTGGATATTTATTCAGGTAAAAATATATTCCTACAAAATATTTCAAGTTGGTAGGTTTGATATTTCCGGAGATACCGTGATGAGTGAGTGTGGTTAAGTCATTATTCTCCTATGTATATGTTGATTTAGAACCCAATGATTTTGTTTTTTTTTATATTTTAATGTTGAGCTACATGGTTGAATCGCATGGTTTCCGAAACACGCAGAAACATATATAAATTGTGTTTGAAAATTTGTAACTTACACAACTTAACAAGGCACCATAAACATTAACTTTTTAGAAATTAAAATTGATTGAAAATACTATCTAAATTTCTGTCCATTGTGATTTCGTTCTTGTATAAGAAGAATTTTTTAAACAATTTTCTTTTATAAAACGCAAATCAACTTAACTTAATTGTTAATTTACACTTTTATAGCATGGACTAAAATGGTAATTGTGAAACAGCAAACAAAGCACATTTTTACTCTATAACAGCAAATTATTTTTTTAATAATTATAACGCTAAATAAATAATACAAGACTCAAATTCCAATAATGAATTCAATTATTTTTCCATTAATTCGCATACTTTGAAAACATGTTTATGTTTTAAAAAATTTTAATGCTCGAAAAATAATAATGGTTTGAATTGTATTATTGTTTTCATGGAATGACTGCTTAGACTGTAAATACATTGGAAAGAAGAAGCTTATATATCTTATTTTGCAAAACTGAATGTTTACACGAGAAAATCGGCCTTATTGCAAAAGTAAGCAAAAAAAAGCATGCGCTTTTATTCAGATTAAGAGATTATTTTCAATTTTATAAAGAACAAACAAACACACAGTTCTTGGAAAACAGATTATTTTCTGCTTGAATTATGTAAAAACTCTTGGAGAGAAATTTACTTTCTGCTGCAGTTTTGAGATTCATTTTTTTTATAAATACATTATTTATATACTATAAAAATATTTCTATTGTCAAGATTCTGTTACAGAATATTTTGAAACCTTTATTTTTTTTTATCATGGATAACTTATTATAGAAGAAAAGGAAAAATTTTTAGTGTTTGTAAGCTGAAAGTTATTAAATGAATTGCGTGTATTAGATTAGAAATATTTCAATGACAAATAAACTTTTTATATGAAAATATTTGGAAAAAGCTATACACACTATTAAAAATTATGAATAAGATACGAACAGGTAATACCACTTTCACAGAGTTCATTCAGACGTATTGGCCTAGTGGTTATGGTCACAAACTGGAGGCAAATGTTTTCGAGTTTCAGTTGCGTGACCTTATGCCACAAAAGACTCGCCATGTAGAGGGGATGATGTACGTTAAATCTTTCTTGAATCGAATTCTTCACTTTGCCTTCTTGAAAAAGTTAGGAGAGTAGAATATCATTAAATATTTCATTCCCATCACTTGACTGACATTAATAATTTTAAGGTATGTCATCAATAGTTCTCATATTGCTTAAATGTTTCTCGTCTTATATTACTCTGTCTGTAAGACTTTAGACTAATTCCTGCTGAATTTTTTTAATGGATATCATCGGTTTTCCTAATTGTAAGGGAAAACTGAGGATGCGTCAAAATTTGAATTTACTTGCATTAAAATACACACAGATTATATTTCTTTCTGATTCTACACCAGTCTCTCTTTATCTTTACTTTTAAGAAATATTTAAGTTTCCTTAAATGAAATTGCATATATGACAGTTTTATTTAAATTAAAGCAAATTTATCTTTTTTGTATGTAAGATTTATAACATTTCGAAGGCTTTACACATGAAAAATTAATAAAAAGGAAATAAGATATTATTTCCCCATATTCATAAGGTTCATATTTATAAATTATGAATCTATATGTGAAAATGGTTGTAATTATTAAAGAAAAAAATTGTTCATAAAAATTACTTATTAAATTGCTTAAGATATTAATACAATCCGACACATTATAAGATCGCTTTCATTCATAGAATTTTAGCTTTAATATATAAAACATGGTTCTTTTTTATGTCTATACTTGTCTTTCATAAAATAGTGTAGTTAAATGTATTTCTAATATTCCTGGAGTTGCCGTGAACGTTGAATTGATGCACGTTAAATCTTTCGAGGTTCAAATATATCAGGTTAACGTGATACGGAAAATTCGAAATGGGGTTTGCCACTTGACTGCTGCACAAATTAAGAGGTACGTTGTCAATGTTCCTGACATTGTTCCTAAAGAAATCAATCAATCAAATGTTTCTTTTCTTTGCCACCTTCCGAATGGCTTTTGAAAATACGTAAACTCTGTAAAACAGTTGGAAATGTTGTAATGGGAAAAACAGCTGTGGAACTATAATTTTTAAATAAAGTGAGTGATTTAGACCACAAAATCCCTTTTAATGGATAAAAAAAATACCAGGATAAATTTTTAATGATGCCTTTTTTATATGCGAACACTTGCATCATTAAGGTTTTTAACTTAATAACCATGAAGATTAAGACACGTAATTATATGCTACCACCGGTTTCTAAAGTCTTTGCTTATAGAAATCATCCATCATTTCTGACATCAAGCTTGATATGTTATGCAGTAATTGGCATTGTTACACTAACCACCGAATGCCTACATGTCTACCTTGTAGACATATGCCTACATGTCTACCTTGTAGACATATGTCTACCATCGTCTACATGTCTACCTTGTAGGCCCATGTCTACATATCTACCATCGTCTACATGTATACCTTTACACCTCCTCCCAACAACTACTTTCTGAATTCGGTGTGAGAGTACTTGATACTCATGAAAATGCAAAAATTATGGCACAATACGCACGGAACACTACTTTAATCCTGAGGGAAGTGAACAGATAACGATGATGTCTAATAGCGTATGTTTCCTCGAACTCTTTGCTTAACTTCCCACTGTAGATCACCCTGAATTTCAGATAGTGTTTCAGTTTGAATATCTCTGTGAAGTTTTTTTTTTTAATGTCTGAAGCCTACCTGTTGCTTAACCCTTTAACCGGTTTTCCCGTGTACCGTACGTGCTACCGGAATCTGGTTCCAACCTGTTTGCTCGCACACTGTAAAGGCACTATAAATTTCTTCTTTCTTTTTCTTGATTGGCATGCATTTTTAATTCTTGTAGTGATATTATTTAACTATAGTGTTTTTTAAAAGAAGGCATACGGTTTATCTATGGTACTCTGAAATACTTTTCTTTTAACATTTTTTTTCTCTTCTTTGTGGTAGAAGCGGGAATATTGATGAATAATTTAGATTTTTGAAACTTTTGTTCTACTTTATGCATTACTTGTGATTTCAAACTGCCATCGTTCTTCTTTGAAATTAAGGATAAAACAAAAAGAAACGACTTTCTTGTGAAATGATGCATTAAATTCGGATACAGAACTATCACACTGATTACCTGAAATATTCTTCGGAAGATTTGTTCAGTGACATGTATGTTTCTTGATAAGATTTGAAATAATAAAATAATACAAATCACACACAATATATATACAACAAAAATATATTTTTTAGATTTTTCTATGTAATGTAAAGATGGAAGGGGAAACGCACACATTGCTAGAATTTAGAATTAAACTTATAAAACGTTTTATTGAAAGTAATCATTCAGATAAGTCAATGTGCAGTTAATTGCTCGAAAAATTGAAAGATTACTCAAAATGAGGTGATACATTTCCTTTCTGATTGTAATGTAATATTTTGTATCACAGTATGCTTCAAATCATACGTAGACGTAGAAGAAAGTACACACACATGGCTAAAACCGTTTGAAAAAGTAATAATATGATTTTCATAAAAGATATATAAAACCTTTTTCAAAGCATGAAGAATGTATTTATTAAAAAACAAACATTAAAAGTCCTTTTTAGTTCCACAATTATAATATAAAAAAATGGCGTAAACCTTTTAAAATGAAATAGTTTTATTTTTTTATTCTATTAAGTATGGTGTTTGTTTACGGGAAATAAAAATGTATCTTTTTTAAGCATACTGGACAAAAATTGACCAAGAAAGCGTTAAGGTGTTTTGTGCGCGAGATGACAGAACAACGAATGCCTTTCTGCATAGTCGTATTCAAAATTGTTTCTTATTTAGGGAACGCACCAATTGTTTACTCGGTTCTAGCTGACGCAAACTTATGCATTTTTAATAAATTAGTTAGTATTACTGATTTAAAACGTGTCCGATTTTTCCTTAAAAAGTATTATAATTTTTAACAAATATGTAATAAAAATATAAAATAAAATTTAAATAAAATAAAAGTTTATGTTCCAGAAAATCAAAGTTAAATTTAAACTATAGCGATTTTTAAAATAAGAATTTTCATCCAAAAAACATTACATACAAGAGAAGGATATTTAATTTTTACCAAAACTCTTATATCTACTGACACTTATTTTTTTTTCTGATAAAACTTTGACTAAACAAATGGAGCTTAACGTTGTTCCACTTTATCTTAATCTTTCATTACATCAATTCATAAGCTAACTAATGTCACACCGTCATGAACTAGAATTAACAGCTCCTTTCCCTAAAATTTTCACAATCCCATATCTTTAGAAATCCTCACTTCGTAGCTCATCAGCGAAATCCCCTGGCATTAAAATAATAATCCGCGATCGCTCGAGGTTGTTAAAGTTAACGACTGAGGATCATGTTTCCCAACTCCAAAGGTTACAACAGGAAGCTATCTAAGTAATGATGCATGCTGTGCGTTTCAAAATCTGCACACAAACTGTTTGATAAAAAGAAAGTCATCAATTTTTGCAGCTAGGTTCAGATGCCATAAACCTGAAATTGTGCCGAGTCAAAGTTTAATTATCCTCAATACTTTTAATAATTGTTATACAAAGTAATCATCCTGTGGAGATTAATTTCAGATTTATAAAACGGGATGTTTTCTGCCAAATTTTCATTTAAATGTTTATTTCGGGTAGATCAAAGCTTAAAATGGATCAATCATTACAAAAATATATTCGTATCGACTCTTTGAATGAGTAACAAATTTAATCGAATTTATTATCGTAATTTTGGAATATTTTGAAAATTTATATATTTACACTTTTTTAAATCCAGGGTATTTAAATGAAATGTATTTAGATATTTTTTAACGTTTTTTCATAAAAACTAATATTAAAATATAATGTTACAAATATTAAAAAGAAGCAATACTTTTTGTACTCTTACTGAAATTTATATATACATACGTATATACGCATGTGTGTGTGTATAAATTCATTAAAGCAGTAATATATAGAGTTCTTGTTAAATACAAATGGCTAGGAGAGTTAGGTATTAAAAAATTATTATCAGGCTGTTGATAGCATGAATTAATGAAAGAAATCTACCAGTTTTTTTGGTAAAGATTTCGGACCTCGGTTTTCTAAGCCCTTTCATGTGGAGAAACAGTTTAAATTTGAGGGATCTTTTTAGGTTGTCGCTCTTCTTAGCGGTTGCAAAGGGGTCATTTTAAAAATTCATTTTGTCATCTAAAGAAGATCGTATTGATTGTATTAAACTGCTTTTTGAGTCAAAATGGACTGTGCCGCTGAAACTTTAAGAATAATTTCGAAATGATTGGATTTATAAGTTTTTTAGTGAACAATTTTCCAAAATTTAAAAGTAATTCTTCCAAATAACTGTTGAGAACAAAGCTAAAAAAATTATTTTAATCCCCCCTGTTAATAAAATATACTACCCTTCTTTCATCTAAAGAAATAAATAAAAATATATCTTATTGTTTCTTGATTTTTATGCGTACAAAAATTCCAAAATGTAACAAATACAGACGTTGTCCTGTACGCACATCTTAAATTTAAAAATTCCAAATTTTTATGAATAAGCTTTAACAATCTGGACCGTTTTGAGTAAAATTTGTATTAAAAAGTTATTACAATGTAATTATGTGCCAAGTTTCATACTTCTGGGTTGCTTAGAAGTGAAACACACACACAAACTATTTCCGATAAGAAATAATTTTAAATAAAAAAAAAAGTTTAATAATGTGTGTAATCACAATTAGCTACACAAATAGATTTGCAGGTTAGGATAATTGTTGTCAACGCACGTGTAAATTTAATAGAAAATCATGTAAAATACTCACTTCAATTGCATACTAAATTTGGAAAATGTATAGGTTTGTATGCACAATTCAAAACTCTTCAATCACTACTTACAACTGAATGTAATAATTTGATTAACGATCGATTTATTTCAATAAAATAATAACACGAAGCACCAAAATATTTTCTTGAAATGATCAGAGCACCAACTGTCGGGACCAACTTGAATTATATTAAAATATTTTTGAATATTCTATACTGCGATCGTAGCGCAGGCTGCCGCATCCAATGTAAAACATTCCAAGATCAACAATTTATAAATAAAAAAATAATTAAATAAACATTTCTAAACCGAATTATAAATCTAAACCATTCTCGAATCCACTGGAATAGGCAAACACTTTCATCAAAATCGGTCCAGCCGTTTAGGAGGAGTTCAGTTACATACACGCGCAGAAAAGAATTACACATATAAAGATTATTTGAAAAGATATTAATTAAAAACACTAAAAAGCGTGAATCGTCTACATTTTCGTAACAATTAAGACCGGGTTTGACCAGTTTGGCTGAAAATCAATTTTCAACGCCAACTTACGTCTTTTTCTACTCCTACTATTAGCTCACGATCTCTATACATATTTTATTTGTTTGTTTGTTTGTTTGTTTATATATTTATTTATCTTGGTGGATTTTTCAATCGTTAATAAAATACATTTTAAAGCGCTCAATTGAGCTGAAATGTAATGTACATGATTAGTTTGGATGACAATACAATAATTTTTAATTATAATTAATAAAAAATAATTGATTAAAACTAATTATTTAAAAAATTACAAATACAGTGACGTTGGCGACTTAGCGACTCTTTTAGGCGACTTATGTCAAAATTTGAAAAGTTTTTTTTCTCACGTGTTAAAGCATTCAGTTGAAAGGAAGTTTTATGTACACGATGGTTTTGGATGACAATACGATACTTCAATGGTAATTAATAAAAATTAATTACCACTTAATGTTGTGATTCTGTCATATGTATATACATATTTATATTGATTGCAACTATTTAACAAAAAGTAGCTAAAATAAATTTTTTCTTGGTTGATCTAAGTAGGAATTGAATTATACATTCTTTTATATTACTTGTTTATATAACAATAGCGTTGTTACAACAATGCAGGTGAATGTTGAGTTGTATTTTTGGAATGTTTTTAATTAATATCTTTTTAACTAATTGTGCGATATCCGACCAAATTGTGAATCTAAACCATTCTCGAATTTACTTGAACCCACACAAAAAAATTCATCGAAATCGGTCCAGCCGTTTAGAAGGAGTTTAATGACAAACACACGCACAGAAGATTTTTATATATATAAAGATATATATATATTTAAATGAAGAACAGTAGTTATAAGGATTTTGCCCAAAAGTTTACGCTGAATTATATAAAATCATTCAAAATTAAAAAGAAACATACTTTATAACTTTCCAAATTCTTAACATAGCTTAATAAAACTAATTTATTACTCATAGTATTTCAAAAAATATGCATCTAAATAATGATAAAACAATGAATAAATTAATTATTTGAATTTTAAGTGTGCTATAGCATCATACGTACTTTTTTTCATGCATTCCACTTCTTATTTTAAAAGAAGCTTTCACTTTGTACTTCTTAAAAAAATAATTAACATAAGAAACATGTTTTTTTCGCAACTGAACTGAACCAGCGTTTCTCAAACTTTGGTGCCGTACGCCCTAGGGGACGTGGTAACTATAAAAGGGGGCATTAGTCTATTAAAAAGTCGAAAACAAAAGATTATTTAAGAAAATTATTAATTTATGGAAAATAAAAAAAAAACAAAATACATTCTAACATAGTAAAAAAAAAATACGCATTCATGCTGACGTAATACACGTATAAATGTATCAGTGCTGCACAATGTATTTTATAATTAGTTTACCGATGCTAAGATAAGAACAATTTTAAAAATTTCCAGGTCTTAAAATCATTGGCTTTAAAAACCACATGGGCTTGTCATATAAGAATTATATCCAAAAATAAATATTTATTTTGATAATTTGTACGGTTTACAGTTAATTCCTTAATCGCTGATTAAAAGTTACGCAAATTGATGTGGTCGCGGTAGCCGAGTGGTATAGGTATCGGACTGTGGCTTGCCTTGTCACAGGTTCGAGCCCAGTACCACTAAAGACCCGCCGTGTAGGGCAGCGATGCACGTTAAATCTGTCGAGAGCTGAAACGTCCTCCCGTTGGTGTGGTGTGGTAGTTAGGAGAGGGTTTTGCCAGCTCAGGTGTCGTCCACGTCACTTGACCATGGTTCAAAATTACGTGGTCCGTCGCCAAAAGCCCTCGTGTAGCTGAACAGTGCGACGTTAATATTCAATCAATCAATCAATACGCAAATCGATCCCCATTGCCACCGTTTTATACGAAGGTGCGTGTACTGGATGTATTGAGGGAGGGAAGGGGGGAGAATAAAAATAAGCAAATCCTATTTTATTTCTAAGCAATTAATTTAGATAACTGTATAAATGCAGGTTTAACTGTGTGTAGATATACTAAAAATTTTTGGAGCCAAATTTAAACAAGTTTTAATTATTCGGATGTTATATTTAATATTCAGGGATTTTACTTATATTCAAGACTATTATTTACTTTAAATTTAGTTTTAATTAGTTATTAATGATTGTTTAAACTCGCTAAGGTTTATTAACGAGTTAAAAAAGTTTTGAAATATTTGAACTATTTGCGAAATAGTTCTAGTTAATTTTCTGCATATGAATTACTCTTTAATCCTAATTTTGAATGCATATTTTAAACTATTTAGTTCGAGAAGGTAAGATTTTTTATAAAAAATTCTTTTTTCTAAAATTTACATTTTTAAAATTGTGTAAATTTGCTGTATGTATGTGCTCTGTGTTTCTTAAATGCAATTGTGTATACTGAAGTGACATTTTTGAAATATTCTTAAGCAGATATCATAACAAAAAATGACAATTTTCAATACATTCATGGCAATCATATTTTCTCACTTAACTAAAAGTTTGGTTTTGAAAAGACTAATTAATATATTTGAAATGTTTCACTTCAGTATAAATATAAATGTATAATTAATACATATAGTCACAATCTTGAGTTTTTATGTTTAATAGTTTCTGAGATAAACATATGAGATGTGTGTGATACATCAAATGTCATGTTTGTTGTCTTTGCGAGAAGCTTGTTACATACATAAAAATACATAAATTCATGTTTGAAAACATAAAAACAGTTTTATTTTAGCTGTTTTCGAAATTATTTGTCTAGTTTAGAGAAACTTTTGAAGTTTAAAACTTAGAAACTGTCTGCAACAACAAAACTAATCAAAATTTGCCTAACGAAAACTTGCGAAAAATCGTATAATCAGGTATTTTATGTACCATCTCAAAACCATACCAAAACCATGTTGATGCATTTTCACATTATATTTATAATACTTTATTTTAAAATTTGATATTAGTAATGCATGAAAGCTACAAATTCTTCAAAAATGTGTACAGAATTTGAGAAAATTTATATATTTCTCGAAAATATCTCGTTAAAAAAAACGAAAAATGCTGTTCTGGCAATTTAAGACTTTTGTGTTTACTATTTTCTGCAAAATAAATTACAAGGATGCGAATATTTAATAAAATGGGACAAATACATGTTGCAATTCATTATTTTTGTGATAGAGTTGCACTTTATTTTAAAAATTCAATTTTCTCAAAAATTATGTTATAAAAATTGCATGTATCCTTATCTTAGAATATAATGTATGAATGTGCTTGAATTTTTCATCTCATGTTACTGAAATGTAACTATACATATTCAAGTGAGTTTTGGGGAGAATTTCCCAAAATATATAACTGAAGTCCATATATTGCGACAAAAAATGTGAACTTTTTTAAAAACTCATAGTGATATTTTCATGTCACATGTTACTGAGAATGCTAAACAATACTTTTAAAATATTTCACTTAATTGAAAATACGAATGTTTATTTATTGTTCAGACAAGTTTTTAAGCTTCAATACTCAAAAGCTTTTCAATAATAGGTAACTAATTACAACTCAAATGTGAAATGCTTTTTGTCGTTGCGAGAAGCTTGTTGCATGCATAAAAGTACACAAAATTCATATTTAAAAACATAAAGACAGTTTTATTTTTGAAATTTTTAGAAATATTTTGTACAGTTTAGAGAAAATTTTGATTTTGGAACTTTTAGAAATTGTGTTTGCATGTGAACATACAAATCCATAAAGAAACCTTTCGCAATGTCGTAAAATCAAATATTCCCAAATCATTATTTTTACATATTCATGCATGTCTACATTATATTTATGATGTTTTAAGGTCAAATTTGATATTTGTAATGTATCGAATCTAAAAATCCTTCACAGATTGATGCAGAATTTGAGAAAATAGATGCAAATGGTAAAAAAAATCTCGTTGAGCAAGAACGAAAAATAGTATATAGGTATTTTCTGAACTTTTAAAGACTTTTTGTTTCCTATTTTATGCTTTAAATATTAAGAAGACACTATTGTTTAATAAAATAGAGCAAATGCATGTTGTAATTCATTATATTTGAGATGAAGTGACTTTTTACATTAAAAATGCTATTTTCTCAAAATGATGGTTTTCAAACTGCGTGTACCTTTTTCTCAGAATCTACAAAATGAATATACACGCAATTTTTACTGCACATAAAGAATATGCAACTATATATCATGGAGCTACTTTTTTGGTGATTTTCCCAAAATATTTTGCTGAAAAGCAGTTATCGTAAAAAAAAAATGGCAATTTTTAAAAATTTCAAAGTGATACTTTTACGATGAATTTTTGAAAAAAGTAAGCAATATATATTGAAACATTTTGCAAATCTTTAAATAAAAAAAGCCTAATTAATATACAGACAAAATTTGAAGTTCTTATATTTAACAGTTTCTGAGAAACAGGTTCCTAAAAATGCTATATTTAACATTGTAGGTATAGGGGTACCGACTAATCTTAACGTAGTGTTTCTCAAACTGTGGGGCGCACCCCCTGGGGCGGCGCGAGCATATCGAAAATAAAAGATTTAAAAAATTGTATTTACTAGTATGGAGTAAAACAAAATAATGTCTGACATAATAAAAAATATACACATTTACACGGAAATAATATATATATTATCTGCGATTTTACATCATCAAAAATAAAAGCTTCTACTTCAAAACCTCAATTTTAGCTATCTTTTATACTATAACCAAATAAAAAACGTTTTATTCGATTTGCTGTAATCCCATGCTGAGAGATTTTTTAATTACGTTATCTTTTCAAAGCCAAAATGTTACTCTTTCAGAGGAAAGACAAAACCCAGACCCATAATCAAAAAAATTTAGGAAGATAAAAAGTTCATCACTGTTATATATTATTGCCATCAGCTGTAGGCAGCAGAATGTATTTGCTGCGGTTTTACCTTCGAGCTTACTTGTACGGTTAGTTACGACCCTGCTCTTATGTATTTGTTTTTTTCATTTAGGGGAGTTTGAAGGATTACTAAGCCAAGCATAATGAAAAACGTTTTACATCATTTTTTTAGAACATCCATATTGTAATAAATACACTTTTAATCCGGGAGCGGTCACGCCGAGCACAGAGTGAACGAAATCGGTAATCTTAAGGTACTTGTTTTGTCTGAGTTCCCCGTGTGATAACTTTTTTTTTCCGAAATATTTTCTGTGTCCTTGAAAGTAGGAGAGTATATTTTTTCTTAATTAAATTATTCACTGGAATTACGATTTTTATTGTGTACTATAAAAATAAATATAAAAAAAGGATTGGGGTGACTCAATAACTCCGCTCGACCAATAGTATCGAGTGTGCGCCTGCTCCAGGGTTAAAACATGTTGAAGTCTTTTCTATTTAAGGCTGTTGGAAACCAAAAAAAATTTTTTTTTGTCAATTTCAGATTATTGCATTTTAAAATTCTTTAGCTCATTACCTTTCCAAAAATACCTCATTTTAATCTAAAGCACAATTAGAAGTGCTAAAATTTTGCTTTTAAAAAATCATCTAAACGCATGTCACCGATTTAAATGGACAGAAAAAAGGTAAACATTGCATTTCCTCTTTGGCCAGCTAGAAGTTTGACGTCATTTTTAAAATTTCTTTCATGATGCTAGCTGCCAAGCCTCAGTTATTTTTCACCCTAAGAACGGCTTCGGCGATACAACTATATATACGTTGTTTACATTTGTAGTTTTGAAAAAAATGGTTCGTTCAAACGCTGTTTGTTTTCCTCAAGTTGTGTTTATAGTAATTAGACCTGTTTAGCTCCTTACAACGTTATTATTTTGATTTTAGTATTAATTTGTTATATTTAAAATGCCTACATCTAGTGGCAAAGTTTTTAAAAAAAGGCGAGGTAATTTTAATCAAGGCAGAATAAGTAATTCCGAATCAACAGTGAGAAGTGATTCTGTACCACAGCCTTCTTCTGCTTCTAACAGTAATATTTCTGCTTCAGAAAAAAAAACTTAGCAATTTAAATAACTCATACAAAAGTGAGTTTAATAGTGGATTTAAAAATGCTATTGTGGATTTGAATGTTTTAGCTGGTGTGTTTTCTGAAGCTGTCAAATGTTTACAGTGTGGAGCAACAGGGCTTAACCTTTCCTGTGAAGAAAATTGTTCTGGTGGAGCTGTTGAACTTGATATAATCTGTGATATTTGCAGTTATAGCTACAACTTTTGTTCCTCCAAGAGGTGCAAAGCTGAAATTGGGAAACCCAGCACCTACGAAGTAAACACCAGGCTTGTTTATGCAATGAGATGCATAGGGAAAGGTGCAGAAGCTGCACGAATGTTTTGCCGAATCATGAACTTACCACCCCCACCAACAAAGTTCTCAAAGTACAATAAAATGCTGTTAGGTGCAACTAAGGATGTGTGTGATTCAACGATGAAAGATGCCGTAAAAGAAGCTGTACAAGAAAACCAAAATATTAGAGACATTCCTGTGGTGGTTGATGGAACATGGCAAAAGAGAGGATATTCCTCCATGAATGGTGTTGTGACAGTTACGAGTGTGGACACAGGAAAGGTAATTGACACTGATATATTATCTAAACATTGTGTTTGCAAAGATAAAAAAGAAACATGGACCGGTCTGCAAGAAGAACTTCAACGGGTATAGTGGAAGAATGGAAGTCGATGGAGCCCTATCGATATTTCAGCGCTCTGTTCAACGCTATGATGTATGTTACACGAAATATTTAGGAGATGGCGACTCCAAAGCTTTCGATAACATTGTGAAGAATGAAGTATACGGTGATAATTGTACGATCACAAAACTTGAGTGTATAGGCCATGTTATGAAACGGATGGGATCTCGTCTCCGACGTTTCAAAGCAAAGATAAGAGGCCAAAAATTGTCAGATGGCAAGGCATTATGTGGAAAAAATAGATTAACGGAAGCATCTATTGAAAATTACAAACATATTATGGTCTTGCCATTCGAAGAAATTTATCAAGTGTGAAGGATATGCGACAAGGTATATTGGCAATATTTCTTCACAAAATATCAACGGATGAAAATCCACAACATGGATTTTGTCCATCAGGTCCTGACACGTGGTGCCGTTATAAGAAGGCACAATTAGAAAATAAAGTTTACCACCACAAACATAAACTTCCAGTTGCTGTTGTGGAAGAAATTAGGCCTATTTTTAGGGATCTTTCTGATCCAGAGCTATTGAAAAAATGCTTACACGGAAACACGCAGAATCCAAATGAAAGCATTAATAATGTTATTTGGTCTCGTGTCCCTAAAAAGACATTCGTGCACTTAGAAACACTTTCCTTTGGTACGTATGATGCTATTGCATCCTTTAATAAAGGAAATACAAAACAAATAAGTTGGATATTTTGAAAAAACTAAACATAGAGCCTGGATATTATGCGACATGCTGCATGGAACGCCTCGACAAAGAGAGGATTACAAGGGCAAGATATGCCAATTTGCAAAAAACTAAGGAGGTCAGAAAGGTAAAAAGACTTAAAAGAATTATACAAGAGGGTGAATTTTCAAAAAATGCTGAAAACTTGGAGTATGGAGCTGGAATGTTTTGATAAGGTGAGTTTTTTTTATAAAAATGTGTTTTTCTCAAAATGACATTTTTGAAGGTTCGATGTACCTTTTCTCACAAAGTATATATCTTATGTAAACATAATTTATATGACACATTCTTTGTATGTTCTAGTATTTACTGGAATGAGCTTTTAGCAAAATTTTGTATTTATTTTTTTTATACATTTTTTTTGTCAAAAAATTTTGTTTTCTCGAAATAAATCAAATAATTTTTTTTTTAAAAAAACTAATAAAAATTTTAACAAAAGCTCATTTCAGTATAATACTAAATCTATGCTTAACTTGTAAAAAAAATTTGGGTGTTGTATTTACAACAGATTCTTAGAAAATGAACATTGAAAAAGGGCTTTTTAACATTATCAGTATAGGGCGTTCCGATACCCCTTAAAAATATCAAAAATAATACAATTATTCTTCATCAGAATTTTTTTATTGTTCATTATTCAACATCAATTCTAAATGCTAATTCTCTGAGGCTTAAAATTACAGTTCGCTTAAAAATAATTATAATTTGAGCAATTATTAAAAAAAAATCATTTTACATTTTTGTAAACATTGTCGCACACTTGGCTTTACTCTCCTTACAATTAAGCGATTATATCAATAATATTTTATTTTCTTATAAATGAACTCGAGCAAAGAGCGGGTACTTCAGCCGGTATACTTTTAATGTATCAGTGCTGCACAGAGTATTTTATAACTAATAAATTACCGTATTTTCCTGTATATAATCCGCGGATTATGTGTTAAAAAAGTTTCAAATTTCGTTGTGCGTATTATACGCCGCCACGGATTATCTGAGAAAAAACATTTTCCATCAGAAAAGCGAACAATAAAGTTTTGGAAGAAATGCCGTTTATGTTTTATAAAATAAATAACAGATGGCGCTTTCATGACTCAGATGACGTATTTCAGCTATAACTAGTTTTTGTCCAATTTCATTCAAAAACGAATTCGATTCCTTGGAAGGAAAAAATAGTTATTAGTCGCTGGCGCCATTTCCAATTTTCTCTCTTGACTAGAGCTATTAAGTCCTTCGAAAGTTTTCACCAAGTTGAAGCGAAAGTGTTAAGTTACACTACAAACTTAAAAGGCTACCAAAATCGGGAAGCTGCAAGGTTTTTCAACGTTGACGAATTGAATATTCGTTTGTGGAGAAAAAACAAGACAAACTTCGAAAATTGTGATTGACGTTAAAGTGCCGATCATTTTGGTAAACCTCACTGGCCAGAATTAGAGGAAGAAATAAATAAAAGGGTTTTAAAAGAAAGAGACAGTGGAGAAGCAGTCTCGATCTAAATTTTTTTGCTGTTAACTTGCTAAATTAAAAAAAGAAAAATTTTTTCCGCATGGAAGGTTTTGTTTAACCACACAAAACATAGATGGCAGTAGCAAAGAATTTTTTTGTTTTATTGAGATTATCGTAAAAAATATTATCATACATATTTGAAATGACATTTCGTAATAATTTTTTTTTCCTGTTCAATTTCTTACTTCTATTTTCAATTATATTGTGTATTTTTGTCTTTATGACATTCATTATCAGCAATTTATATTTTGGATTATTCGGCCTAAAAACTGCCGCGGATTATACGCCGCTGCGGATTATACAATGTTTTTTTTTACTCGAAAAAAAGGCTTTGCGGATAATACGCCGCTGCGGATTATATACAGGAAAATACGGTAATACTAAATTAAGAACAAGTTTGTAAGTATTAGTGACTTCCTTGGGCTTGTCTTACAACGCAAAGTTTTTCAAAGGAATGCTTATGATTAGAAATTGACCCTCTGAGTTCTTTTTCTACATTTAGCTGATATCTATATTTTGTCTTCTAAGCAACCATCGTATTTTACAATATGTTCCAATTTAAATATTAGAGAAAGGAAAAATAACATAATAATAATCCTATGACTTATTTTTTTTTGCTTAAAAGTAACATATACAAAATTTAATACTTATGTCATGAATTTGTACGGTTTATAATAAAGATTGCTGCTTTAGCGTCAAAGTGCATTATTATTGCATTCAGTACCTTATTAATGTATAAGAAGGGCGTGATAAAAATTGTGATTGAAAAGGGGGGGCGCCAGTATTGAAAGTTAGAGAAGCACTGTCTTAACGACAAAGTTGGGAGCATGAACAGTTAGACGTCATTTTTATCAGATGAATCCAGGTTCTGTTTACAGTACCAAGGTGGTCGCATCTGAATCTGGCGGCATCGTGATGAACGCTGTTTGACAGCGTACGTTCGTCATCATCATACTGCCCTATCATATAGCGGGATGTTGTGGGATGCTATTGGTTGTTCATTTCCGTCAACTCTTGATCACATTAACGGTTCCTTGATCAGTGCACAATACATTTCTGGTGTGTTACTACCCGTGGCTCTACTCTTTATTCATACTCTGCAAAATCCAACTCTTCAGCAAGATAATGCACACCAGCATGTTGCCGGTATTTTATGGAACTTCCTTGATACGAAAACTTTTCGGCTGTTGCCTTGGCCTGCACTATTACCAGACCTCTCGCCAATAGAAAACGCCTGGCTTGTGGTTTCCGAGTGACTGGCTCGTCACCATACGTCAGCCATTACAGTTGATGAGTCTAGGCATCCTATTGAATCTGCATGGACATCTGCACCTGCACATGTCATCTAATCTTTGTTTTACTCAATGTCCAGGCGTATTACTGTCAAAGATGGTTGTTTTGGGTACTGATTTCTCAGGATCTATACACCCAAATTTCTTGAAGATTTAATCACTTGTTACTTCCAGTAAAATATATCTGTGTAATAAATATTATTTCGTTTTCTGCATTTCTTCCTGGTATAGCCTTTTTAATAGTCAGTAATATGTGTATACATGTATCAGTACAACACAATATAAGTGATATTTTGGTAATACCAAGTTAAGAACAGTTTTAATAACTACTAGTGACTCCCAAGGGCTTGTCTTTCAGAGCATTTTTTTTTAAATAAAGACTTTTGCGTAGTCTTTTATAGGTTTACCATATGGTTACACAGATATCTCTGCGAGAATGTCATTTGAGAAGAATATAAGATAGAGAGCAACAATGACTAGTCTGTATTTCTATTGACATTTGTACTTATAAAAATAGATTACTGAGGAAATAAATACTTTTATTAAAAGTTGTTTTGCAATATAATCTAATTTAAAAGTTAGTAAGAAAAAATAACATAATACTTTTATTTTACATCAGTGTTTCTCAAACTGTGGGGCGCGCCCCCCTGGGGGAGGCGCGATAAACGTACAAGGGGGGCGCGAGCATATCGAAAATAAAAGATTAAAAAAAAATATTTACTGGAATGAAGTAAAACAAAATACTTTCTGACATAATAAAAAAAATACACATTTACACTGATATAATTTATATATCTGCGATATTACGTCATAAAGCATTAAAGCTACTTCTTTTCAAACCAAAATGAGAAAAAACAAAACCCAGACCCATAATTGAAAAAAAATTTTAGGAAGGTAAAAAATTCATCACTGTTATATATTTGTCATCAGATGTAGGCAGCAGAATGTAGCTGCTGCGGTTTGACCTTTGAACTTGCTTGTACGGTTAGTTACGTCCCTGCTCTTATGTGTATTTGTTTTTTTCATTTAGGGAAGTTGCAAATAAACTATTTATGCTGCGATTTTTTCCTTGTAAAATATTTTTATGATTTTTGGAAAAGCACAGAGAGCTGAAGGATTATTTGGCCAAGATTTATTTCTATGAGTTATTCCCAAACATATAAAAAAGCGTAATGAAAAAAACGTTTTACATAATTTTTTTTGAACATCCATATTGTAATAAATACACTTTTATTCCGGAGCTGTCACGCCGAGCACAGAGTGCACAAAATCCGTAATTCTGGAAAAACTGTTTAATTGTTACCAATGGCTCTGACACTCTCTCTCTATCCTCCTGTTTGACAGTCTTAACGTGTAAACTAAAATATATTTGTCACATATCTCCCTCTTTTTTGGGAGTGACAAACGTTTTTTTACAATCTTAAGGTACTTGATTTGATTGAGTTCCCGGTGTGATAACTTTTTTTCCGAAATATTTTCTGTGTTTTTGAAAGTAGGTGAGTATATTTTCTCTTAATTAAATTATTCACTGGAATTACGATTTTTATTGTGTACTATAAAAATAATTATAAAAAAAGAGATTGGGGTGGCTCAATAACCCCACTCGACCATTAGCATCGAGTGCGTGCCTGCTCCAGGTTTAAAACATGTTAAAGAGTCTTTTCACTTTAAATATTAAAAATAATACAATTATTTCTCATTGGAATTTTATATTATTGTTCATTATTCAACATCAATTCTAAATGCTAATTCTGTGAGGCTTAAAATTACAGTTCGCCTAAAACTAATTATAATTTGAGCAATGATTTTAAAAAATCATTTTACATTTTTGTAAACATTGTTGCGCACTTGGCTTTACTCTCCTTAAAATTCAGCGATTATATCAATGATTTATTTTCTTATAAATGAACTCGTGCAAAGAGCGGGTGCTTCAGCCGGTATACTTTTAATGTATCAGTGCTGCACAGAGTATTTTATAACTAATTAATTAATGCTAAATTAAGAACAAGTTTAATAAGTATTAGCGACGTCCATGGGCTTGTCTTAGAGAGCAAATTTTTCAAAGAATGCTTATGATTAGAAATTGATCCACTGAGTTCTTTCTAAAAAAAAGCTGATATCTATATTTTGCCTTCTAAGCAGCCACCGCATTTTGCAATATATTCCAATTTAAAAATTAGAGAAAGGAAAAAAACATAATAATTATCCTATTACTTAATATTTTTTTTGCTTAAAAGCAACATATACAAAATTTAATATTTATCTCATGAATTTGTACTGTATATAATTAAGATTATTGCTTTAGCGTAAAAAAAAGTGCATTATTATTGCATTCAGTACATTATTAATGTATAAGGGGGGCGCGATAAAAATTGTGATTGATAAGGGGGGCGCCAGTTTTGAAAGTTTGAGAAGCACTGTTTTACATACTACTTAAATATAATTTACTACCGCTTAAAATAAACATGTATAAAATGTAATAATTTTGATAATTTGTATGGCTTTTAATTAAGGTCGTATCAAAGTATGGTATTACTACATTATATACATAGCTATTGTTTGGGGAAAGGACAAGATGAAAATTCTGATTGAAAATTGGGTCGCAGATATTTAAAGTTTGAAAAGAACTGGTCTATTTCTATTCGCACTAAGACTGTTGGTTTTAATACTTTCATGTTTGCTTGTATCATGTGTAAAGAACAAACTGAACTTTTGATAATACAATTTGCGTTTGATGTGTCATATACTTTTTTGCAAGTATGGCAGAAGGGATTCATCTCCTATTAGCGGGCTAGTGCTGAATCTCCGTGGGGTTTCTTCCTAGGCTTCAAAGAAACAATGTTTCGGAGTTAAAGCTGAAAATAAATTTAGTCTTGTGTTTTTATACTCATATTTTTGCTCTGATATTGACCTACCATATTCTAGATGAGATCTAATAATTCTTAAAGCGACACAGTACGATTGAATTGACACAAATCGACCAAAAAAATAAAATCTAATATTTTTAGCCTAAATTATTCTTTATAAACCTTTCTATAACCTCACAAAATGTGAAAGCTCCAAACTTAATAATAAACACAGTATTCTGATAGCTTTTATGTTCGTTTTTATTCACAACCCTATGACGAATCAAAACTTTAAACTTACTTATTTCAGTTAGATAAAATTACTAGTTTGTCTTCATTTAAAATGCTAAGACGTTTTTATTGTACCTAATGCTTTGATTTTTTTACCTCATTGCTAATAGTACATGCAACAAAAGTTGATATGCATTTTTGAATAAAAGCAATTTTTTTGTGAAGTGTGATAAGTGAATTGTGAATAAGTGAACTCAGAATTTACACTAAGCAATTTTCAATAAGCATTCATAAAAAGAAGTATTCTATAAATACCAATAATGTTATCGAAAAACTCATACCAACTTTTATTTCACGTAATTCGACGTACTTGTAAATCAAATTTCATGCGTGTACGTCAATTTTTGAAGGGGAGGAGAAGCATTTTAAAATCACAAATTTTAAGTGTTTTACTTAAAAAATTAAATGGTTAGTTTTTTATGAATTTTTAGCACAAAATCTGTTTTATGTAGTATACACACATAGGAGGCAACCAAAAAAAATTGAAAATCCTTAAATCAAAACTTTTTGTGTAAATCGTTCCATCTCCTCTTAAGACCCACAAGCCTCCATTGTTGAACGTTGAAGTTGGCATAAACTTGTCTGGATGAATACATTTTATCTCATACGGATGCAACCACTTCCGCCTCCAGAGTAGACCGTAGTTTGCCAATTGCCCTGAAAATTGATTGTTTTAGAGTGAACTCAAGATACTTTATAAGTATAAAATACCCAAGGGTTGATAGTGTTAACTGTTCCATCCATCCTGCAGTTCACAAATTTTTACAAGAAATAAGCTATGTATAAAATTTTCTAAAATCTTACAATTAGGTGGTTACTAGATCTCCCTTAACTTTCACGTCATTTTAGTTAGCAAAAGCCAGTCCGTATTTTTCAGTTACTGCAAGTCAACACAAATTAACTGACTCGTGCAACTGTAAAGCTGAAATGCTTTATTTCTATATACTGATAAGAATGTAATTCAAGAGTGAATATTGACAATAAAATAGATTCAGATTTTAAGTCTGAGCATTTAGTTTGAATAATCAACCGTCTCCATTTATCTTGTACAATTAAACTCAATCAACTTTGTTCACAACCATCAGAGTTGTTTGAAGTTTTGAAGGCTCAGATATTTGCAAATTTTTTATCAAGTTTAAATTACTTAAACAAATCTTTAGCACTACAAATTAAACTAAGCATAATCATCAGAAAACAACTGGAATCTTAATTACTATGGAGATATGCAGCTAGCAATATGTATAAAATAAGATATGACTATATATGATAAGAATTATTCCAAGCATGAAGCTCTTCTAGATCACTTGAATTGACTATTTTCATGTGTTTACACCGACCATGAATAGAGACAGAAAGCATAGCATAAATTTCATTTCAATCTTTATTATTTTTTCAAGTTTAATATGCTGAAACTATTTTGTACCAAAATATCTGTAAGCTCTAATAGGGTAATTGTAGGAAACTGTTTACTGTGAAAGTATTAGGAATATCTAAGCAAATACACACATAAGTCAGTGAGTGAGAGGGAGAGTTATTTAAACGTCCGACTACGAAGCTGCATTAGGACTATTGGTGAGGAACTTCGTAATTTTGAATCAAGGGCAAGAGACGGGATCTCGATACCTGATCTTGAAATCCCCCCTCTTCCTCTCCAAACTTCATCACATAAGAGAAAAGAATCTGGGATCAAAACCTATTTTTATAAGGAAACAAAATTTGAGCAAACAGTTGTGCTAAAACTTAAAATAGGGAAAACTTAGATAGAACTCAATTTTACACATACAAATAATGCAATTCCGTATTGATACTAAGCAAATACTTCACTGCATTGTAAATGCTGCCTTATTCACCAGATACAAATGATGTATTTAAAAACATGAAAGAGGTGTAGTACTGCCAATTATATTTGCTATCGGATGCCACTGAATTCTAAGTAAATGCATCATTTTTTAAATGTTAACTGAATACACATAATGCGGGGATATTTTGTTCAGAATTTTCAATATGACTTGTTTTGTTTTCTTTACTATGAAATATTAATCATTATTGATAAATATTTAAGTAATGTTTAACGTATTTATAAAGAATGCAAAACAGAACAAAACATTCTGTTAAGTGCTGAGTATTTTTTTACACCCCAAAAAATATGAACACCTTGATCATTAAACTGAATTAATAACGATGCCTTACAAGCAAAAATTGAAATCATGAATTCAAAATGAAATTATTCATGTTTCAAAGATACATCCAAGATGATTTTTTAGTAAGTAACACGGAATAATTCAGCCATTCAAAACCAATCATCTAAGAATGTGCTAGCTATTTACTTCGGATTCTGATTTTAAATTTCAAGTCAATTTGAAAGGCATATAAGTTATATCAGAATTAAAACTTCAGATGAATTTAAGAAATTAAAATAAACTATTTACATAATTTAATAAATGTTTTAAGTAGATGCAGAAAGAAAAATAAATATTTTTTATAATTTGAATACATTATATTCAAATCAATTAAATACATTGGAAAGGTTAATTAGCAGCGACATAATATTAAAGACAAACGATGGAATCATTTGAATATAGATATATATGTGTTGTTTGAGTCATACGTATTTTTTAAGTACAATGTTACACATAATGAGGAATTAAATAGTTTACCGATTTCTCTGATTTTTAATCAAAAACGAGAAATGTAAATTTTTCCTGTGCCTATAAAAGTAAAAAGTTAATACTGTGGATGGCAGTGCATTACCTAATAAACTTATTTTCTTGATTGGCAGCACGTGGAAGAAAGTAATTTGCCATATATGATAAATATAGCTGGAAACATTTCAAATGACTCCAAGTGCAATAAATGTTGCTGCAATTTGCAAAAACGAAACCAAAAGGCACTATTGATTTGGATGTTAGCTTTTGTTTTTCTAATTTATGTATGCTTATGCAACTATACTATAGAAAGGAGTGAATCGTTTACTATGTTTTTGTGTAATAAAATAATTTATTGATGCGGCATTAAAACTGATGTAATAAGAAGATAAAAACAATTCTGTTTTTCTTTTAATTGCAAATTTGGGGCTACTGAAGTTGAATCTAATTTTGCACGCATATAAGAGATTATATTGTTTAAATGTAATCCTTAACTCTTATCAATGTATTCTCTTTATTTCATTTAAATGATTTTTTTTTATTATTTTCATTAAAAAAATTGTGAGGACAAAATAATACATTGTATAGGAAAAAATAATATGAATACGAATTTAAAAATGTGCCATTTTTCGTCCGTCCTATAAACAGCCACAACAGTGTGCCGCCTAACGCCGGGGAAAGGAATGATATCAGTGAAATATTTGGCATTTTGAGAGTTGCTTGAAAAAATTCTGCTCCTAACAAAGCGGGATTATGTACGACCTTTTCAAAGTAAAAAGTGACATGATGATTAGAGCTCGCCTATCTGGAGCATCCGTGTCCAGAACTACCAATCTTATAGGGACCATTATGTCAATGGTTATAAAAGCCTACACAAACCTGGGTAAGATGTCTTCTACGAAGCAGCAAAGAGCGAATGTCGAAGTTGAAGGATCATGTTATGCGGGTGTTGAAATAAGTTTTGCCCGGAAACGCAAGACTACACTACAGCAGATAACGCGCGTGAGAGGAATTTCCCCCTTCAAAACCCCGAAACCATAAAAAGTGTTCAACAAAAGTCGTATTCTGCGAATAATCATGACAGAGTAGCTATACAAGAAACGTTAGTTTTTGGCTGGAAAGCTATGCAGCAGTGCTTGTCAAAGTTTCAATATTTGCGACCCGACATTCAATCATAATTTTCATCGCCCCCCATTCAATAATAATGTATTTAATTTTAAAAAAACTATATTTTAACACTAAAGCTACAATGTGACTTAAAATTCTTGCCACCTGCGTATATAAACGTCTAGCTCAGTCAAAGCGTTAATTGCTCCGGACGTATATATACGTCTTTCTGAAGTAGGATCTTTTCTGTTCACTGCTATCCATAAAATTGTTCCGAAGATTTTGGAATGCAATAAAAGGACCCCTCCCCTTAATACATTACATACGCTCGCCTACGTGCAAAATGGTAGCATTGGGGAGTGTATCGCGTAACTTTCAATCGGTAGTTAAGGGATTAATTATAAACCGTACAAAATATCAAGATAAGTATTTATTGTTGTATATAATTTTATAGATGACTATCCAATGGAATTATTGGTAAGTATTAGTGTTGTTCTTATTTTAATATAGTTAAATTTACTGTTAAATACATTGTCCAGTACTAATACGTTTAGAAGTGTATTATGTCAGAATGTATTTTGTTTGCTTACTTTCTGTAAATTAATGAGTTTTTTTAATAATCTTTTGTTTTCGACTTTTTTTAATATACTCGCGCTCCCTTCACAGAGTTATCTCGACTCCCTAGGGGGTAGCGCCCCACAGTTTGAGAAACACTGCTATGAAGTGATTACAGTACAGCCGAGACACCTAAATTGGACACAACTGCAATAGAAACAAGTCATCTCGTCTGATGAATCCTCATTTACATTATTCCGGATCACCCGACGTGTGCTCGTTTGGCCAACACCTGCAGAAATATTTCATGTTGACTTCTTGATTCTAACCGTGAAACATGGAGGGAATTCTGTGATGGTGTGGGATGGGCAACATCTTCCTATGTATTGGAACCTCTCGTTGTCTTGAGGGGAATGATCCCAGACTTTTTCAAACGACTACATGAGCATGACAATGAAGTAAGACATCTCACATGGAGTCCGCAGTTAGATGATCTGAATACCAATGAGTGTTTTTGAGGCTTTTTGGAGAACAAAGTCTGTGCTCGGTTTCCTTTTCTACTCACATTATCTGAACTTAAGACAGCACTGCACGAGGAACGGCTTCGAATTACGATGGACTTTGTTTAAAATCTTTATTTGTTAATCTCACGTCGAACACAAGCTATCATTCAAACCAAATGTGGCCTAAAACCTTAACAATAAATATCTTCATTTTTTAGAGGTGATACTATTGTTTTTCCCTATACCTGTAACTGCATGTGACTTATTTGTGCGTATCAGAAGATTAATTCGTTGTATTAAGTTTAATTAATATTTAGATGTGCATTTTTGGATGTAAAAACCATAAAAAATAAGTAAGTAAACAATAAAAAGCATCAACTTTGTGCACAACAATGAAATTGTAATAATTTTTTTTTAAATTTAAAATCATACATTTTCTTAAAATATTACTATAATTAAAACAAAACTTTGTCTAAACCAAAAATATTTGTTTGCTGAAATCTCTTAATTAAAAGCTAGGATTAATATCTGACTGTTAAATATTTCATTATGAATTTTTGATTTAATTGCATCTCATATGTATCATATCCGTTAGATTAAATAATATGTATTGGCATTCCTCAATATGATAACTCCAAATACAAAACTATCGGTAATAAAAACTCATATATGCTTCAAACAAGCTACGCCACCTATGGGAGTACGTAAAATACAGTAACACAGCTGATATCATTCTTTTTTTTCGTGTAGTTTATTTTTCTTTTTTTTTTAATATAATCTAAGAATGTCAGTTCATTGTTTTAGATAATGACACATTGTTTTAATGTACACTGGCCTCAAAAAGTTAAGGTACAACCGGGTTTTTGTGTCTAATTTGCAAATGAATGAATGTAGAAACAAAAAATTTGGAGGATATGTGCCTTAAATAGTTTTTTATTGAATGCGTCATAGAAATTTGTATAAGTGTATTGCAAAAACGATTTATAACAAAAAAAAAGCAATCTCTGCGGATAAGTCCATTCTTGGAGAAAACAGCACATCACAGTGTTATGTGGTAAAATGGCATAAAAACAATACAAAAATGGGTTCTAATAAGGAATGTGTCCACCCCTAACTTGAATGCATTGGCGGCATCGATTTCCCATGCTGTTTATTAAGTTGTCGGACACCGGAATAGGAAGCGAAGACCAGACACAGAGTAAGCCTTGTTTCAGCTCATGTAACGACCTTGGAGGAGGATTTAAAGCAGCAACCTCTCTGCCAAGATAGTCCCAAAGATGTTCTATCGGATTCAGGTCTGGAGATCGAGCTGGCCATTCCATTCGTTCCAAACCGTGATCCTCCAGATACTCCTCAACAATCCGAGCTCGGTGAGGTCGTGCATTATCATCCATCAGAATGAAGTCGTTACCAATAGCAGCAGCATATGGGCGGACATATGGATCAAGGATCTCATCCCGACATCTAAGACCAGTTACGGTTCCTCCATGGAACACATGCAGGTCAGTGTGGCCACCGAGCGAGATCCCTGCCCAAACCAGGATTCCACCACCTCTATAACTGTGTCTTTAAACAGTGTTGGATTGATGGTATCTAGTACGCTGTTCCCTCCAGATCAGTAGACGCCCTGAATCACTCTCCATTGTAAATCTGGACTCGTCTGTAAACAGCACAGAAGCCCATTGTTGCTGTGTCCAAGAAACATGTTCTCTTGCCCAGCATAAGCAGTTCCTTCGCTGTCGTCCGTTGAGGGGAACGCATACAACTGGTCTTCTTGCATACAGACCTGCATTGTGAAGACGATTTCGCACCGTAGTAGGGGAGATTCTTCTTCCTGATGCTTGAAAGTGGTCTGCAACGAGCAGCGGCACAGTAGGGGTTCTTCTCCTTCGTGCCGAAAGAGCTAGAAAACGGTCTTCTGCAGGTGTTGTAGCTCGTGGTCGGCTTCGAACAGGTCTTCTGGACACAGAATCTTCGGATTGGTATTGATCCCAAAGTCGCTGAACAACACTACGAGACACATTGAGACGTCTAGCAGCATCAGCCTGCGACAATCCCATTTCCATCCATCCAACTGCCCGCCACCTTAACGAATTGGGTAAACGACGTCTCTGAGACATTTTCTAAACTCTATTGACTATTGTCACCGACACTGCCAACAACTGTTGAAAATCAACACAACTTACACACAAAAGTACGAAAGCTTGATATTTGCATATTTTTCTCTCACTCATAAATATACGTTCTTTTCTATAAAATAAAAGTTGTAGCAATCGTTTTTGCATTAATGTTTTTAAAGTTCGTTATTATCATTCATGTAAACTATGCATTTTATTGTTACTGCCATTTTTTTTATGGTGAGCTTCGAAAAACATGTTGTACCATAACTTTTTGAGGCCAGTGTATTTATAATGATATGATAGTTTATCTTTCTGTTACTAACATTATTTCTTATGGAATATTTTATGAAAATTGGACAATGGGAACTAATACATTGGTATTTTATTTCACTCTGTGGAATATTTTTGATAATTTAAGCTATACATTATCAAATTTGAAACATAAATTGCATATGAGAATAAAAACGTCATTCTAGTTAAAAATTCAAAACTCATTGCAAAAATCTATAATATATTTTTAAAGTTTATTTCTGAATTTCCAATCTATTTGGTTTAATAAATACTTTAGATAATTTTACCTGATTTGTGAAATTATTATTTTAGACTCACCTTCTAGAATTTTTATTCTAGTTTATTCGTTCTACCTGCTAAAATGTGATATTTCTTCTGAAATGTAATGTCTGACTATTTTAAGACTTCATTAGTTTGGTTTCAAATATCATAGCTGTGTCATTAAGTTAGTTTAAAGTTTCGCATTTGTGTTTTAATGACTTTGCCATTTACGAGTTTGTCGATTTTAATATCTAATTGCTTTCTTAACTTTTAAGTTTTGCAATGTTAGTACAGAAATCTTCCACTGAAAGTAGTTGCAGTATAATGCGTATTTTCTAAAGATATATTTAGTTTTACATCGTTAAACTAAACTGTGTGCAAGATTTCATTCTTTGATGCTAAACAAAACTTTTTTTTAAGTTTCAGTATAGTCTAAAAATAATATAGCTGTTGAAAATGACATTACTACAATTTTGGGAATATTATTTAATCCTTTAGAATATTCATGAAAATAATCGTCGTGTAATTAAATTACCACTATGTGCTTCCGATATTTTAATGCATGGAGTAGATATTTATTTTGTACTTCTATCCGTTTGCTAGCAACTGATTTTTTTTGTAAACTTCTGTTTTAAATAGAATTTCTATCTTGCAAAAACTATTACATCTATGCTGTAAAAAATCATTATAGCACTTGTGTTAAATTTGGCATTCATAATGATTGTTGCTCTTTTTTTTTATCTGACGAGTGCAAATTAACCATCTAACAAACTCGCGGTGGTCTTCACTTTAAAATCAACTTACCGATAAGAAAACAATTGTTTCCCAACGGTCATGGTTTTAAATGTGAAAGTATACAGAAGAGGACACTGTGTACGCATAAATTCTGGTGCATGTCAGCTTTTGATCTTACTTTGGACAGAACTTGTGAGAAACCGACAAAGTTCTCACACCAATCAAATACTTTTATATTCACCACCTGAAGGATTACCACTGCTTAAATAAACATGTTTGCTACTTCAGTGCTTCTCAAACTTTCAATATTTGCGAACCAATTTCCAATCATAAATTTCACCGCCAAGTAATAACAATGCATTGAAACCATTTATAATATACTTTGAGGCTAAAGTTACAATAGATTTTTAACTATAAACCGTACAATTTATAAAGATAAGAATTACATATTGTACATAAAATTTTAAATATGACAAGACTATGCGTTCACTGATAATTATAAAACTTTATTTAACCTTAGTTTTGTTAAATTAACTATGAAATACTTTGTACAGTACTGAATCATTTACAATTGTATTAAAACTGTATGAATATGTGTTTTATTTTTTATTTTGTCTGAATGCATTTTGCTTTGTTCCATTTCAATAAAATAATAATTTTTGAAATACTATTTTGTTTTCGACTTTTCAACGTGCTTGCGCCCCCTCCCACATATGGGTATTACACCTCCTTAAAGGGGCATGCTCCACAGTTTGAGAAATGCTGTTCAATGCCCAACAGAAATCATACTGTGCCACGTAACTTCGATTAAAAGTCTCATATAATCGTTGTATAATTGTGAAGTATTTCCCCGTGAGCGCTACTTAATCCTAAGTTATCTTCGTGACCTAGAGCTGTGGGATTGAATGAAGAACCAGGCGTTGTCATGATCTTAAAATGTCTTTATTAAGATCTTAACTTAAACACTAACAATGGTAATATTTATATTATAACTTAGCGGATCTGAGGTGAGAAAACACACAATACCTATTACCACATAAGTGCGATCTTAACTACTATATTTAACTTCCCTCTCTATTCCTAATCTCTGTTTAAATCGCAGTTACTAATATATACTAGAATGATCCTACCTTAATATCTTGTTTAATCCCAATCCTCTTGGATCCTCAATATCTTTCGAATATCTCCCGTGGAACTGGATCCACCTTGACTTGATCGTTCTGTCACGAATAGCTTCACACTCAACACGACGGCTTTATTCTCTTCCTTCAGTTCACGCGCTTAAACCATACTAGCATAATCACTCTCCGATAGGTCATACACTTACGTTAAACTTCTGCTATTTAAAAGGTTTCTAATTTGAATATTCACGTTTCGCTTCTGGATTTGGTTGGATAGAATTTGCCTTTTTCGACCCCAAGGAACCCAAGAAAAGATTTTAGTAGAAAACGCGATGAGCCCGTCACATAATGAGCCACAGAAGAGAGAAACCAGAGATTATCCTACAGACTAGTTAGTTATATTTACCTCGCTCTATGAAGCTCTTCAAGAGCTATTGGCAACGGACCTTGTATTTTTAGACCATGGTTAAGTGACGAAGTTGACGTCATAGCTAGCATGTACCCCATCCTAACTTTCACACCACACCAACGAAAGGAGGTGTGCGCCTCAACATGTTTTACGTGTATCAGTCGCATCTGCGCGGAGAGTCCTTTGGCGCACTAGGCTTGAACTTATGACATGCCTACCACGAGTCCATGACCTTTGTCACTTGGCTACCATGGCCTAATCTTACATACCATAGCAGACTGCAAAGTATCGTTTCAATCTCGATCTAAGATCCTCTGAAAAACTTTGAGACCTGCACTACGCGTCCCTTTGAATACTACTATCTGGCATCACATTAGTGACCAGCACTGGAGTAACATCGACACTCCACAACTTAGGCAAAGTTAGAAAACAAATCAATTTAATTGACTTTATGAACATACGTGATAAAAATTCATGCAAGTATATTTGCTTGTTTACAGATTAGATATCTTCCAGAAAGCATTCTGTAGTTTAAAATGTGTAATTTCCTTTAAACATTTGTTTCTTTTAGAAAAAAATATATTGAATGTTTTCATTATTTTAACCTATAACTATTGGGTTAAAGGGAAAGTTCTGTAGTTTTTAAACGCGTGTCATTTTAAGCTTTGCAGATCTTTAGCAAGAAGTCTGACCCAATTAAAACTTGTTTAAACATTTATAAATATGTATACTATTGATAATTCACGCACATTTTATTTATTTTTTTTTTTGCATTTGCATTTTATCCAGTTTCTTTAAACTTGTAAAATCATCATCATGAGTGAAGAAAATTTTACTTTCAGCATTGCATGTACCTTGAGTTCCAAAAAGAGAAAAACGTGATGGACGCAAAAATAAACTTATGTGACGTGTTTGGAAAGGATGCGTTATATATATAACAGCTGGAACTTGCCAAAGTTGGCTCGTGATTTTTTTTTTTTGAAAGATTAACTCAGATCAGGAAGGCCATCAGACGTCAGTGATGAAGTGCTACACTGTATGATCAGGAAAAATACCACGTTAACTTCTATAGAAGAGAGCTTCAAGCTTGGAATATTCACCAAACTATAGATTTGAATTGCATTAAAATTCAGGGTCACGTGTCCTAACTCTCTGTATGGGGAACTAAACGAAAAAAAATGGACACAATTTCAATATTCTCTTTAAATCTTGCTCGTTACTAAAGGTCAACTACTTTTGGACCACTAGGTGAATGGAGATGAGAAGAGGATGGTGCACAAACATGTGGTAAGGTAGAAAAACATAAGTTTACAAAGGTGCGACTCTATTGGTCACATCCAAAGCTGGTGTGCATCAGATTAAGGTCATGCTGTGTTGCCGGAGAGACATCAAGAGTATAGTGTTGGTTTGGTTGCTGAAAGAAAATTAAATGACCTTTTACTGTTCATCAGTTAATGTTTTAAATAAAGAAATACAACAATAAGCGTCCATCTTTTGCCAACAGAAGGGTTGTGATTCTTTCACGACATCGATAAACTACACGTGGCAAGAAACACCGGATTAAAACTCACAAAATTGGTTTAGGAAACTTTAATTCACCCAGCTTTAACTTCTCATATTACACCATCTGACTATCGTCTGTTCAAGTTCCTGCAAATTTTTCTTGATGGAAATAAATATATAAACTATGAGGGTGCCCAAATAGCATAGAAAGAATACTTTGTGTCTAAAACTAAGGATTTCTTTTCCGTCGGATTACATAAGCATCCAGATCGTTGACAGACAGTTTAACTAACATAAATATTATATTTTATATTGAATTTTAAATAAAAAGTGAAAAAAAAATTATTTTGTGTTTTCTTCAGGAAATGAAAAATAAAATGACAGAACTTTCCCTTTCACCAAAAATGAAATTTCAACTATACTCTTATTTACATCTGTGTTTAAACTTCTAAACCTGCTGCTTAACTGTTTAAATTTATAGTGCTTAAATTTATGCAACATCTCACGGCTATCTAACCTTACCAAAATTAATTAAAATGAATACAATTTTAACATATCTTTTTAAATAGAATCTATTACAAAATTTCAATTAATGCAGTAAGTATTACATACTGGACCTTACAGTCATAACACACATATTTTACACAGCTCTTGTGTAATCATACTTTATCTAATTTAGTTAAAAGAGATGATGTAGTAAAAAATCCCGTTTATCTGATTGTTCAAAGAAATCTTATATGAAAACCTAACTGAAGATTTTATTTCTTTAACGGGCACACAAACACACGAATAAAGATGCAAATTGCTAAACTATTCTAATTGAATTAAATACTTAAACATATTGACAAAGAAATGAAAGCGTGACGAAATAAATTAAGGGAGCAGATTCCCTATAATTTTATGACTATATGTTAGTTTATTGAAACTATTATGATAATGGATGTAAAACTGCATTTTTGTAATACATCACATTGGTAGTGTTAACATTTTATCAGTGCTACGCATTTACGCTGTAATAATTGTTTTTGGAAGAAACATTTTAATAACATTTAACATTGAATTGAAAAGTCGAGCCGTCATTAAATGAAGTGATATTAAGAAATACAAATAGATTTAAATTATGTTCCATCAGAGTCACTAAATCTTTATTTAGAAGAAAAATGACAATTAACTTTGTAATCGCACAAACCCAAGTTATTTCATACTGAAGGATGTCATGTGATTTTACACTGAAAATAAACACATAATTTATCGATCATTTAAAACAGGGGTGGATAACCTTTTCGAGAAGAGTGTCACGGTCTGAAGGAAAAAATATGCGTGCCACTTCAGACATTATTAACAAACAAGAAAATATGAAATTTTGAAAAAAAATTATTTATAGATCTATGAGGTTTTTACTGAATTTGTAGCATATTTTTATGCAAGTCCAAGGAGAAGAAATCCAAATATATTACAAAAACTAAGACCTATAATACACTCTTAGGGTTCATAATTAAAAACTCTTTTTAAAACTATTTAAATAAATTCACTTTGAATATTTAGTATGTAACAAAAAACATCTGACACACACACAGTGAAATTGAAAAATGATTCGTGAAAAGATCAGCATTTTTCCCCATCAGCTTAAAAGTTCATCAAACCTAGATCTAAATGAGTCCTGCAAAATGGATATCATAGTTTTCAGTCTAGCATAGTTTGGATCATTTTCAACTTTAGTAGATAGTTCCTGCATATAAGTGAAACATGCAAATCTTTTTCTCCGAAGTAGAGACACTAGAAGCAAATGTTTGTTCATAAAATATATATGATCCCAACCAGGTAGGAAAAATATAATCATTTCCTTGTAAAGTTAAATTAAATTTATTTTAAGGTCCCATAATATCGCTAAGAAGAGCAAAATCTCGTAGTTGATCTTCATTCTTGAGTAGCAAGCATTCACTGAGCAGTTCAGTTTTCTTCCAAATATTTTAAAACAAGCTCCTTCAAATTTTAAAATCTCGCAAATGCACTTCCTTTGTAAAGCCAATACACACAACAATGAAGGAATATTCTCAAGTAAGTATTTTATTTTTTTTTGTCTGAAACATCTACAATATGATAAAATTGTAAATAAAATTGTTGTTTATTATTATTATTTCATTGTTTTTTAAATTTTTCAATAAGTCTTCGTGTGCCACTGTTACACTTCCAGATTGTCACACTGAGGCACGCGAGCCCCGGGTTGGTCCACCTGATTTTAAATATGCACCATTTGTATTATTTTCTATTAAAACCTTTAATAGATACAAGACTAGAAGTTACAAATGTACTAGGAATTTAATCTTTGATCTATTAACAAGACAATAATGCTATCTGAAAAATTAGAAGTAATATTACTATCATTTGAAGATCGAATGCTTGTAAATTTAAAGTAACATACAAATTAGTAATTTTTCTTAGAAAAAAAAATTAATTCAAATTTCCTCCTGGAGCTGCGGTATCCCAGTGGTCAAGGTATCGGATCATAACAGGCATGTCACGAGTTCGAGCCCAGTACCACTAAAGACCCGCCGTGTAGGGCAGCGGTGCACGTTAAATCTGTCGAGAGTTTTTTTTTTTTTAAAAAAACTCAAACAGGGACAGTGATTGCTCAAAAATGTTGAAATTAATTAGCTGAAATGTTTTGTGTATGTTCTTTATAATAGTAGAATTGTTTGGATCTTCAGATTTATCAATCACACACACTATTTTATTTCAAAATTTACAATCCTTTATGTGAATATAACTGTTCTTTTAAGCAATTTCATATAATCACTAAGATAAAATCTCTATTTTGTGTAGAAATTAGAATATCTTTTATTTTTAAGGTCATTTCAAACATGAATAACAAAGCAACACATCAAAATTGAAAAATTGAAAATTTGTTCATTTAGTATTTGTACAGAGCGGGCCCTATTTATGTAATTTGTTTGGATATTTTTACCCATTATTTACTATTTTAGTACTAATAATTTATTTTTCTCATCTAGATTTTAGACTTTTTGTCTTAAAATGTACTAAATAAATCTAAAAACCACTAAAAAGTCTTCATTTTTTTTAAAAAAAATAAGTAGTCGCAAGAAGTCTGATACCTTAAATTAAGAAAAAAATACAATAAATACAATAATACAGTGTTTAAAGCTTTTTATTTATAAAATTCGTGTACATAGCTTGCCCCGTTTATGCAATTTTTTTGTACATTTTTTTACATTTTTTTCTCATTTTAATAATAATATTTTTTTTTCTGTTTTCAATTTTAGGATTTTTTCCCTAAAATGCGAGTATAATAAACAAATCTAAAAATCAATAAAAAAAATCCCCATATCTGCTTTTTTTTCAAAAAAAAATGTGTCGCAACTAGTCAGATATCTTAATCAGGGACTTTGGCTTATTTGGTTTCATCAGTATATATAGAAGCAAAGATTGTGTTATATCACCCCTGTTCACAGCATTATAATGAACAAAATTTATAATCTCGCCGTATTAAATTAAATTATTTAACTTCTGAAGTTTCTGTATGAATTTTTTTTTCCTTAAATAGAAAAAAAAATAAATCTGTTTATTTTAATTCCTTTTTTAAAAAAATAACCGGAAAGAGAAGTAAAACAAAATACTTTCTTCCATAATAAAAAAAAAAATACACACAACAACACTGACATAATTTATGTTTATTATCTGGCTTTTTTCCGTCATCAAATAGCTATCTTTGATCCCAAAACCAAATTAAAGAGAAAAAAAAAACATTTTGTTTTATTTGCTGTATTTCCTCAATGAGAGATTTTTTTAATACGTTTTAACATAAAATATTACTCGTTAAAAGAAAAAACGAAACCCAGACCCTGAGAAAAATTCTAAGAAGATAAACAATTCACCACTGTAATTATTATTGAAATACTGTACATTAGTTGTAGAAAAAGAAAAGGAAGTCATGATTCACTTTTGAGCCAGGCTGCATAGTACGTTTGCTAATCATTTGATTGTCCTTCAATCTTATGGTATGGTTATTATCAATATTAGTTCCCTCCCATCTTTCATGCGTTTGCTTTTCGCTTAGGGAAATTGTAAATAATTGAGTTTTGCGATATTTGGAAAAGAATTGATTGGTTTAACATTTCTGAAGGATAATTGAAAAGTGTCTGATTTGCGTCCTTTATTATGGTCTTGTACTTTTGAATCATTTTAGTTCAGTTTTATTGGATTTTTTCTCAAATCATCAAAGAATTGAATAGTCCTTGAAAGAAGGTAAGTATACTTTCTATAAATTAAAATATTCACACTAGAATTCCGATTTGTATCGTGTACAGTAAAAATAATTCTAAACAAATGATTGGGGTGACTGAGTCCCCCCGCACTACCATTAATGTTAGTATCGAGTACGCGCCTGCACCCGGGTTAAAACATTTTGAAGTCTTCTCGCTTTAAATGTTAAAAAGTAACACAATTATTCTTCATCGGAATTTTATATTATTTTTCATAATTTAACATTAATTCTAAATGTTAATTGTGTGAGGTTTAAAAAATTACAGATCTTTTAAACAGTTATTTACAATTATAGCATTTATCTAAAAAAAAATCATTTTACATTTTAGTATACAATGTCGTAAACACAGTTTTACTCTCCTTACAGTTCAGCTATTATATCAAGAATAATGTTTTATTTTTTTAAAAAATGAACTCGTGCGAAGAGTCGGTGTTTCAGCCAGTATACATTTGATGTATCAGTACTGAAGAAGGTATTTTATAAATAATTTCTTATTACTGAATTTGGCCGCGGTAGCCGAGTGGTATAGGTATCGGATCGTGGCTTGCCTTGTCACGAGTTCGAGCCCAGTACCACTAAAGACCCGCCGTGTAGGGCAGCGATGCACGTTAAATCTGTTGAGAGTTGAAACGTTTTCCCGTTGGTGTGGTGTGGTAGTTAGGAAAGAGGGGTGCCAGCTCAGGTGTCATCCACGTCACTTGACCATGGCTCAAAATTACGTGGTCCGTCGTCAAAAGCACTCGTGCAGCTGAACAGTGCGACGTTAATATTCAATCAATCAATCTTATTACTAAATTAAGAACAAGTTTAATAATTATTACGGACTTCCACGGGCTTGTCTTGTAGAGGAAAGTTTTTCAAAGAAAGGTTTATAATATCAGAAATTGACACTTAAAGAGTTATATTTCTATATTTAGCTGAGATCTATATTTTGTCTTCAAGGCATCCACTGCAGAAAATCCGGTTTGAAAAAGGTAGGATGTTGAAAATGGTAATAGTATACGAAGTGCTTTTGTTTTCAGTACAGATAATTCCTCATCCACCTCTACCCCAAATTCAAAGAGCGATTTATTACAAAATTGCCTTTTAATTTTTCACTGGATGTGAAATCTATGAAGATTTCTTCTTCGGAAGTTGAGAGCCCTTCTGGAGTATCTTGAAATAAATCCCTAATCCACTCGTAACTTGCTACCAAGCTGTCCTCATCCAGAAAAAATTCTTTGCCAACTTAGCTAAATGATTTTACATGTTTTAAAAACAACTTTCACATGTTGTTCTACAGATTTGTAAATTTTAATACATATCGAGCTGGAGCTATTTTTCCATCATTTACTTCAGTAGTGGTAAATCCAAAATTTAAGTATTTTTGAGAAGATCGCCTTGATTTAATTTTCGGAACCATGCTCGTTCATCTGTGTACTTTTTGATTCTTTATTATGGTCGAATGTTTGCTTACGACTTAAAAATGTATGTTTGATATTGTTTTAATATACTGCCGTAAATACTTAATTACCGTGAATTACAATTAACGTGGAAATTAAAAAAAAATGTACATTCAAGCTAGATTCGGTAGCTATAGGATTATCGAGTCGACCAAAACTGACTGGAATTGTACGAGGAAAAGCATTTTTACATGTTTTGCTCAGACGTCCGATAGGTTGCCCAGACTCACGCAAACGTACCCTATAATGCCAGATGTGATGGATATGATAGAGAGCGAAATGACTAGACTATTTTTCTAATGACATTTGTACTTTGAGAAATGAATTTTGAAGGAAATAAATCTTTAATTAAATACATCATTTTGCGATCTATTTCAATTTAAAAATTAGAGAAAGAAAAATAATTCTAAGTAATATATATATAGTAATATATATATATATATATATATATTAAGTAATTTTCTTAAAATATATATATTACTTAAAAGTTACATATACACAAAATTTAATATACTTATCATATTAATTTGTACGGTTTATATTTAAGATCGTATTGTAACTTTAGCGTCTCTCTCTCAAAGTGCATTTTTATTGCAGTAAATACATTATTGTTGTACAGGGGGGCGAGACAAAAATTATGATTGAAAATTGGGTCGCCAGTATTGAAAGTTTGAGAATGAGTGGTGCTCAGAGTATTTTATGACTAATTAATTAATACTAAATTAAGAACAAGTTTAATAATTATTATCTACTTCCATGGGCTTGTCTTACAGAGCAAAGTTTTTGAAAGGAGTTTTAAGATAAGAAATTGACCCTCTGAGTACATTTTCTATATTTAGCTGATATCTATATTTTGTCTTCTAAGCAACCACCGCATTTTGTAATATGTTCCAATTTAAAAATCAGAGAAAGGAAAAATAACTTAGTAGTTATCCTATTACTTAACTTTTTTTTTGCTTAAAAGTAACATATACAAAATTTAATACTTATGTCATGAATTTGTACGGTTTATAATAAATATTGTTGCTTTATCGTAAAAGTGCATTATTATTGCATTCAGTAAATTATTATGTATAAGGGGGGGCGCGATAAAAATTGTGATTGAAAAGGGGGGCGCCAGTATTGAAAGTTTGAGAAGCACTGCCTTACAAGCAATATTTCTTTTAGTTTCGTTAATTTGGAATAAAACAAGTATTTTTACGGTTCTTTTAGTAGAGAAAACGCAGTGTGTGTTTTCCATTTTATTTTAATCATTTCTACATTTTAATTTTTCAATGTTTAGTATGTAAATATAACCTATCCAAAAACCATTCAAACCTTTTTACTCTTTTTTTTTTATAATCATGCCTTATAATTTCTGATAAAATATTACAAATTAGTGATGCTCACAAAAAGGAAAATAATTACGCGCGTTATTTTTATCCAAATGAATGCTATACAAGTTTTTCGTATAATTAAATGTTTTGAAAGATTATTTTTAACAGTACATCGTACACATTCCTCTGAAGTTAAATTACATCACCTTGAAAAGATGATCGAGATAAATGCTGAGGATAAGTCAATGTGGTGGATAGACATATAAATGTATATGCCAATCATTAAGTTTGTAAGAGCATTCTTTTTGGTACCATGTTACTTAATCCATGCTATAAAACCCAGGCGCTTGTTTACACTACTTCTGTTATTTCTGATGGATTGCAACATCGTAGATATTGAAGGAGTGTAACATGCATGTAAAAAGTAAGTTGGCTAATACCAGATTTATCTACTTGTGAGACAAGTCAAGGAGACCTGGCACTACATAAACTCAAAATATGGATGCACGAAATTGCAAATGATTTCGAAAATTAAATGTATTGAATTCAGGGATATGCAGGAAGATGGATTCAGAATCTTCTGTGAAAACAACGGAGGGGAATGAAATGGGAATACAGACACAATAAGTAGCACTTACAAATAGATTTATAGAATGATTTATATCGAGATTTCTTTACTTAAGTGATGTCATATTCAAAGCAGTATGGGTTCATCACAGTCATATGTTATTAGACAAGCCATTCGCAACAGGTTGCATGAGGAATCGTTGTTTACACGACGACCAGCTACTGGAGTTCTTTTACACACACAGCGCTAAATTATATAGGCCTCACTAATGTGTCAATATTATCACCGTTCAATTAATGAAATGAATGCTACAATTTTTAAAGAAATTCCTATTATATTTATGGAGGAACGACTTTATTGGTCTAATGTGGCATTTTTTTTAGAAAAATCACTCGCCATCTCATGTTGTCAAACGTTATACCAGTCTCATACCAGGCTTTGTGGAAAATGCTTCATTCTCAGGCAGGGGAAATATTTTGGGCACTTTACCAGTCGTTAACACAAGTTGTTTTGTTGGTAGTTCAGCGATTTGCACCGGCCATCCTTAGCACGTTACTCTATCAGGATAGTGTCTATACTCATGTAAACGTTCCGTTCCCGAAGGCAGTCTCTCTCCTCCTTTTTAATGATTTTGCCGTTAAATATACTATACATAAATTGTCCTGTATTTTGTAAAAAAAGTTCTACAGTATTCTTATATTATAATAAAGTAAAAAACTTTAATTAATAAAATAGGTGTATATTTTATATATATATATATATATTTGAAAAATTAAACAATATGACCTGAATATAAAATTTTTGAAAGAAAATTTAAATGTGTAAGTGTAGGCTGAAAAAAATAATAGTTGTTGATAATTAAACGTAAAATTTATTAGGACGAAAAGTACTGTAATATATTAGACTGTCTGTAATAGTCATTTCCCTCCCTGTTTTAAAAAGAAAAGCATTTCAGGAAATAGAAATTGAGTTGTAAGTGTCATTTCAAATGATAAATGGAGATTAACAATGCTCGACTAGCTATTTGATAAGTTTCTGTAGAGACATTTATATTCGTTACACCCTAACCATTCTTCCACTACATTTTTTTAAACAACATCTATAGCAGAAACTAATACTTTTTTCCTTTCCGCAGTTTGACTGAAAACCTATTAATTCCCAGTCCAATTCGACAGAGAAAATGAGATTTTAACTCGTATTTCCCGGAAAAAACTCTAGTAAAATAAATCAAGAGTGAAATTCGTAGCTCAAATGATATTTGGTACAAAACGATTTTCGATTTACTCGTTTTTCAACCGAAAATGCTTTTTCCTGCGTATATTTCTCTAACACCAATTTTTTTTTTGTTAAAAGTATTGAGTGTAATATATTTAGCAAAGTCCTTCTACTTGATTCATATCTAACTCTATCAAATTTTTAGAAAAATTATTAGAGAAATTTGAGAAGAAAAAGTAATTTCATTTACTGACATAAATTTCATTTATTGTTATGGTGTGATTGCAATTATTTGTAAAAATATAGGCATGGATTAAATTAGACTTGAAAAAATGTTCATTTATTTCAATAGCATAATATACAACAATTTTGTTTTATAAAACTTTTTTACTCTGTTTCTTTTTTCATAAGTAATTCACTTTGCTACTAGAATTTAATATAACGAAATGACTGCTGTACATGGTAACTACTACAATCAAATTCTTCGTAGTTTGTAAATGTTAACTTCGTTGATATATACAAAAAAATTACTAGCTCAATTTGCTATAATTATAAATCATCATTTACATCTTAGGGTGTAAATTTGAATAAGAATGTTTGTTAAAAATGGTGCGGCGGTACCCCACCAAAGACCATTTCCCGTCGGGAACGAGTGACGTTTCAGCGGTCAAGTAGTATTTTGTAGGAAAGTGTCCCAGGGTGGACACCCTGGCTCTGAGGTCCTAAGGGAAGTCAACCTCTGACCTTCTTTGATCTAGCCTACAGTAAGATGCCGACACAGTTCCCACACCAGCCGCCGGTTTCAAAGTACACAGCGTGAAGGGGACTTGGACCAATCGAAGAATGGTTTCTCCAAATACGTCCAAATAGAAGTGACTATACATCACGTGTAACTTTCGTGGGTGGGACGTATTTCACCTCAAAAAGAGACTCTGAAATCGTGAGAAGGAAGAGAGAGCGACAACAAAGCAGAGACATGATTTAACTTCAAAAGAATCTCCAATTCCAATAGCGTCACCAGCATCTGCGTCCCGGCATTTCCAATAGCCGTATCAGCCTTTGTTCCACCAGCACTTTTCCAGCTCGTTTCAATGCAGCCTTCATCAGGAGTAAATATTACAGCCTGTAATAAACATTATCCTCCCAGCTATAGAGCTGTGGCAATGGCTTTGTATAATTGAATTAATAAGTTAACTCAGAAGGAAAATTCATTACTGTTTGTTTGCCTCATTCTTGAGACTTTATTATAAGTAGACTAATTTAGATAGTTGAATTTCAGATGAAGATATTATTTATTAAAAAATATAGCCATTCACGTCCTTAATAATGCTAATTAAATTTTGTTGTAGAATTCATATATATTGTTTGTATCTATACCTATGATTTCTAAAGTTGATTTTCCTTATTCGGATGTTAATATAGAATAATGTAACATATCTAAAATAAGCAACTGAAATTACTCAATTTTTAAAATACTTGTTTATTAGCTTATATTTTTAAATTTCTTTAAATTATCATTTTTCATAACCAGAAATCAAAATCTTTATTTTTAATTTATTAAGTATTTAGAAGTCTACTTTATATTTTATGTAATTCCATGTAAGGCTCGTGGCAACGCTTTAGAATTAGAGATCTTAAGCAGCCGACAGATTGATTATCTATTAGATAAAGGAACGAATATGCTGGATTTATTGAAATGTACTGTTGGTAGGATTTGGGAAGCAGATTCTAGCACACGCAGATTAACATGAACTTCTTTGATCAGACCAGTTACAGAGCATGGCTGTCTTTATTTCAATGCATCTTCTACTAATTCAGTAAAACTAGTGAAGATTCATTTGATCACTACTCGAATCATTTCGCATTAGCCATAGCTGACCAATATAACTTTTTCTGTGTGTGGAAGTTATATCCACCCTTTAAAACTGTGAAAAAGCATGATACTTGAGAAGTATTTTAAATAGCTTCAGAGTTACGGGGATTTTAATCATGCATTCTTATATCTTAGAAATTAAACAAAGGGATTTCAATTACAAAGGCTTAGCTACTTCTAACGAATCCTCTTAAGGAATTGGTTGCATCATGACGTAATGGAGTAGATTTTGTGGCCAATCTTCAACTCCTTGAGCAGCTAGCCTGGTATTAGTTTCAATTCTCAGCTAGTACTGAATACAAACAAAATGTAAGGCTTACCTGATTACCTGCATCAACTTGCGTTGGAGGACATCAATCAAATATCAGAAACATTTATTCAAATTTATACTGATGGCAGAACAAAATAACATAACTTTGTGCTAACGGCATCCTTGTAAATGCCCTGAATTTCTCTCAAATAAGCAAGATTATAAGTCCAGACTTCTGCTCAGTTTTTAGATCGGAGCTAATTACCATTGATTGGACACTTAATGCCGTAAATACTGTACCATCTTCCAATGATCTATGGATATCTGATAAGTGTATTGTCACCTAGCACTTATGCAACTGGACTAAATTTGGTTTTTTAAGCGCTGTTTCGATTCTAAGTATTATTAAAGAGCTTTAACGCACTGTTTCAAAAACTGTGGGGCACACACCCTTGGGGGCTCGATAACCCTGTGAGTGGGGCGCGAGCATATTGAAAATGAAAGGTTTAAAAAATAATTTTTTCGAACGAAGTAAAACAAAATGCTTTATGACATAATAAAAAATGCACATTTACACTGATATAATTTATATATATCATCTAGTGATCATCAAAAATAAAAGATTCCTTTTCAAATGCTCATTAGCTTTCTTTGATCCTATAACCAAGTAAAACAGACGTTTTGCTTGCTTTGCTGTAATCCCACGATGAGAGATTTTTTAACCCCTAAAATACTACTTTTGATTATCATATATTTTACATTTAAACTTACTGGTATGTTTCACTCCGTCTCTTTCTTTTTTTCAGGAAAGTGGTAAATAATATTTTTCTGTTGCTTTTTTTCCATGTGAAAGAGCTTTATGATATATTGATAAACATATTGAGCCCTTTGAAGGAATATTTCTCCAAGATGTATTTTTATGAGTATTCTGAAACATATAATGCATAATGAAAAATGTTTTAAGCAATTACTTTTTAGAACTGACATCGATATTTTTATATTGAATACACTTTTATCATGGGAGCGGTCACATGAGGTGCAGAGTTAATTCTGGCGTTAATTCTGGGAAAACTGTTTATTCGTTAACAGTGACCTTGACAGTATCCTCATTTTAGGCAGTCTTAAAGGGAACTAAAAGGAATTTGTCACAAATATGCCTCGTTTTTGAGAGTGGCGAACGTTTTTTTTTTTACAATCAAGGTACTTGTTTTGATCAAGTTCCCTGTGCAACCAATTTTGTTCAAAAATATTTTCTATGAACATGTTACACTTTACCCTATGAACAAATTGTGGCTTTTATTACTGTATTGTAAGACTTATTATGGTTTATAAATGTAAATGAGCAGAATATAAAAAAATGGGCATCTGTGATCTCTATTGAAGGAAGTTGATACTGATCAACTAATTGAAGAACCTGCTGAAATAATGCTTATAAATCAAGATATAGCGAAATTAAATATGAGAAAATTGATAGACATAAAACATTTGAGTTGAATTGAAATTTTCAAATGCTGTCTAAAGAACTGTATGAAGAATACTTTGAATACTTGGCTTTGTCAAAAAGACACTAGGAAGAAAAAGTGCAAAATGTTATTCGTAGATCATCAAACGACAACAAAACTACAATATCGTGAACAAAATATGACAGGTTTGTTGAAAAATAAAGTTATTGTATTGTTAACGAAAAATGTCTGTGGTTTATGTCATTTATTAAGGTCACGAACATTTTCTTTAGTTTTATTCGATTTGTTCTGAAATTATCAAAGAAAAATTGAAAATTCCTTGTAAGTAGATAAGTATATTTTCTGTTAATTAAATTATTCACTGAAATTTTGATTTTTATCCTGTATAGTAAAACTAATTATAAATTAAATTATCGTTTAAAACAAACTAAAAATCACGCTTTTATAGTGAATCGAATTAAAAAGTAAAAAAATAAAAATATATATTACTCTTAAAAGTGACATATATACAAATTTTAATACTTTTCTTGTTAATTCGTACGGATTATAATTATGATTGAATTGTAGCTTTAGCGTCCCAAAAAGTGCATTATTATTGCATTCAATACATTATTATTTTTTTGGGGGAATAAAAATTATGTTTGAAAATTGGGTCACCAGTAGTGAAAGTTTGAGAACCACTGCTTTAACGATAGCTCGTTATCTAATTACATTGGATACCCTCTTACATGGGATTCTATAACAATATTATATTGCTGACATTTTGGCCAAGGGAGGCATTATTGAGGTTCCAGTGTCAAGAAATACACTGACTACTTCAGAGATATGCTGCAAAATGAAAATCTCAAATTAGCAGCTATGGAAAATTCTCCCTTAATTATCAGGCCCCAGATATAGTGTTCGTACCATCAATTCGAATAGAGTTGTCGTGTCCACCATTTTCAGACTTGCAACTGGACGCATAAACCATTTTCCATTCTTAATGGACTAAAGCCTATTTGATGAGAATAAACTGTAACAGTGCCAGCCTCTCCGGAACATCTTTTACACTGCGCGGGTCTTGACAAGGATGACATGCATTCCAATATTCTAATTATTTATGATTTTTTGAGGATTCTTGGGTTCATGGACCTGTTTTAGCATGCGGCTAGATGAGGTGGAGAATAAGTTAACTACAGCAACAACAAAAACATTATTTATGTGAAATTTTATGAGTAAAATATATATACTACTGTGTGTGTTATAATAATAGTAAAATACGTATATTAATACCAGTGTTTCAAACCATAAATTTTTGTTCCGGTTTTCATTCTGTTCCAACTAAAATAATATATATTTCGGTTTAGTTCCGGTTTTCGCTCCACCCAATTAACGGTTTTTCGGTTCAGTACTGAATGAATAATTTTATTTTATGTTTATTCTTATTCGTAATGAAAATATAATTCTATTATAAAAAAATGTAATTCTATCAAAATTTAGAAGACTTTATTCTTATGTTAGACGTTAATTTATGTGAATGGATAGAAATAACCAGCATGTGTAGAATACTAGAGGTGAGCAGGGATCGGTGAGAAATGGCAATGTTATCCATTATCAAAATCGTCTATTAGGTTCATGATTATGTAGGTTATATGTATCCTATTCACTTAACGCTGAAATCGTGTACTTGGCCTTAAAATAGTTATGTAAAAATATATTTATTTATTTCTGTAACATACGGAAATTTCTGAACTGGAATAAGCCAATATTCTTTTTGAATCAACTCCGGTTTTCTTTCAGTCCCCCCAAAACAACCGTTTATTTCAATTTTCGTTTCAGTTCCGGTTCGAAGCCTAGATTAATACATTCCTTTTTTTCTCTGCCTTATTTGAAAATTATTAGAATACTATAGCCGACTGCTACTATAATGTGTATACAGAATATCATTACTTAATATGAAATATTTATCAATATGAAATAAATATGTATATATATATATATATATATATATATATATATATATATATATATATATATATATATTTACAACATGAAATTTTAGGCCATTGTTTTCTAATAGTATGTCATACATTTCTCTCTTATAAGCTGTTACTGGAATTTGTTTGCTATTTAAATAATTTAATACTTTTGACAGTCAGTCTAATTATCATATTTATTAGTATGTGGCGTGTGTATGTAACGTCAAGATAGCACGTGATAAAATATTCATACAACTGAATAAAAGTGTGCAGCAATTTAACTATAACTTAATAATGCTAGAAAAGAATGGTAGATTTACTGTAAAAATAGTTTTTTATATGAAAAGTTCTATCGTTAACACTTTTTGTAGGAACTGTTGATTCTTATTTATTCTAAAACAGTTATTCTAAATTACAGGAGTAAGTTAATTAACACTAGAACCGCGAAATGGGTCATTTTGACCCCAAAACAATTTTGCTTTCTATTTTCTCAAAAAGTTTCTAACGAATTTGAAAAAAAAAATCTTGACTTATCCTATTTTTATACCAATAACAGCCTGTGAAAATTTTATACATGAAATACTTATCATTTTTTTGTTTTTAATACTTATACCTAAAACCAAAGAATGAGTCATTTTGATCCAATTATATTCACAAGTACTAAATTTGCAATTCAACGATTCCTGGAATTGGAAAAACTTTTTCAGTCCTTTCAGATACCGTATCTAATTTTCCAGTACAATATACTAGCTGAAAAGCCACTTCTGGAAAGAAAAAACAATGTGTAAATAAACGTGAAAAGTTATCAGATTCAAATCCAGATGAATTGAACTCTGGAACTTTTGTTAGTAATGATGGAACGGGTTGGGAAATCATCACCTCTGGAAGTTGTTCTCGCAGAAGAATTGTTGAACATAATATTTTCAGAGACAAAAGTGGCCCAACCAGTTATGTAAAGCTAAATATTGAAAATGGTTATGCAATTAGTTCAGAGAAGCTACTTATAGATGAGCCTATGCTTCGTCATATCAAAAATTGCATAGAGGAAGAAGATCACCGGCAACTAGGGAAAAAGAAATCGACAACTATAGACGAACTAGATGATTGTATATCAATTTTGTATGTTCGAGATATATACGGTGCATATAATCTTGAGCTTGATACTCTGTGGTCTGTTGATTGGGGTCCACCTTTTTTCTGCGATTATATGGCGAGAGATAGATTCAGAGAACTTATGAAACTTTTGCGACTCGACAAAAAAACTGCACCACCTGAACGCTTTCAAGCAGATAATTGTGTTTCCTTTCTGAAGTTTGGAAGACATTTATTGAAACTTCGATAATTTGCTCTAAACCAGGACCATATATAACTATTGATGAACAACTGTTTCCGTCTAAAGCTAGATGTCGTTTCACGCAATATATGCCCAGTAAACCAGATAAATTTGCTATCAAGTTTTGGCTTGCTACTGATATTAATAGTAAATATGTAGTGAATGGTATCTGTGTACATATGAGTAAATTCCTGTAAACCTATTTCTCTCCGAATACGTTGTTTTGCGTTTGATAGAATCTTTCGAAAATAAAGCAAGAAAGATCACTACAGATAATTTGTCGTCCCAAATGTTAAAAACGAAGGACAATAGTTTAACTGAGACGATGAAACGAAATTGGAAAGAAGTACCTGAATTTCTTAAAAAAAAGTAAAGATGCCGTTATACGATCCATTGTTACTGGAGCATGATGATATAACTTTGACAGTTTATCAGGGAATAAGCAGAAAAAAAATGTCTTATTATTGAGTTCCCTTCATCCCACAGTTCATATCGGCAATAATCACCCAAAACCGCTTCCAGAAACAATATCATTTTATAACTCAACAAAATTTGGTTTCGATATTGCCGTCCAATTGACTCGGAATTATTCTGTAAAGATGCAGGATCAAAAGGAGGTGGCCAGTTCATGTATTTTAGTGGGTAGCCTAGTGGTTAGAGCATCGGACTCCAGACCGGAAGGCCTAGGTTCGATGCTCGATGTCACCAAATACCCTCCGAGTGCACACGGAGTACGTGCTCGTTAAATCAGTGGGTCCGTAGTCTTGTGGGCTTATTCACTAGCGCAGGAACTGGAGAATATTTCCCTCCCCTTCAGTCCACTTGCAGAAATTGTGGAGGTGGAGATAGAGGTCGTGTCGCCATCTATCGTCCCTTCGGGGAAGTTTCACTGAGCTTAAAACGCACTGTCACCTGTATGGTGCTCAAAGCCAACGACAGGCGTACCTCTTGCCCATGCCACGATTAATTTCGTGGGCCTCGTTCTGACTACGTCAGACAGGTGGCATTAGCCACAACAACAACAACAATCTTCTCGATCTTGCAGGGATTAATTCATGGATTTTATACAAAGAAGTTACTGGTAAAAAAACTTATGACTAGATAATATCTTCAACAACTCATTACAGTGTTGCATAGTGCATATAGTCACAAAATAAAGTACAAGTCAGATGCACAGACAAAAACATATGCTACTGAAGAATCTGCGCAGATGCAAAAAAAGGTTCATTGCAAAGATTTCCAATGTAGAAACGAAACTGTAGATACTTGTTCTGACAGTAAAATACCGATAAGTAAAAAGTGTATAAAATATATAAAAAGAAGTTACTCAAAATGTGCATGAATTGTGTAAGAAATCTCGACTGCTTTCCAAGCTGTCTGTATGTTTTATTAACTGTATACAATATTCCATATTGCAATATCTTATTATTTTTTATCAATTATTATAACAATTTAATGTAAAAATGAATAAATGTCACTGGTAAATAATTACAGCGGTTAACGCAACAACACGGGTTTTTATTAATTGGGTCAATTTGACCCCACCCGCTATTTTAGGTATACCGAAACTGCCGCGGTTATAAGTTAATATTAAATTTGCAACATAATTACAGTAAGTTTGAAATAACCCAGCAAAAATACATAATATAGTCTGGCGTGTTAATTACATTTATATTTATGAATAAAATCAATGGATTTCGAAAAATCTATTCATTAGTTTGGTCACATTCCTTAATACTAATTAAATTATGTGATTCATTGAGACGTCTGACTGTCTATATTGATTATCCACCTCATTTAACAAAAATTTATGATGTATTAAGTTAATGGGATTAAAAGCAAATATTCTAGGAAGTTCAGCACAATCTCCATTTCCGGTTTTACGAAAATAATTCACGTTAAAATAATTCTAGAAGAAAAGTTAAACGTGTTTGCTTATTACATTGTAAAAGCATAATTTCTCAACTGACTTGAATACTGATGGTTCTTATGTGGCATTTTCATTGATGTGGAAGAAACATATATCAACATGCTTGTTATCAGATTACTGGGGATGAAAATTTCTAACAATATACATGTAATTTTAATATTTTGCTATCAGTGTATATATATATATATATATATATATATATATATATATGTAGGATTTTCCCTTTGAAACATTTGTTAAAAGGTTGAGTCATATCCTTTTCAGAGGACCATAAATCTCAATTGTATTTATTACTGCATTCTGAAGCAGCGCCATCTAGTGAGCTTTCGTAGCTCCGGCTTGAATAATTTTTCGGCAGAGGCCAACTAACCACTGCTTGTTCAACACGTCGCCTCTTTACCGCATTTCCGCGCCCAGCGCGGCACCACCAGTCCTAACATCCAAGAATGAGAAAGGTTTATTTCCCTGTCTTCTAAAGGTCTAACTCAACTTTTAATTAACCTAATTCCTGCATTTCTTTCTCTTTGTAAATATCCCCTTTTGTAAATATTTCCCTTTAACTTTAAATAAATTCTCTTTTACTTTGAAGTATTTGTGTTTAAATGACTTAGATTAAATTAATAATTCATCACTCACCCTTAAATACTTACCCCTAGACAAACCACCTCGCCAATCTAAAATCCCGCCTTCTAAAGAGTCAGATTTTTATTCGAAGATTTATTCGGACTCCCATATATATATATATATATATATATATATATATATATATATATATATATATATATATATATATATATATATATATATATATATATATATATATATAAATCAATTAACTAATTGAAATTATATGAATTTTGTAACACTAAATCTCATTTCAAAATATCAATGACGAATATAGATAGTAAAATACCAACGTTTTGAAACAAAAGGAAAAACTTTATAAAATAAAAATTTATAAAATATCCAAGTGCAACCGCGGACTTATGACCGATAAGTGGGGTTAAACTAGTTTGATGGCGTCAAACTTCTCCCTGTTGCAACTGGGTACGCCAATCGGGAAATATCCTTTGCTCAAAAATTTAAAAACTTAAAAAGTTAATTCTTAAAAAATCAAACAATTTGCCATCGCACTGTGAAAGATATTATAAGATTAAAATGTTAAAACTCTAAAATAATTAAGTGCATAATATAATTGAGCCATCGAACTCAAAAGATGATGCACCCATCTTTAAAATAGTCATATAGGAAGAAAAAATATTTTAAATCCGTAAGTTCAAATTATATATATATATATATATATATATATATATATATATATATATATATATATATATATATATATATATATATATAGCAAAATTTTGGTCAGTTTCATACCCCTACTGTGTGCATTGTGTAAAAATATCATTTCAAAGAAAAAGTGTTGTTGTTGTTTCCAATCCCCTTGGAACAGGAAAGCCTACACCAAAAAAGTCCATTTGACCTTTCCGCGTAAAAGTGTCACACATCAGGTCTTGCTCTTCATACAACTGTCGCAGGGAAATGTCCCAGCAGTCCAAAAGATGAGCAGGAGAATTAAGGAAAGAACAGGGACAGGGGTAAAGAAAGACTTTACCCCCTGCACAAAAGTAATACTACGCAGATGACCACTTCTAATGCGCCCCAAGGCCGTCTGATGAGTCCTGGAACTCATGCACTGTATAGATAGGCTAGGACTCTTAGCTGCGTACCAGTGGTGAGCAGGAGGGTTTCTCCAAGTCAAATTCATTTTATTTCTTTGGACGGAATGAATTTCCGTATGGGTTAAGACAGTAGAACTGGGGTTAGAGAGATCACATCCCCTACCAGCCAGCTCATCAATAGCTTCATTCCCAGACACACTTACATGGGATGGAATCCACTGGAGACATACTTGTTTCCTCTGACCAAGCCTAACTAACTTAGACTTTGGTAAAATATCTAGACCAGTAATGACAATACTTTTTGGCCAAGTTTTCAAATATTGGTTGGAGCTTCTGCTGTCTGTCAGGATCCAGATACTGTCCTTATAAGAGTTGAGAACATGATCGAGAGCACCACTAATAGCAATGAGTTCCGATCTAAAGACGGAACAGTGGTCAGAATTCCTGATGCTCATTTTAACATCGTTCCCAAGAGTGTTACTAAAAATACCACTCCCTCCTCTACCCGTATCCGAACGACTACCATCTGTGTAAACAATCAAGTCTTAATCGGGTATGTCATTTATTACTTCAAGTGCCATTTGTCTGAGTAATTCCGGATGGCTGCTATGATTGGGAGTACTGGTCAATAATTCCTCCTGGAATTCAACAGGATTAAAAGAATCAATAGGTGAGATGCAGCTAAAAGGTGTAGATGTGTCAACATTGAAATCAATAAAGCCATGTTTAAGCATGTAATTAAGTGGGCTGTCTCGATTTAAACGTTGGTTTCTTGTCCAATTTATAATGAAATAAGAGGTTCTATTGAAGGATCCAAAGCTTTTAATTTTGTTAAAATACCTATATGAGTTGACTTCAAATCTCATAGTAAGAGGTTGGATGTCTGTCTCGTACAGAACTATGTCAGTAGGGCGACTATATCTAAGGCCCGTGATAATCCTCGCAGCACTGAGTTGCACTCTCTCCAGTTTTTTCAAGTTTGTAGGAGATGCTACTTGAAAGATTTGGTATTCATATTCAAGGACTGGGCGAACCAAGGTTGTATAACTTATTCCAAGTGTGGAGGCGTCTGAACCCCAGTCTCTGCCAGAAAGATATTTTAAGATCTTAAGTCTCTTTCTTGCTTTATCGGATATTTCTCAATATGTTTACCACAGTCCACTTCCGAGTCTAAAGTAAACCCAAGGTAGGTAGTGTATTTCCTGTAATTCAAGCGCTCACTCATTTGAAAAAAATCAGGAGAGTAGTTATAAAGATGCCTATTAGTCGTCAAGAGGCTGACAGTAGACTTTGAAGCATTGAAAGTAATTTTGTGGTTGTCTGCAAATTCCTGAATATTTGCTAAGGACCTATTCAGCTGGGATCCCATTTTGCTAATATTTGCATCACTGCACCACAAAACGACATCATCAGCGAAAAGTCCAATTTGAGAAGGGTTAACATGTATTTCAACCCCGGAAACAAATAATGAGAAAAGAGTTGGACTCAAAACGCAGCCCTGGGGAATTACGTGGTAGGTTTTGTAAGAATCCGAGTAAGTAGCCTGAAAGTTGACACAAAAATTTCGGTGATTTAGAAAGTTTGAGATCCAGGGCAGAGCTTTACCTTTAATGCCCAAAACACCAAAGCACTTGCTTAACAGCTTATATTTCCATACCCTATCAAAGGCCTTTGGCACATCTAAAAATGCGGCCATGGTGTGTCTCGTTGGTTTGTGATTCTGAGAATCTCTAACACATTGGGTGAAATATAAAATTTGGTCAGCAGTGGAGTGACCCTTACGAAAAGCAAATTGCTCCGAGGGCATTAAGTTATTAGTGTGTAAATGGTAAGTCAATCTCCGCAGCACCATGCATTCCATTAATTTGCAAGTGATGCAGGTAAGAGAAATCGGACGATAGCTTGTCGTAAGACCGGCTTTCTTGTTTGGTTTATTAATGGGAATAACGATGGCCTATTTCCACTGTCTTGGTAGTTTTCCAGTTTTCCATGACAAGTTACGTATGTATAACAGTCTTCCTCTACCCAAAATTCCAAGGTGGGACAAGAAATGTCCCGGGATGCTATCTGAACCAGGTGATTTGATGGTGTCCAGATTTTGTAGGGCATAAAATAGTTCAGGTAAGAGGAAATCAACAATGAATAATGGGTTATCTGCCGACCGGTCCCTACAAGATTTTATTTGATTTCTGGTGACTCTGGCGAAGTGCTTGTCATAACTACTAAAAGCAAGCAGACTTTCATTTGCGTAATGCTGAGCCAGGACCTCTGCTGCTTCCCGAGCATCCACCGAGACATGGTCATTATAACTAATGATAGGGTTAGTTTGCTTCTTTACTAGGCTTTAAGTTATCAATTTGCTTAGCCAGTTTCCATAATTAAGTATTTGAAGATCTATAGTTTAACTTTTCACATATATTCTGCCAGTTTGATCGTTTGACTTGTACATAAATTTTCTTAATTTCAGCGTTCAGCTTATTCAATTCAAATTTTTTGTTCAAGCCGCCATTTTGGGAAATTACTTTTAAGAGTTCCGTCCTTTGAGCAATCAATGGCTTAATAAGGTCTGAATTGTGGGCAAAGAAAGTGCGGGTCTGTTTACTTTTCCCCCTAGGGATTGAAGGCTTAGCAGCTGTAAAAATGGAGTGCTTGAAATGGGACTATTCCTTTTCCAAGTTGTCCGAAATAGGTTCTTGGGATATGAGATTGTTAGAGATATTTTCAAACAGACTCCAGTCGGCTTTCTTAAAATTTCAGTGGAGGTTCTTCACACCATTACAATTGACTTTGAGATCTATTTCGACTAAAATAGGAAGGTGATCGCTGCCAATATTGTCCAGTATTCTCTAAAAGCTGTAAGGAAATAAACCAGGACTTATAAATGTCAAATCCAAGACACTAGTAGAACCGTAACTGATAGATCGGAAAGTGTGAGTGCGCAGACATTGCATTGCATTGTGTGCATTTAGACAGAAGAAAGCCTTGTCGTTGACCAAGTTACTAAGCACCAAACCTCTTGCATTTGTAAAAAGAAAAAGTAATTCACGTATGCATACATGATATGTCACATATTTAAAAAATTTTGTGTAAATGCAAAAAAAAAAAAAAAAAAAAAAAATGTAATAAGTAGTTCAGTTTAGTTTTCATTTTAAATACCCAGTTTTTTTCTATAAATTAAAGATATTTTTCTTTTTATTTTTTTTACATTTCAGTAATATTGGATATGATATTAGAACAATTTGTTGCTAATCTTTACTACCTTTAAACAACATTTCATGTGTATCTTTAAGCAAATAAATATGGCTTACTTTAGTTGATCTTAAATGAAATATGGTATTATCGCAATTATGGTGAATATGAAAGAAAACGTAAGGAGATTAAAAAAATCCGGCACATGAATTTAAAAAAAAAATTGATTTTCACTTTTTTATATTTTTTTAAAAGTTCAAATATTTCTCAATAAATGATATGATATATGGAAATACGATTATTAAAAGTGTTTTTTATTTATTTCTTAAACGAAACTGCTCCTTAACACGCATTGAGTGAAATCTTCTAGGAGAACTTGTGTTCTCCTTGCATAAGCTTCTAAAGAGTGTGAATACATATGATGCTCATTTTGTAAAAAATAGGGTGTATAGGGCATATCCAAAAGTGTATGAGTGCACGTCTTTTGGATCTTAAAAGCAAAAACAGAGAAAAAAAGTTTAAGTGATGCAAAAGTTCTAAGTCGTCGTAATCGACTAGCCGATATTTTATCTACACAGCATGAAAATTGCTCTTTGGGTTGTTTATTTTCATCGTCTGTATTCAAACGAGATTCCTCCCCATGGACGGGGTCCTGAGAATATAAATCCATGATGCAACTTTCAAAAGGACGAAGCTGAATGTAAAGAGAGCCACCATGATCATAAACACTTACATACGTGCTATATACCATAATGAATTAAATGAAGCTAATCCTTACAGATCTAGGTGACCCTATGTTATTAAGAATATGTTTACATGCAAGGACTCAGAATTATAAAATAAGTCAATTAATACACCATATGATCAGGGATTTCAAATTCTACATTTGTGGAACTAAAAACACTAAAATTAAGGGTAAGTATGGCTACTACAGAGTTCAATATGAGTCATGTAGCAAAATTAAGAATTTTAAGACATTGTGGTATTGAACCAAGTTATAACTGTGCATCATGATTAAAAAATTAGATATACGTAGGATTCGTGTAGCCCATCGAAAGCATCTTGAGATCCCAAAAAAGGCTAAATTGTTAAAAATAATGAAAAAAAAAATTGGAAGAGAGTCTTTTGTCCACACACAGAACAGAAGAGTCCAGAAATGTATGAAGCATTCTCTTTACCTTCTACAGAATAGGAGGGTAAAGAAAATGTTTCACAGGCTTCTGGAAAGTACTAAAAAAAGTAAATGCTCAAAAGTTACAAATTTTTATTTTATAGTCTATTTTCCCAAAATGTAATATTTTCACTTAATGTACCTTTTACTCAAAAACTACTTATTATGTAATCCTGCAGTTAGCATAATTTTAACATGTTTACATATTTTATTGGAGGGAATTAGATATGTCTAGCAAACTTTTTTAGAGAAAACCTTTTTAAACTATATTTTAGGGAAACACACACAAATTGGTAAAAAATAACATCAGTTTAAAAATCTATATATATATATATAATAAAATATCCAGATTTCCAGATTACAACTTCTAACATGCAAAACACCATGAGATAATCACTTCTAAATAAGAAAATTTTCAATCTCTACTATATCATGCACGGTGATTCCGTACCAGACCGAAAATTTTCAGAGTTTACAGGGGGTAAAGAGATGATTCGGAATCGCATAGGAATGTTAGGAAAGCAAATGCCGTAGTTGTGAGCTGCGGTGCAAAGAAACAGAGAAAAATAATATCAACAACAGCACATTAACCCCTTAAGTGCCACGGGCGCGTATACACGTCGTGCTGAGCAGGTGCCTTTAGAGCACTGGACGTGTGTGTATATTCGTCCTTTTAAAGGAGGATCTTTATCATTGTGCTAGTCTATTTAAAACGAGTTATATGGCTTTGGAATACAATAAAATGACAATAACATTGATTTTAAAGAATTTACTTATTTCAGAGCAAAGGTGGGGAAAGAATTGAAAGGGCATATTCCAGAAACGATGCAATTTATATCTAAGCAAAGTTTCTTGTTTTTCATTTGAGTGTGCTCTTTTCTATAATTTATTTGCTCTCATTTTTGCTTACCATGTGTAATAGGAACTTTTTAATTTTTTTTATATGAATAAGTATCGCAATTGGGTATCCTTCTACACTGTTAATGAGCTGAATGGGATGCTGGTTTATGTGGTCACCATGTTATAGGATACATCGCACAACAGATAAGTAATATTTTTTTATTATATTGTAATTCTAGACATTAAATTTTGTATTTACACTTTATTATTTCATCTTTTTCTCCTTTAAAGGGAATTTTTAGATTGAAAAAAATGTACTTCTTTTCCCTCAATGAACTGCAAAAAAAAGGCGCGCTTTGGGGAAAATGGTGGTATTCGGGGTGAATGTCTTAGCTTTCCATCGCCAGTTAAGTGATTAATGATACAGAGAACATTTTATTGAAAGGTTAGCATGCAACGTATTATCCCGGTACCTACAGATATTCGAGCAATGAAATCTTTAGCTGAAAGAAAGGATGTCTCGTTTATGAAAAAGAAGCAACTAACTGGTTAAACAAGCAGTCTCACAAAACTTTCAGTTAACATTTATGTAGGTCGTGTGATGAGGAACACGCTTGTTCGGGCAACGTCCCAGGTAACACAGCCATATGCCGTTCTCCTTACAATCCGCATCTACTTACTCTATCTGAATATCAAACAGTCCCTCGTTTGAGTACGAATTATTTCTACTACCTCAGGAAACGGATTGTAAGCGATGACTTTCGGCAGGATCGGTGTGCAAGAAAGCTTCCGTTCTGCATAATCTACCACAAGAAGGCCTGGAAGAATCTTCCAAATCGTTAGTAATTTTATGCAGTTTCGCTGTGAGACCTGGGAGACGACAGAGCCGGCTCTAGCAGTTTTGTCGCTCCGTACAAAAACACAAAATGCCACCCCTCTCTGGAAAGCAAAATATTATAATTAAAAAAATGTAAATTGTTCACATACATACACACCAATAAAACTTGAATCAATCTTGCGAACAAAAAAAAGCATAACAATATTTTATAGAATTTTAAGTCAAATATAAAATAATTCGGAATTAAAGACACAATTACCTGTTATTAAACGAGTGAAATGTAAGAGAATAAAAGAAATTGCCTATTTCAGCTTGCCAATTTTTTATATAGTGGGTCTACTGATGTTGGGGATCACACACACACACATACACAAACGTTTATTTTACTTTAAAGTAACCTCACTCAAAACCACCATCGTGTTCCTGTGACTCTATATCTACAAAAAACTCTTAGTTCCCCTGTCCCCTTTTGAGTAGTTGACACCAGACGTCGTATGGGTGAAAGGCATGTCCACAGTGACAGATCTCTGAGATGGGTAGAAAGCTACTTGTGAAAGATGTGTAAACTTATCAAATTTCAAATTTGAATATATAACCACGCATCAAATTCTGATGTTTTAACAAAAGAAAAACTGACATTAGACACACAGAATATGAAATAAAGAAGTAAGATAAAATAAATGAAATAGGAAATCCCCAACCAATATTATACTTCAGAAAATATGTCAAATTTTTTTGTAAACAATATACATATATATAATATATTCCAATGCAATCCAAATGCCACCCTTAGATTTTTCAGCTCCGGGAAAGGGTCCAGTCTTTTCAGCCCTAGAGCCACCCCTGCAGACGACGTTTGACTGTCATTTCGAACCACAGTTGTAATACAACCGTTCAGTAAAATGTTTTCTGTCCCATTTACATGTTGCTGCTTATTTCCTATTTTTCTGCTATTGAAAGAAAACAGTATTATATGTAGCATTTTTGATATATATAGGATAAATGAAAAGTGTTTGTTGATGTTTTGAGGTATTTCATTTGTGGATATTTAGAAAATGTGGAAATTTTAGAAAGATAAATCGATCAATCAAGTGAAGACTCGATGCAATAATGTGTATTAATCGTGATAATGAAAGTACATTGGGAAAAGTTGTTCTTGTTGTGGCTAATCTTCAGTCTGTCTGATGGAGTCAGACAAGATCCAACAGACCATTGACCCTTAAGAAGTCTAATACCAGGAGGAAAGACGAAAAAATATCCTCCCTCGAAAGTCCCAAGCAGTCCAAGATGTGATCTGGAGAGGCTTGCTGAGTCTTGCACTTGGTGCAATGAGCAAACGTCTTCCTGCCTCTACAAAAGGAAAGACGCCTTATGTTGCTACTTTTCAATCTAGAGATTGCAGTCTGAAAGGCTCGGCCGCATTTAAGTAGGAATGGGGGTCCTGGTGGTTTACATTCATACCAGTGATGGTTGGGTGGGGTCCTTAACTCCTTTTAAATTTCAGATATAACCCTAGATTCATGTTCAGAGTAGGTAAGGGTTGAACAAATAGGTAGAGAAGCATTACAGCCCTCTTTAAACAGGAGATCCGCTTGTTCGTTTCCAAAGATGTTAACATGGGATGGAATCCGCTGGAAATGAACCTCATGGTACTCTGATATTTGTTTAAGTTTTTATAGTATGGAGACGCCAGCTTTGTCTCTGACTCGGATTCAGTTTTAAAGATGTTGGAGAGAACTGCGACTATCAGAGAGGATCCAGAGGTCTCAGAAGTCTTGTTCATTAAGAACTGTCTCAAGGCCTTTCTCTATTGCAATAAGGTCACTTTTAATGATGGAGGAAAAATCGGAGTTACGGTGGCAAAAACAAAGACCTCTCTCCCCGTTTCTCAATATAAATGTCGCTACCTGCTCTACCACTCAGTCTACGGTTGTCTGTAAAGATCTTAATAGCGTACCTAGGGATTTCATCAATGATCTCCAATGCTAACAGCCTAATATGATCTGGAATGAAATTCCCCTTAATGACAGGAGTAGAAAGGTCAAAGCAGAGAAGCTCTTTTGGGATTCCTTTTGGCGGGCTGAGACAAGACTTTAGAGAATGAGGCTCAATATCACTAAAAGGCAATTGTAGAAGTTCTGCTTGACAGAAAGGGTTATTTTTCTTTAGTCTCTGATTATTGCACCAGTTGTTAAGGGGACTTGGTACCCTTTGAGCAAACTTCGTTATTTACGTATTTAAAAATTATGTTTTAGCATTTTATACAATGTTTATATTTAAGAAAATGTTACCACAGATGAAATTTTTCATGTATTATTCACACAATTTTAAAAATTTAAATTTTTTGAAGAAAAAATTGGGAAAATTTTAAAATCCTACTCCTTTTGTAAAAAATAATTTTTTGACCTGAAACTTTTTTATAATATTCTTATGGATGTTCTAAACAACTTTAGGGATCTATTTTAGAATAACTTCGTTGTTTTTGAGAAAAAAAATAAAATGTTGATATACAGGCTAAAAATCAACGAAAAAGCCAACATGTCTTACATTTTATTTTTTTTTAAAAAAAGTATTCAGTTTATAGCAAAACGGATCCCTAATTTTATGACATGCTTTATTTTCAACACGCAGTAAAAAAATGAAAGTGATTGCTAAATAATTGTCGAAGGAGTAGCATTTTGAATGCACTAAGGTTTCGAAAAACACAAACTGTGAAAAACAGGTTTAAAGTCTATAATTCTGAAAAAATAATTATTATAAGCTTAATTAAAGTTAAAATACCACTTTAAGGTATTAGTTATACGTTTTTCTTTAAAATAATTGCATTTTCATATTTTTTAACCCACACATTTTTATGAATGATCAACTTTTAGAGAGTACTAATTGCACATGAAAATTCAAGAAAAATGTTAAATTTTTTTTTTTCTGTCACGACAGAAATTTTAGCTGTTTTTATTCTTATAATATCAAAGTATTACATTTGAATGAAAAATATATCAGGAATAAGAACTGAAATTATAAAATTATTAATATAAAATGCCTTAATTTAAAAATTTTACATTGCACACATTTCACAAGGAAGAAAAATTACATTATTGTATTGCCTCGGAAACATTCTGCTTTTAATACTACACATTCTTTTTTATAGTTATTATTTCTATTTCTAAAATAGATTTTTTTTATCATAAAGCATTTTTTAGCTTTTTTTTCTAAAAAGGTGGTGTGGCTGAGTTGCCTAATTTGTTTTCAAATGAAGTTTTATTCAACTTCTAACTTTCCGACATGCACAAGTGATATATCAATCGAAAGATAATAATGCAAAGAATAAGATTAAATGAAAAGAAAAACGATAGGTTTGTGATTTTTAGGGTACCAAGTCCTCTTAAGATATTGGAAGTTTTATTACGCTGGCCATAGCTAGAGAGTTTATTGAAGTATTTGGTGAGGTTAGCCCTTCTTCTAGTTTTGAGAGATTGCAAATTAGCCTTGAAGAATATAATAAATTTGGAAAGGTTGTGACCACACACACACACATGAACCATTTGAGTCACAAAATGAAGATTTTCTAATGATACGTAAAGAGCTTCATCCAAAAAGATATCAAGTCGTAGGTGTACAAATCACATTTTACCCTGTCAATAAAACACAAGGGAGGAAAATTCCAACATTCTATTTGTTGGTAGTCTAAAGACAATAAAACTACAATGCATTGTATAACATATGATATTTTTACCTGTAATTAGCATTCCTTTAATGTTAGCGTTCATTGTCTATATGTTGTATACTTTATTTAAGTCACACACATTTGAAACAGTTTAGTTCAGTTTGATTGGAACTATTTTCTCAAATTATTAAAGAACAATTAAAAACTCCTTAAAAGTAGGAAATTATACTTTCACTGAAATAAATTTACCAGAATTACACTTTTTATCTTGCACAATAAAAGTGATTATGAAAAAAAAATGAATTGTTGTGTCTGTGTCATCAAACGTAACCACTAGCTCTTGTATCGGGTGCGTGCCTTTTCCCGGGTTAAAGCACTTAATTAACTAGCTTAGCTAATTCAAGTTGAATAATAGGAAATATCCCATTATGAGTTTTTCATAGCACAAATAACACTATTATTTAATATATCTGTAAAAATAAGTTAGTCTAATATCTCACACAAATTTCCTAATTTCTTTCAATCATTTAACGTAAGTGAGTTGCGTTCTTTACGCACAGAATCATTTTTTATTCTTACTCCGAACCTTCGCAAAACCACTAATAGTTTTAGATGGCTTATCAATACAGTTCAGAAAACCATAATTTACTACAATTTTAGAAGCATAAACCATTGCTACGTCATCGCGTCCAGAACAAGATACCGAATGGTCTCCGCACAATTTATTTTTCATTTTATAAAGGGCAAGTGAGCGCACCCATTTAATTAGATTTATAGAATTGTTTCTTGATATATATATATATATATATGCACGTCCAGTTTTTCCAGCTACACCACCAAGTCTAGGTAGTACGTACGGATTGACACTTTCTAATAAAGAGCTCTAAATACTCCCCCCCCCCTAAAGAGTCCCGATGCTCTCAAAAATGAGCTTTAAATCTAGTATTCATGATTCTTTTAGTTTTGTTAAAACAATCAGATTCAACAGTGATCAGAGCCAGTCTCGGCCAGTGTGTCGACAAACCCATTAAACGTTATTTCGTAATAACTTGGAGTTCTATTTAAGTTGACATTAAGCCCAATATTCATCAAATAATTAGTCGCAAGTTTTCAACTTAATACATTGTGTGATTATGAGTGAAGAATTCGCTCTAACTGTAGTTATTGAATTGACAAGCATCACCAAGTTCGGATCCCATTTTTTAGTGATTTCAGATGAGACATAAAGAATCACGATATATTCATAATAACAATAAGTATAATAACAATAAAATTTTGCATCATAATAAGTAAACTTCTGTTATTTGTAAATGCAATATGTGTTTTAAATTTTCAGAAGAAGGAAATCACTTACAAATGAATTTTTATTCGTAAGTATGAACTATCATTACGAAATAAATAATGTATTTTCATAAGCGTTTCTTTTTTATAATAAGGGACCAACTAGAAATATATATTGTACATAGAAATAAGCATCAATTATATTCAATAACGAAAAAAGTTTTGAAATTTTCTAAATATCTGTAAAATCATATCAAAAATAGAGGAATCTGCAATGCTCATAATCTATCTAAGGGAAATGTTATTTTAAACAAACTTTAATCTGTGATTTGAATCACCTTAAAGATATATCATGTATAATCTTTTAAAAAACATTAGAAATTGGAATTTAAATGTAACTTACCAAGCCCACAGTGTCACTTTCTATGATTAAATAAATAATGTCATCATCTAATCTCAAATACATAGCTCGAGTTGCGTCTTCCTTTATGAAGAGTAATAAATGAAAATACATAATTAAAATGTATGGAACCTTCAGACGTTACGTTAATTCGCATTTTGCGGTGTTTCCCAACTTATTCCGGAACTAAGGTCATATGAATAATGATGTATTTCGGAAAGCGGCAGTATCGTTAATTTCAGGCTTGGCGTTATCTTTAAGCGGAAATTTACGGAAGTTGATCATTGCACCAGTAACAACGATGATGCCTAGTTTCGAAATGAACTCATACGTTGAAATATAGTCCTAAAGCTCGTTTCAAGATTTTACGCTAGTTTAAATACAAATTAAAATTTACCATGCCTTTTAAAAGAGGCTGAAATAATATAAAATTAATATAGAGTGAGGAAGGTATTGTAATGATTCCTTTCAAATCTTTAGCGTTTGTTTTTTGTATATGCGATTATTTTTGTAGTTATTGTTATTAATGAAATTATTTATAGATAGTGATATGAAGTTACTCTTAAGCTGAAGGTTGTGAAATGTTATACAAGTAAGTTACGAAGATTGAGTATAATTGTAATAACATTTATAATCGTGTAAGGTTATTAGAGATAGCTTTGATAAACAAAAGAGATAAAGTTTTTAGATTCCATTTCCTAATACAACTATGTGAGAGGACATAAAAGTCAAATTTAATATTTAAATGCAGATTAAATGCAGTGCACTAAATAAGTAGAATTGCTGTAAAAAATGGCGTACAACACGGACATATAACACAAAAATAAAATCGGAATTTATGGGTGTGCGTTATATGCTGGGTGTAAAAAGGAGAACTTTAAAAATAAAAAAATTAAAAAGATGATCTAAGAACCAATTAAACTTCTACATACATCAGTGTTTCTCAAACTGTGGGGCGCTCCCCCATGGGGGCGCGAGCATATGGAAAATAAAAGGTTTAAAAAATAATTTTTAGGAATGAAGAAAAACCAAATGCTTTCTGACTTAATAAAAAATGCACATTTACACTGATATAATTTATATATGTCATCTGGTGATCATCAAAAACAAAACATTCCACTTCAAACGTTCATTAGCTGTCTTTGATCCTATAACCAAATAAAAATGACATTTTGTTTGCTTTACTCTAATCACACCATGAGAGATTTTTTCTTAATTACGTTTCTTTTAACCCCTAAAATGCTACTTTTGACTATCATATATTTGACCTTCAAACTTACTGGTATGTTTCAATCCATCTGCTTTTCTTTTAGGAAAGTTGTAAATAATATTTTTATGTTGCTTTTTTCCATGTGAATGAGTTATATGATATATGGATAAGCATATATATTGAGTACTTTGAAGGATTATTTGACCAACATACAATGCAGAACTGAAAACTTTTTACGCAATTCTTTTTCAGAACTAATATACATATGTTTTATTGAATACACTTTTAAAACGGGATCGGTCCCGCGATGCGCAGAGTCATCTGGTGTTCACGAAATAGTTGATTCTAGGAAAACTGTTTATTTGTTACCAATGACCTTGACAGAGATTTCTCCAAATAAGACAGTCTTAATGGGGACTAAAATGAATTTATCACATTTCGCCCTCTTTTTTTGGGGGAGTTTCAAACATTTTTTTACAATCAAGTTACTAGTTTTGATCGATTTCCCTTAGTTACAACTTTTGTTCAAAAATATTTTCTATGAACATGCTTTATGTCCTTTATTAAGGGCACGCAGATTTGGAACATTTTCATTAGTTTTATTGGATTTTTTCTCAAAAAATCAAAGAAAAATTTATAAGTCCTTGAAAGTAGGTAAGTATATTTTCTCTTAATTAAATTATTCACTGGAATTTTTTTTTTTTTTTTTTTTTTGTGATTTTTATCATGCATGGTAAAAATAATTGTAAAATAATCTAAAGTTTAAAAACAAATAAAAAAAAAACGCTTTTATAATGAATCGAACCAAAAAGTAAAAATATATATTACTTAAAAGTAACATAAACAAAATTTTATACTTATCTTGTTAATTTGTATGGTTTATAATTATGATCATATTGTAGCTTTAGCACCCCCCCAAATACATTATTATTGCATTCAATACATTTTTATTTTTGGGGAGGGGCGATAAAAATTTTTAATTGAAAATTGGGTCGTCAGTAATTAAAGTTTGAGAACCACTAACATACATCAAATTGCTGTTTCTTTAAACGAAAAAAACTTTCCTCATGAATTTAACGAGTTGTAGCTCTATAAGAGTATTCTATTTATTCTAAACCTGGACTTAATACCTCGAATAAATAATTTCAAAACGTAAGAACATTGCACACTTACATTTCAGGTTTTTTCATAAGAAAGGAGCCGCGAGTTATACGGCGAATATACTGAAAAGCGAACCATTGCAGCCAGAAAATAAAGGTGCGTGTTATATGCCGAATTTTACGGTATACAGACAGCGTTAAATATTATCTCCTTATAAATGTCTTTAATGGTAAAATACAATAGAATGTAGAGGTAGATTAACGACTTGCTGAAGTACATTATGCACTGTTTTTGCAATTTTATAATTTACTAGCTGCATGGCCCGACGTTGCAAGGGCTTTCCTTTTCCCTCATGGCAACAGCAATTATGTGTGTATGTTTGTACGCGCGCAATGTGAGTGATTTCTAAAATTATTTCAATAAATTTACCTTTTTCGAAATTTGTTCCACACAATTTTGATTTAAGACAGGCTTCTTTTCCCTATCTCAAACCCGGCATAACACGGGGTTTTTTAAGTTAAAATTATTGTTCCATTTTTCCCTCACAGATAAGATATGGCTTCAAATTTCGATGTAGGACTTATAAAAAACAATATCCATTAGTTAAAAAATTATTAATGTAAATTAATAAAAAGAGAATGATTCTGATGCTAAAAGTAAAGCAAAAAAACTTTCTCATCATTTTTTAATCATAGTTAGTTTGTAAGAAACTAAAATAATAAAATGAATTTCAGATTTTCATGAATCAATCAATCGTTACATATAGTTAGCTTAAAAATGTCTCTGAAATATATTTTGATCCAAAATAATAGACGATGCACTTTTAATCAGCAAATAATTGATTTAGTGATGGAATAATAGAAATAATCCTTTTATAAAAAAACATATCTAGATATATATTATAAAGGCGAAAGTTTGTGAGGATGTTAGGCAGTCTTTAAAGCAAAAAAAAAAAAAAAACTGAATGGATTTTAAAGAAAGTTTACAGTAATATAGCTTATACACAGAATAAGATATAATTTACAGCATAGGCTATAATTTATAAAGACATTGTGTGAAGTGACCAAAATATAATGATATTTGTCAAGTAAGTAGGAAACAATTCTGCCATCTACAAGCAATTCTGGCGTGCGCTGCAAAAAGGCCCACGTCAGTATATATTTAACTTTTGTTTGTGAAGAAACCCTTTTTGTTTTGGGAACGCAAGACGCTCGCTTCTAATTAATTGCTGTTATCAGCATAATCCCTATTTTTTTAATTTCAGAATAAAACTAAGTTTTGAAGGTGGAGGTTGTTATAAATATCTCCTTATTTGAATGTTTTTAAGAGGACTTGGTACCCCCAAAATCACAAACCTATCATATTTTTATTTCCATTTAATCTTATTCTTTGCATTATTATCTTTCGATTGATATATCGCTTGTGCATGTCGGAGAGTTAAAATAAAACTTCATTTGAAAACAAATTAGGCAATTCACCCACGCCCTCTTTTTAGAAAAAAGAACCTAAAAAAAGGGTTTGATAAAAAAATCTAATTTATAGAGAAAAATAATAACATTAAAAAAAGAGTGTGCAATATATAAAGCAGAATATTTCCGAGGCAATACATAAAATCATTTTTTTTTCTTTGTGAAATGTGTGCATGTAAAATTTTTAAATTAAGGCATTTTATAGTAATAATTTTATAATTTCAGTTCTTATTTCTCATATATTTTTCATATAAATGTGATACTTTAATATTATAAGAAGAAAAACAGCTAAAATTTCTGTCGTGACAGAAAAAAAAATTGTAACGTTTTTCTTCAATTTTCTTGTGCAATTAGTACTCTCTAAAAGTTGATCATTTATAAAAAGTGTGTGGGTTGAAAAATATGAAAAAGCAATTATTTTAAAGAAAAACGTATAACTAATATCTTAAAGTGGTATTTTAATTTTAATTAAGCTTATAATAATTTTTTTCAGAATTATAAACTTTAAAGTGGTTTTTCCTCAGTTTGTGTTTTTCGAATCCTTAGTGCATTCAAAATGCTACTCCTTCAATAATTGTTTACCAATCACTTCCATTTTTTTCCTGCGTGTTAAAAATAAAGCATATAATAAATTAGGGATCCGTTTTGCTGTAATTTGAATACTTTTTAAAAAAAAAATAAAATGTAAGACATGTTGGCTTTTTCGTTTATTTTTAGCCTGTATATCAACATTTTATTTTTTTTCTCGAAAACGAATGAAATTTTTCTAAAATCGATCCCTAAAGATCTTTAGAACATTCATAAGAGTATTATAAAAAAAAATTCAGGTCAAAAATTAATTTTTACAAAAGGGGTGTAGAATTTTAAAATTTTCCCAATTTTCTTCAAAAAATTCAAATTTTCAAAATTGTTTGAATATTATATGAAAATTTTCATCTGGTGTCATTTTCTTGAATAGAAACATTGTATAAAATGTTAAAATATAATTTTTAAATACGTAAATAAAGAAATTTGCCTAAAATGTACCAAATCTTCTTAATGATTTTTTTATACACATTTGGTAATAAGGAATTGATCTTCTTTTCAAAATAAATGCTTTTATAGGCTCGGTACTTAAAGTAAAAAAAAAAACTTTCTCTTTCACACTACATCATTTGGACAGGTTTTCAAAATTTTTTTGTGGTTAGTAGTTAAGTATAACGCTATAATTTTAATTGAATAGGCAGATATTGCATTTTTAAGTATAAAAATAATTATAACTACTGTACTGTATTTTTTGGAGTCAGTGAGTGAATGAATATTAACGTCGAACTGTCCATTTTTACGAGGGCTTTGGCAACGGACCATGTAATTTTGAACCATGGTCAAGTGACGTGGATGACATCACAGCTGCCACTCACTTCTGCTAACTACCACACTACACCAACTTAGAAAGAATATTCTATTAATACTTAGCAGGAATATTCTTTGAAATCCACTCTTCCAAGATATATGGCAGCACGGGTTCTATGATGAGTATTTTAGCGGTGAAGGCGAATAGTTTTTTAGCAGATATTGCGTTTTCAGTGGATTGTAAAGATTAATATTTTCGTCCCGATAAAATAGTTTATATCGAAATTTAGGTGTCTTATGTTTTTGTATGTTAATGAAGACCTTACAAAACGATTTGACTATTTTTTTAAGTGAAAGGTGTGTATAATTAATTTTAAAGTGGTATATCTTTAATTAATTCATTAGCTCTAATGGATTAAATTTTCCAAAGTGGAGTATTTTGCTCATGTATATCCCTTAATTTTCAATGTAGTGATCCAAAAGAAAGTATTGTATGAAAAGCATTTCTATAAGTAATAAATAAAAGCATTTTCTATAAGTAATAAATAAAAGAAAAAATTACAGATAGGTATTGAAATGATTGCTTTTTTTAATGCTTGAATAAACATATATATATATATATATATGTGTGTGTGTGTGTGTGTGGTATATTTAACTGTAACCAGTTATAGACTTAACTGTGACTGAGTGGAGGATTGTATATAAATAACACGCAACTATGAAATTGTATCTGTAATTAGTAATGTGTTGTACAGTGAAGTAGAGATATATTAAAATAATATGCAAAGGAGGAAGTCGTTCAAATGTGCATTTAATTATAGTTTGAACTCACACAACACAACAGTTGGCGACGAGGATGGGATATATTGGAGATTCTTTTGGATAAGGCATTGCCTGAAAACTGCTCAAGGTAAAGGAAATTTTTTCTCTCTTTTTAATCGGAAGGAACCATGGAACAGCAAATTGCAGACTTACTCCGGCAGAATCAAGATTTGATTCGAGCGCTGCAAATTAGAGACGATTCTCATAGTCATAAAGTAACTGTACAATTTGAAAAATTTGATGAAGAAAATGAAAATTTCGATAGTTTCATTGAAAGATTCGAAACTTACTTAGATGTACAGAATGTACCAATAGCAAATCGAGCTAAGGTTTTTGTTTCGTCTCTTAGTGCAAAATTGTACCAGTTACTAAAGAATTTGCTTGCACCTGACATTCCTTCCGACCAAACGTTAGATAAATTAAAAGATGCACTTAAGAAACATTTGACCCCAAAACCTTTAATTATACCTTCTCGTCACAAATTTTTAAACAGAAAACAGACTGAAGGGGAAGGTATTAGTACATACATTGCCGAGCTTCGGGCTCTAGCAATGAATTGTGATTATGATAAAGATATGTTGAATATTATGTTACGCGACGTATTTGTAAGCGGGTTGCGGGATAAAATGATTTTAGATCGATTATTTGAGGAAGATAATATTAATCTCGAGAAAACGCTAAATATAGCACTGGCTATGGAAAAAGCTTTTAAAGGGACAAATGATATTATGGGCCGAGCAATAAATTCAATGCAAACTTTTAAAAAACACATGGATAAAAAATCCAGTTTTACAAAAAGCCGAAAGAAAACATTATATTGTTCACGATGCACAGGTACCAACCATGCAAAAGAGAATTGTAGATTTATTTCAAGTAAATGTAATTTCTGTGGGAAAATTGGGCACATTAAACAGGCATGCTTCGCATCTAAAAAGGCAAATGCGAAATCGGTTAAACAAAAACAGGTAACTCTATTAAATGAAGTTGAAGATAGAAATAGAATTCCACTATACGAATTAAAAATTCAGGATTATATATTACACGAGGAAGATCCAAACCGACCTCCAATTATGATAAATTTAAAAATTGAAAACAAAAGTTGTTCTATGGAATTAGATACGGGGGAGCGGTTAGTGTAATGAGTATTGGAAATTTCAGGAAAATTTCAAATAAACAAATTAAACCTACAAATATAGTTTTTAAAACATATAAAGGAGATTCAATTATACCATTAGGATATGTTACTGTAAGGGTACAATATAAAAATCAAAAAGTAAACTTGAACTTATACATTGTGAAAGAAAACTTAGATACTATTCTGGGTCGGGAATGGCTCTATAAAATTCATTTAGATTGGCCGGCTATTAAAGCTTTTAGAGCAAAAACTGAACAAAATTTAAATAACCTTCTAAGAGAGTATAAGGATATTTTCGATGATAAATTAGGAGAAATAAACAATTATGAGGCTAAATTAAAACTCAGACATGGAGTGAAACCTATATTTTGTAGGGTTCGAACAGTACCCTTTGCTCTCAAAGGTAGAGTTGAAAACGAAATTGACAGACTTGAAAAAGAGGGTATCATAGAAAAAGTCGACAGCTCTGAATGGGCAACCCCAGTAGTCCCTGTTGTTAAATCCGATGGTAGTATAAGACTATGTGCTGATTATTCAGTAACCCTGAATCCAAATTTAATTGTTCCTCAGCATCCTTTACCAAGATTGGATGAAATTTTTGGTAGTTTAAATGGGGGAAAACAATTTACAAAATTAGATTTTAAGCATGCATATTTGCAAATGAAAGTCCATCCCGACAGTCAGAAATTAATGACTATAAATACCCACAAGGGATTATATATTTGTAAAAGACTTATGTATGGATTAAATGGGGCACCTGCTATTTGGCAGCGCTATGTTGACGGACTATTTCAGGGTATGGATGGAGTCAAGGTCTTTATGGATGATGCTAGAATAACAGGGAGCGATGAAATTTCGCATTTTACAGCTTTAGAGGAATTTTTTAAGAAATGTAGAGAACACGGGCTAAAGCTTAATTTAAATAAAAGTAAGTTTTTCCAAAATGAAATAAATTTTCTTGGGCATAGAATCGATTCAAAAGGGTTACATAAAACTGACGAAAAGATCTCAGCCGTTGTAAATGCTCCTGTACCCCGAAATGTTCATGAAGTAAAAAGTTTCTTAGGGTTAGTTAATTTTTACGGGAAATTTTGTGAAAATTTAGCTACTATTGCTAATCCTCTTAATAATTTAACAAAAAAAATGTTAGATTTTTATGGTCGAAGGATTGCCAGGTTGCCTTTGAGCAAATAAAGAAGGAAATTTGTTCACCTAAAATTTTGGTGCATTATGATCCTAGCCTACCTTTAACTTTAGCTAGTGATGCATCTCTAGTTGGCATTGGTTGTGTTCTGTCACACGTATATCCAGATGGCTCTGAACGTCCGATCGCGTTCGCATCAAGAACTTTATCTGGGTCCGAGAAAAAATACTCCCAAATTGATAAAGAAGCTCTTTCAATAGTTTGGGCAGTAAGAAAGTTTTATCTATATTTGAAAGGTAGAAGATTCACTTTGATAACAGATCACAAACCTTTGATAGCTATTTTTGGTTCAAAAAGAGGTTTACCAGTGTTGGCAGCTACCCGACTTTTACATTATGCGCTCATTTTGCAGTCATTTGAGTTTGATATAATATCCCGTAAAACGATTGAACCCAGCGAACGACGAAACCCAGTATACCATTGAGGATGGTTGTATTATGTACGGACAAAGAGTCTGTATTCCAAGGAAATTTCGGAAGAACGTTCTGGAAGAATTACATGCTGGACACTTAGAAATAGTAAAAATGAAGGCTATAGCTAGATCGTTCGTCTATTGGAAAAATATAGATAACGATATTGAAGAAGCCGCAAAAAACTGTGTCGATTGTGCTAGATATAAGGCTGATCCTCCAAAATCTAAAGTTCAATACTGGGAATATCCCAGTATGCCCTGGGAACGTATTCATGTAGATTTTGCTGGACCAATTTTTGAACACACGTTTTTCCTGATCGTTGACGCTCATTCCAAATGGTTAGAAGTATACCCTATGAAGGTAACCACAACCAACAAAACCATCGAATGTCTTCGAGATAGTTTTGCAAGATTCGGATTACCTAGGGTACTTGTCAGCGATAATGGATCTCAGTTTACATCATATGAATTTCAGCGATTTATGCATAAAAATGGAGTTAGGCACAAAACTAGTGCACCTTTCAAGCCTTCTAGTAATGGACAAGCAGAACGTTATGTTGCTACTTTAAAGCAATCATTAAGAGCTATGCATAAATACGAAGGTACTATACAGCAGAAATTAAGTACATTTTTAATGCAATACCGAAAAGCTCCTAATGTAACTACAACCATTAGTCCAGCCATGTTATTCTTAAAAAGAGACATTAGAACCAGGATAGATTTACTTTTACCTGAATTGAAAACAAAAATTCAGGATAAATTACGAAGAGATAATTTCGAATTCCGAGATAGGAAATTTGATGTTGGAGATCGAGTGGCTGTGAGAGTTTACAGAGCAGCTAATACTAGATGGAAGTTTGGTACCATTGTAAACCAGGATGGCGTACTCCACTACATCATTGATGTTCAAGGAACCCTCGTGAGACGACATGTTGATCAGATCCGTCCAGTGGGGATAAAGTGCAAGAAAACATCATTCCACTTATGCACCAGAGATTTCCATCACCAGAGGTTCGAGAAAACAACTCTAATATTCAGCATGCAGAAACGGCGGAAGATATTTCTAAGGATCGGAACAAGGAATTGGGTTCATCTTCCGTACAAGGAGTGCCAACAACTGATGTTGCGGTTCCAGATCTATCACAGTCTTCAGCTAAAGAGACTGACTCGAGACGAGGAGTCCACCAGTTCCAGACAGGCCATTACCTAGGCGTTCCGGGAGAAGCAGGCGGACTCCGGAGAGACTTGTTCTTTAAGGAGGGAGGAGATGTGGTATATTTAACTGTAACCAGTGATGTGGTATATTTAACTGTAACCAGTTATAGACTTAACTGTGACTGAGTGGAGGATTGTATATAAATAACACGCAACTATGAAATTGTATCTGTAATTAGTAATGTGTTGTACAGTGAAGTAGAGATATATTAAAATAATATATAAAGGAGGAAGTCGTTCAAATGTGCATCTAATTATAGTTTGAACTCACACAACACAACAGTTTCATTTATTTTTTTTCTTTTCTCGTAATTTTGTAAAATTGATACAATATTTTACACTCCTTTTTTTTTTTCAAAAAAGAATTCTGAGAACTGAATTATGGCTAAGAATCGATGGCGGCTCAGATTCGAATAAATTAGAATGCATATATATGAGGGTATACGTGTGTATATAACTATTTTTCCTGTATTATATTCATAATAAAATGATAATTAATGTTAAACAATAAAATCATTTAGAAGATTACTAATATTTTTCATTCGCACATAAATCTATGGTAAACTATTTTTTTGAGAAAGAACACTTTTTCAAAAAATCATCTTATTTTTTTGGTCAAATTTGAGTAGATTTGGTTTTTAGACAATTTGAACTATTGTTTTTTATAAAAAAAATCAGACTAGATGCAAAAAAATTACAGCTTAGAAAACAAACTTAATAATGCATTGATTAGTATCACTTTAACTCAATATAAGCGAAATATTTTTTGTTCTATTGATATTTTCCTACGCGCCAAGTAGACTTAAAGAATGGCGACGGACAATCGTTGGTATAGGAATCACGCAAAAAAGGTGTCACGTGATCATTAATTCTTGACACAGATCTGGCATTTTTTACAGCCTTTCAGTTTATTTAGTAAAGTCACGATGCGAAAAAAAGTAGCAAAAGAAAATCCGGGAAAATCTGATTGTTGAAAGTAATTCAGTTAAGAAGAAAAGAGGATGAGGATTTAATTTCTTTATCTAGACAAACTATCAGGAAAACAAGTTGTGTAGTTCTAAAACGTATTAATGTATTAAGTAGGCTAATAAAGTTTTGAATTATAATGGGATTATAATAGATGAGTGGGACAGTCTCTAGAATTAAAGATAATGAATATATATAATATCTCTAGTTTTTAAAATCCATTTTTTTATATTGTGACAACAACCAAATAAATGTTTCTAAGCAGCCAAGATGTGCTTTGAAAAGAATAAATTAATCCGACAATATTGTACGTTTATTTATCGTATGACGGCGCTGTTGAAACGTGGCTGCTTTGTTTAGTAGAATTTTTTTTTGTTTATCAGCACTTAAAAGTATCTGACTTTTTTAAGGAATTATTAATTTACTGAAAGAAAACACAATACACGCACACTAACTCACTATATATATATATATATATATATATATATATATATATATATATATATATATATATATAGTATATATAGTACATAAAATAAGATAACATTCCATGGGAAAAAGTTGTTTAACCTACAAGGACAAAGGAGTAGGAAATTGGTGTTCAAGAGACATAACAATTTAACATACAAAAAAATTATTTAGACTGAAATAGACACATATTATGATTTCTAAAGCTGTCGCTGAAGTAGGCCAGTAATTTAGGGTTAAGCCGTTTTATGATAACCACCTTCCCCGTACAGCAGTAATTTTTCACAAAATAGAGCAAATTAACAATATTGAAAAGTTAAGCCTATTTCTGAGACACGGGGATAATAAACCAGACAGTCATATATATATATATATATATATATATATATATATTGCTGGACAATTGCTAAGGACGGATCACAAATTGCTATGTAGCATAACATTAAGCGAGAAATGAGGCCTAGTAGGATAAAATATAGTTGCCACACTGTTCAGACATTAGAATAAAGAATATTTATTGTTCTGGAAAGTACAAAAGCTGTGAAACATCTGAAAGAAAAAAATGTTCATTTGATCTGCGTACGGAGAAATGGAACAATGCATCTAAAAGTCAGCAGGCACCTTAAAGAAAGATATCAAAACGGGATATGTCCACCGTGGAGTGTCATGCAACGTTCCACACGTCGTACCATACTTTGCACAACATTATCCAGCAGCTGTTGAGGAAATTTATCCCATTCCTCTGTGAGTGCACGGATGAGGGTGTTCTTGTTTGTCGGAGGATAGTTTCGACCAGCAACTTGCCTCCCAAAAGCATCCCACACATTTTCAATGGGGTTTAGATCTGGAGAACGGGCTGGACATTACGAGACGTTGAATACCCTCGCTGTCTAGACAATCCTGAACAGTGAGTGTTCGATGACATGTTGCGTTATCGTCCATTAAAACAAATTTATCACCGACAGCACCACGGAAAAGACGAACATGAGGAAGTAGAACTTCATCAATGTATCGTTGGCCCGTCATAGTCCCATTCTCAACCACATGTAGGCGCGTACGTCTATTTATCATGATGCCGACCCACACCATGAGACTGCATGTCGGATATCGGTCCTTTTCCTGGATATTTTCTGGACCATAAGCAGTACCACTCTCGCGCCAGATCAGTTGGCGTCTACAATCCGATGACAGACTGAATCTACTCTCATCTGAGAATAGTATGCATGCCCAGTCCTGTTCAGTCCAATTGTGATGCTCACGACACCATTGAAACGGGCAGTACGGTGCTGTCTGGTCAATGGGACACACACAACAGGTCTGCGTGTGTATAGTCCTCCTCCCCTCAAACGTCTGTCAACAGTTTTTCGGGAGATCTGCTTTCCTGAGGCAGCAAGAAACTGATTTGCCACCTGCTGAGCTGTGATGCACCTGTTCCTTTTTGCTGATAGGACGATATATCTGTCTTCTGCAGGCGTCGTACTTCTAACTCGACCTCCCCCGTGCCGTCTACTACACATTCCAGTAGTTTTAAATGACTTCCGCAGCCGTGAAACAACGCTGTGAGCGATGTCGAACTCCTTGGCAACATGTGTTATTTTTCGCCCTTCTTCGATCTTTCCAATAATTCGGTCACACATAAAATCATCTATGTGATGTCGGGAAGACATGCCAAAAATTTTAAGTTCGTCTATTAAATCTTCCCTGTAAAACTTTGACTTGAAACAACAACTGTCCACACGCGTCAAAACCTTTAAAGTTCTTATGAACGCTACCACGTGATGAACAGACGTGGAAAAAAATTTTGCATACTCACACTTCTTACTAATATCCCGCACTTATTCTCATTTTCCATATTTTGCTTCCTTTCATTTTGTGGTTGCTATGGATGATAGTGTTATTCGTCCTTAGCAATTGTCCAGCAGTATATATATATATATATATATATATATATATATATATATATATATATATATATATATATATATATATATATATATATATATATATATATATATATATATAGTATAAACCCGCAGCAGTAACTATTGACTGGAACCAACATCATTAACTGTGACAGTGATTCCGGCAGACATGTTGGTCGTAAAAGTGAGCGCTAAATGATGTGGTGAGATAATGGAAGTGTCTCGCGGATAGTTCACTAGCTGATTTTAAGTGCAGCCACCGCCTTTTTTTTTATTCATTCTATTTTAGTATTTGTCTTGTGTCGTCACCTTTTTCCTTAATTAAGTGTGTTTTTATGTGAACTATTCCCTTATCTTCATTTCCAACTGGAGATGAGGTGAAACTCTCATACACAGACGTACACACACATACACGTATATATATATATATATATATATATATATATATATATATATATATATATATATGTGCAATATGGTATATTAAAATGACATAGAATTTACACTAATCTAACGTACCTATAAATGTAGAACGGAAAAGTAACATAATATTTATCGTGCTACTTAACCCTGCGGTTCTGTTCGTATTTACTGCACGTATATAGCGTTCGGGTCAATGTGACCCGATTTAGAAAACTAACTTTTCTTGCTGTAAATGGCCGGCGCCATTTAAGAAATAGTTGAAACTATAGTGATGTAAGTTTAAAAATATATCTAATAATATAAAGCATCTTTAAAAACAACAGTAAAATATTTGAATCTAAAACATTATTTTATTTACAATTTAAACATTGATATCTTGCATGAGTTTTGCAAATGGAAGTTTTACACTTGTAGCATAACATATTAGTTTTGTTGCCTTTGCTAGATAGGCAGAGCTTGCACCTCTTTCACGTTTCACACACAATTGAGTATTCTCAGCAGATCTCGATGGTACACTTTCCCTTTTTTTCTGTATGCGTTTCACTATTTTTAGAGTTTTCACTTTTTGACAGGTTTGGCATTGCTTCAATGCATGAAAAAATGAGTGCTTTTGTTAGTTCTTCCAAAAATAGCCTTCGCTTAGTCAATTTGTTTTCGTTCGAATCACTGTATATAGATGTCCATGGAACATATGCATTGTGTGCAGAAGTATCACACAAGCATGTTTTAGAATAATACCATGGGTCGGCGATTGGTTATTCTTTTACAAGTGCATGTGTTTAGAAGTTGATGGAGCCCCTTTAGTGGAATTACAATCTAAGATCATTAACACAGTGCTTCTCAAACTTTCAATACTGGTGCCCCCCTTTTCAATCACAATTTTTATCGCGCCCCCCTTATACATTAATAATGTACTGGATGCAATAATAATGCTTTTTTTTACGCTAAAGCAACAGTTTTTATTATAAACCGTACAAATTCATGACATAAGTATTAAATTTTGTATATGTTACTTTTAAGTAAAAAAATATTAAGTCATAGGATAATTACTATGTTATTTTTCCTATCTGTAATTTTTAAATTGAAACATATTGCAAAATGTGGTGGCTGATTAGAAGACAAAATATAGATGTCAGCTTTTTTTGAAAAAGAACTCAGAGGTCAATTTCTAATCATAAGCATTCCTTTGAGAAACTAATAATTCCTTTGAAAGCTAATACTTATTAAACTTGTTCTTAATTTAGTATTAATTAATTAGTTATAAAATACTCTGTGCAGCACTGATACATTAAAAGTATATCGGCTCAAGTACCCGCTCTTTGCACGAGTTTATTTAAGGAAAAAAAAACATTATTGCCATAATCGCTGAATTGTAAGAAGAGTAAAGCCAAGTGTGTGGCAATGTTTACAAAAATGTAATATAACAGTAATAAATTTTTTATCTTTCTAATTTTTTTTTGATTATGGTTCTGGGTTTTGTTTTTTTTTCTCTGAAAGAGTAGCATTTTAAGTTTGAAAAGAAAACGTAATAAAAAAATCTCTCATCATGCGATTATATAAAATCAAATAAAATATTTTTATGTGGGTATAGAATCAAAGATAGCTAATGACTTTTTGAAGTAGAAGCTTTTATTTTTGATGACGTAATATCGCAGATGATATATATAAATTATAGCAGTGTAAATGTGTATTTTTATTATGTCAGAAAGTATTTTGTTTTACTTCATTCTAGTAAATAATTTTTTTAATCTTTCATTTTCAATATGCTCGCGCCCCTCTTGTAGGTTTATCCCCCCCAGGGGGGCGTGCCCCACAGTTTGAGAAACACTGCATTAACAGTTTTTAGTCAGATTTGTTGTGATAACTTCTTTTTCACGATGCAAAGTGCTCATTAGAATAACATTCTGGTTCTATTTTAGGGGGCAGCTTACAACTGATATAAAATAAAATAATGAGCTTTGAATAACTTTATTTGACATTTCTTCAGGACGTTCTAATTTATTTTTTTAATGGTGCCAGACATAGCCATTTTCTATTTTAGAAAAAAGTTTCCCTAAGGTGTAAGATTTGAAAAGATTATCGCATGTAACATTATGCCTTGAATACCCATAAATGAGATCACACACTACTCGCATTCCTTGTTTCTTCTTTGACTTCGGCCCTTGTTCTTTTCCAGTATTAATTTGTGTTTTTAGTACATATAAAGATTTCCTCTTACATAAAACCGTATTTTGATCCCATATTTCGAAGGCTTAATTGGTATGTTATGTTTGAATGAGTGAATGAGTAAATATTAACGCCACGCTGTTCAGCTACTCGAGGGCTTTTGGCTACGGATCTCGTAATTTTGAACCATGGTAAAGTGACGAGGACTACACCTGAACTGCCACTCTCTCTCCTTACTACCACTCCAATGGAAGGAAGTTTGATATTCTGAAGGATTTAATGTGCATCACTTCCCTTTACGACGGGTCTTCAGTGGTGCTAGGAGCGAACTCATGACACACCGGACACGAGCTCGTTACCTTGATCATTAAGCTACATCAGTCACTATATTGTTTGAAAGGACATCAGCCACGAAATTCTACTAATTGTACTGCAACTGTACTACTAATTGAAATACTACATTAATATTTTTTTGGATTGTATAATATTTTGGTAGAATTTCTATTTATTTTCTACAGGTATCTCGCACTGCAACTAATTTATCCGATTTTTTTCTTTCTGGACAAGTGGATTTATTATCAAAACGAATAACTTTTGACATGTTGTAAAATGTTTCGAGGGGTATTGTCACACGAAATATAATTCTTGAAGTTTCTTTATCCCATAAGCTTTTTGCTGATTCTCCATGTGATTTAAAAACATCAGGTAACAATAATATTAATCAAATATATGCATGAAAAATTTTATTTTCGATATTTTTCCACTTTTTCTCCTTCAATATTAGTCATTTTTATAATTTCGTTTTCAATTGCAGAATTGAATACTGCCTCAAATGCACTTTTTACATCTATTATCTTTGATGTTGCATATATTGTAACAACTGGAGTAGTTTTTACAATATTACCAGCTATTGACTTAGAAGAATGTGACAGTTTATTTAGCTTCCACATTATTTAACGATTCTTGTATTGAATACTCTCTTTATAGTTTATTTGTTGATTACTGGTATCAAAATTGTTGTCAGAACTTTAACTCTCAATTTCATTAATTGTATGATTTTCATACGCTTATACTTCTTTGCTCTCATAAAAGCATCTATTAATTTAGCTATATCAACGGAACTCACATTTACGCGATTTGACATTTTTTCTCTCCCAATTCATAGGCACAACTCCTTTACTCTATATCAGAAAGTGAAATACTGCAGGAAAAAAACCCGTTGCAATAAAAGCAAGTAGTGTGGCTCCCTGCCAAACGTACCAAATTTTTGACCTTGCACGTGCTCACTTATCATGTGACCAAACACATACATCAATAAAACAAGTTTTGAAAACGGATAAATTAAAGTGACTATTGTTATTATTTGCTTTTAATTTATTTCAAACAAAAGTCAATATGTAAGAGAAAAAACATAAATGATCTATTGTATTGTGTCATATTGACCAGAATGGTACTTTAGGTATAAATTAAAAAATATTCCCATTCGAAATACAAATAAAAATAAATCCATCTAGGAGTGCATATTTATAATTTGAATCTACAATAAGAGAGAGAGAGAGAGATAATTCATTTTGGTTATCTTTATGAAATTATCCCTGTTTTATATTTTTTATGAACGCATAAATTTTATATCGGGTCATATAGACCCGAACAGAACAAAAGGGTTACAATTAACTTAATTCAAATAACTATTATTTAAAAGCAGCTTGTACAAAATTTCACTCTTCTTTTGATAATCTGTACGGTTTATAATAAAGGTCGTATTATGGCTTTTAACGCCAAAACACATCTATATTTCATCCAATACATTGCTATTGTATGGGAGCGGGCACGATGAAAAATATGACTGAAAATTGGGTCGAAACAATTGGAAGTTTGAGAAGCACTGTCTTAAGTATATATCCGTATGTAAACCGACACACACACACATCGTTAATCATAAACTTAAATGATGTTATTAAAGGCGAGGCTTTTATGGATCTTTATATAATGCATTGATGGTTGCATTTATCGTACGTTCTTAGAAGATTTGATACTAAATTTGATGGAAGATAATCCAGAGGTCTTACCAACACACATTAGCTAGATAGGTTGTACGTAAATTTCTAAAGGACTTTTCCACCAAGATTGGCAGAGTTAAACTGGTCGCATGGCTGACACTATCTTTTAACTCCACTCCCATGGATTTTATCTTACAGGGATGTATGAACTATATGATATGCGAGATAATCGGTACATATAACATCAATCCCGTCAACAGGATCGTAGAAACGGCCTCATGTGTCCATGGCAAACTTGCACAATTAGAATGATTCCTAAAAGCATTTATTGTAGTGAATTTAAGAAATTTGGGAGATTTTCTGTGAACATAATTGTTTTCTTCATCTGTATTGCTAAGTGTGTTTTTATCAATACAAATAAAAACATGTTAACGTTAATACTTATTTCATTTCATTTTGTGTCCGTAACATGTCTGTACCACAGTGTTTCCCAAACGGTAGGGCACGACACCCCAGAGGGGCGTGATAACTCTACAAGGGGCGCGCGAGTATATTGAAATGTCGAAAACAGAAGACTATTTTTTTAAAAATATTAATAATGAAAGGAAGCAAAACAAAATACACTCCGACATCATAAAATAACAGATTTACACTGATATAATACACTTATAAATGTATCAGCACTGCACAATGTGTTTCATAATTAATTTAACATTGCTAAATTAAGAACTAGTTTTGTATAATTACCAGTGACTATGGGAATGCCATAAAATTAAATGCAAAACTTAATACTTATCTTGATAATGTTACGGTTTATGATTAAAGTCATATTGTAGCTTTACGCCAAAGCATATTATTATTGAATTCAATAAATGTTATTGTATGGAAAGAGAGAGAGAGGGGCGCAATGAAAATTATGATTGAAAGTGGGTCGCAAGTATAGAAAGTTTGAGATGCACTGCTGTATCACCAAATGGTTTGAATTCTGGACACAACAATCTATCAAAAAAATTTTTGTCATGGTCCAACAGGCCAGTCTGTAAAGTTTGTAAATGACCTCTTGCTAGACAACCTGTATAAATATCAAGCCCTCTAGAAAGTACACACCTGTACGGGAAAGGGGTGGACATCAGTTGATATCATAATGCCATAGAATAAATGGTTGAGGGGGATTTTACTCAGACTCTTAAAATATGGTTGACATACAGATCACCGTTGTATAGCAACTGATTAACTCATTTTTAATAATACGTGTTAATACAACTTGTTTAAAATATTTCCTAAAGAAAAAAAAAAGTAATGCATCAATATCCGTTTGATAGGTCATAATTGAACAGGATATAGAAAAACGCGATATTCAAAAAATGATTTATGTTGGGAGCACTGAATTTGTTTTTAAATCGAAAGAATTGAAAGGGCCGACCTTGAGAAGACGCATATAACGCTATTTTTTCCTTTTTTGACAATGCTTTATTTCTCCAAGTTTTTACAATGAACATATGCTGTAAAGATGATCTTCTGTCTGCGTATCATCCCTCTAGCCCGAGTGTTCTTCCATCCATCAAAGTTGGCACTTAAATAAAGAACGAAGTTGCTCCACATAGTTAAGGAATTAGATTACATAAAATATTAGATAATTATAAAGAATATGAGTTGCTTGTGGACGATACCACCAGATTAACTAGCATCATAACCAATTTGCCATACTCATTCTTTTGGCTCAAGATTGAGGAGAATTTTTACTTTTGTTAGGTCCGAGAGGTTGCATCTCAATCAGATAAGTACAAATTGACTTTTACGACTTAGCGTGTCTGGTTTGTATATTGTGTAATCTTTCCTAGCATCAAACATAATAAAAGTAAAATATTATAACTTTTTTTTTGCTTTTAATCATTTTGAATTTAATTCAATGACTTCTCAACTCATGTTCCATGCGGATCTCTCGAGAATCAATCTAATAAGTGTAATCACCTTAACTAGCAAAAGGAGAAAGTATCACTACAACTGTGATTATAAAAAACACTTATTTAAACTGAATGATCGTAAAGTTTAAATATATAAACTTGTGATTTTTGTATTAAATAACCGATCAATGCTACTCATCTTAAGCAGAATCTCGGTTTCAAAAACCATTTAATATTTAATAACTGTTTCACTGAGCTTTATACCAGCAATATACATCTTTTCTGATTGGCCAACTAGGCCTTATCTGCCTTGCATATGGAATTCAATTTTCCTGCTATTTAAATATTTGCCTCATCATTAGCATATTATAAATATGCCTTATGTATCCACTTAAGAAAGGTTTAGGTTTTCCCTTCTTAATGAAATTACAATATTAATAATAAGTGAGGACTTGGTAAACAAAGAAACTAAAATACTAACATTAATTCCAATGTATTATTACATCAGTTCACATGAAACAGAAGAACTTTTTGTTCGAGTTGTGTTATCTAAAAAAATGCTATTAAACTGTTACTATCATTCAAATTTTCTTAAGATGTAAATGATGAAAATGGCACCTGATTCGATATGTCACTTCATAGTTTAATTACATGATTTGAGGTGTTGCAAACTCAAAATCTAGAAAATATGTAAACTTCGTCGCACATTATGGTGAATATTTGGTAGGAACAACATTTGAATATGTGACTCCATTGGAATATATCTGACCTGAAATTCACAGGCGCATTCTGCAAAATAGAGAAAATTATAAGACAATTTATCCAATATATAATTTTACATTCACACATTTTAAATGCGTGTAACTTAGTAATTTTAGAAGTGAGGGAGAATAGATTGATTTGGAAATTTTTTTGACAATAGATAACCGTAGGAAATTAATAAAGTTCCTGTAAGAAAACCACAAGTAATGAATGTGATTCGTGTAATATATCCATTTTTCTACCTTTTGTATTATGAAGGGTTTAATGCTTAGGGATTTGCCTGGAAATTGGATTATATTCTACCATTCTTTTTGAACCTTCATTTCTTTAGATCCCAGATATCGTTAAATTGAATCATTTCTCACTGAAGGGAAAAAATTTATTTTTCCAGAAATTAAATTTATAAATAAATCGAAGAAGAAGATAACAAAAAGACTGTGTATAATCTATGAGATGAATGATAAAATATGCTTGCCTCACGTATGATGACACTTAAAAAAGAAGCTGAGCATTCAGTAGCATTTGTCTTTAAAATTCTATAAAGTTTTTTAGAAGGAAATATCAATCTTTGGTTTCATTGTCCTTTGCAAATATGTGAGTTTTCACACTGAAAGTTACCGTCTTTCAGTCATTAACATTCCACAATTTATATTTTTTTGTTTTTGTTAGCATTTTTTTCATTTTAGAAGTTAGATTTTTTTTACGTTGGTCCTCGTCATTTTTGGCCTACTCCCAAAAAAAAACATAATAAAACTACTAACATCAAAACTAGTTACAAAAGAAAAATCTGAAATGGGAGCTTTTACTAGGATTCTTAGAGTATTTACCACAAGAATTTTATTAATTCTGTCAGTAGTTTTACATCTGCGCCTATATCTTCTTTTTTTTTTTTTGAATTTTAATGTCAGAATTCTTAATATACCTGCTTTACTACATCAACCCCAGAGGCGATTTCACGCACACTGTCATTAAAATGTTATATCTCAAAATAATAATTTTTGTTTGTTTTTCCGGATTAATGTCTATGTTTAGACAGATGTAAGTAACGCGTGTTACACAAGTTGCAAATACTAACATCCACTTATCACACTTAAAGGCCCATAAATGAAGCTAAACCAGTCACACTGCATTGAGATTGGCGTAACAATTTAAAACAAATCTTACCAGTTTAAGGTGGATTCAAGAAGTTTCTGGCATTTCACTAACAATTATTTCACTATCAATACAGTAGTTTACAAAGTCGAAAAGCATAGGTAAGGAATATTCAAAATTAGGATTTGTGTAACACTACACATTCATTAAACATTTTAACTCAAATATATATATTGAAACTACGAAAGTTAATTAAATTTGATTCTAAACATTTCCCTATCTTAATGTGGAATGTGCATATAGTTAAATGAACATAGCAAGCAACTAATTAGCTTTGTATCACATATCCTAAATCATGTCAATTGATTTAATCTTTCAAAATACCATCATATGCAGCATAACTCATGGAGCAACAGTTTAACCATCTACCGAGTCAGTAAATTAAATGAATGATTTGGTTGGTAATCTATTTATCAGTGTCCTTACAGCACAGTAAGGTGATTATTTAAAATATAAGTCACCCCCTCTCCGTTTGAGTGTTTCTAGTTGCAAGCCAATAGCACGAAGTAAATTTTGGGATTGGAGAGAAAGCGGGGAAATGATTGGATATAAAGAGAACTTTGGCTCTCTTGTAATAATAAATTTAAAATTAGTTTCACGTTGGATGAAATATGGTAGGAAAGGGGATTCATTTATCAAATTCCAGTTTAGTTGAAATTTTATAAATAATACATGAACTGATCTGAAACAGAATACTGAATTGTTTAGAATGCGTTACGGATTATGAAATTCTCGAAATACTGACTTAGATTTAACTGTTTAGTTATTTCAGGATGTAAAACTATTAATAATTAAATTAGATGTATTTATTAATAATGCAATGATTAATAGTTATATATTTATACTTTAGAAGTTCTTACTATTTTCACCTTATTTTATCTATTTCGAAGGAAATAATGAATTAGTAAATTTTCATTTCATTCTTCTAAAAACTACTATAACGAAAAAATTGAACATATTAGTTTGTTCAGAATCAATGATTTTAAGAATTGTAGAAAAAAGTATTAAAAAATATTTTTAGAGCAGTTTCCAGCTACATTACAATGACTTATTGACAAACCATTGCAAGGTAATGCATATTTCTTCAAAGGATTAAATCCCGTTTAAATAATTTCCTTTACATTAATACGTCCTTGACTAAGTAGTTCTAGGACATAGAATGGTTTATGATTTGAAAAAGTTGTAACCTGCTGACAAGGTTTGGAGAGAGTTTATCAAATTGTCGAGTTTTTCAATTGTATAAAATGTGTATGTGCTAAGACAGGGCTTCTAAACATTTTCGATATAATTGTGACTCAATTTTCAATCATAATTCCCTTCGCCCCACCCTCCCCCATACCAGAACAATGTGTTGAATGCAAGAAAAATGTACATTGGTGCTACAGCTACAATATTCTATAATTATAAACTATACAAATTATCAAGATAAGTGCTCGATTTTGCATATGGCAAGTCCATTTGAGCCACAAGTTATTCTTAAACGTTTTTAATTTAGTATAGATAAATTAATTATCAAAAAATTGTGCAGTACTGATGTATTTATAAGTGTAGTATTTCAGTGTAAATGTGTATTTAATTATCATTATATGCTAGAATGTATTTTGTTTTTCTTGATTTCAGTAAATTAATACTTTTTTTTTTTTTTTATTTTCGACTTTTCAATATGCTCATGTCCACCTCCTCACACACAGGGATACCCCCCCTAGTGGTCGCACCCCACAGTCTTAGAAACGCTGGGCTAAAAGCTTTCCTAGACTTACAGAAATATATTGTCACTCAAAAGGGATGTTTGGTGGCTACAAAACTCTTTTTAGATAGAAATATGTCGAGACATGTTTTGATGGACGATTATATGTGGATAAATTAAAAGTTATTCCTGGACAAATGATACATATAGGTGCTTTACTAATGCCGTGGTCAAATATGCCGTTTTAAAATAATAAAGTTGCAGAACCATTGGTTCATTTTAATTCGAAAGATATTCAAATGAGACTAAGAATGCAATTACGTAACCATTGATTGATATCGATGAAGAGCATTAGAAAATTTGCGTATAACTCCTTTTTTTCCCAAATACTTTTCTTCCAGAAATCATGCATAAATAATCTATTGGTGTTTGAAATCATATGTGAATGATAATTCTAATTATAAATGAGTGTCATTAAAAACTTATTTGTTTTCTTTTTAATCTGACTATTTTATGATGAAGTTACATACTAACTAGAAATTTTAATATGAGGAGTTTTCTATTTCTATTATAGTTTTATAATTAAACTAAAAATTCTTATTGTAAACAATAAATTATTACAAACTTTGAATTTCAAACAGGTATTTAAATAATGCTCTGAATGTTTACATTTATTCTAAATATACATGCTCTCAAAATAGTCATTAATGTATCCGAATATTTCCGACAAATTATTTTTTTTAAAAAAAAAGGAGATATAGAGATTTTTTGGGTTTTTTTAGATTTATATATATTTAGTACATTTAAGAAAAAAAGGCTAAAATTAAAAAGATAAAAACAAATTATTACTATTAAAATGGGAACAAATGGGTAAAAATTGATGAACAATTACATAAATGGGGCCTGCTCTGTACAAACAGTAAAATAACAAATTCCCAGTTTTTTTAATTTTTATGTATTACTTTACCATTCCTTTTTGAAATGACTTTCAGGATAAGAGATATTTTAAATCTTACAAAAACTAGAGCACTTTATCATAGTTATTATATGAAATTGCTTGAATTTAAATATTTCGGAGACATAATTGAGTGGTTTATTTAATACTTAAAGTGCGTGATGAAACAGGGAATACAATTTTAAATCTAATTTAAATTATCCTTACATATATATAAAGTGATGAACACCCATGATCTCTATTTGATGAAGTTGAAACTGATCAAGCAAGAGAAGAACCTGATGAAATAATGGTTATTAATCGTCACAAAAACAAAAGTAAGTTTGAGAAAAGCTATACACATGAAAGGTTTGAGTTGACACACACACACACACTGTGCCTATCTAAAAGATTCTAGGAAAAACCAGCATATTTGCAAATTATAAAAGGACAATAAAGCTTTATTAACTAAATTCTGACAGTTTTGCCCGAATAGCATTTCTTTAATGCAGAGTATCTGAAACTGTGGGGCGCGTCCCTCTAGGGAGCGTAATGCCAATATATGGAGGGGACAAGCATAAAAAAAATAAAAAGATTATTTAAAAAAAATATATGAATTTACAGAAGGAAGTAAAAGTCTGACATAATATAAATAGAATACACATTTACAATGATATGATATACTTATAATAGTGCACAATGTTTTTGATCACTAATTTATCAGTACTAAATTAAGATCAAGTTTAATAATTACTAGAAACTCCCATGGATTTGCCATGTTAAACATTATATGTGTAACGATCCTCTTACGTCATTACTGGGTAAACCAAAGTATTTTTGACAGAATCTCGGGGTAATTAAATAGTTTTAATGACATAAAATAACGCAGTTACAATGGACAGACATTTAGACACAATACAGGTTAAACATTTAGAGGCAATAAGGGGAAATGAAATATATTACATAATCCAGGATTGGACAGCGAGACGAGTAACGTTTACTCATTCAGTTCCCAACTCTCTCTGGCGGTAATACAGGGCTTCGCTCGGTAACACTTCCGTTACAAGTACCGCCATCTACATTTCGGTCTTCGAATTAAATCGTGTGTTACATATGCAATTTTTAATACTTAGTTATTTGTATGGTTTATAATTAAAGCCGTAATGCAGCTTTAGCGTCAAAGTAAATTATTGAATCCAATACATTGTTATTGTATGGAGGGGGGGTGCGATGAATGTTATGATTGAAAACTAGGTCACAAGTGTTTAAAGATTGAGAAGCACTGCTGTAATGTTCACGAAAAGTGTCGGTGATTGTGTGTTTTGTTAAACTCACGCACATATGAAGTATTTTATTTGAGTTTGATATAATTTTTTATTTTTCAAATTTTTAAAGAAAAGTTGAAAAGTCCTTAAAAATAGGAAAAAGTACACACATTATCTTAATTAAATTTCCCCCTGGAATTCTAATCATATTGTGTATAATAAATATATTAATAATAAAAGGATTGGGGTGACTCCATTACCTTGCGTGACCACTAAACTTACGATCGAGTGCGCACTTCCTTCCGAGTTATAAAGAAAATAAAAACTTGGCGTTATCTGCAGAATTGTGGAGGCTTCGATTTTTAAATAAAATATCAATTAAATTATTTCGTATAATGTTTTTAACTATTCATTATTTGTATTAAGAAAGAAGATTTTTACTCATTTTGTGTTGTCTTCCATATGTCTTACTAAGAAGTCTCAGGACCCGAAACAAATATCCGTGAACTCGAAAAAACATCTTTCTTCAAACCAATGTAACTTAGTAATAAGATGAAACAAACATTTGAAATTTTTATCACATGATAATAATATATACTTACATTATTTCTTAAATTTTCAGAGAGTTTGATGAAGGAAAATAAAAAGTTAAAGAAATAGAGAAATCCGTCAATTTTTTTTAAAAAAAAATAGGAAATAGTATTTTACACCACTCAGGATTCTGAAGTACACAATTCATCAAAATTTACAAAATTAGTTTTACTTTGTATAAAAATGTTCACATTTGAAGTTATACTATTTTTTAAAGAAATTTAGAGGAAAAAAATACAATTATAAGGAAAACTTTAAATTTTTTAAAAAAAAAAATAATTAAAATTCAAATAAAGAATACTATTAATTTTTTTAAAAAAAAATGTTGCATAATTTATGAAGAGCTTTATTTTGAACACGTGTATGGAATTTCAAACTGATATCATTAGTAGTTTCTGAGAAATCCTGCGTGCAAATTAAAATATTTTGTTTCGGGAAAAATGAACTTGAAGAAGAGAAAGAGATAGTTTTTTTTGTTTAAGTTTCACTAGTTATTTCTCAATAACTCCAGAAGTTTTTACAGTGACAACACATTTTTTATATCAAAATGCTCAGAAATATTGAGTGTACTTGAGTTGAATTTCAATAACTAACGATATACATTAGATACTGATGATAGCAGTGAGTCATCAAAATTTAGTGGGGTAGTCTTTACTTATAATTACAACTTCACATCCATGTTTCATTGCGCTAAAAGCAATTTTAATCCTTTCCTTCATTATTACATGATACCAGGAAACAATTATATACTCAATTAGTAATTTTGTTTTCACGGGTACCTCATTTGGACAAGAGTTTTCAAACGGTGACACAAATTTTCGATAGGATTGAGGTCAAGACTGTTTCCTGGCAAAGACCACAAGTATGATTAGTTAAAAAGCAATAACATCAAATAAAAGAGTAGATTAGACACATGTGAGATGAGAAAGTGGTATTTCCTTTGTTAAAATTACATAATAGGTGGGTAGTTCAGAGACTACATTTGCAGACTGAACGTTTTGGTTAAGATGTCAGAGGACAAATTCAATAAAAAGAACAGGAAATGACCGAAAAAAGTGCACCATAACAATTGATGACAGAAGAGAAAAAATAGTATGCATCAGAGGTAAAAGAATTTCATGGACATCCATTAGAAGGGATCTGAGTGATACTGGTGTTTCTATCACTTCAAAACCAACCAGGAGTAGATTAGCAGATGTAAGACTAAAAGGTATAATTCCGCAAAAAAAGGCATATATCAATTTACAGCAGCACTAAAAGGGATCAGATGAAAAAGAGTTTCATGAAAATCTATCAGAAAGTATCTGAGTGATGCGCTGGTGTTTCTGTCAGTTCAAAACCAACCAGGAGTAGATTAGCACATGTAAGACTAAAAGGTAGAATTCCACGAAAAAAGTCATATCTCAATTTACAGCAGCACTAAAAGGGACTACAGTGGGGCAATAGAACACATTAATTGTAGAAATAATTATTTTCACAAGCTATACGGAGAGAGGACACTAAAATATCGTTTTTTATTAGTGATAGTCTAAAATATTTAAGATGTAGAAACCAGAAACGCTTATATCCTGACTGCATCAAAATATCTGTGAAGTACTCACATAATTTTATTATTGGTCGCCTTCATATCATCGATGGAACACTGAATGTCATAAAATACATTGACACCATTTTGCAACCCAAACTTCTGCCTTCCAACAGAGATCTATTTACCAACAATGCTTCATTTATTTTTCATCAAGATTCTGCTCCTTACCACACAGTAAAGTAATTGAAAAACTGGTACCGTTCTAAGATCATTGCGTTGTTATGCTGACTAAAAAGCAACCCTGACCGCGATCCTATCAAAAACTTGTAGCACCGTTTAAAAACTCTTGCCCGAATGAGGTACACCTGACATAAAAAAGAAGCTAATTGACGATATAATTGTTTCCTGGCATCATGTCATAAAAATAAAGAGCTTAAAATTATCTTCAGCTCAATAAAAAATCGATTTAAAGCTGTAATAAAGAATAAACGCAACCTTACTAAGCTCTAATAACTCAGTGCTATCATCGTTATCTAATGAATGTCGACATTTATCGCAGCATAACCTTTTTGCGTTGCAAACATTTGAATTTCTTTTTGTATTGAATTCAGTATTAAATTCTCTTTAAAATGAAATAAAATACTCATTATTTTGTTCAGCTTTAAATGTTCTATAAGCATACAAGCCTAAAAAAACATAACGATTTTAAAAAGTTTCCACGATTTTGGCCACCACTGTATATTTTCGACATTGCTACTCATTTTACAACGTTGTTGTAGAAGAATAATTAAAAATAAACACTTGTGTATGGTATTAAAAAATGTTTTAGTGTAATTTGGTTACATTTATTCCTCTTTTAACAAACTCATTGAAGAAATCAATAATGTAATTATTTGAAAACAATAACAATATCACTCTTTCACTTGATATTTTAATAAAAGAAAGATGGTTTATTTTGATATATTAACCTCCAAAAATGCTCACATCTATTATTCAGATATTGAATTTCATTCCTAGAAATGCATTATATATTTTTTCCTGGACTTTATTATTAATACATTTACTTTTTTCTTTTAGTTAATTTTTAATACATTTATGCATATTCACGACAGCTAACAGCGTGTTTGTAAAAAATATCACGAAATATTAAAACCATATTTTTCAAATCTTTATTATTTTTGATTTCGTACGATTGCTTTTTGAACATTTACGGAAGTTAATTTTATTTTTCAGCCCAATACTAATTATGTACGAAACTTTCCTCATTATTTACTATTTAATATTTTGAATTAATTTCTAAAAATCTTTTGATATTTTTTAATCAAAAGAGCTTCATATATATATATATATATATATATATATATTTTTAAATATATAAAAACAATCACAATTATCAATTTAAAAATTGAAATATATGAATCCCAAAATACAAAAACACTTCAGAATATCAATGGCGAATATAAAAGATAATGTTCCATCATTTTCAAACAAAATTAAAAAATTATAAAATAAAATAAAAATTTATAAAATATCCAAGTGCAATATCTCGGACTTAGGACCGATAAGTGGGGTTAAACTAGTTTGATGGCGGCAACCTTCCCCCTATTGCAACTTGGTAATTTAATTGGAAAATTTTTTTCCAATTTCAGAAAAAAAAAATTAAAAAGTTAAAATTAAATCATTATACTTGAAAAATAAAACTATTCGCCATCACATTCCGAAAGATATTGCAATATTAAAATTTAAAAACAATTTAGTACATAATATAAGTGAACCCTCAAACTTCCAAGATTGTGCACACATCTTTAAAATAGTTGTAAAGGTAGAAAAAATAAATTCCTGATCCGAAAGTTCAAATCAAAAATATTTGAGATCCGAAAGTTCAAATCAAAAATTATCTAAAATCAAAAAGTTCAAGTTAAAAAATCCGAAAGTTCAAGTTAAAAAAAGTTCCGAAAGTTCAAGTTCAAAAAAAATCCGAAAGTTCAAGTTCAAGTTAAAAAATCCGAAAGTTCAAGTTAAAGTTCAAGTTAAAAAAATCCGAAAGTTCAAGTTAAAAAATCCGAAAGTTCAAGTTAAAAAATCCGAAAGTTCAAGTTAAAAAATCCGAAAGTTCAAGTTAAAAAATCCGAAAGTTCAAGTAAAAAATCCGAAAGTTCAAGTTAAAAATCCAAAAGTTCAAGTTAAATAATCCGAAAGTTCAATTTAAATAATCCGAAAGTTCAATTTAAATAATCCGAAAGTTCAAGTTAAATAATCCGAAAGTTCAAGTTAAATAATCCGAAAGTTCAAGTTAAATAATCCGAAAGTTCAAGTTAAATAATCCGAAAGTTCAAGTAATAAATAATAATCCGAAAGTTCAAGTTAAATAATCCGAAAGTTCAAGTTAAATAATCCGAAAGTTCAAGTTAAAAAATCCGAAAGTTCAATCTAAAATATTCGAAAGTTCAAGTTAAAAAATTCGAAAGTTCAAGTTAAAAAATCTGAAAGTTCAAACTAAAAATTTCTAAAAACCGAATGTTCACATTAAAAACACAGTATATTCACAAATGAATAGAGTAAATCATTAAAAATACAGTATATTCACAAATGAATAGAGTAAATCATTAAAGACTCACCAAACAGTATCCCATCAAGAATATGATCCATTTCTTATTGCACGACATTTCATTTTTAATATATCAAATACACATATTTTGTTCATAACATCCAACCATGTCAATCCAATCGATTCTTGATCCAACACCAGAGTATGACCACTTGTCATCAGATGCAAACCATATCACATGCAAAAGACTTGCTTGATTGATTGGTCATAAATGTCTGATTGGACATAAATGTTTAACTGGTAATAAATAATTTTAAAGTGTATATATAGTCGTGTAAATATTGTTTTAATTGTGTGTGTATTAAAATGTATATTAAAATGTAACATGTGTGTGGAATGTATTTTAAAATGTAACATGTGTGTGGAATGCAAAAATTCTTCACAGCTGGACTACTAACAAGCTGACTTTGTGGACCTAATGTTGTGTGGTGGATTTGTGCATTAACGAGTTTAAAAATATTTTTAAGAACTATTTCTGATCTATATATTTTCTCAGGAAATTGATGGGATAATCATTTTGTATGCACATTAATATAAATTTCTGGATATTTTTGAATCTATCAATATTGTGCGTTGTTAAATTATTATTTCTCAACAGAAAATTTAAAATTATATTTCTAAATACAGATATATGAAGACAACTATTGAAGTTTGGTATCTTTATGACATTGAATTTAAATGCTTCCCTTTTATCATATATATTGCTATATAATTTGTTGTCAATAATAGTTAAATCCAAATCCAAAAATTCAACTTTGTTTGAGTTAAAATTCGTCTGTATTAATTTTAGGTATTCGGATAAAAATTAATGTTAGGTTTAAATTCTCTATCATGACCTATAACAATTAAATCATCTATGTATCTTAACAAGAGGCAAGAGGGTTCCTTTTTTTCGAACTATTTCATAATGGTGTAAATACAGGTTAGCGAGACTATTACTAGCCGGGCCACCCTGAGGCAATCCTTTGATTTGTTTATAAAGTTTGTTCTCAAAAATAATAAAGTTCTCCTGTATAACAAAACGAATAAGTGTATTGAACTTTTCAGAACTAATGTAATTATTCAAATCATATTTCTCATATGCAACTGAAAGTACCTGAATTATATCTTCTATTTTAATGGAGTTAAATAAATCCTCGAAATCGAACCCATACACAGAAAATATCTCTTGTTGATCAACTTTCTTTATTACATCATGGCTGTTTTTATAATAGAAGTATCCTTAAATTTGTCTATTGTATCTTGTAATATGGTCTGTAAAATTCTTCCCGATTTTGATATGTAAGTATTGAACCCATTTATTACACTGCGGAATTTGATTGGATTCTTATGAAATTTAGGAGTCAGAAATATATGGGGATATATAATTTTATTGCTAGAAATATTTAATTGTTTACCAAATGCCAATAATCTGTTGTTAATTTCTTTCATACTAAATTTACTTACATCATATGCATTATTATTTTGTATATGATCATTTATTAATTTACTATAATAATATTTACATATAATTGCATAATTTCCTGGTACTTTATCTACATAAACGATCACAAGGTGTTTTTGTAAGTTTTCTATTGGTCCCTTAATTTTTCTATAACAATCTTCATTTTTTGTTCTAAAATTAAAATTCATTAAGTCCTTGAGGACATGAAAACCATATTCTTTAAAAGCCTGAGTAGGTAAATTATATTTAATTGCAACATTTAGAATAAATTTATTAATATCTTCTGATAGTTGTTTTCTCACATTTAAATTGCTGTTTGAAATAGTCAATCGATAACCAGTACCTTTGCTCATAATTTCTCTCAATTTCTGATCCTGTACAATTTCTAAGTTGCCAGTTATTACGTGCCCATGATATTCATCTACGTAATTCTTGTATTCATTGCAACAACATTCTTTTTTATCCATCAATTCCTTAATACTATTATAGTTGAAAATTGATCTACTAATTTTTTTTATTATACTTGAACGCTCGCTTTATTAACACATTTTCATCGGAAATAAATCCATGTGTTTCCTAAATATTTCAGAAAATTGTATCCCATTATATGATTTATTCATGTATAGCAAAGTACAATATTCTATATTATAAACCTCCTTAGAGTCTATTTTTATTTTTAATCTATTTGCAATATATTTGCACAAATCCATCAACAATTGTGATCCATGATTATCTTTTAATCTAATACTTTTTAATAATTTTAAAACTATTATTATTTCCTGTTTTTTAAGTCCAAATAAAAAATACTTTATTTTTCCAACACTAAAACTATTCTCAAAGTCTTGTAATAAAATATTTACTTCTTTTTTAACTGTATCTATATCTCTATTTTCTCTCTTTTTGCGTCCACCCTTACCAACTCTTTTTCTCTTATTACTATTATTTCTACTATTATAAATAGATTCTTTATCATTTTGTTTCACTGCTTGTACTAAATTCTTATTATTCCATATCACATTCAATCCGTAAGGATACATAGCATTATAAATACCAATGTAAACGTTTTTATACCATAGTCTATTTATCTTATTTGGAACAATTTTAATAATATTCAACACAACATCTTCAAAGCCATGTTTATTAAAATGTTGTATTTCTATTCTTCCTATATTTTTTGTTGTTGTATTTTTTCCAATGTCGGATCTATGTTGGTTGATTCTCAGGTTCATAGCTCCTGATGTTTGACCTATATATCTAAATCCGCAAACACCACATGTCAACATATAAATGCAGTTGAATGTCTTACAGAACTTAAATTCTGATTCTTCATTCTTCTGTTCATTTTGCATCATGGGGCAGGTTTTGCATCTTTTATCCCCACATTCTCTAAATCTCAATTTTAAATGATCTGAATCACTATGATACTTATTATCAAATGTTTCGTCATATTTAAAATAATTACATTTCGATTCATAATTTCTCCATTTCGATACATCATAGTAATTTCCTACAAAACCAGTATTCCAAATAATACGCGTTTTATATCTCTTAATGTTTTCATTATCATGCATTCCTAATTTCGTAAATTTCTCATTAACCAACGAACAAGAAGCTAACGTTTTTTTTTATTTTTTATATTATTTATAATTTTTTTGCATGCTGTCTCATATTGTCTGCGCCTTCTATATTCCTCCAAATCACTCTTATGTAATTGTCTCATTTTATCATATTCCATCATAACCAAAAATATCATTCTCTCTCTAATGGTAATTGATTGACGATAGCACAAACACCATCATATTGTACCACCGAGCAATGACAATCAAAATTGAAAGCCAAGTTGCCAGTCTTTAAAAATATATAAATCTTTAATATCATTATGTGTTTGAGTTAATATATATATATATAAATTCCATTAAAAATTACTTTATATTCTCCTTATCCACTTACTCAGAACTAAACCCTCATGTCTCAAAATAATTCACACACCATGAGATTAACATATGAATATTCATGACAAACACATGAATAAAAAAATGTTAAATCGATCTTCGTGAAACCCTCAACAGCACATGACTCAGATACAGCATGGTTATTTCACGATGTTGTACATATGTATACTGTTTACATATATATTAATTATTGATATCAAGCAATAAGAATCCAATTGCATTGAAAAATATATTTATAGCTGTTATACTCTCGCCCCTTGATATAAAAAGAACATAAATTATAATACCTAATTTCTATTTATATCTAAAATATAAGGAGAAAGATTGTTTCCGCTCATTTAACCTAACAATCAAGTGAATTTCCACCAAAGCAACTTTCAGTGGATCTCTACTCCATAAAATAAATATGCGTCCTAAATTTCAAGTCTAAATCTAACAGAGCAAAAACGGAATTTGTATCATCAATACCTCGTTGACAGCATTCTTAGCGGATTCCAATTCAACAAAAGAAGCATGCAAACCCAATTTTATTATTATAGTTTTAGCAGTTCGAAAAACGGAAATTTTGTCTATCAATACACCCCAATAACTCTCACAGCTTCCCCCTGGAGTTGATTTCCGTAAATCCATTCTTAGTGGAACTCTATTCAACTAAAGAAAAGTGCTCAACAAATTTCAAGGAAATGAGTTAAATTCAAAAACAGGAATTTTTCTATAACACCCCTTAATCCCTCGCAACCCCACTCTTTTGGGTGTCCGTTTTCGCAAAAATCTTTCTAAAAGGAATTTTTCATGAACGGAACATACCTTCTAATTTTCAAGCAGGTAGTTCTATAGTTTTAAAGCGGAAATATTTATCTATTACGTCCCTTAAGGAGACTTGGCACCCTTTTAGCAATCTTCTTTATTTACGTATTTAAAAATTATATTTTAATATTTTATACATTTTTCTATTCAAGAAAATGTTACCAGATGAAAATTTTCATATATTATTCACACAATTTTAAAAATTTAAATTTTTTGAAGAAAATTGGGAAAATTTTAAAATCCTACTCCTTTTGTAAAAATTAATTTTTTGACCTGAAATTTTTTATGATATTCTTATGGATGTTCTTAACAACTTTAGGGATCGATTTTAGAATAACTTCATTCGTTTTCGAGAAAAAAAATAAAATGTTGATATACAGGCTAAAAATCAACGAAAAAGCCAACATGTCTTACATTTTATTTTTTTTAAAAAAAAGTATTCAGTTTATAGCAAAACGGATCCCTAATTTTATTACATGCTTTATTTTTAACAAGCAGAAAAAAAAAGGAAGTGATTAGTAAATAATTGTCGAAGGAGCGGCATTTTGAATGCACTAAGGTTTCGAAAAACACAAACTGAGAAAAACCACTTCAAAGTTTATAATTCTGAAAAAATAATTATTATAAGCTTAATTAAACTTAAAATACCACTTTAAGATATTACTTATACGTTTTTCTTTAAAATAATTGCATTTTCATATGTTTTCAACCCACACATTTTTATAAATGATCAACTTTTATAGAGTACTAATTGCACAAGAAAACTAAAGAAAAACTTAAAAAAATTTTTTCTGTCACGACAGAAATTTTAGCTGTTTTTCTTCTTATAATATTAAAGTATTACATTTGTATGAAAAATATATCAGGAATAAGAAATGAAATTATAAAATTATTAATATAAAATGACTTTTTAAAAATTTTACATGCACACATTTCACAAGGAAGAAAAATTACATTATTGTATTGCCCCGGAAATATTCTGCTTTTAATACTACACATTCTTTTTTATAGTTATTATTTCTATTTATAGAATAGATTTTTTATTATAACGCAATTTTTAGCTTTTTTTTTCTAAAAAGGAAGTGTGGCTGAATTGCCTAATTTGTTTTAAAATGAAGTTTTATTCAACTTCTAACTTTCCGACATGCACAAGTGATATATCAATCGAAAGATAAGAATGCAAAGAATAAGATTTAATGAAAATATAAAAAACGATAGGTTTGTGATTTTTAGGGTACCAAGTCCTCTTAATCCCCCTCAGTGACCCTTGGGGATCAATTTTCCACAAAGCTATTTTGTAGTGGATCTCTACATCATGAAAGGAAATCGCCTACCAAATTTTAAGACTGTACGTCTAATAGTTTAAAAATGCAAATAATTATCTATAACGCCCCTTAACCCCCCGTAACGCGCTTGGGGTTCGAACTTTGCAAAATCCGTTCTTAGCTGACGTCTAATCCATGAAGGGAACCTACCTACCAAATTTCAAGTCTGTAGGTTTAATAGTTCCGGAGATATCGTGATTAGTCAGTGAGTGAGTGGGTTGCTTATCTCCTTTATATATATATATATATATATATATATATATATATATATATATATATATATATATATAAATATATTTGTATACTTTTTCCAAACATATTAAGACTTTATTCTGTTGAAGTTAAAAGAAGTAGAATTTGTGTGCAAAGCCAACTTCCCAAACAAGTTCTTGTAATTCTTTCGTTGAGCATATTTTTTTTCTAACTCTTGAAGGATCAAAACAAATGGTATTTCAAAACTGTTTTGTTTGGACTGTGATAAAGAGTTTCACGCAAACAATATACATTGCATTTCTTTATCTTTCTTTGCGTTTTATGAATTGCGTAGAGTTTTATGGAAGTAGAACATTGATGATCGCAGTGAATAGTTTTTTGGACTTTTCTGCTGTTTTAACCTTTTCTGAAAGATCTCAGTAGTATAATGACGATTTTCTACTTTCAAAATAAAACAATTCAACGTATGCAATACAGCTTGAATCCCCAAAATATGTATTAAAAATTTTTGGTCTAAAAAATTCTGATTTTTTGCAAAGTATTGATCTTTGTGGGCCACTCCATTCTAGAGATCACCATAGTTCAAGACTGTAATATTACCCCACCGCATCCTTGATATATAATCTAATTATTTTCCCTTAATATAATTACATTTTCTTTTTTTTACCTACAATGACGTCAATTTTAAGTATAAATAAATCATTTGCGTAAAATTACTTTTTGATACATTTCAACAATGAATTTCAACACATTCCCATTTCTCAAATATTTATCGTCTCATCTTATGTTTTGTGAACTGAAGAAATATACACGAAAGTTTTTGAAAAAAAAAAAAAGGTAGATAAATGCTAGATATATTTAACTTCTAAAAGGTCTGAGTATTTGGGGTTAACTTTATGCCTATGATATGTAAACAACCATATATACCTTTCCTTATTCATAAACAATGAAATACAATTACTCATTCAACGATAGATTTAAATATATTTTGTACATTGTAAGGATCTACTGAACAGAAGGAAAATATCACATTTGATAAGTTATAAGTTTAAAAAAAAGTGTTCTCTAACAAATAATTGTCCTTCACTTTGGACATAAGCCAGCGTTAAAAAACTGTATGGCGTGCCTCTCTTGGGAGGCGTAAAAACGCTACAAGGGGGAGGGGGCACGAGAATATTGAAAAGTTGAGAAAAAAATATTTAAATATATTTTTAATTTACTGAAACAAAAATACATTTTGACATAAAAAAATAAAATACACATTTACACTGATATATTACACTTACAAATATATCAGTGCTAGACAATGTATTTTATAATTAATTTAACAATACTAAGTTGAAAACAAGTTTTTTAATTACCAGTGTCCCTATGGGCTTGTCATATATATAATTTAAAATAAACATTAACACTTATGGTTTTCTCTCACGAAAACACTACACTGTCACAATATTTTGTAATCAATATACGAATAATTATTTCTCTAAAATTTCAATTTAAAAAAAAATGTTTTCCTGGTTTATTACATTATTATAGGATATATGAAAAATTAAATATTTCACGACAGAAAATTAAGAAAAAATAGAGATGGTGAAATAGTTGTCTCTCTCTCTCTCTCTTGCCTACCAAGAGATGTGAGAGAAAAGGAAGGGACACCAGACATATTCAAAATGAATCTATTTATTGAACAAATAATTCACCAACTCAATTCAAGTAATTTCAATAAGAGGATAATGTCTCAATATAAAAAATAGGTGCGGATAACCAGCGAGATGCATGAATTACGAGAGAACTATAATTATCGATCCTCTTATTCTAGGATTAATTCTACTGCTCCAGATATTTGAACAGTAATTAAATCATATTATTCAATCGTCTCTTTTATTCCTTTGTCTATCTAATGTTTGAACTATGACTATAAATTTGAATGATACCTGATCAGTAGTAATCTCACTCATTCCCTGACTTTCTCTCTCTCATTCTCCTATCTTGCTAGAAGACCTTAACTATCTATAGTAGACTTAATTTAAAAATCACGGTTTCTTCTTCAAAGGGTTGGTTGTGAAGAAACGCGAACTAATAACCCAAAGATTTTCCATGACGATTAAACGAAAGTACGTGAATAGATCCGTCACAAAGTAGGTACTTATACTTTTAAAGGAAATACGATCTCGGGGAGCAGAAATTAAAAAAATAAATTTTTCTCTTTCTGCCATTATACATTTCGTTTCCATTAGGATGACACATTAAAATACACACACACACACATATATATATATATATATATTTTAAATATATAAAATTAATCATCAAAAATCAATCACAATAATCAATTGAAAAATTGCAATATACGAATCTTATAACACTAAATCCCATTTCAAAATATCAATGGTGAATATAAAAGATAAAATTCCATCGTTTTCAAACAAATTTAAAAAATTATAAAATAAAATAAAAATTTATAAAATATCCAAGTCCAACCTCGAACTTAGGACCGATAAGTGGAGTTAAACTAGTTTGATGGCGACAACCTTCCCCATATTGCAACTTGGTAAGTTAATCGAAAAATTTGCAAATTTCAAAAATTTAAAAATTAAAAATTAAAAAAATTAAAAAGTTAAAACTAAACCATTATACTTGAAAAAACTAAATTGTTTACCATCGCATTCTGAAAGATATTATAACATTAAAATATTAAAATATAAAAACAATTTAGTGCATAATATAAGTGAAACATCGAACAACAAAGATGAAGCACCCATCTTTAAAATAGTTATATAGGTAGAAAAAATAGTTGTATATGTATAAAAAATATTTGAGACTCGAAAGTTCAAATTAAAAAATATCTAAAATCCAAAAGTTCAATCTAAAAAAAATCCTAATGTTCAATCTAAAAATTCCGCAAGTTCAAACTAAAAAATCCGAAAGTTCTAATTAAAAAATTTGAAAGTTCTAATTAAAAAATTTGAAAGTCCAAATTAAGAAAATCCGAAAGTTCAAATTGAAAAAAACCCGAAAGTTCAAATTAAAAAATCCGAAAGTTCAAACTAAAAAATATCTAAAAACCGAAAGTTCAAATTAAAAACCCAGTATATTCACAAATAAATAGCGTAAATCAATAAAAAAACTCACCAAAGAGCATACTATCAAGAATTCAATCCATATGTAAAGAACGACTTCTCATATATAATATACACTGCTGGACAATTGCAAAGGACGGATAACACTATCATCCATAGCAACCACAAAATGAAAGGAAGCAAAATGTGGAAAATTAGAATAAGTGCGGGTTATTAGTAAGAAGATGTATGAATATGCAATTTTTTTCCACGTCTGTTCATCACGTGATAGCGTTCATAAGAGCTTTAAAGGTTTTGACGCGTGTGGACAGTTGTTGTTTCAAGTCAAAGTTTTACAGGAAAGATTTAATAGACGAACTTAAAATTTTTGGCATGTCTTCCCGACATCACATAGATGATTTTATGTGTGACCAAATTATTGGAAAGATCGAAGAAGGGCGAAAAATAACACATGTTGCCAAGGAGTTCGACATCGCTCACAGCGTTGTTTCACGGCTGCAGAAGTCATTTAAAACTACTGGAATGTGTAGTAGACGGCACGGGGGAGGTCGTGTTAGAAGTAGGACGCCTGCAGAAGACAGATATATCGTCCTATCAGCAAAAAGGAACAGGCGCACCACAGCTCAGCAGGTGGCAAATCAGTTTCTTTCTGTCTCAGGAAAGCAGATCTCCCGAAAAACTGTTCCCATACGTTTGAGGGAAGGATGACTATACGCACGGAGACCTGTTGTGTGTGTCCCATTAACGAGACAGCACCGTACTGCCCGTTTGCAATGGTGTCGTGAGTATCACAATTGGACTGAACAGGACTGGGCATGCGGACTATTCTCAGCTGAGAGTAGGTTCAGTCTGTCATCGGATTGTAGACGCCAACTGATCTGGCGCGAGAGTGGTACTGATTATCGTCCAGAAAATATCCAGGAAAAGGACCGATATCCGACATGCAGTATCATGATGTGGGCCGGCATCATGATCAATGGCCGCACGCGCCTACATGTGGTTGCGAATGGGACTATGCCGGGCCAACGATACAATGATGAAGTTCTACTTCCTCATGATCGTCTTTTCCGCGGTGCTGTCGGTGATGAATTTGCTTTTATGGATGACAACGCAACATGTCATCGAACACTCGCTGTTCAGGATTTTCTAGAGAGCAAGGGTATTCAACGTCTCGTATGGCCAGCGCGTTCTCCAGATCTAAACCCCCTTGAAAATGTGTGGGATGCTTTTGGGAGGCAAGTTGCTGGTCGAAACTATTCTCAGACAAAAAAGAACACCCTCATCCATGCACTCACAGAGGAATGGGATAAATTGCCTCAACAGATGCTGGATGATGTTGTGCAAAGTATGGTACGACGTGTGGAATGTTGCATCACACTCCACGGTGGACATATCTCGTACTGATACCTTTCTTTAAGGTGCCTGCTGACTTTTAGTTGCATTGTTCCATTTCTCCGTACGCAGATCAAATGAACATTTTTTTTTCTTTCAGATGTTTCACAGCTTTTGTACTTTCCAGAACAATAAATATTCTTTATTCTAATGTCTGAACAGTGTGGCGACTATATTTTATCCTACTAGGCCTCATGTCTGGCTTAATGCTATGCTACATAGCAATTTGTGATCCGTCCTTAGCAATTGTCCAGCAGTGTATATATATATATTACTATAAAATATTTCATAATAATAATTATATATATATATAATTATATATATATATATATATATATATATATATATATATACGTATAACATCTTAGTTAATAATATAGTTAATAGTATAGTTATCTTAGTACAGTTATCTTAGGTATATAACTATAAGTCTATTTTTATATTTTTGTTAATGTATTTGTGTATAAATTTATATATATGTGTATGTATATGTATATGATTATATATTGAAAAAATTATTTTATATTGGATTATATATGTATATATATATATATATATATATATAGTTTTGATTATTAATTATATTCATCTCTCTTAAGTAGAGAATTTTGCCCATGTATATATTAAGAAAAAGAACTGATCGTGAATGAAAAATTTGAAAATAAACAAAAACTATAAGCATTTAAGGTATCCAAACACGTTGAAAATGACCAAATTCGCACAAGACCGATATTTATGTTTTTATTTTATTTAATACATCTATGTTTTGACTTTACAAAACATACTTTGTTTTGATTCTATGCTTCTTAGAGGCCAAGTTACAATCAATTTTATTAAGTTAGAAACACCAAAAGTGGGTCTTTGATCTACCAGAAGTGGACATTTAAATTGTTCGAAATCTATCATGGTGAGTCTGATCACACAAAATATTACAAATGTATTTCTATAAAACGTTTTACACCTGATATTTATGCTATTTTCTAGAGAATGACCTTAAGACCTTCTAGACCTTAAGGTATCCGAACACTTTCAGAGTACTTTTTGACAAAATAACATATTTAAACATATAAAGGCTTTTTAGGATTCAATACCAATAAATACTAATATTTAATCAACAATATTTAAAATAAATTGCCGGAATTTCATAAAAATAGTATATATTAGAGGAATATCTAGAGAATGTACTAAAATTTTAATATTTTATTAAAATTGGAAACTTTAAGAGATCATTGAGTAAACGTTATAAGTAAATAACACTTTTATAAGACCATTATTTAAATAACATGCCCTAACTCGAATAATATTCTTACTATAAGAAATATTTTAGTACATTCTCTAGAAAATAGCATAAATATCAGGTGCAAAAAGTTTTATATAAATACATTTGTAATATTTTGAGTGATCAGACTCGCCATGATAGATTTCGAACAATTTAAATGCCCACTTAGGGTAGATCAAAGACCCATTTCCGGTTTTTCTAATTTAATAAAATTGATTGTAACTTGGCCTGTAAGAAGCATAGAATCAAAACAAAGTATGTTTTGTAAAGTCAAAATAGAGATGTATTAAATAAAATAGAAAATAAAAATATCGGTCTTGTCCAAATTTGGTCATTTTCAACGTGTTCGGATACCTTAAGTTATCAATTTTATTCAGAAAGTCGCCTTTTTTTTAATTTACATTCCATTACATAAGCATAGAGTGACGTTCACTTTCGAGTCATTTTAGAAAAGTGAAACATTCTTCAGAACTCCTTAAGCCCCAAGTGCTTACATGTTACCTCTTTATATTTTAATAATTCCATTATTCCAAAAAAAAAATTCTGAAGCAACTGAATTTCTGTTTAGAAAATTGAATTCATAGTGGTGAAATTTGAACTATTCAATGCCCCTTTATTTAACGTTTGCCAAATTATAAGTCGGTTTTTAATAACATTAAAATAACTTAAGCTTAATTTAATGATATTTCACCTCGTAACTTTATCCTTTCGTTTGCTAAATATTAAATCTTAAAATGTAATTAGGATTAGTGATCACAAAACCAATTAATTAATCTTAAGACAGGAAGCATTAATCAAAATCTTAACATTAATTTGTTTTCAGTGCATACATTTTCTCATGAATTATTAACGAAATTTAAGCAATGAGGGGAAGGTTAGTGGAGCTCATTTTTAAGGTTCCTTTAATTTAGTAATTTATGTTTAATTTAAATTGAAAATACATTTACATTGTACACTAAGACCTTGCATTTAAATGTTAATATTCTTTAATTGAGTGTGTAACAGTTTCGACTTCTATGTAATATTCTTTAATTTCAAATTTTGAAGAGTCTCATTTATTTCAAAGCTGAAAATGTTCCTAAATTTTTACCTAAAAAATTCAAAATTAATAATTAAAGAGTAAATTATAACTTATAAGATTGGTTTACCATTATTCTTCTATTGGAACATTTTAAGGAGTAGAGTTTTCTAAAGAGTCAAATTAATATTTTGAAGAATTATACGTTAATTTAATGTAAAAAAATATTTGCATTCAATTAAGAATAAAAAAGTGTAAAATTTATATATAAACACAATAAACAAAATATTTAGTTAAATATATAAATTAAGTAATAAGTTTCGGACGTCCTTGAAGTAGACTTTTTTTTCAAAAAATAAAAAATTATGAAACAAAACAATTTACTAAAAATATACTTAATAAAGTAATTTGAACTATATTTATTAAAAGAGGTGAGAATGAAATGTCGTGATTAAAATAAGTATTATGAACAGTGGATAAGAAATAATTATAAGAAAATTTAGATTTTAAACTAGTAGTTTTTACTAACTTTTTTCAAACATTATTCTTATTACTCATTTGATTTTCTACAAATAATTCAAAATCAACATAATTTTTTTAATTCATTATAAAAAGTTAAAATTTTTTAAATAATGTCTTAAGTGAAAAATGTACGCCTTAGGCTTTTAAGTAACAATTTATTGCAAAATACTCTAAAATATTTTAACATTAACTAAATACTTAAACTTTATATACATCGATATTTTTTTTAAATATTTAGCACTTCTTTTAATTACTCTTCATCTAAATTCTCAAAATTAAATTTTCAAATACTTAGAAAGTAGCCCGTTTCTTAAATTCATACTCAAGAATAGCTTAGTTAAAACAAGTTAAAGAGACATTATGTAGTACTTTGAACATACCCCAGCATTTTTTTTATCAAGTAATATTTTGATATGAATAAGCAGAGTATTTTGTTAAAGCAGTGTTTTGAAATATTCCCTCATAGCCTCACATAAGAAAATAAGGAATCATTTTTTTTTCATTTTACCTTTTCATATTTTAATTATATAAATATGTTTGCACTAACATTCAATCAAATACATCGTTCACTCATTTATGTTTCAAATGTACTGGTTACATTTTTTTTTATCACTTGAAAAAAATTATTTTATTTCTTAGAACGAAAGGAAATAACTTCATGTTTAAGCTTAAACATACAAACAGTTGTTTCCTAAAGTAAAGAAACAATAATTCCTACTTAACAAAAATAGGATAAAAATAAATTAATTACCAAGAAAGCAACTTTTTTCTAAGAACCCTTCATCATAAACCTTTATGATTTTATGACAATTCGAACGTTCTTCTCAGTGAAAGAGAAATTCAAGCACTTTGAAAGTACGATTTCCATACGATCAAAGGTAAATATTCTAGTACAAATATATTCATAAGCGTTTAATTAATTAATTAACTAAAATACGGAGAGGGAGTATTATATTGATTCTCAATATTTTTCCTCAAAATCGCTCATTTCATATTAATTTAAACAATAACTTACATAAATTACATTATTATTGTCGTAATATATTTCTATGAAATACTTTTTTCAACATATATACCGAGTGTTTCTGAAAAATATATCGGTTTAAAAGTTTTGTAGTATTTATTACACATAACATATTAGTATGACTTATTCATCGAATGAAAGAGCAACTGAAACAGTTTTGTTTAATGGCATGTGTGCGCGTGTGCACGAAACGCACACCCTTCTTGTCGATCAACGCGCTAGTAGAAAAATGGCTACTTGTAAACATAAATCGTTTTGTGTTCTACAGTTTGCAAAGACAGTATCTGCTATCACTGTGCAACGAGCTTTCAGTATTAAGTTCGGTTGTCAACTTCCAACTGATAATACCATTCTTAGGTAGTATCATCAGTTTGAAACAACTGGCTGTCTTTGTAAAGGAAAAACTATGGGATGACCAAGGATGTAACTGGTAATCAACAGTAACTGGTTCTGCGTATCTTGATGCTCTAAAAGTATGGCTATTTCATCAATTGTTCACCGAATCTAACGACATGTGATTTTTATCTGTGGGGGCTCATAAAGGATTGTGTGTATGTTCCTAGTCTACCAGCTGACCTTTCAGACTTAAGATACATGATGGAAGCAGATGTTGCAAGAATTTCCTCAGATACACTGAAAATAGTTTGAGATGAACTTGCCTATCGACTTTTTTTATGCCATGGGACGAATGGGGTTCCCATTAAACATTTGTAAACTTGTAAGTAAAACTGTTTGAGTTACTCTTTCATTCAATGTATGAATTATATTTGTAACTTATGTGTGATAAATACTATAAAGTGTTAAAAATCCTATATATATATATATATATATATATATATATATATATATATATATATATCCTTTTAGAAAAACCCGTATAAAGTTTTAAAACTAAAATGCATCCATGATTTCGATTACCCTTAAACTCCCACCGGTGACTTTCAACACTGCGATATTAAATATATAAAGCAATTGTGTTTAAACCAAATAATTGCAAGACTCCTGTTCATTAGGAATTAGTTTAAGATTTTTTTTAACGATATCAAATATTATAACCCTTTTTAACTTTAAAAATTGAAATTGATATTATTTTTCACGAAGCTTGTTGGAGCACTGCTTTGTCGCAAAAAATTTCGAGTCGCAAATCCACCATAAACATTACAATTATGTGATATCCTTTCTGTTCCACCCCTAGTAAAACATATATCAGGATTTACTGAAATAATATAAATTACAATGTGCTTTCTTTAGATCATTAGGAGTCACTTTTTTCTCTCTTATGTCTTCATCGGAATCTAAGTTAGAGACGACTCATTCTCAGGAAGTTCTCGAAACGAATTAGGAATTTCATCAGGGCTTAGACATTTTCTATTAGCCATCGTTTCAGGGTGTCTGCTCTGCACAAAGTTTGAAAATCGAATGAGTTTTTGTTTATTTCAGCAGATAAGAAAATACTATGTAACGAAACAATTAGATACAACAATTTTAGTACAATTGATTCATTTCCCACTGTGAACGCAATACCTCTATGCTCAAGGTCAAAAAATGTTCAATAGGATTTGGGGAAGTTTATTTTACTAAAGGTATCTATTTGTTGAACGACAGCTTTTAATAATAATAAACTGTCTTAGTGTCATAATTACGCCAGAAGAAGTTCTTGGTATATTTAGTTGTAACATCACTGCTAATTAACCTAGAACCACAAAGCGTTTTCTGAATAATCACCAGAAAAAAATGATTAAAAGTCACCGAAAGTTTTCAAATTCCCTGCAAAAATACGAAAAGGAGAACCAAGAAAAAAAATTCCAGTGTCCATTTGACACTGACAGACGTTCTAGAGTTAAATTATTTAATCCATGGAATGCAGTGATTCAGATCCAAAATCTTTGAATTTTTAAAATCATTTAATAATTAATTAAAAGTAACTTATTTTTAAATAGCAACCTTGAAAAATAGTCTGCCTCTTTATTTTCATAATAATGTGTTTGTCATTTTTTTGTATTCTAATCTGCTGAGGTATATTATTAAAATCAATTTATAGTTTAAGATAATGTTTCTGAGTACTCTATTTCCTTTAAATAGAACACACTTTGCAAATCATAGTGCAAATATAATTATCGTATAGATACTAAATCCCTCACAAGCATCTGAACACAAATCATATATATATAACTTCTTAAATAACATTTTCATTCAACTTTAGAATTAGTATAGTGAATGCGACTTAATTTGCATCGCTTATCATTGTCTCGTTTCATTTCTCATTTATTTATAAATGCCTCCAACAGAAAAGTACGATCAAAGAATTTATGAGAAAAAAAAACAATTGCGTAATATAAATTTCTGAAATGAACTTGTTATTGGTGATAAGAGTGACGAAATGATTAGGATTCCAATTGCCATAAATGTCATGGAAATAACAAACGTATAATTTATTTTAACGTGTGAAGGCAATATAATATTTTTAAAAAAATCAAGTTCTTGTTAGGGGGTTTACCCATGTGACGGCCTGTTTTTTAAGCATTCTTAAATAATTTTTTTACGACTAGTTGAAAGATAGAACTTGAAGTTTTTCTATCATTTATTTATATGTATTTTAAGAATATGTATATAAATGTTTAGCCAAAAATATCAAATAGAACGGGAGTTATAGCGCTGTGAACATACTCGCCTTGAAAAACTGGATGTTCACTTCCTCCACGATTCTGGCTTGTTGGCTTATTTGAAATAAAAAAATATTGGCGTTTTAATCTATAGGCTTAAAAGCACAGAATGGAATATTCTCAATTGAAAATATCAAACATTGGGTTTTTGTTAGACCTCTAAAGAAAAAGTTTCGAACTTCATGGTTTTTCTTTCTTATCTTTTTGTTATAAATAATAAAGATATTTTGAATTTTGGAATGATCGTAGTCCATTTGGTGCGTATCTATTTGCTGAGTCTACTCTATAAAATTGAAGTCATTCGGTGAAATCTTTCTTGAGATATTATAATGGAATAAAGTGTGAAAAACACAATTTTGAGAAAAACGCATTTAAAGTTTCGTCCTAGTAAAACAATGAAAATCTTAACTTAGTGCTACGAACAGCTGCTTTTCCATCACCAACTTCTGTATAAAGACTTTGAATTTTTAAAAAAACCACCTTATCATTATCTTCTAGGCATATTAAGAAAGCAAGTTACGAAAAAAAAAATTTTGTAACTCATCACGAGGGTGAACTTTCTTATGCTTGAATTCAACAGAAAAATATGAATACGATTGAGAGTTAAATTAGTTCAGATGATAATTTTTTTTTAAAATGGTATTGACTGCTCAAATTTTAAAAATATGATTTGATGTATTCTTTAATTCATTACTTGTTACCGGTATTTTAAAACACTTTATGTATATTTTGTATTTTTGAGAATTTCTTTAACTGATAATAAATTATTTATACTTCTCATTTTCTCCCTCCCGTAAATTAAAGTGCAATTTCAGTCTTAAATTAATTTTAATCAGTTACAGGAAGATCAAGATACGGTAACATTTTGATAACATTCTCAATTCTTCTTTTCATCACCTTAACGTTTATTCTTCCTTCACAGAAGAAATGTGTGCCATGTAGTTTAGTGTTTCTCATATTGTGGGGCACGCCCCCTCCCCAGAAGAGCACGAGCATATAGAAAATAAAAGAATAAAATAAATGTATTTACTGGATTGATGTAAGACAAAATACTTTCTGATATAAAAAATACCCATTTACACTGATATAATTTATATATATCATCTGCGATATCACGTCATCAAAAATAAAAGCTTCTACTTTAAAACCTCATTTTTTAGCTATATTTGATTATATAACCAAATAAAAAACATTTTATTTGATTTGCTGTAATCCCTTGATGAGATATTTTTTATTACGCTTTCTTTTCAAACCGAAAATGCTACTCTTTCAGAGAAAAACAAAACCCATACCCATAATAAAAAAAAAAGAAATAGGAACATAAAAAGTATATCACTGTTATATATTATTGCCATCAGCTGTAGGCAGCAGTATGTATTTACTGCGATTTGTCCTTCGAACTTACGTGTACGGTTAGTTACGTCCCTGCTCTTATGCATTTGATTTTTCATTTAGGGAAGTTGTAAATAAAATATTTCTGCTGAGCTTGTTTCATTGTAAAATAATTTTATGATTTTTGGAAAAAGCACAGAGAGCACTTTGAAGGATTACTGGGCTAAGATTTATTTTTATGAGTGTTCCCAAACATATAAAGCATAATGAAAAAACGTTTTACGTATTTTTTTTGAACATCCGTATTGTAATAAATACACTTTTAATCCGGGAGCGGTTACGCCGAGCACAGAGAGCACGAAATCGGTAATTTTGGCAAAACTGTTTACCTGTAATCAATGGGACTGATACTATCCTCCTGTTTGACAGTCTTAATGTGAGCGGAAATATATTTGTCACATATCTTCCTCTTTTTTTGGGAGTCACAAAGGATTTTTTGTTTTTTTTTACAATCTTAAGGTACTTGTTTTGATTGAGTTCCCGGTGTGATAACTTTTTTTTCGAAATATTTTCTGTGCGCTTAAAAGTAGGTGAGTATATTTTCTCTTAATTAAATTATTCACTGGAATCACGATTTTTATTGTGTACTATAAAAAATAATTATAAAAAAAAAGAGATTGGGGTTGCTCAATAACCCCACTCGACCATTAGCATCGAGTGCGTGCCTGCTCCAGGTTTAAAACATGTTAAAGTCTTTTCGCATTAAATATTAAAAATAATACAATTATTCTTCATCTAATTTTTTTTTTTGTTCATTATTCAACATCGATTCTAAATGCTAATTCTGTAATGCTTAAAATAACAGTTCGCTAAAAACTAATTATAATTTGAGCAATCATTTAAAAAAATCGTTTTACATCTTTGTAAACATTGTCGCACAATTGGCTTTACTATCCTTACAATTCAGCGGTTATATGGATAAAGTTTTATTTTCTTATAAATGAACTCGTGCAGAGAGCGGGTACTTCAGCCGGTATACTTTTAATTTATCAGTGCTGCACAGAGTATTTCATAGCTAATTAATTAATACTAAATTAAGAACAAGTTTAATGAGTATTAGGCGACTTCCATGGGCTTGTCTTACAGAGAGAGCTAAGTTTTTCAAAGGAATGCTTATGATTAGAAATTGACCATCTGAGATATTTTTCTATATTTATAACTGATATCTATATTTTGTCTTTTAAGCCACCACCATTTTTTACAATGTGTTCCAATTTAAATATTAGAGAAAGGAAAAATAACATAATAATTATCCTATTAATTAATTTTTTTTTGTTTAAAAGTCACATATACAAAATTTAATACTTATGTCATGAATTTGTACGGTTTATAATAAAGATTGTTGCTTTAGCGTCAAAGTACATTATTATTGCATTCAGTACATTATTAATGTATAAGGGGGCGCGTTAAAAGCTATGATTAAAAATGGGGGGTGCCAGTATTAAAAGTTTGAGAAGCACTGATGTAGTTCCTAGAATAATTTCAGAGTTATTGCGACGCTTATATAGTACGTTATAACATTTAAAAATATTACAGACAAGCAGAAACAGACAGTACTATACAGGCAAATACATTAATTTGAAGTAAATAATTCGAAGTTCTTCAAGAATCAGAAATATGAACATATTTAGTATACTCTACATAAATAACAAGTTATATTATAATCGAGCAAGAAATACATGCAGAAGATAACCCAGTGGTTGTACCAATATCCCTTTTAATAAATCAATATCTTAACGCTTTGTTGGATAAAGTGACAGAAGCCGTTTAACTTGCATACAAGCTAATGTTATGTTATGAAAATTGCATCCGCTAACTTGTTTATGTATAACTTTATGTATAGTAAGGTTTCCTGCAATCCCGAGCGATAAGCGAAATATTAATGACTAAAAAATTATGATGGAAGTGGCTTACATCATTGATTGTGAGCAGACCCAGCTTGATAACCTAGGATGATTTCTAATATTTAAAAAACTAATGAAAAAAAAAAAATTATTTATTTATTTTTTAAAAAAAGTTTATGAATTCAAAAGATTTATAACCAAGCAGCTCAGAACTAATTAAACTGCAAAGTATTGCACTGAACAAAGTTAAATATATGCAAAGATTTGGGTTCTAACAAAAAAGTATAAGATGACTGATTTTTTTGTGTGTATTAATCAATGAAAACTTTGAAATTTAAAAAAATCCTTTATTTATTTTTTAATGAGAGCTTGCTTTTGGAAAACGTCTCGGCATTTATTGCACACTTAAGTTAGTTAGGATAAGTAATTACCCTTAAATTGGGGATTAAAGTAAGTTAACATATTTAACTTTAATATCAGACTTCAAGATCACTTAAGTCAGTGTTTCTCAAAGTGTGGGGCGCGCCCCCCTAGGGGGCGCGATGACCCTACAAGGGGGGCGCGAGCGTATCGAAAATTTAAAGATTTTTTTTTAAAAAAATAACCGGAAAGAGAAGTAAAACAAAATGCTTTCTTCCATAATAAAAAAAATACACACAACAACACTGACATAATTTATATTTATTATCTGGCTTTTTTCCTTCATCAAATAGCTATCTTTGATCCCAAAACCAAATTAAAGAAAAAAAAAACATTTTGTTTTATTTGCTGTTTTTCCTCAATGAGAGATTTTTTATTACGTTTTAACATAAAATATTACTCGTTAAAAGAAAAACGAAACCCAGACCCTGAGAAAAATTCTAAGAAGATAAACAATTCACCACTGTAATTATTATTGAAATACTGTACATTAGTTGTAGAAAAAGAAAAGGAAATCATGATTCACTTTTCAGCCAGGCTGCATAGTACGTTTGCTAATCATTTGATTGACCTTCAATCTTATGGTATGGTTATTATCAATATTAGTTCCCTCCCATCTTTTATGCGTTTGCTTTTCGCTTAAGGAAATTGCAAATAATGAGTTTTGCGATATTTGGAAAAGGATTGATTGGTTTAACATTTCTGTAGGATAATTGAAAAGTGTCTGATTTGCGTCCTTTATTATGGTCTTGTACTTTTGAATCATTTTAGTTCCGTTTTATTGGATTTTTTTTCTCAAATCATCAAAGAATTGAATAGTCCTTGAAAGAAGGTAAGTATACTTTCTATAAATTAAAATATTCACTAGAATTCCGATTTGTATCGTGTACAGTAAAAATAATTCTAAACAAATGATTGGGGTGACTGAGTCCCCGTACTACCATTAATGTTAGTATCGAGTACGCGCCTGCTCCCGGGTTAAAACATTTTGAAGTCTACTGGCTTTAAATGTTAAAAAGTAACACAATTATTCTTCATCGGAATTTTATATTCTTTTTCATAATTTAACATTAATTCTAAATGCTAATTGTGTGAGGTTTAAAATTACAGTTCTTTTAAACAGTTATTTACAATTATAGCATTTATCTAAAAAAAATCATTTTACATTTTTGTATACAATGTCGTGCACACAGTTTTACTCTCCTTACAGTTCAGCTATTATATCAAGAATAATGTTTTATTTTTTAAAAATGAACTCGTGCGAAGAGTCGGTGTTTCAGCCAGTATACATTTGATGTATCAGTACTGAAGAAGGTATTTTATGAATAATTTCTTATTACTGAATTTGGCCGCGGTAGCCGAGTGGTATAGGTATCGGATCGTGGCTTGCCTTGTCACGAGTTCGAGCCCAGTACCACTAAAGACCCGCCATGTAGGGCAGCGATGCATGTTAAATCTGTTGAGAGTTGAAACGTTTTCCCGTTGGTGTGGAGTGGTAGTTAGGAGAGAAGGGTGCCAGCTCAGGTGTCATCCACGTCACTTGACCATGGTTCAAAATTACGTGGTCCGTCGTCAAAAGCCCTCGTGCAGCTGAACAGTGCGACGTTAATATTCAATCAATCAATCTTATTACTAAATTAAGAACAAGTTTAATAATTATTAGGACTTCCACGGGCTTTTCTTGTAGAGGAAATTTTTTCAAAGGAAGGTTTTAATATCAGAAATTGACACTTAAAGAGTTATTTTTCTATATTTAGCTGAGATCTATATTTTGTCTTCAAGGCATCCACTGCAGAAAATCCGGTTTGAAAAAGGTAGGATGTTGAAAATGGTAATAGTATACAAAGTGCTTTTGTTTTCAGTACAGATAATTCCTCATCCACCTCTACCCCAAATTCAAAGAGCGATTTATTACAAAATTGCCTTTTAATTTTTCATTGGATGTGAAATCTATGAAGATTTCTCCTTCGGAAGTTGAGAGCCCTTCTGGAGTATCTTGAAATAGATCCCTAATCCACTCGTAACTTGCTACCAAGCTGTCCTCATCCAGAAAATACTTTTTAAAATTCTTTGCCAACATAGCTAAATGATTTTACATGTTTTAAAAACAACTTTCACATGTTGTTCTACAGATTTGTAAGTTTTAACACATATCGAGCTGGGGCTTCTTTTCCATCATTTACTTCAGTAGTGGTAAATCCAAAATTTAAGTATTTTTGAGAAGATCGCCTTGATTTAATTTTCGGAACCATGCTCGTTCGTCTGTGTACTTGTTGATTCTTTATTATGGTCGAATGTTTACTTACGACTTAAAAATGTATGTATGATATTGTTTTAATCTACTGCCGTAAATACTTAATTACCGTGAATTACAATTAACGTGGAAATTAAAAAAAAATGTACATTCAAGCTAGATTCGGTAGCTATAGGAGTATCGAGTCGACCAAAACTGACTGAATTGTACGAGGAAAAAGCATTTTTACATGTTTTGCGCAGACGTCCGATAGGTTGCCCAGACTCACGCAAACGTACCCTATAATGCCAGATATGATGGATATGATAGAGAGCGACATTGACTAGACTATTTTTCTAATGACATTTGTACTTTGAGAAATGAATATGCTGAAAGAAATAAATCTTTAATTAAATACATCATTTTGCGATCTGTTCCAATTTAAAAATTAGAGAAAGAAAAATAACATAATTCTAAGTAATATATATTTTAAGTAATTTTCTTAAAATATATATTACTTAAAATATACACAAAATTTAATATACTTATCGTATTAATTTGTACGGTTTATAATTAAGATCGTATTGTAACTTTAGCGTCTCTCTCTCAAAGTGCATTTTTATTGCAGTAAATACATTATTGTTGTACAGGGGGGTGAGACAAAAATTATGATTGAAAATTGGGTCGCCAGTATTGAAAGTTTGAGAAACACTAACTTAAGTTTATTATTTTAATCAGAACTTTCCAAATTTATCCAGTCAAGACAAAATAATAATCCAGTGCTTCTCAAACTTTCAATATTCGATCATAATTTTCATCGCCCCTTCTCCATACAATAACAATGTGTTGAATTAAGCATTAATATTCTTTGATACTAAGGCTAGCTACAATACGATATAAACCTGTTAAGGGGGCATAGTACCTTTAAACGGCAAAATAATCCATTTTTCAAAAATATTTTTAAAAATTAATACAGACTGTTAGGAGCATTTTAAAACAAACCACGTCAAATTCGGACCAAAAGTATGGCAATAGCAACAAAAAATGTTAAACGTCAGCACTGGATTGTCCATTTAAATCCAATGTAAACAAACCATGTTCGTTAGTTTCGGTTTTGAAATCGATGGTGTTATTGAAATTATTTTCTCCCCAGTTGTTGCTAATTTTTAATTTTATCTATTTTTAATGAGAGAAGGAAGTTTGCAACTCAACACTGCCCTAGTTCGAATTATTGCTTGTTTACATTTGTATTTCATACTGTTTACTGCTCCTTTATTGAGTGTTATCTCGTTATTCTCGTAATTCGTATGCTTTTTAAATTTTTGTTGATTGAAGTTTTTTTGCATCTTTTTAATTAGTAAAAAATGTCTAGTAAAGCTCAACGTAGAGACAGTGACTATCGTCGAAAACGAAAGCGTTTTCATGCGAATCAATACACTCGAAATGTATCAGATACGCTTGCTGTTGACTGCATATCTGCTTCAGCTAAGAGATTGTGCAAAGAAAATTATCTTGACAAGAAAGTAAGAAATTCCAATCAATCTAATGGATATAGAATGATAAACATTGATATTTTATTATCTGAACTATCCAAATATTTAATATGTCCTAACTGCAATACTAAAGTAGTTCTAAAAAAGAAAAGATTGTGTATGGATTGGTATCTGAGTTTTATGTTGAATGCTACTCATGCAGTACATTGACCACTTTTAAAAGTTCCTCAGTTATTGCTTCAAGTAAGGACTATGAAGTTAATACACGAATAACCTATGCTATGCGTACAGTAGGATTGGGTTTTTGTCGAATAAAGAATTTTTGCACAGCAATGGATTTGCCATCCCCAGTATCACAAAAGTCATATGAAAGGATAATGCGAAAAATAAATTTGGCCAGTCGTGAAGTAGCAGACGACTCCATGAAAAATGCTGCGAAAGAAGAAGTATCAGCTTCTGGAAGTAATGAAATCTGTGTCAGTGGTGACGGTACGTGGAAAACACGTGGACACACTTCCCGTATTGGTGTTTGTAGTGTCATTGGAGATGTTACAGGGAAAGTGATTGATGTTGCTGTTCTCTCTTCATATTGTAAAGGATGTGAAAAATGGCGAGGTCCAAAATCTGGACATTCATATGAAGAGTAGAAATTGAAACATCAACCACACTGTGTAAAGAACCATATTGGTTCTTCCAGTAAAATGGAAGTAGACGGGATGAAGGAAATATTTCAAAGATCGGCGCCACAACGAAATGCGAAATATATTAAGTATATCGGCGATGGGGACACAAAAACCTTCCCAGAGCTTCAAAGGACAGCACCATATTCTATCGAAAAAGTTGAATGTGTTGGCCACATACAAAAGCGTATGGGTGCTAGACTGCGAAAATTAAAAACAATGAATCGTGGCAAAAAAAATTATCAGACGGTAAGAGTATCAGCGGTAAAAATCGTCTGACTGATAAGTTCATCGATACAATTACCACCTATTATGGCAATGCTATTAGACAGAATAATAGCTCCGTTAATGATATGCGTCAGGCCATATGGGCAATTTATTGTCATTATAGGTCCACTGATGAGGAACCTATGCATCACTTCTGCCCAATTGGTGATACTTCGTGGTGAAAATATCAAAGGCAGTTGCTACGAATAGTGCTTCTTTATTCAAACATAAAAATATTGTACCAATTGCCGTAATGAATGAAATAAAGCCTATAATAGCAGAACTATCTGCACCAAAATTGCTGAAAAAATGTGTGGGGTAAAGCACAAAACGCTAATGAGTCGTTCAACTCGACTGTTTGGAAGTACTGCCCCAAAACTTCTGTGTGTGTGTGTGTGGGGGTCATCTAAAAATATTGTAGACATAGCAGTAAATGAGGCTATAGTGATGTTTAATGAGGGAATGACGGGACGTATAAAGATAATGAAAGCTCTTGGCTTTAAAATAGGACATTTTACTGTTACCTCTGCCTTTAAGGCCAATTATGCACGCATAAAAATGCCGAAATTAAATCGAAATCATATACATTAGAGGCCCGTAGGGCTAGCAGAATGAGAAAAAAGCCACAAATGAACATTTTGCAGAACTAGAAGGTCCTACATATGAAGCAGGATCATTTTAAATATTATGTATTAAGTTTTATTTGAAATATTGAAATGTCATTCTTTAAACTTGATTTTCTCAGTTTCAATTTTTTACACTTTCCCGCAAGATTGTAAAAAAAGTTTTTACTCTAGAGCTACAAAAATTGGCATGCATATTCTAGTCATAGATCTTAATTCTGTATGCCATAATTATGTTTTATGGTTCAATACATTTTGATTTGCAACTGTATAAAAATTGAAATTTTTAAAAAAATATTTTTTATGAATTTTTTAATTTTAAAAAATATTTAAAAAAAATACATAAGATACTTTTCAATTAAGAGGTATACAGAATAAATGTTACATTTAAATTCAATTTGATGCAAAAATTGAGATTCTAAAGTGTATAATTTAAAAATTATCTTGCGGGAACAGGATGTAAGTAATATTTTTTTTTTACAATTTGGTATATATATTTATCTTCTTCTTTAAAATTTTGTATTTATTAAAGAACAAAATTTATCCAGTTTTCTTAAAGTTGATACATTGTTATAGATAATATATAAAATTCAGATCAAAATTAGCAAAATTTGTTAACTTATGATGAATCGTAACATGTATATGACAACGAATAATTTTTGTTCTCGCAAGGGGTACTATGCCCCCTTAAGTGAAACCAGCGCATATAAACGCCTCAGTTAAAGCAGTGCTTCTCAAACTTTCAATATTGGCACCCCCCCTTTTCGATCACAATTTTTATCGCGCACCCCTTATACATTAATAATGCACTGAACGCAATAATAATGCACTTTGTCGCTAAAGCTACAATAGGCGATCTTAATTATAAACCATGCAAATTAATAACATAAGTATTAAATTTTGTATACTACTTTTAAGCAAAAAAAGATAAATGAATAAAATATTAGGATAACTATTATGTTATTTTTCCTTTCTTTAATTTTTAAATTGAACATATTGCAAAAAGCGGTGGTTGCTTAGAAAACAAAATATAGATATCTGCCAAATATAGAAAAATAACTCACAGAGTGTCAATTTCTAATCAAAAGCATTCCTTAAAAAAAACTTTGTTTTGCTAGAAAAGCCCATGGAAGTCGTTAATACTTAATAAACTTGTTCTTAATTTAGTTTTAATTAATTAGTTATAAAAAAACCCTGTGCAGCACTGATACATTAAAAGTATACCGGCTGAAGTGCCCGCTCTTTGCCCGAGTTCATTTATAAGAAAATAAAACATTATTGATAGAATAGATGAATTGTAAGGAGAGAAAAGCCAAGTGCTTGACAATGTTTACAAAATTGTAAAATGAGTTTTTTAAAATGGTTGCTCAAATTATAATTAGTTTTAAGCGAATTGTTATTTTAAGCGTCACAGAATTAGCATTTATAATTGATGTTAAATTATGAACAATAATATAAAATTCCGATGAAAAATAATTGTAATATTTTTAATATTTAAAGAAAAAGGAATTCAGCATGTTTTAACCCGGGAGCAGGCGCGCACTCGATACGGTCGAGCGGGGTTATTGAGTCGCCACAATATTTTTTTTTTAGAATTACTTTATTGTACACGATATAAATCATGATTATAATGAATATTTTAATCTAGAGAAAGTTTACTTAACTACTTTCAAGGACTTTTCAATTTTTCTTTGGTAACAAACAGTTTTGACAGAATTAACGATTTCGTAATCTGTGTGTCCCGCGCGACCACTTTTGGGTGAAAAGTGCATTCATTATGATTAAATGTATGTTAGTACTAAAAAACACTTGTGTAAAACGTTTTTCGTTATGCTTTATATGTTTGAGAATACTCATAAAAATAAGTCTTTGCCAAATAATCCTTCAAAGTGCTCTTCGTGGTTTTCCAAGTAGCATAAAACTCTATTGCATGGAAAAAAGCGCAACAGAGAAATTCTACATTACTTACAGCTTCCCTATTATGAGAAACAAACACATAAGTGAGGGGTCATAACTAACTGTACCAATAACTTAGATGGTCAAACAGATTACAGATATAATGTACAGTATTTTAAAAATAATAACAGTGAGGAATTTTTTATGCTCCTAAATTTTTTCGATTCTGGGTCTGGGATCTGTTTTTTCTCTGTTAGGTTTAAAAAGAAAGCTTAATAAAAAAATCTCTCATCATGGGATTACAGCAAATCAAATAAAAGTTTTTTTTATTTGGTAATAGGATCACAGATAGCTAATTAGGTGTTGAAGAAGTTTTTATTTTTGATGACTTAATATTGCGCGCGCCTATATTAATTATATCAGAGTAAAAGTGTATTTTGTATTATGTCTGAAAATATTTTGTTTTAATTCATTCCATTAAATTAATTATTTTTAAAATCTTTTATTTTCGATATGCTCACGCCCCCCCTCGTAAGGTTATCGCACCACCCAGGGGTGTGCCCCACAGTTTGAGAAACACTGATCTAAGGTGTTATTTTACCTGTACGTAGATATACGTCTGTCCGAAGTACGATCTTTCCTGTGCACTACTATCCACAAAATTATTTCATACCTTAACAGTGTTTTTGAAGGTTGTACTTATTTCAGAGTATTTGCTTATTTATTCCTTTCCTTCCCCTTCCCGGGTGTCATCCACGTCACTTGACCATGGTTCAAAATTACGCGGTCCGTCGCCAAAAGCCCTCGTATAGCTGAACAATGCGACTTCAATATTGAATCAATTAATCAATTAATCCTCCCCGCCCCCTACATACGTACACATACGTAGAAAACGGAGACATTGGGGTGTGAATCGCGTTACTTTCAGGAATTAATTATAAGCCATACAAATCTTTAAATATTAATTTCTTGTATATAATTTTATATGTGACAAGACCATGGGGTCACTGGTATATGTTTTTAATTTACGATTGTTAAATTAATTATTATATACAATGCGCTGTACTGGTACTTGTGTATTATATCAGTGCAAATGTGTATTTTATTTTTTATTATGTTATAATGTATTTTTGTTTGTTTATTTTCAGTAAATAAATAATTTTTTAAAAATAATCTTTTGTTTTTGACTTTTCAATATACTCGCGCCCCCATGAAGTGGTGTACCTCCCACAGAAACGCTGTAATAATCAATTGCAGCACAGTTTGTCAACGTCCACAGTTCGCAGGTGTAAGATGATTCGAGGAAAGAGCAGGCATGATCATAAAAATGGCTACCTTGTATTCAATCTTTAGAACTTTAAGAAACATGCCTTTTTCTTTCGGAGCAATTGAAATCCTAACTCTTCTTCCGATATACTAAATCATGGAAAATACTTACCTGATTTTGAAGTTCCCTGTAAGATCGTTCTCGAAGGCTGATAGCTCGGTCAGCTCCAAGATTGATTACTTCACCGATTCCAGGTGGTCCAACGTCAACTTCTAATCACAATATACGTCCCTACCAGTTGTAGGTTGTGTTTTGACACTTGAATTTCAAGCTAAACGATGGAAGCTTAACCAAACAACAAGCACTGAAATAGTAGTTACATTTGCATAAAACCATCTTACGGAAAACGTTTTTTTAACTAAAATCACGGTTAAGGAATATTTTTCCTTAAGAGGATTAGTAGAATGAATAAACGAATATTAACGTTGCACTGTTCAGCTACACGAGGGCTTTTGGAGACGGACCACGTAATTTTGAAAAATGGTCAAGTGACGTGGACGACACCTGAGCTGGCCTCCCTTGTCCTAATTACCACACCGCACCCTCGGGAGGATGTTTCAACTCTCGACATATTTAGCGTGCATCGCTGCCCTACACGGTGGATCCTTAGTGGTACTGGGCTCGAACTCGTGACAAGGCCAGCCACGATCTAATACCTATACCACTCGGTTACCGCGGCCACGAGGATTAGTAGAAGAACCCGAATAGTTCCCGAAACAATTTATGCATTTCTACATTAACTTTCCCCCCTTTCTAACAGTCTGGTAAAAGGGGAAAAAGGATTTTCTGCTAAAGTGCTTACGCTAAGAAATAACACAGAACGTACTAGTAATTTTTAGATTATTAAAAATGACAGTTTTTCGGGAAATAGTCATTGTTTACTTGTCATATGAAGTGTATTGATATTATTATAAAATTGTTCTCACTGTTTAGAGGATAAAACTAGCCCTTATAGGAGACATTAATGTTGTAGTTCAGGAGTTTCTGAAAATAATAGTGAATATAATCTCCTATATTATTCCTTCAGTAAAAAAATATTTTTACTGAAAGAACATTTTCTTTTATTTAAAGAGAGACAACAAAATGCATTGAAGTAAACTTTAATTAGAAGCTCGTTATTATTTCCATGATGTTTTCATATACATTCATTGCCATAAAAATTTGCGCACCAAGATATAATTGTGGGATCGCCACGAAACTTGTCATGGAGGTATATGTTGGGCAGATATGCAAAGATTAGAAACGGAGAGTGATTGAGCATTGCGTAATACAACTAGATGACGTTGAACTTCGTTTTCCTTAGAGTATAGAAGAGTTAAGTATAGCTTGTTTGAGTATACTTTAAGCTTATGCAAATGAAACGCTGAAGTAGACATACTGTTACGCCGTCATCAAAGACAATATGATCAGCTGTTAGAGTTCGAGAGGGGAAGAAACATTGGGATGATGGAAGCTGGGTAGTTGGCTTGGCGAGTATCTCGTCAAGCAGGCCGTTCTGATATGATTGTGAGGAGTTCTTGGGAGCAGTGGAATAAACAGACGTCCTTTACCTGACAACCAGGCTCAGGAAGTACTCTATAGACCAATCTTCGCGAAGACCTTTACAACATACGACACGCACGCGTAGACCCAATTGCCTCACTGGCCGCTGTACAGACACAAGAAGCAACTTCACTACGGGACCCAGTAACTTCCTGAACCATGTCAATGTTCCTAGCTGAAGGGTACCTTTTATCGCACTACCCATCTTGCTGCCAATCACACCCACCAACGACGCCTCCGTTTGGAGGGGTGTTGAGGACGACGGGATTGGACTGGAATCGTGTTCGTGTATGGACTCCCCGTGCTAAATGGTTAAATAGTACCTTCGATTTACAGTACCACACTGCTCCCTCAGCTGGAGTGATGGTAAGGGGTGCCATTGCTGACGATACATGGTCACGCCTAATATTGATCCATGAGAAAATGGTAGCCCAGCGATAATTCCTTAAGATACTTCAGCCATATGTGTTGTTACTCATACCAAGGCTATTAGGAGCCATTTTCGAAAAAGACGATGCTCAGCCACACACAGAAAGGATGTCACAAGATGGCCTCCACTATATTGCCACCTTTTCCTGTCCTTCTTGATCCCCATATTTTTCACCAATAGAGCGTATTTTGGATCATTTGGGAAGGCAAGGTGATCAGCCTACGAGTCCGGTCGAACAAGAAGTGTCTTTACAGCAACTGGGGAACGAGTTGCCTCAGAAAATAATACGGAACTCGTATGCTTCATTGCCCGCTCGCAATGTACATTCGCATTAGAAGGGGTCCAAAACAGTGCTAAATCTTCCGTTCTTTTGTACTTTTTTGTGCATGAAATGATCCATTTTTATTGATTTTCTGTTCTCTTACTTATATCAAGTTAGTAATTTTATATGTAAAATTTCGGTTCATTTTGACGAATTGTTTTAGGGGCGCAAATTTTTGTGGCAACGAGTATATGATTACACAGTCGATATTTTTAAACTTCATCAAAGATCCCTATCATTGAATAATTTCATTATTATAATGTATGCTTTTAATATTGATCAATATCTATAATATATGAATACAATTTTCCAAAAATTTTAAGAGTAATTAATGGAGTAAATATTTCTTCCCTCAAATCTTCGGACAAAAGGAACTTTCATTTTTGCGTATATTATGTGACTCAGTTAATCAATGGGGAAAATGTAATTTTGATTATTGATGCAGAGTTAATTTTTGAAAAATATTTATTTTTGTATACATTCACAAGATATGTTTCACTGGAAAAGTGTTAAATGTTTTGTAAAATGATTTAAAATAATGAGGGATTAAGGAATAATGAAATGATATCTAAGCTAATAATTGATTTCCAAAATGTTTATAATCATTTTATTTCTTTATTTAAGGTATCCGACTGCGTTCGAAACTGTGATTTTGCAAAAGCGCATAAATGGATAATTTTCTTGATATTTAGTGTGACTTAGATTAGAATATATACATACAATTGTTTTAAGGACATTTTGACAAAAAAAATTTGTTTAAATATAATATTTTGGCAAAAAATCAACTTAGAATAATCTTTTTTTTCCAAATGTTCTTCTTTTGTGAAACATGGTTCTATTATAATAATAGTTTGCCTGTTTATAGCTCAGACCTCTGTACAGAGGCTCAACTAGATTTTTTGAAATATATAACTTAGAAGTGGGTTTATTCATATTTTACGACAACAGAGAGAAGACATTTTAAGAAAACAACGCGAATAATTATTTCAATGGATGGTAACTCTGAAAATAATAGGAATTTTTCAAAAATTCTAGTTGCGCATCTGTAGAGAGGTCTGAGCTATATACAGGCGAAATATTATTATAATAGAACCATTTATCACAAAAGAAGAACATTTGGAAAAAAGATTATTCTAAGTTAATTTTTTGCCAAAATATTATACCTAAATAAGTTTTTTTTGTCAAAATGTCCTTAAAATAATTTTAATTCGTGTATTCTAATCTAAGTGACTAATCTAAGTCTCTATTATTGTTAACCTACATCCATCTATATTACAGTTGAAGAATCATCGTAACGTGTACTGTCATTGAGGAGGTAAGTAATTTCTAAAAGTTTACAAAAAGATACTTAAAATGTGCTTAAAAATGTCCACTTGTGTGTGTGTGTGTGTGTACATACGCATACATAATACACCTATATTTATATTTTCCTAAGTTTTGTTTTGATTGCGCATTTAATATTGAAAGTGTTATAACAATGGTGTAAAATAAATACATGACTAAAATAATTAATTTATTGCCACCATTTTAAGCAAAACTAATGTTTACCTGAAACAAAATGCGTTACAAGTGCAGTAAAAAGAAATTTATATATAAAGGTTTATTTGTGCATAATTTTGGAAGCATAATATTTATTTCTTATTTTATCGTTAAAAGTAACTTAAAAATAAAGTGCAAACATATGCTTTATGAATACTAGTATACACTCTTTCTCGTTTTTAGTACATCACACTTTCTTAAATTTCAATTATTAATTTCAAGAAAGATTTCTAGTCCTACAGAAATATTTTTCATTTCTAGGAAAGTTTATAAAAGCAATGTATTCACAGTTTCTTTTGGGAATTCAGATTTTAGAATACCTTTATAATAGTGATTTACGGTAGGAAAGAGCCATATATCTTAACTGAGTACAATTTATGGCAGATATAGTTTATTTAATGATGAAGTAGTTTATTCCCTGTTCAGTACTTAAATTTGACAGAAAGTGAGAAAAATGGTATTGCAAAGAATTATTCTTGAAAAGTATCCGGAAATAACCGATTTGGGTTTTCCCTAGTAAAAAGAAAACCAAATTAAATTATATGGCTTTTTCTTTTAAAATATTATTCAAAACTGTTATTTTTGGTAGATTTTAGCTGAACAGAATTTCGTATTATATATTGAAAGAATTTTAGATTTAATATGTTTTTACGCCGTAGTTTTTATGAATTCATAGGCTTTTATATGTGATTTATTCGTGAGAAGTTTAATTATTTTAAGAATTAAAATCCTCACTATAATGGATGAATAAAAATTAATTTCAGTACATCACAGTTCCAAGCGCTTAGCATTGCACACAGACACATACACACAATTCCCCTTTTATTTAATCAAGAAGAAACATTTAAGAGAGAGAGAGAGAGAGATTCTCTTATTATAGTAGTTTTATAAAATAAAAAAAAGGTTTTTAATTGCCATTTATTTAAAAGACCTTTTAAGACCATTAGATGAATTTACAAATATATGCTTTTTTTTTAACTAAGCTACTAAAGGTTCTTGTTTTAAAAAATTTTCCAAGCATTGTTATTTCAGATTTTAAGTCAAAAACTAATTTTTCGAGCTATAAAATGTATTTTAAAGAACACATAGTGACACTTAATTTCTTACATGCACACATGCACCCACCTCACACACATAGTATATTCATATTTGTTACAAGTAGTACTGAGGAGAGAAGGCTCAAGATAAAAAACAAAAAAGTGCTTACGTAATTTAAGCATAGAACAGAGACTGTCCATTTATTATTTATTGCCTATAGTTTCCCTTTGTTATCATTCGCAATAAGTTAATGTCAGGAAAAAAATCTGCTCACGTTCCAGGCAAGCAAGAAAGAAAAGGATCAGTTATCTACATTTAAATATAATGAAAAACAGAAAAAATGCTTTTAACAAAATATAATCTCATGTCCAATTGAAAGAAATATTATGTTCAGAAAATGCGTAAGAGGTTTAGGGGAAAGTTTTAAATGCTCAATAAGACACGCCTAAAATATTAATATATTCTTTTACAAGAAGTTCGTACGAAATCAGTCAAAAGCTGAGGAACTTATCCTTTTTAAACTAGGTGCCATAAATAAATCTTTAAAGAATAGGTTTTAATTATTTAATACAAAATGGAATGAACCTACTGTTCTGAAAAAAGCCGTTATTTATGATTTAGTTAAAAATACATCAGATTAGAATTTTAAGTACAGGTTATTACATACACCCTCTCTGTCTCTCTCTCTCTCACACACACACACACACACTATATATATATATATATATATATATATATATATATATATATATATATATATATATATATATATATGTATATATATATATATATATGTATATATATATATATATATATGTATATATATATATATGTATATATATATATGTATATATATATATATATATATATATATATATATATATATATATATATATATATATATATATATATATATATATTTACAAAAACTATTTTGTGTTCTATGGCATTTCATAAAATAATTTAATTAGTATTGAGTAAAATCATGTCATAAATGGTGTTTTGAATTAAATTCGGCATTGAATCTCATTCAACTTTTAGTATATTTTATCTTTAGTTAATGCAGAGTTTCTCAAACTGTGGGACGCGCCCGCCGGGAGGGTGCATTACCCATACGAGGGGGGCGCGAGCATATCGAAAATAAAAGATTTAAAAAATAAGTGATTTACTGGAATGAATTAAAACAAAATACTTTCAGACACAATAAAAAATGCACTTTTACAATGATATAATTTATAGGCGATGAAAGTCATCAAAAATAAAAACGTTTTCAATACCTAAGGCGCTATCTTTGATCCTATAACCAAATAAAAAAAAAATCTTTTATTTGATTTGTTGTAATCCCATGATGAGAGGTTTTTATTACGTTATTTTTCATAAACCTAAAATACTACTCTTTCAGAGAAGAAAAAAACAAATCACAGACCCAGAATCGAAAAAAATTTAGGAACATAAAAAATGCATCACTGTAATGTTTTTTAAAATAATCACAGTTATAAATGTAATCAGTTTTTGCTGATAATCTGTTTGACCTTCTAAATTATTGGTCTCTTATGTGTTCGTTTCTCATTTAGGGAAATTGTAAGTAACGTGGCTATTTTTTTCTACGCAAAAGAGTTTTATGATATTTTGAATACCACGGAGAGCACTTTGAAGGATTACTTGGCCAAGACATATTTTTATGAGTTTTCTCAAACATATAAAGCATCATGAAAAAGGTTTTACACAATTCTTTTAGCAGTAACATACATATAATCATACTGAATATACTTTTTTACCCGAAAGTGGTCGCGTGTGACACATAGATCACGAAATTGTTGATTCTGGCAAAACTGTTTATTTGTTAAGAAAGAAAAATTGAAAAGTTCTTGAAAGCAGGTAATTTTTCTTCCTCCTAATTAAATTATTCACTGGAATCACGATTTGTATCGTGTACAATAAAATAATTCTAAATAAAAGGATTGGGGTGACTCAATAACCCCGCTAGATCGTATCGAGAGTGTGCCTTCTCCCAGGTTAAAACATGTTGAAGTATTTTTGCTTTAAATATTAAAAATAATACAATTATTCCTCATCCGAATTTTATATTATTGTTCATTATTTAACATCAACTGTAAATGCTAATTCTCTGAGGCTTAAAATTAAAATTCGCTTAAAATTAATTATAATATGAGGATTTATTTTAAAATATCATTTTACAGTTTCGTAAACATTGTCGCGCATTTGAGTTTACTCTCGTTATAATTCAGCTATTTATCAAGAATTTTTTTGTTTTTTTAAAAAAATAACTCGTTCGAAAAGCGCGTACTTTAGACTGTATAATTTTAATGTATCAGTGCTGCACAAGGTATTTTATAATTAATTTATTAAGATATGTGACTACCCCCAAATCCTCGGTTTGGAGAAAATTTTCGAAATTTTTTTTTTTTATGTTTTTATATTATAGCCCATACTCTTAAGATTCTAAAAATACTTTATTTTAGTTCCTACGATATTTAGAAGCTAAGTTATATCTTAATTAATAAACCGGAAATGGAATTTTCAAAACCGGAAATGGGTGTTTAAAGAGACATAAAAATGTAAACAAACAGTTTGAACGTCTTTTTCGTGACTTTTAAGCAATATAAATATCTAATATTTATGGTAAATATAGATTAACGTATCCTTTACTTATTTATTAAGTATCCGTTACTTATTTTTTTAATCTGGCAACAGTTTTTTTTAATTCAAGCTTGTTTTACTGAATGGCAATAATAATATCGTTTATAGTTTGTTTACATTGTTCATTCTAAAGCGTTCTTTTTAATTATTACTTACTTTTGATAATTTTTCAGTTAATTCATTAATTTTCATTTAATTTTAACGTTTTATTTGATTGTGAGTAATTTCAAAATGCCGAAAGCTAGATCGAAAGTATCTAGAAAGAGAAAATTTTATGGTAATAGGTTTACCAAGTTAGCACTTAACAGTAATAATAGTACGTCTGCAAGTGAAGCGAAATTGAGCACTTTTGATAGTTTTCATGTGCCTGAACCTGAATTTCATGGTTCTACAGGAAATAGAATTATTAATTTCCAAGCTTTGATGGGAATTATTTCAATCTTGTGTTGTCCGGAATGTTATGCAACTGGATTGAAACTGGCAGAAGATTCTAAGGAAGGACTTTGCTCTAATTTGTGTGTGTCTTGCAGTTGTGGGTTCATGACTGGCTTTACTTCTACTCCTAAAGAAAATAAGAAATTCTCTCTCAATACTTTATTAGTATTTGGATTGAGATTGATTGGCAGAGGATTCACAGCTGGTAAGAAGTTGTTATGCACTTTAAATTTGCCATGCATTTCTAAAAATACCTTCAGAGCTCATGAACTCAAACTGCTGGAAGCAGTACAGTTATGTTCTGAAGAAAATATGAAAGCTGCATCTAAAGAAGTGCAAAATTTAAAAAAAAGTACAACTTGTGGTGTTTCGGTAGATGGCTCATGGCAGCGGAGAGGCCATATGTCACTTAATGGCTGCGTTTCAGTTATTTCCATTGATACGGGAAAAATTTTAGATCTGGAAGTAATGACTCAGTATTGTAAAATGTGTGAATTGAATGTGAAATGTGAGCATGTATGTTCAAATTATAAAGGATCCTCTGGAAACATGGAAGCTGTTGGAGCTTTTAGAATTTTTGAAAGGTCACTAATCAAACCAGACCTGCAATACACCGAGTACTATGGTGATGGTGATTCCAAGGGCTTTTTACAAGTGAAGGATATATATGGTGAAAACAGTGTCACAAAACTTGAATGTATAGGACATATACAAAAAAGAGTAGGCTCACGTTTAAGGAAACTAAAAGAGAACACCAAAGGACTTGGTGGGAAGGAGAAATTAACTGATAAATTTATCGATAAACTGCAGAACTATAATGGGATTGCCATCCGCAGCAATGTTGGATGCCTCGAAAAAATGCAATCTGCTGTAATAGCTGCCTTCTTTCACTGCTGCTCTAGCAATCAAAATCCCATGCATGGGCAATGTCCAACAGGGAAAGACAGCTGGTGCAAATATAAACAAGCATTAAGTGATGGCAAAGTATATGTGGACAAAACAGCAGGCCTTTCAAATTACGTGATTAAAGGGATAAAGCCTACTTATTTAGCACTCTGTGATAAGGAGTTACTAAAAAATGTCTCCATGGCAAGACTTAAAATAATAATGAAAGCTTTAATAATGTATTGTGGTCTGTTTTGCCGAAAGAAATTTTTGTTCATAAAAAAACTTTGTTTTTGGGTTCATACATGGCTGTCCTCTTATATAATTCGGGTTATTTAGGGCTATTGCCTGTATTTAATTATTTAGGTATAGGAATTGATCCAACGACACTTAAAAACTATATGGGAATTGACAAGGAGAGAATTCAAAAATCGAAACGCCAGTCATTACCCTCAACAAAACTCTCCAGAAAAAAACGAAAATCCAAGAAAAAGTCCAAATTAGCTAAAAATGAAGCTAAAGAGGGCTTAAGCTATAAATATGGGGAGTTTTGAAAATGTTTAGTGAGTAGAAAAGTAATTATTTTGAGTTAAAAATTATTAAATGTGTTTTACGAGAAACTGTTATTAAATATTTTTATTCACGATAAAGCTCACTACACAAAATATTGTTAAGATACTAAATCTAAATTTTCAGAACATGTTTTATATAGTTATATCTGTGTTATGAATCAAAAATCTAATTTCTGTGTATATATTTATGTACTTTATTGCTTTTTTATGAAAGAAAAAGCATTAATTTTTTAAAAAAATTGAATTTTTGCATAAAATTTGGCATATTTAAAAACTTTCAAAAACATTACAATTTTTTATTCCTATCACAGATAAAGATGTTGTTTATGTACTCTATAAATATTATTTAAATACTTTTATTAGAATTTTGTGTACAAGATTTGTCGTAACTGCAATTTTTCACCAAAATTTCGGTAAAAACAAAAAATTGTTATAGTCTACAAAACTCTCCAGAAAACAACAAAAGGGTAAAATAAAGGTCAAATTAGCTTTACATGAAGCTAAAAAGAGCTTGAGCTATAAATATAGTGAGTTTAAAAAGTGTAAAAAACTAGTAGAAATTTTTTCATGTAGTATTAAAATCTTTAAATGCATTTCCTGAAAAACTATGTTTTTCAATTTTTATCTTCACGGTACAGTTCACTACAGAATTTCTTTTTAAGATATTGACTTGAAATTTTTAGAAAATGTTTTATTTAGTGTTATCTGTATTCTAGACTATAGTCTAATCTCTGTGTATATATTTATTTATTTTATTGCACTTTTTGTGAGAAAATAACATTAGTGTTTTGTAAAAAATTGAGTTTTTGCATAAAAATTGACATATCTCAAACACTTTCAGAAGTATTTACAAATTTTATAGCTATCAACACAGATAATGATGTCATTTATGTACTGTATAAATATTATAAGAATATATTAATTAGAATTTTCAATAAAACCCTTACCGCAACTGCAATTTTTCACTAAAATTTCACTCAAATTTCCCAATATTTCCAAAATTACTTTTAACTTTGTAAGAACTGTATTGGAATTCTTACTTTTATGTCCCATTTCAAATAAAAAAATGTTTATTTAATTGAAATTTTATATATTTCAAAAAAAGTGCTCCGAAGGTAGTCACTTACCTTAATTCTAAATTAAGAGCAATTTTAATATGTATTAGCAACTTCAATGGACTTGTCTTGAAGAGTAAAATTTCTATATTTAACGGAGATCTATATTTTGTCTTGAAAGCGGCCACCGTATTTTGGAATCTGTTCCAATTTAAAAATTCGAGAAAGAAAAATAAAATATATATTACATATAAAAGCTATATATATAAAATGTAATATACTTATCTTATTGATTTGTACGGTTTATAATTAAGATCGTTTTGTAGCTTTAGCGTTAAAGAGAAATTTTAATGCATTCAATACATTATTATCGTATAAGGGGCGCGATAAAAATTGTGATTGAAAGTGGCCCGCCAGTATTGAAAGTTTGAGAAGCACTGAGTTAATAAATTATATTTCGCACTATAAGCTCTCAATCCTAGCTTCAAATTAAATATGTGATTGCAGCAGCAACAAATAGAAGCGAGTATATAGTAAAATGTATATGTGCGAATTTTCGATAAATACACAACTAACCATAGATATCCCATAACATTTATTATTCTTTATTAATATTAAGTGATCATAAAACTGTATGCAATTTTTGAGTAAGAGAATGTGATTCATTATAACTTGTAAGTTACATGAAGTAAAATGCATGGAAATGTTACAATAAATAACATAAAGAAAAAAAATAAATGAATGGAGATAACTTTTTTTAAGGAAGCACATTCCGTATTTATTCGAATCTCAGTCCCTATCGATCTTCCTGAAATTATCAAAATGTTTTTTTATGAAGAAATGCTTCCATCGATTCTAAGCCGCACCCACATAAGAACCCCCCATAGAAAATATTATATATATATATATATATATATATATATATATATATATATATATATATATATATTACGCTATTTCTTGTTATGTTCATTATCTATTATTTCTTGTTTTTGATATATAATACAAATTTCTATATATATATATATAAATTTATACACATATGTAAATGTTTCATCGATACATCCAATACTTACTTTTTTTTAAAAAAAAGAAATTAATATAGAAATTAATAAAATTATTTTATTTTACCAGGATTAAAAATTTTCAAATACATAAATGAACCTATGCTTACTCTAACTGTACTACCATGTTTTGAAAATGATTCGTCACTCCCGTTGTAGCAGCGTTGTTGTCATCTTCCGTGGTATCCAATGCATTTGTTATGTAACATTTTTTAAAGTACGTATAATAGAATAACGTTAAATAATTAAGAAATGCTATGGAACAATTTTTGTAAAGCAAAATTTATATATTCTTGATTACACCATCGACGCATATTTGTTTCATCCATGTCAAATTTTCTCAGGTCGCGGCTTATTTTCCGTTTTTTTTCAGCATATAAATTTGCCTCCAATTTCAAAATTTTGTCACAGTGAACTCGACTTTTAGGCGATTAAAAGAAAGCGTGTTAAAAAAGTTCTTAAATTTCAAAATACGAGCGGACCGCGATGTTTATGATAAATTGAATACTGGAGATAAACTGCAGAAGGGAAGAGGGCACTGATGCAAGGGACCAGAATGGAAGGTTACATTGTTTTCTTTTAAAAAGGGTGGAAACTCAATCTGCTCCATCCAACAAATGTTTTGCCTTCGATTCAAAGCCGCACCCTATTTTCAAATAGCATTAACAATGGAAAAATAGTGCGGCATAGTTTCGAGCAAATACGGTAGCTTAAAGAATCAGTTTCGTTAAAGGTTAAAATTAAGATTGCTAAGGATAGCATGCAGAATCATATAAAGAACTTGGATTGTCACAGTAAAAATAGTTGAAATATTAAAAATTATATGCCATTAGTAATATCTCTACGTTCTATGACAATCATAATATTTTCTTATTATTTATATATATAATTTAATATTTCATATTCTAATATAACTAGGGGTTCCATTGCCGGTATACCGGGATACCCAATACTGGTATTTTGAGTGATTTGTACAATTTTGAATTACCAGTATTCACAAGTTTAAATACCGGTTTTTTGGTACAAACTAGAAATTTCTTAAAATTGTCTCCACTATATATTCAGGGATCACCGACATCGCAAAATAATATACATTTTTTATTTTTGTGTCTCCCTAACGGACGAAATTAATTAAACTGTGAATACAATGTTGCTTCGTAAAACCAAGAGAAGTGATAAAATATGTGAATCCTACAAAGAGGTGGGCCAAAAATACCCTGTTACAGCTCAGAGCGATACTGCACATGCTCAGGATTCGTAAACTAATATTCACATCTGTGAAACTAAGGTCCTAAATATGAAGGAAGTGCGAAATATCTGGATATTTTTTAAACTGATGAGTTTGTTATTCACACTGTATTTACATATCATACATTAGGGTTCAAAATATTTTTCATATTATATATATATACTCATAAATAATAACGAATGAGAATAACTTTAAAGATCATAAACTATCAGTTGATAATACTTCGGTTTTTTTTTTTCATTATTCATATGATGAAAAGTATTCAGCGGCACAATGTACAAAATGTTCTAGTGTCATTAAAATGAGTGGGGGATGTACAAACAGGGATTCCATACACATCTAAAAACGAAACATGATACACAATTGTTAAAGAGGAAAGAATTAATTTAATTGCGATGAAGATACAAATTTTAGCATATTTTTTAAGCCCAAGCCATCAGGGATTTTAGATTATTTACAAAAAAAGATAATTCGGATGAAATTATTGCACAAAATTACGTTCCAGGCTTAATGACAGGGCAATGGATGCATTGTTTTTTAAGATCACATTTCAAAAATTTGTAATAGTATCACACAAAATGAATAGCGACATTTACGTTTTTGTGTGATTTAAATAAATAAGATGATTCTCTTGACTTTTTTTGTGTGTATGAGATCTTTATATACTGTTATAATTTCAAAGTTACAAATTATTTCTTGTGATATATACACTCTCTAATAAAACTGGCAAATATGAAACAAAGAAACACCTGCGTTTTCGTGCTTTATCTAAAATTTCTAATACCGGTATAAAAACCGGTATCCCGGTATTAAGATCTAAAAAAAACACCGAACACTTTTATTGAACTTTTGGTCCGATATTGCAATCCCTAAATATAATATAATTTTTTTTTCTAATTTTGAAATAATTGGTCAATACCGAGAATGGGCAGCTATAAATGAAATGCAATTTTCGTTATTTGAATATCATTCGCATTTACGACATGCATTAACACAATCTCAAAGCGAAATTAATTTAAAAAAATAGCATCAATAACACGTTGTTGTAGAATTTATTTTGAACTGATGAATTATAATCATTAAAATACGTTAAACGTTTAATATATTTTTTAAAAAATAAACAGAGTGTTCGATGAATGAAAAAGAAATAAGAATAAAATAGAATGTTAAAGAGAAAAAAATAATTTCGCTGAATATAATGAATCTTTAAAGTTTATTTGTACCAAATGTCATGTTCTGTAAGGATTTAACTTTTGATTTAATCATAATTTTTCCATGATCAATTCTAATGCCTCATCTTAACTGGATAAAGAATTCATAATTTCAAAATCTATTGAAAAAATGAGGAAAACACAGTTTTAAGTTTTTTCTTCTCAACTTTATTTGGAAATTCGTAGATAAAAATTGTTAGTTCTTTACCACAATACAGCTCAAACTTGTAACTGTCATTTTTAATGATAAATGGGGAATAACATATTTTAAACAGCAAGCCGAGGTTTGGTATTCTCAATTTATCATTCGAAATGACAGTTGTAACTCAATTTTTAAGTCTTGAAATGTTTTATTTGTAAATGACTAGTAACAAACGGTTCTCTCGTGTAAGATGAAATAAATTGTAAAATGAATTATTGAAGTCCAGAGATTCATGAGTTAACATTTATGTACCGTAAAATCCGGCGTATAAGTCGTACTTTTTACACAGAAAATAAGATCGAAATTTAGTGCACGTTATATGCCGGGTATAAAAATGAGAACTTGATAAATGAAAAAAAAAAGATGAGCACCGAAAAAAATTAAAACTTCTACACAGTTTGAAATTCTAGTTATTTATAAAACATATGACATACCATAAGAACTTAAATAAATATACTTCTGGAAATATAATTTTTTCTAAACCGCTATCACTCGCGCGGGGTGTTCTGTACTCCCCAGCAACAAGAAAAGCCTCCGAAGATTCCAAAAAGAATGCGCAGAACCACGACTTTTTTTGCTGTTGCACATTTTAGGTCATTGAAACTTAAGGGCTGATGTAATCACTAATACTCGGACGATTGGAACGTAACGACCTCCAAAGATTTATCTGGGATGATGAGAACTCCCTCCGAGCATTTAAGTATATATATACAGTCTGCTCTGAATGTTTAGAAAATGATTAAAATATTATTTTTCTACTTTCTACTATCCTTATCATTAATTATAAACTATGCTTATTACTGGTATATACCTGTTTTTGTGGTTTATGAAAAAATATAAAATTATGCAGTTTAAGACAGTGCTTCTCAAAATTTCAATACTGGCGCCCCCCTTTACAATCACAATTTTTATCGCGCCCCCTTATACATTAATGATGCACTAAATGCAAAAATAATGCACTTTGAAACTAAAGATACAATACGAGATCTTAATTATAAACCATACAAATTAATAATATAAGTATTAAATTTTAAATACTACTTTTAAGCGAAGAAATAAATTAATTAAGTAATAGGATAATTATTACGTTATTTTTCCTTTCTCTAATTTTTAAAATGAACATATTGAAAAATGCGGTGACTGCTTAGAAGACAAAATATGGATATCTGCTAAATATAGAAAAATAACTTAGGGGGTCAATTTCAAATCATATGCATTCCTTATAAAAACTTTGCTTTGCAAGACAAGCCCATGAAATTCGTTAATACTTATTAAACTTTTTTCTTAATTTAGTATTAATTAGTTATAAAATACTATGTGAAAGCAGTGTAACATTAAAAGTATGCCGGTCGAAGTACCCGCTCTTTGCAGGAGTTCATTTATAAGAAAATAAAACATTCTTGATATAATAGCTGTATTGTAAGGAGAGTAAAGCCAAGTGCCCGACAATGTTTACGAAAATGTAAATTTTTTTTAAATGATTGCTCAAATTTTAATTAGTTTTAAGCGAATTTAAATTTTAAGCCTCACAGAATTAGCATTTATAATTAATGCTAAATAATGAACAACAATATAAAATTCCAACGAAGAATAATTGTATTATTTTTATTAATATTTAAAGCAAAAAGACTTCAACATGTTTTAACCCGGGGGCAGACGCGCACTCACTACGGTTGAGCGTGGTTATTGAGTCCCCCCAATCCTTTTTTTAATAATTATTTTACTGTACACAATACAAATTGTTATTCGAGTGAATATATTAATTATGAGAAAGTTTACTTACCTTCTTTCAAGGACTTTTCAATTTTTCTTTGGTAACAAATAAACAGTTTTGCCAGAATTAATAATTTCGTGATCTGTGTGTCCCGCGCGACCACTTCCGTGTAAAAAGTGTATTCATTACGATATATATATGTTACTGCTGAAAACAATTGTTATGCTTTATATGTTTGAAAATACTCATCTTGGTCTAAGTCTTGGCCAAGTAATCTATCAAAGTGTTTGTGTGCTCTCCGTGGTTTTCCAAATATCATAAAACTGTTTTGCATGGAAAAAAGCGCAACAGAGAAATACATTACTTACAACTTGCTTAAATGAGAAATAAACACATAAAAGAGGGGTCATAACTAACTGTACCAATAACTTAGAAGGTCAAACAAATTACAGCTATAACGTGCAGTATTTCAAAAATACTGACAGTGATGAATTTTTTATGTTCCTAAATTTTTTCGATTCTTTATCTGGGATCTTTTTTTTTCTCTGAAAGAGTATAATGTTAGTTTTAAAAAAGAAAACGTAATAAAAACTCTCTCATCATGGGTTTACAGCAAGTTAAATAAAATATTTTTTATTTGGTTATAGGATCAAAGCTAGCTAATTAAGTAATGATTTTTTTTTTGGTGATGACATAATATCGTCTATAACTTATATCAGAGTAAAAGTGCATTTTTTATTATGTCTGAAAGTATTTTGTTTTAATTCATTCCAATAAATTAATTATTTTTAAACCTTTTATTTTCGATATGCTCGCCTCCCCCTGGGGGCGCGCCCCACAGTTTGAGAAACACTGATTTAAGATGAACATTTTGTATGTTTAGTTTAAATTAATGTTAGTCTCATTTGTATGTAATAAATTTAATAATTTTATTTGTGTATAATACAAAAAACATTTTGTTCTTTATAAATATGTATTATAATTCACTTCATTTTTTTCACATTTAAATACAAGTTTTAAAAGTTTGGTGTGTTCTCTATACCCTGCGAGTAACCACGTTAGCAAAAACAGGCAAGTGTGACCCCGGATTAAGAACTTGAGATAATACCTCGAAAAAATGATTTAAAAACATACAAGCATTACACATGTACATTTCAGGTTTCTTCGTAAGAACGGGTTCGTGTTATTAGGCGAATCTATCTAAAAATTAAAAAATACAGCCCAGAAATATGGCTGCCTGTGCGGCACCGCTCCGGTAACGGCGAATATCTGTCGGTGCTCTTTATACGCCGGATTTTACTGTACTTTATTAACCACAATAGACGTATATACTGTTTTTTTTGTATTAAACATGTTTTGTTTTTCATTTATGTTGGAATTTTATCTTAAAACATGATTATCAATTTTAAAATTTAATTTGATTTTTAGAAGTGTAACTGTAAGAGATAACGTTAAGAGGACATGAAACGATTTACACAAAAGTTTTTTTTTTATTTAATGATTTTCATATTACTTTTTGTTGCCTTCTATGTGTACGTATGATGTTAAACAGATTTTGTGCTCAAAATTTCATAAAAAAACTATCCATCTAATTTTTTAAGTGTAAAACTTGAAATTTATGAAGTCATTTTAAAAGCTTCTCCTCTCCTACTGCAAAAATTAGCGTACATATATGAATTTCGATTTACAAGTACGTCAAACTATGTACACATTAAAAGTTGGTATGAGTTTTGAAATGACATGATTGGTATTCGTACAGTACTTCTTTTTATGAATGTTTATTGAAAATTCTGTAAAAAATGCCTAAATTCTTAATTTATTTAATTTTAAGAAAAAAAATACTGCTGTGATGGAAAAATGAATACCAACTTTTATTCCATATACTATCAGCAACAAATGAAAAAAAAAATTCCAAGTATTAGGCACTATAGAAATAAAGTCATTCCATTTTAACTGAAATCAGTCTAGTTATTTTATCTTTCTGAGATAAGTCAGTTTTAAGTTTTCGTTTGCCTTTCGGATGTGAATAAAAGGGAACGCAAAAGTTGCCAAAATCTGCATTTTTTAAACTTAGAACCTTCAAATGTTATGAGAGTGTAGAAAAGTATAAAAAATAATTCAGGCTTTGGAAATTAGGTTTGATTTTTTGAAAGATTTCTATCAATGGAATCGTACTGTGTCTCTTCTTAAAGAAAAAGCAGAACATTTAGATATTTTTTTTCCTGAAATATAATTGTCTTAGATGAAAAAATAAGAAGGTGTCTATGGATCACGATTATAGACTATTTTAGACTAATAGGTTTTGTGTGAAAAATAAGAATAAGCTGCTCATAAATGGTTCAATATATTTTTTTGATTTTTATGCATGAGTAATTTTTGACATTTTGGGCATTTTTGGAATATAAACATACATAATATTTTAAATATATTAAGGATGTTGTATAAAGTACAACACAATATAAAATTTCTTAAATACTAAACCACACACACACACTAAGAACTAAATTTACCATTCGTTATACTGATTAGGACTTTTTGGATGTTAAGGATATCGAAATACCTGCGTCATGTTAATGAATTATTCAAAGACTGAACAAAAAGCTTATTACATTCAATCTTTTATAAAAAAATGTAGTAAGCCTTTATCGGATATTAAATATTTAGAGTTTTTTTCTTCATATTTCTAAGATTATTTAAATAAATGAAATAAGTGATTAATTTACTCTTATGAATTTGATTTAAAATCTAAGATATTCATGCATTCAGCGAATATACTTTATTTGAATCTATAGAAAATTTTAGAAGTCCCAGAATTATTTTAGTTATTGTTAAGTGATTTTTCAATTCCTACTATTATATCACACTATCTCTGTATATATATTTATTTATCTTGATGAGGTTTTCAATCGCTAAAAAATTCATTATAAAGCGCTCAATTGAGCAGAAATTTTATATACATGGTTATTTGGATGACAATACAATAATTAAATTATAACTAATAAAAATTAATTGATTAAAACTAATTATTTAAAGAATTATAAACATAGCTACGTTGACATTATTTTTTTGCGAATTAGCGACCCTTTTCGCGGCTTGTGTCAAAACTTGAAAAATGTGTTTTTCTCAAGTTTTAAAGCATTCAGTTGAACTGAAATTTTCTATACACGTTTGTTTTGGATGACAATACGATGCTTCAATGATAACTAATAAAAATAAATTACCACTTAATGTTGTGATCATGTAATATGTATACACATGTTTATATTAATTGTAACTATTTAATAAAAAGCAGCTAAAATAAAAATTTTCTTTGTTGATCTAAGTAGGAATTGACTTAATTTTTTTATATTACATGTTTTTCATCTGTTTCAAAGTCTATATAAATATTTGAAACTTTTTTTATTCTAAAAACTTTTCTTCATAAGAAAAAAAAAGATAACTTAATCCTTCATTATCATCCCCAGTTAAGTTTAAATTAAAACTGTACTTATTCTAATACTATTTTCATTAAACGAATGTTCCAAATAAAGCAAATTAAATGCTGTTTTTTCCCTTAGATATGATGAAAAGTGACGTTTAGTTATTCATAGGACAATTGTGGAAACGCTGGTTGCTTATGTTAATAAATTGAGAAACGCTAATACTTTTAATGTGATTGCTTAAATTCATAATCAGTAGGAGAAAATTGGTTCTCGTTTGCACTATAACCATCTTACAAACAACAAAATTTAAGATTAATTTTACGTACTTTTCAAAAACTTAAAGAAAATTTATAATTAAAATATATTAAAAAGGAATTATAAGATTTTACAAACGAATTGACAAAACTAGTAAGTATTGAATAACTTAACAATTTTAAGAAACATGAGCAAAGGTCATTGCCCTAAACAAAGTGGGAAATACGAGAAGAACAATAAGCAGTGTTTCAGGCACACATCACAAAAGAGATACTTATTTCGAAATATATACAGTCAAAAACAAATAGTATATACATCAAATCCTTTTTGGAATAATGCTGGAAATTTCCATCATAAAATTTAAAGAAAAAAAATTGTACTTAAAACATGTAGTGATTGCCTTTTTCACGACTTTTACGTAATAAGAAACGCAGCTGTCGTAAAATATCAAATGTTTCAAATATTATAGTGGGTTTGAAATGATAGCTTCGTTGTGTATTTTTGAAGGAATAACTTCTTTAGGTGCGTTCTGTTGATGAGTGAATTTAAATTAAACGAGAGGTTCGGGTGCGTTATGTTTAATCTGATTTTTTTGGCTGTAGTCAGAAATCGTGCACGGTTCGATAATAGTTTTGAATTGAAAATTTTTTAGGCACGTGTTTTCTTTTTTCATGCACACTTTTACCCATGAAGTTTAATTCCCTGTACTTAAATAACCCACTTTCACACAACTCCAGGGAGTGAACGAGAGAAGCGAAGCCCAAGGGAAAATAATTGTAGAAAAAATATTATTCTTACATAGGAGATCTGTTTTTTTATTGAGTAAAAAGAGCATATATGCAGATAAATATAACAAAAAAATTAAAAAATCAGAAATTTAAATTGATAATTGGCGAGAAAGTTGCTAATATTTTGGTTTATATTAGTGTTTCAACTTGGCGAGTTATCTTGAACTTTGGCTTTTTTTCAAAGTACGTAAATACCATATAAACATAAAATTTATATAAATCTAATCTAAATAAGTAATTTAATTATATATATATATATATATATATATATATATATATATATATATATATGTGTGTGTATGTGTGTGTGATTTCTTTCTATTATGTCGAAAATTTCTGCTGTACGGGGAAGGTTGGATCCACAAAGCATTGCTAAATCTAATTCGCTGGCCTAATTCAGTGACAGCTTTAGAAATCATAGTAGGTCTCCAGTTTAGTTCAAATACTTTTTTGTATTTACATTTGTTGTGTCTGCCGAATTCCACTTTCTTACTTCTTTAGCACTGTAGGTTCTAGTACTTCTTCACTTCTATTTTATTATACTATATATATATATATATGTATATATATAAAAGAATGCATATAAACAATGCCTTTTAGGGAGAAAGGATTAAATAAACAAATTAATGGATGGATGGGTACGAAAAAGAGAACTACTTGATGCCCGCATGCGAAAATGTCATAAAAGTAAACGCAGTACTTTCAAACAATTTAATTCTCTAGCCCAGAATATATCAGAAGTTTTCACTTTTATCATGTGGTCATAAGCACACAAACAAATTTTTTTGAAGAAGAAACATGAGATTTAATAAAAAATGTTAATAACATATCTGAAATTTTATTGCAAATAAAAGCAACAATGAGTGAAAAAATTTGTGTTATTTACATCGAAAACTCCAAAAAATCTTACCAAAACCATACTATAGAAATTTGCAGCTCTATGCAATCGTTTCATTTCTAATGTTCGGTGATCATGTTTTTATTATATGTTATTGTTATGTCCTTCCCGAAAGGATGGAATGAATGGTGCTGGAGCCTGAGACAGGTTGGACTTCTTTACAATAGATGGTGACACCACCTATCTCCACAATTTAGTCATGGAACTGGAGGGTAGGGAAATATTATCCAACCCCCTGGACTCGTGGTTCTGCTACGACCTCCCACAAGACTTTCGGCCCCATTCATTTAACGACCACGTTCTTCGTGTGTACTAGGAGGGTATTTTGGGGCATCGAGCATCGAACCCAGACCTTCCGGTCTGGAGACCGATGATCTAACCAATAGGCTATCCACGGCCCTATTATATGTTTACATTGTTATTTTGTTAGAGAAATTTAGAAGAGATTGGCATGGAAGATTATATTTGAACCAGTCAGAAGATGTTTGGCTACGAGAAGATAGCTTTGCTGACGAAAATTCTTCCGACAAGTATCTCGATGGCGATGAATTTAGTATGTTATTGATGATGATAGTAGTAAATATTTTAAATTATTATCAGGAATGAAATATATACAAATATATATTATTTCTTTTATTAATTTTGTACTGAGTTCAACATGTAAATTCGCTTAATTATAGATATTTCCATCATACTGTAGTATATCATAATGTTTTTTTTATTATTATTTTTTATATATATTTTTACTATGATTTTTTAAAACATTTTTTTCAATCTAGAGGAGGAGTTACATCAGTCTGATTTATTTCACAAAAAAAAAAAAAGAAAATCATACAAAGGGGTTAAATACATTTTGCATAAAAGTTGCATTTATCATGTAAATTGTAACCATATGAAAATAAGAAATTTTTTATAAGAAATTTTTTTTTAGTTTTTCGTCTCGTGCATGCCATTTTCTAACATTGTAGCTTTAATTACTAGCTATAAATTGATTTATAAAGTTAAACGCATTCTTATTACACTTTAGTTATTTTTATAGAAATTTAATAATAACTTGCATATTTTAATAAATAAAAAAATACATTTTTAAAAGAAAATATTTAAAAGATTCTAATATTTTGCAAATATTTTGAAATACAAAATATATATAATACTAAAATTAGGTAGGGTTTAAAGAGTATGATGCATTTTATAATTTTATTAAGTTTTATAAATCAGAGGCAACTATTTTAGAAAATAGCCTGCCCAACGCAAACAATACTTAATATTTATTATATAATTTTCATATGCTCGTGATTTTAAAAATTATGATATTTTAAACAATTTATACTTTTCTGAAGGCGCGTTCTTTTTCAAATAATGTGTAACCAATTCGAATGATTTAATTTAAATTTAAGAGAATTATATTTGCTTGAAAATTGTTTATATTTTCAAACCTCTAAAGAAACTTAACATCCCTGAGACCCCGTAAGTGAGAGAATAAAAAATGTATATTAGATCAGTCCTTCTGAAACTTTCATTATTTTGACCCAATTTTCAATCATAATTTCCATTGCTCCTCCCCATCCCTTCATACAAAAACAATATATTGAATTCAATAACAATATATTTTGAGGCTAAAGCTACTAAATGACTTTAAATATAGAACGTAACAATTATCAAGTGAGTTCTAAATTTTCTATAATAATATATATGACAAACCCATGGATTTACTGATAACTATTAAAATTGTATCAAACATAGTGTAGTTAAATTAATTATAGAATACACCGTGCAGTACTTATGCATTTATAAAAACATTTTATCAGTGTAAATATTTATTTTATTTTTTATTATGGCAGAATGTATTTTGTTTTGTCTCCTTTCAGTTATCTTTTCTTTTCGACTTCTTGGCATGCCCATGCACCCCACCTAGGTTTTTCACGCACCCCAAGAGGTGCTTGCCCTACAGTTTGAGAATCACTATATTGGACCATGTCTCTATATTACATATCTATAAGATCTATCGCCCTTACTAAAACCATGAGCCTGCAACGTTTTCTGATGAATGCCTCAGATCTTGCACAGCCAGCATTTTATTTCCTCTACTGGTAACTACTCCATTGTCTACCAAAAAACCAATTTGTTGCAGTTCCCAAGTTTGTATTTACTATTGACACTCTTAATATTGAGCATTTAATGCAAACAATTTAGTGAAAAATGTTTCGCAATCATTGTAACCAAAAATGTGATTTTCCTTCGTATCTCTTTTTTTTTGACTATGCAACTGTGTTTCCTTCTCCCTGAATTCCGATTTGAACAATGTAAATTTTAATAAACTCAACGTAAACTTTTTTTTTTACATCACAAAGCTCTCCCTCTGATTTCAGAATTTTGCTGTATTTACTTTATTTATTTTAAATATATATTTATTTAGGGCCACGAACACCTTGAATTTCGGGAAGATATATTTTATAAAAATGTTAGCTAACGAAAAATTTAAAAAATACATATTAGGAGAACATATTTCATGCTTTTTGAGAGAGACCTTTGAAAGAAAAAAAACAATTGTTTTTCTTATGATCTTACAAAACAGTATAAAATTTTAATGATGATGAAAATAATACAAACAATTTCCTTTAAAAAAACCTATTATCTATAAATAATGACTTTTCTATGAAGGAAATAATTTTATTGAATCTCAAATATTTGTCCTCATTTTCCAGCTTAATTTTTTTTTAAAAAAATATCAATCTTAAGTAATAAAAAATTTATTTTGTTGAAATATCTTTTTTTGCTGCAAGGCATAAAAAAAAGTTTTTTATAAGCTTTTGAGCAACATGTAGGCGTTTGTTTTGTGATGTGACAAAGGATAAGTTTTTGATACTCAAACATTAAAAAAAATCTTATATTTTCTATGGCAAAATTTTTTAAGTTATGAAACGAACTCAGAAAAATAATGTATTGTTATATAAACTGTGTTTGATCGTTTGTAAGAAACATTTTTAAATATTTTCACCTTTATTTTTCTCAGGTATTTTTTTTTCAGTGGATGAGTTTCCATGGAATATGAACACAGCGGTGCTTTAAAAAAAGCGACCTTTGGTAGCGTAAGCTTTGTGATTTAAGGTATTCGACTACGTTCGGAACCGTGATTTTAAAAAAGCACATAAATGGATAGTTTTCATGATATTTACTGTCACTCAGATAAGAATTCAGGCATAAAATTGTTTAAGGACACTTTGACAAAAAAATGTATTTAAATATAATATTTCGGCAGAAAGTTAACTTAAAATATTTTTTTCCAAATGCTCTCCTTTTGTGAAAAATGATTCTATTATAATAATATTTTGCCTGTATATAGCTCAGACCTCTCTACACAGGCTCAGCTAGAAGTTTTGAAAGATTCATATTATTTTCAAAGTTACCACCACTTGAAATAATTATTCGCGTTTTTTCTTAAAATTGATCCCCTCTGTTATCGTAAATTATTTTTACCAGTCAAAACTCACAACATTAAGATATGGTGCTTACTTGTTCTTACTTTACATGTAGGTTAAAAAAAGCAGTAGATTTCTTGAAGTAGTAGGAAATTTTTGTTTGTAACGTTATCTTTGAACAACAGTGTAAATGAGATTCTGCCCCATGTTATCTTGCATGTAGTAGCAGTTTTTAATATTCAACAAGGTATTAAAGTTGTTATATTTATTTTAACTAATTTATATTTAATACATATTTCTCTAGAACGATATAAGATAAATATAATATTCATTATAAGATCAAATTTTAATTTAATTTAAATTAAATGCTTTTCATTATAATATGAATATGAAAATTCTCAAATTCTCTCTACTCTCAGGAATATGAAAATATAATTTGAATAATTAAACTCTAAGAATCAGCTAATAGACATCTACGAAGTTTTAAATTCTCTTTGGATTACGATTTATGAATGAATAATGAAATACTATATCAATAGGTAGCATTTCATGGACACGGTATTAAATATTTTTAATTCAATGAATATTTACATTTAAAAACCGAAAACAAACATTCAGTCCGTGCTTCGACGATGAAAACTTAAAACGAAAATCGATTTCATACTCTATCAGAGTCAATGTAATTTTTGAATTTAATAAAATACATATTTATTTAGTATTTTTCATTTGGAAGGAGTTAATAGAAATTAATTCAGATGCAAAGAGAATTAACGAAGAAAATAAAATTAAATTTCCGTGTCATGAAGTCCAAAGTGGTTAATCAAAAGAATTTCATACGAGGAGTATATTATATACAATTAAGGAAATATTTTACAATTTTTATGAATAAAATGAATTCGATTACACAAATTCTAAGAATAAATTTTAAGGAGGAAACAAATTCTTAATTCATATATAATATTTCTATTTCACTAACACAAAGTTTTCTTACTAAGTTCATAAAACGCAGTATAGCTATGTATATTTTTCCCTGCAAATAAACATTCGTCTCTTAGAATAAAATATTGATCTTATTGTTATGAATTTTTACTTATCTCCCTGTTATTCATATGAATATTTAAGGTTCATATGTATATTAAGATTCCCCTAAATGTATCTCAAAATTACTTTCTAATAGAGGAATATTGTATTATTTTTATGGAAATTTTGTGAAGGTTCTGGGATAGATGATGGTAGAGGATATTGATTCAGTATTGAACGCTCTAAATGGTTCAATTATAATGAGGTTGGATGACTGCGTGGGCTAATGTAAATAATTATTTTTATCCTCGTGTTATCAAACCATGGTTAGACAAGTCAAGCGACATAGATTCGTACGTTATTCCATTTCCAACAGAAAACATAGGATGAACCTGGTCAGCTAATATTTCTCTACACTTCTCCCCAATGGTTCTTACTTTCAGGATGACGATTGATTCAGCAGAAACCCATGGCATGCACTATCATATCATGAAAGACTCAACTTTATGTTTGACGTTTAGGAGGAGGCAATCACGATCATAAGCTTATGCAGCTGCCCTCCAATCGTGCACCGGTCCTGTTGTAGCGAAACGTTTGAAGGACGACTTTTCTTCCTCTTATCAATCGACCAGGTTTTTTGAATATGAGACAGCTGTAGATGATGTCTGGTATTACATCTACAGCAATTAGCCTGGGAACTGCTTCTCAGCTGAGTGAGATTTGTGGCCATTTTTGTTGCAAAATTGGTCACTTTTTAAACATTAAAATCCAATTCAGCAGTCACCGGTATCTTCCATTGCGCCTCTCTTTCCGTCCTCTGTTTTGCTTTGCTGAGAGCGTGAAAAATAGTTTGCGTGCATGCTGTTTGTATGATGTAAAGACTTTTTGACACCGTCCCTCTAGAAACGTCTGAAACGTGGGATGTTTTGGTCATATTTGCTCCAGCTAGATGACCAAAACAACCTACAGCAATCTCCAAGCTCCTACAATTTAGCCTCTTTGAAAATCCGAGAATTTCCACATTTTATAAAGCTACCGCATGCAACTAGAATACATAGAATTTTATTTTTATAAAAATAATGGTAGTTGTTATTATTTTTAATGATTACGAAGCGTATTCAAAAATGTAACTTTTATTACCAGGAATTTCCATCAATTTTATAATCATATATTTATTCAAATTGTAGAAATTCGTCATCCAGTTGAGTCATATCAGCACAAATACTGTCCTCATGAATTTGAAAGAACAGTTTGAGTGAGTGAATAAGAACTTCGCAATGTGCAGCTACTCAAGGGCGCTTGGAAACGGGCCGCGTAATTTTTACTTATTATTAGGTGACAGGTACGGCACCCAAGCTGTGTGGCTCCTCTATTTCATAAAAACTCACACCGCAGATTTAACATGAATTGCCCCCTACACGGCGGGTCTTAAGGGGTACTAGGTTTTATATCATGACCGAAATCATTACCTTGATCACTAGGCTATCACGGACTCTAGTGTAGAATGAACTGCCTCTCTGAAAAGGGAAAACACACATCATTATAAGATTTCATCCTAGATGTTCCCAGAGGCCCCTGAATCTCCGTCAAAGACATTCTATTTTTTTTACAGAGCTGTTTTTCATTAAAATCTAATAATATGTAATACACTACAAAATTAGTTCATAAAACTTTTCATTACATCTAATTGGTAAATGTTTCAGCAACTTAATTGCAGAATGAGCTACCTAAGCGTTATTATTGGAATTTATACTCAGTAATGCTGAGAAATTTTGTATAATTTTTGTCGCTAAAATCCCTTCCTCCATACATATATAACGTATCGTTATAGCTGATTAGTTCCAACAAATTAGAGGACGCAACATTTTAGTTAATAAAGCAAATGTACTAACATTATTTTTCAACTTGAATATCATTTTCATGAATTGGAATGTAAATACTGAAATAATATGTAGTAAATAAGGGTAAAAATACACACAAACAATTCTGCTTCTGATTACGCATTTCTCTCAATGGGATATAATTAATTTACTATCTTTAGGTAATAGGAAACTTGAGACAACGTATCTTTAAAAAATTTATCTTCGTTTCATTTCACATTCAATTAGACAAATTGTAAGGTGGATTAGCCTGCAATTACCATGTTGACTTTTGCGGATCTTTTTTTCTAGCAAATGATCATTGTATGTTGCGATCGTAGTGGGTTTTTTTTTTTTGCGAATAGCTTAGAAACATTAAACTACTTTCTATCCTTGATTCTGTATTATAAATAAACTTCAGATACGGAAAAAAATGCATACATTTTATTTTTTTTGTATAATGTTGTTTTATATATTTCTAGCTATTTCTTTAAAATTAATCTGGAACAATTTTTAAAAAGCGAATTGCTGTTCAAATTTAAGAAGTATTATAAGAAAGATAATCAATAAGGATTAGTAACAATACGTTTGTTTGAATATTTCAAGAAATTCTAGCCAAATTTTTATCATATATTTAGTATGCATATAGATTGATATGATAAAAAAAACCATGCAAAAGTTGTTGTACACTCGCATCCTAAAGTGTAGGGGAGAGGGTCTACCTTAGGCTTTATAGACCTTTAAATCAGTGTTTCTCAAACTGTGGGGCACGTGTGATTATTCTACAATTAGGGTGCGAGTATGTCAGAAACAAAAGATTTTATTAGAAGAAATTATCAATTTACTTCAAGGGAACAAAACAAATATATTCTAACATAATAAAAATAAAAAATACACCTTTACTCTGATATAGTATATTATATACTATACTTCTAAATGTGTCCGTAGGTCACAATGTATTTGGTTCTAAGTATCAATACAAAGTTAAGACCAAGAAGTTTAATAATTATTAGTAATTTTTCCATGGGCTTATCGTACACAAATTTATATACAGAACTTAATACTTCTCTTTGTGATGCATAGGTTTATAATTAAGGTTGTATTGCACCTTCATTAAAGTACATCGTTATTGAATTCAATGCATTGTTATTGTATGTGTGTGCGATGAAAATTAAGATTGAAAATTTGGTTGTGAATACTGAAAGTTTGAGAAGCACTGTTTTAAATTCATTGTATAAAATCTCGTAGATAATTATCTCCATTTCATAAAACATAAATAATATAGAGGGATATTTTGAGTGCTTATTTCTGTTTGAAATAAATTCTTCCAAAAAGTAAACACAAATTCAAAATAATTCAAGACAAATATTCACTAGCAAATCAAAGAGACCAAATATGGCTACTTTTTTCAGAAAGATTTAATACTCCTAGACATATTTCACCCTAATTATCTATTTGCTCAAAATCAGACAGCAAATGTAAACTTTAAAAAAATCAGCCATATTTTGAATTGAAACTCTGTAAAAAATAAAGCAAAGATTTTAGTCATAATAAATGAAGCTTCGATTTATGCTTTGGTAGGAGCTTGTTTGCTTAGAATGTTTTTTTTTTCAAAAGCCTTTGAAAATGTCTTATTCAATATATTCAGTTCCATAATAGAAATACTTATGCCTTCAAGTATTTTTGAGCCTCAAAAGGCTTTTACATTTCTGCCTCTTTAAGAATTTTCTAACTTTTCGCACGTGCATACAAATATTCATGACATTCTTTTATCAAATATTCTGAATATCTTTTTTAAATGCATATATTTATGCATACAACAAGGAAAAAATTATGCATTTTATTCAAAAACTTTTTCATGTTATGAAAGAAATAGTTGAAACATGTTTATTTCGGGAAAACATTGAGATAGCAAAACTAACATGTAAGAATATCTATCTAGGGCAAAGTTAATAATATGTGTCCTAACCAATTAAATAGAAAAATAACAGTATGCCCAGTGAATAAAAAAAAAAACCTTGCAAAATTTTACAAACCTCCTCATGAAAGAGACACGCGCTCAATATTTACTTTGTATTTTTGAAGATTTGTGTATTATTTTAAATTGTAGAAGATATATATATATTTCTGCCAAAAATATAAACTCATGCATTAGTTATTTTAAAAGAAAAAAATAGTAGTTAGAAGTAAAAATTTTGCATTAAATGCTCAAAGTTAGAGACATATTATTATAGAATTCATTAATCTTTGAACACCTTTCTTCTTTTATAAATTTATATTGTTTCCAACTAAATTATATACATATATATATATATATATATATATATATATATATATATAGAAATTTGTATAATATATCAAAAACAAGAAATAATAGATAATGAACATAACAAGAAATAAAGTAATAAAAATATAAAAGCTAAACATAAAGATCGGATTTATAAAAAAATACAAAAAAGGAATTACAAAAAAGAACCTAGTGAGTCAGAATGCAATTTCGGACTTAGGACAGAATAAGTGGGTTTAAACTAGTTTGAAGGCGCCAACCTTCCCCCTTTGCAACTCGGTAGGAAAAACCAAATAAAATAAACAACAATTCAATGTATGTAAAAACTAACAGAGAGCATGATAAAACCACTGACTATTACTCTGCAACAAACTCTCCCAAACTCTTAATGCAGAAAAGTCCCAAAACAATTACGTAATAAAAGTAGAAAAATAGAAAAATACTAAAACAATTACGTAAGAAAAGTATTTTCAAAAAAGAATTTAACAAAATTTCTTTACTCACAGAGCTTTTTCCAAGAGAATCAAGCGTCTTGAAATTAAGGAAAATCAATCATTCACCAAGTTAAAAAATTCAAATATACAAAAACGCATCTTTTGAACTAAGTTCTTAAATTAACTATTAAACCAGGCAGGAAAGACAGATACCAATAGAGATAACAATCAAATATGGTAGGCTTTGATTTGGTTGATTGAAAAAAAGTGTTAATTTGCTGGGCTCTAATTTCGTTGGTTGTCAAAAATGTGTAAGATGTTTAGGATGTGTGTGGAAAAGATGTAAACTGTGATATGAGTGTTATGATTTAATATTCACAGGAAGACCACTAACATGCTGACTTTGAAATCGTATTGTTGTGTGGTGGATTTGGAATTAGAAGTAGCAAGACGGTTAAAATAATTTGTGATGAACATAAGCTCTTAAGAAATTAAAAGGGTATTCATGATCTAAACAACAATGGAATTTTTTTTTATATTATTGAATTTATCAATTTTGTGGGTAGTTAAGTTATCATTTCTAAATAAAAAAATTCAAAATGATATTTCTGTAAATTGATAAATGCAAGTTACTTTTCCATACAGGAATTTTAATTTTATGGAATTTAAAAGAATCTCGTTTGTCAAAAATGTTACTGACTACATTATTGTTAATAATATGCAAGTCTAAATCTAAGAATTCTACCATATTATAGTTATAGTTAGTTTTAAGGAGCTTGAGATAATCAGGGTAGAACGTAATATTTGGTTTGTATTCACTATTTTTACCAACAATTATTAGATCATCTATATAACGACAAATCAAGTAAGAATCATTTACAACATGATCAATTAAAAAAAATGCAAATATAGGTTCGCTAAACAATTACTACCTGGACCACCCTGAGGTAATCCTTTGATCTGTTTATAAAGATTCTGATAAAAAAAAATGCAATGAGATTTTCTTTTAATACGAGGTTAACAAGAATATCAAATTTTTCTTTTTTCATTGAAGTATATAATTCATATTTATCATAAATTAATTGTAGAACCCTAATCATATCGTTAATATCTATAGAATTAAAAAGGTCCTTGAAATCAAAGCCATGCATGGAAAAAATTAACATATCCTTAGTTACTCTAGTAATATCTAAACTATTTTTAACTATTGCCGTGTTTTGTAAGTTATCAATTAGATTTTGAAGAAGAGATTGTAAGATCTCCCGAGACTTTGTGATATATGTATTGTATTCATAAGTGATACTACGGAATCTTATAGGGCTTTTATGAAATGTTGGTGCTAAAAATACTTGTATATTTAGTATTATTTATATTAATATTCAGTCTTTTGTTCAAAGCTTAAAGAAGATGATAATCTTCTCTATTATTGTGAATTGAATTTTGAAAAGAATTATTATTTAAAATGTGATTACTTAATATTTTACTGTAAAAATATTTACAGATTATGGCATAATTAGCAGGGACCTTATCAACATATGTAATCACGAAGTCATCTTGGATATTTTCTATTATTGATTTAAGATATTTATACATAAATTCATTTTCAACACTGAAATCTAATTCCCGAATCTCTGTTTCTACAAAAGATCTAAATTCATTGAAAGCTTCAATGGCATTCCATATTTAATTGCAACTTTAAGGTAGAATTTATCTAAATCCTTTCGGATTTATTTCTTAACGTTAGTTTTTTTGGGATCATCAGTCTAAAAACCGGTACCTTGTTTCATAAAATTTCTCAACAAATCATCTTTTACGATGACAAGGTCTCCCGTGACAATGGGCTGAAAATAATCATCAATATAGTCTCGATATAGATTGCATTTGCATGATTCTGAACTTAGGAGCTCCGAGATTTGATTATAATTAAATATAAATATACCAAATTTCTTGTTATATTTGAAAGCCTTTTTAATAATAATATTTTTAATAGGAAAAAAAGAATTGAAATTTTGGAAATACACCTGGAAAATTAATTTTGTTAAAGAATTTATTCATAAATAATAATGTACAATATTTTGTAGTGTAATTTTCACTAGCATCTAATTTAATATTCATTTTTGTACTAAATAGTTTATTAAGGTCTCGAATCATATGCATACCATGAGAATCCCGAAAATTACATCTGCTTAAAATATCTGTCATAATTTTAATTTCAGTTTTATTGATGCCAAACATAATTGATTTAATTAAGCCAGTGTTGTAGTTATCATCGAATTTATCAGCTAATTCTAACATAGTTTACTTGAGGGTTGTCATGTCTCTAGAAACTCTTTTTCTACGTTTAGCTCTTGAAATTCTCCCAATACCAATATTATTACTATTACCAATAGATTTATCAAAATTCGGAATATACAATTAATCTTCGGATTTTTGCTTAAAGACAGCAAGACATTTTCATTTTTGAAGATAACATTCAAACCATAAGGATAATATGATCTGAATGAACATATACAAAAGTTTTCGAACCATAATCTTTGTTTAATATTGGGCACTATTTTAAGTATATGTACAGTTGTGTTATTGAATCCATGTTTATTAAAGTGTCCTATTTCAATCTTAGCCTGGTTTTTGATGCAATAAAATTTCCTAGTATCAGACCTATGTTGATTTAATCTAATATTGATAGTGCTTGAAGTCTGACCTATGTAAGCGAATTTACAAATATTGCATGTCATTTTGTAAATACAATTAAAAGTTTTACAAAATACATATCTTGCATTCATATCCAACTGTTCCTCACTCATCATGCCACACGTCTTGCATCTTTTATCAGTGAAAGATCTAAATTTTAGTTTTAAAACATGGATATCTCTGAAAAGCCTAGTCTCCAATATGTTACAAAAACCCTTATACAGGTAAATTTGATCTTTATTTATACAATCGAAAACATGAACCTTTTGATTTGCTGTACGAGATAAATTTTTATATTTAGAGTTCCAAAATATTCGAGTTTTAAAAATTCTAACATGACAAGGTTTAGAAACAGAAGGGTAAGCAAAATAATTCTGATTATCAAAACAATTCACACATTTTTTGTATTTTTTTAAAAAAATTAATAGTTTTTTTATATGCCCACTCAGAACTTCTGTGCCCATCACCACCACTATCTAAAGTCATACTTAAATATATACCAAATCACTATATAAGGGCTGTATAAAATGGTAAATGGATGACGGTGGTACAGATACCATTATACTGTATCACTGAGCAATGTCATACCTTGGTATAACAAATTGCCAGTCACATAAAACTTTTTATTTTTCAAATTCATAGTTATTTAAAAGTTGAATGTCCATTGAAAAGGGCCAAATAAAATATCATTAGCAAAAATTTTCAATCACAATAATATAAAGTGAAAGAATGAGCAATATCTCCATAAAATCGAATCCACTCATAGACAACATATCCACGATTGTTGTAGGCACAAAATCAGGAGATGGCATACTATTTTTATATAAACAAGATAAACACACACAAAAATGTACAAAGCCTAATTAAACTTAATAAATGAAAAACATTCATAGACAAGATTTTGAATCTGATGCCGATTCCAAAATTCGCTATAAGCAAACATGCTCCATACTGACTACATCCATAATAGAACGATCTCATTAGTAAATAGATTCATACATAGATAGGCGCAAAACAGCCAAATGAATGTGTGTGTGAGTGTAAGGATAATTAAATTAGATTAAAAATTAAATTTCCTTTCTTGCACTTAACTTTTATTTTTCCATTACATTTTCAAGTATCACATTAATCACCCACTTATTTTTTCGAAACTGATGCTATAACCCCAGTGGTCGGTAAAGTGGGGCTCCAGAGCCGCATGTGGCTCTTTGGCTCCTTAAGTGCGGCTCTGGAACAAATTACCATGGAAGGTGCAATAATATTTTCTTTTAAATTAAACTTGGTAAGAAAAAAATTACATTTTGTTTTGATAAATTAAAATTCTTTTATAAATCGTGAACTTGTATAATTTTTTGTTTAAGTTAAAAGATAGATAGGTAATTAAAATTTTATATTGTTGTAAATTACGTAACGAACATCGAGCTTAATTTTATTGGTTTTCGTAAACGTATACTCAAACCATGTACAAGCTACCGGCTGAAATTGCTCGTATGTTTTCGGCGTACTCCGGTGTGATACAAAAGTACCACAGACATGCGCGCGCATACTTTTTTTCTAAATTAGTGGGGGTACAAATTGACATAACAGACCAGTAGTTGCAGTGTGAAGAGTTTTGTCTACCATGTCTGCCGTTGCCCTGCCTTATTAAAAAGTTGTATTTTTCAATCCAGCTGCAAATCTTACAGGTATTTTATACAATTTTATTACACCTGTTGTGGTTCCGGGGCAAAATTTGTAATAGATTTTTCGATAACTTCTATTTGGCCAAATGTTGGAAGTTTTCTTCCATTTTTGGTCATATTAAAAGTTTTGTTTTGATTATGAAAAAAATATTTTTTTTCTTTTTTAGTGCATTTACATTTATTAATAAAATTGTATTTTTTAAAAAGATTTATTTTTAAATTTTTATTTTCATGAATTTAATAATGATAATAATTTCGTATTGGTGGCTTTTGAAAAATGATGTTTGTTATATTTTTATAGGCACCCCAATTAACATGGCTACCAAAAAAAGCAAAGAAAAACGGAATATTCAAACCACGAATTTTAAGTTGAGTGGACCGAGAACTTTGCGTTTATTCAAAACTTGAATGGACTTCCGACATGTTTTATTTGTAAGGAGAAGTTCGTGCATAACAAGAAATCAAATTTAGAGAGACACTTTACAAGAAAAAACGCGTCATTTCGAACTAAATATCCTACCGGTGATGCAAGGAAGAAAGCAGTTGAGGAACTTCAGAAGAGTCAATAGTCGTCAACTTCTGTGTTTAATAACTGGATGCAATCTTCCAGCAATATTAATATGGTAAGTTCTGTTTTTAGCCAAGATATTTCTAAGAGAGGGAAACCGTATACAGGCGGTGAATACATAAAAATTGCTTTATAAATGCATCCGAAGAGTCATTTCTGAATTTTAAGATTAAAGCAGATATTCTGAAAAGAAGTAAAGAGTTACCATTGTCTGCCGAAACCATTAAAGATAGAACAATTAAAATGTGTTCGAATATAACCACCCAGCATATCGAAGATCTGAAATTGGTTTCGGCTTTGTCAATAGCAGTTGACGAGTCTTGTGGCATCAATGATACAGCGCAAGTTTCACTTTTTGTACGATTTATGTCCTAAAGAAGAGATTTTAGGATTATTGCCACTCAAAGGTCAGACGCGTGGAAAAGATATCACAATTGCTGCAATTGATTGTATGGATAAACATCACATTCCCCCTCGATAAAATTGTGTCGATTTCAACAGATGAGGCCAAATATATGACCGGCAAAAAAGGGTTTGTTGCTATTTTGAAAGAAAAAATTAATCACGAGATACTTGTTTACCATTGTATCATTCACCAAGAAGCGCTTTGTGCGCAAACATTTCCGGATGAAATTTGTAAAGTAATGGAATTAATAATTACCATAATCAACTCCATTTTAGCTTAATCTCTTTATCATCGCCAATTCAAAGAATTTTTTATTTGAAATGGAGAGTGAGTCCACTGATCTTATGCTTCATAATAATGTACGTTGGTTATCAAGAGAGAACGTTTTAAAACGTTTCGCGTCCCTTTTTCCGGAAATTGAAGCATTTCTTCTTGAGAAGGGCGTTCAGTATCGAGAACTAACAGACGATCAGTGGATCCAAAACTTGTATTTCATGGAAGACGATACGTCTCATCTAAATTAGCTTAATCGTAAACTACAAGGGAAAGGAAACTTATTTTTTTTTTCGATATAAGAAGAAGTAATAACATTCCAAAATAAATTATCCATTTTTGCTCAGGATTTTGAAAGGGAAACATTGTTTCCCTTTCCGAGCCTGCTGAAGCATCGCCAAGAAAATAATTCCTGAATTAATAATTACCATTTTAAAACAATAATTTTAAATATGAGGGAAGCATTTCTCATCAGGTTTCAGAAGTTTAAAAACAACACAGCAACTTTTGTTATTTGTCAAAAATCCTTTTAATGCTACGATAACCGTGTTGAAATTTTCTCTTTTGAAATTGACATTGGTATCTTTGAAATACAATTGCTGGATTTAAAAAACAAGGAGATACGGCGCTCTAAATTCGAAAGTCTTTGTGTTGAACTGGAAATATTGGAGAAGAAAAAATTTGATCTTAGTTCACAACACAAGTGGTCTGCTTTGAATGATCTGGAAGAGGAAGACATGATTATTTTCAACGCCTGAAATAGTATTCCTAAGTCTTACGATCAGCTGAAAAAGCTCGCGTTTGCTGTTCTTTCTCTTTTCGGTTCTACATATATAAGCGAATAATCTTATTTAAGCATGAACATTTTCAATAGTAAACTGAGAAGTCGCCTTATTGATGAGAACTTAGAACCATGCATACTATTAAAAACAACATACAAACCTGACTTAATCAAACTTTTCAAAGAGATGCAAGTACATTGTTCGCATCAATAAATATTTATTATGTATGAAATTTAGTTTTATTTAGTGTAATACTTTTTTATAAAAGTTTACTAAACAGGCCCATTTGGCTCCCACTTTTCTTTTTTAAGGGGATACATTACCCTAAAAATGACGATTTTAACGAATTTTTTTATTGCCTTATTTTAGTTGTGTGACTTTTTTAAATGTGTATAAAATTTGGTAGCTCAAGCTGCATTATTTTGCGAGTTATTTAAATATTTTTGACAGTATGTTGAAGCGAAACCGAAACTAAAAGACATGCCGTCTGCTTCTTATGCAGACGCTATCATCCTAGCCTAAACAATTTCGATTGATTTACTTTTACACGCGATTCTCTCTAAAGCTTTATACTTTAATTAGAAGACAAGTAAATTAATTCGTTTGTTTTTATGCAAGAGAGAAACGTTATTCCATTTTGCTTTGCATCTTTTTTTCTTATTCTAAAACCATTTGTATCAAAACTAAAGGCTTTTTTCTCTCAAAGCCAATTATATAATCAATTTAGTTATTTATAATTTTAAATATTCGTTTGAATATCTTTTTATTAATAAGTAAACATTAATTCATCATGCCTAGACAAAAGCGATCGAGTCTTGTTAGTAAACAAAAAGCTAACAAGAGATGGTGCAATGAACACTCCAGTCATGAAACTGATGTTTTCAGAAAAGATGAAACTTCTATTTCCTCAGCATTACCAGAAAGAAATATGAGATGCCAAACTTTTGAAGACAGCTGCTTGAACGATTTAAATTGTTGTGAAAATTCTGAAGCCCCTCATTATGTGATAATGAATGTACAGTTTTTAAAAGGACTTTTAAAAAAAATATTGTGTGATGTTTGCAAATCATATTCACTAAAAATTGACAGTGGTGAAAAGCTTGGATTTTCCAGAAAAATCTCTGTATTTTGCACTTCTTGTGATATAATTAAATTAAGTAACTTTACAACCAGACGAATTTTTGACAGTGAAGGCAATGAAAATCATTCGACATAAACATGCGCATGGTGCAATCATTTTTAAGTTTTGGTAAAGGCTATTTAGCTATGGAAAAATTTTGTATGTTAATGAATATGGATTTACCCTCAAGCAATACATTCAAAATATATATATATAAAAAGTTATGTAAATCTTTGGTTAGATCTACAGTAAAAAGCTTGAATGATGTTCGAAGTCAGGTGAAAAGTGCTTATCAAAGTAATAGAGCCATTACTGATATAGATGTTACTTTTGATGGTACTTGGTTGACTCGGGGACATTCGTCTCAAATAGGTTTAGGTTGCGTGATTGACCTTCTTACTGGATTTGTCATGGATTTTTTGAAATTATGTCAAAACGCTGCATTGAATGTGAACACGCAAAATCTGGTTTGGGAGAAAATTCAACAGAATTCCATGTGTGGTATGAAGGACATATATCTTCATGTGCTATCAATCGCGTAGGATCATCTTGTGCCATGTAACAAGAGGCTGCTCTTAAATTATGGCAAAGATCTGAAGATAGTGGTTTTCTCGATACACGACACTATTGTCAGATGATGATGCAAAAAAATATCAATATTTAAATACTAAGGAAGTTTATGGTCCCGAGATAAAAATAAAGATAGAAGACTGCATAAACCATGTTAGCAAGTGGCTAGGTACATCTTTACGAAAAGCTGTTAAAGAATGGCGGGCATGAGGTGTTTCCTTGGGAGGGAAATCCCGTGGTAGTTCAAAGGGAGAAACAATTAAAAAATTGTCACAATACTATCAAAATGCGATTCAATGGAACAAAGGTGACGTAGAAGCAATGGGAACTGCAATTTATGCAACATTGTTTCATAGTATATCAACGGACCAAAAACCTCAACATTTTAAATGTCCGACTGGAAAAGATTCTTGGTGCTTTTTCCAGGCTGCTCTTGCTCGTGGTGAAGCACCGGGTCATCACGTGAAGCATGTGAAGACACCCATCAAGGAATCTCATTTAGCCAAAATTATGCCAATATATCAAAGATTAGCTTCAAATGAACTCCTTCACAGATGCATAAGATTTGTGACACAAAATGCAAACGAGAGCCTTCACAGCATCATATGGGGTAAAATGTTCAAAAGAAACGTCAGCGACACTGCGTCGTGTAAGTATTGCTGTTTGTGATGCAGTTTGTGAATTCAATTTCGGTACAAAAAATCATTAGAAAATTTGCAAAAGGAAAATGGGCTTGCTTCAAATAAACAGTCAAAAATGTTGGCTGTTTGGCGAGACTGCCGTAGAGTTTATCAGATGAAAAGAAAAAGATTGGCAGTGTACGCAATTGCTCGGGAAAAAATTGCGTTAGCAAAAAAGCGGCGAAATGCCTCATTCATTAAAAAAGAAGGAATAACATATGAACGGGGTGGTTTTTAATAATATTTATTTACAATTATAATATGAACATAAAATGAAAGTTTTATAATTTCAAAACAATATTGATTAGTGCATTTGATATATATTGTACTATTTTAATACATTTAATTTTAATATATTTATTTAATAACTTAGAATATATTACTGTCTTAAACTATTTACTATGACCTAAATTGCAACATATGTAAGAATGAAGGCCAAGGTTTAGTTCTTTCATGTATTTTATTGACTTTCAAAAGTTTTAAACGTTTTTCACTTTATATTTTTCATCGAGATTATATATTTAAAATGCTAAGGCTTTTTTGTATTCATTATAAATCTTTGAAACTTTTCCTGGTTGTTTTGTATAAAATGTTTGGTAATTCTGTGCATAGCTTAAGGATTTATATGAAGAGTTATTTTTTAAAAGATCCATAAAGTTAGATATATGTTTTTTTTTACTGTTTTGTATCACTTCATTCCATTTAATCTTAATTTATTTTCTTTTTAATATGTGCTAATTCAGCACGAATTTTGCATTAAAAATGCTTAGTACAACTTGAATTTTAATATATATTAGAATGGATACTATATTTTAGCTCTTTCAATTATTTTTTTGATTTCAAAAACTTTAAATTGCTTTTTCTCAGCTTCTTATTTTTCATGATGATCATGTGTTTGAAATGCTAAGGCTTTTTTTATATTCACTATAAAATTTTGAAACTTTTTCTGGTTGTTTTAAATAATATGTTTGCTAATTCTGTGCATGGAATAAGTATTTAGAGGAACAGTTATTTTTTTAGAAATCTATAAATTTAGATATAGCTGTTTGTTTACTGTTTTTTATAGTGTCTAAGAGAAAAAAAATCTAAAAATAAAAGTATCACTTGTAATACTAATCCCATGCACATAATTGTGGGAAATACTTCCCGAAATATCAGAAAAAAATGGATCAAAAATATTCAAATTTGTAAAAGTAGTAGGAATTTTAATAACTTTAAATAATTTTAAAAATTTTAAAATTTAAAATTATTGTTTGTTTAAAAATAGTATTTTGCTTATGAAATGTTTATTTCAGATGTGTTCGAATACAGTGCATGTAATTTTATTCTTACAACTATCTAAGTAAAAGAAATTGTACCGTGTAAGGTAAAGGTAATTGTAAGGGTACCGTGTCCCCTTAAATTGTAGTAATTATCATATTTGGCTCTTTGGCTAATAAGTTTGCCGACCACTGCTGTAACCAATAAACTTCTCTGATTCCAGATCATTATATTTAAAAGCTCTATATGTGAGCTTTATGTATAAATTTCAAGTACACTCGTAAAATCTGCCATACTTAGAACATCTGTGTTTCAAGTGTTAACCCACTTAGTTTTTCACTTTGGCAGTAATATAAGTACCGTATATACTTTAAAATGCATTCAGTGAAAAGCTGTTAATTTCAAATTGCAAACAGACACTTTATTTTTGTTTATATGTACAGATAGATACTTAGTGTCACTTAGATTAGTATATAAAAATGTTTTAAGGATATTATTACAATATAAAAAAATTATTTAAGTACAATAGTTTGACAACAAATTAACATAGAATGAACAATTTTCAAAAAAATTCTCCTTTGGTGAAAAATGCTTCTATTATAAACATATTTTGTCTGTATATAGCTCAGATCTCTATACAGAGGCTGAAATAGAATTTTTCTAATGTATAACTTAGAAGTGGGTTTATCCATATTTTACGACAAAACAAGAGTAGCAATTTTAAGATTATTATTTCAATTGGCGTTAATTCTAAAAATAATGTGACTTTTTCAAAAATCCTAGCTTAGACTCTCTGGAGAAGTTTTTACTTTATATAAGCGAAATATTATTATTTTAGAAGCATTTTTTGTAAAAGGAGAATATTTTGAAAAAAAATATTATTTTAAGATTAATTTTTGCTATGTAATATATTTAAATAAATTTTCGTCAGAATATTCTTAAAATAATTTTATACATGTATTCTAATTTAAGTGACACTAAATATCATGAAAACTATCCATTTATGCGTATTTTTCAAATCAAGGGCTCCAAACGTAGTCGGATACATTAAGATGTCAAATAAGTTATCACTTATGAATTGATGTTTTAATTAAAAGTTAGTAGAGAAATGACTAATATATATTAATGCTAATGATATTGATTTTGATTAGAACGAAAATAAAGTCAAGTTGTATTCTTTTTTCTCCACTGAATTTTATTATTTTGTTAATTATTTTATTTAGCAGGAACTTTACCGCATCTCAGTTATTTTTTTTTCTTCATTTTGAAATTGTGTGTTTTGATATACTGGTCTTATATCGGGATTCACTATTTCTCAAAAATTTCCTTATTTAAATTTAAAATTAATTTAACAGCTTGAAGCTTATTTTTAGATACCATACAGTGGATAAGGGATAATTCAATCATATAAATTTTGTAAGTGTTGAAACATTAAGAGGACAAACGTGTTTAGTTTGATATGTACACCTCTTATTGTTTTCTTATTAGCATCCCTGATCTTGTGTGATTTGATCACTCAGATTTCTCAGAGAGATATGTTCAAAATTAAATAAGGTGATACAGTTTATATTAGTGAATGTGAGATGTAAGAGAAAGTCAAGAATTTTGTCTATGAAACGAATACTTAGAAGGTTACGGAAAGATTCAAAACAATTGTATGCGATGCTTTTCAATTATATTGAATATTGTGAAAATTTTACATAAATTCTAAAGGTGTAATAATCTTTTTTTCATGTAGATAGTCGACGTTTTCGACTCAAAAATAATAAAAAAAGACTTTTGTATTATTATAATTCTATATATATATATATATATATATATATATATATATATATATATATATATATATATATATATATATATATATATATATATATATATATATATATATACATATTATATACATATATATATATATATTTATATATTTATATATATTTATATATATATATATATATTTATATATATATATATATAACTATTATATTCTTATATTTTATAACGCATATAAAATAAAATATTGTTTATTGGGTTGAATAGTGCATATAAGTTGTTTTAACCATTTTCATATTATTAATAATTTCATTTTATTAGTGTCTATATTTTTATATTTTTAAAAATGTGGTTCATGTATGCAATTTTTGTTTAACAAAATAAGGTGTTGCCACGATGGAGCTAGAGTTGATTTTAAAACAAGATTAGTATTTTAATATGTGTATGATACCATATATTTTTATATCTACTATCTTATTGTTTGATATGATACTATTTTCATATATAAATTTTTTTAAAACATTATATGCTAGCTATAGTACGAATCTACTATTATGAAGGAATAGGAGGAAACGTGAGCTCTTATTCTGGATGTCAAATAGATTTGAAAAGCTAATACTCATTTATATGTACGGAAATACATTTTTATCCATTAATATTTTGGAATATTCATTAGTGAGTTTGTTGTTATAGTTTCGTTTATTTAATTGCAGTTTTGATTTTAGTATTCCTATTACTTAAATATTTCTATTATATGTAATACATGTTTCCAAATGATGTTATGTATTGTTTTGCGTATGTTGAACATTAATTAAGTTTGTAAAGAAAAAAAAACACGTCATGACTCTATCCTTAAAGTTCGGGGGCGGAAATGTAAGGATAATATAATTAGATTAAAAATTAAATTCCCTTTTCTGGCACTTATTTTTTTCTTACATTTCCTAGTATCTTATTAATCACCCACTTATTTTCTACGAAACACATACTCTGACCAATAATCATATCTGAATCCAAACCAGTAAATAAAATAGCTCTTTATTTCAACATTAACTTTCAAGTTCACTCATAAAATCCGCATACTTAAAACACCTGTGTTTTGAGTGTTAACGCACTTGGTTTTTCACAGTGGCGTGCTTTTTCCTCTCTGCTCTTAGTGTCAGAAGATGTATACATTTCATCAAATATTCTTTTTATAATTAAGTCTGATTCTGGCTCCAAATCATGTCATATATATATATATATATATATATATATATATACCTTTATTTATAAAATGTTCTGTGCGTGTGTATGTAACTAAACTCCTAAACGGCTGGACCAATTTCGATGAAAATTTTTGTGTGGGTTCAAGTAAATTTGAGAATGGTTTATATTCACAACTCGGTCCGATACATCAATTAATAAAAAAGATATTAAATAAACATTTTAAAAATACAACTCAACATTCACCTGCATTAATGTAACAACACTATTGTTATAAACAAGTAATATAAAAAATTTAAAAAATTCCTACTTAGATCAACCAAGAAAAAATTTATTTTAGCTACTTTTTATTTAATAGCTGCATTTAAAATAAATATGTATATACATATGACAGAATCGCAACATTAAGTGGTAATTAATTTTTATTAATTATCATTAAATTATCGTATTGTCATCCAAAACAATCGTGTATATAAAATTTCCTTTCAACTGAATGCTTTAACACGTGAGAAGAAAGCCCTTTTCAAATTTTGCCATAACTCGCCAACGGGGATGTATTTGTAATTTTTTAAATAGTTAGTTTTAATCAATTAATTTGTATTAATTATAATTAAATTATTGTATTTTCATCCAAATTAATCATGTACATTACATTTCAGCTCAATTGAGCGCTTTAAAATATATTTATTAACGATTGAAAATTCCACCAAGATAAATAAATAAATAAAGAAACAAGCAAATAAAATATGTATAGAGATTGTGAGCTAATAGTAGGAATTGAAAAAGACGTAAGTTGGCGTCGAAAATTGATTTTCAGCCAAACCCGATCTTTATTGTTACGAAAATGCACACGATTCACGCTTTTTAGCGTTTTTAATTAAGATCTTTTTAAATAATATTTATATATGTAATTCTTTTATGCGTGTGTATGTGACTGAACTCCTCCTAAGCGGCTGGACCGATTTTGATGAAAGTTTTTGTCTGTTCCAGTGGACTCGAGAATGGTTTTGATTTATAATTCGGTTTGGAAATGTTTATTTAATTAATTTTTTTCTTATTTATAAATTGTTGATCTTGGAATGTTTTACATTGGATCCGGCAGACTGCGCTACGATCGTAGTATCGAATATTCAAAAATCTTTTATTTTGAATTTAAGATGTGTGTACAGGACAACGTCTGTCGGGTCCTCTAGTATATACACTGCTCAAAACAATTAAATGATATTGTAAGTTTTATATAAAATAATGATATAAGCGATTTTTTTTGCCTAAAATTGATGAAGAGAATCACAAATGCAAATTTTTCTGATTTTCAAACTGTGGAGTATGCTAATTTTGATTTCGACGTAAAAAACGTCGCTTCAGCGGCAGCGAATGAAATTTGACTTTCAACTGAAATGAAGACAAGTATGATCGGCATTCAGTGACTGCTTTGTTTCGAAGAGTACGACGTCTCAGCGAGGTCATTTAATCGATTCAGAAGCTTGGAGAGTTGTTGGTAGTTTAGAAGGGGGCCAAACTCAAGCCGAAGTAGTGCAAGCTATTGGAGTGTCACAAAGGGTGATTTCCAGGATCTGGAACCGTTTTTTGGAGACTTGAAGTGCAGGCAGAAGACCAGGGCAAGGTCGTAGACGGGCAACAGCACCCAATGAAGATCTTTATTTAGTGTTTACGGCTCGGAGACACCGAAATATGAACGCTATTCTTCTCCCACAACACCTTCACTCGGCTACTGGCACCACGGTTTCAACTCAGACTGTCCGAAACCGGCTCCATGGCGTAGGTCTGTATGCTCGCCGTCCGATGGTATGTGTTAGACTAACATCAAGGCATCGTCGTGACCGCTGGGACTGGGCAACAGAGCATGTGAAATTGAGGAGAAATGAATGGAGCAATGTTCTTTTTTCTGACGAGTCCCGTTTTTCTGTCCATCTGGGTAAAAGGCGTATTTTCATCTGGAGGGAACGTGGCAGTAGGAATAATCTTGCGTTCGTGCACGAAAGTGTCAGATTTGGCGGTGGGGGAGTGTTGGTGTATGGTGGCATCTCCATTGACGGGCGCACAGACCTCTACATCATTCGAGATGGACCTTTGACTGTTCGACAATATAGGGATGAGATCCTCAGACTTACTGTGGTTCCTTACGCTGTAGCAGTCGGAGATGACTTCATTTTAATGGAAGATAACTGCAGGCTACATCGTGCTAACCTGGTGGAGGATTTCCTTTTTGAGGAAAGAATCGTACGAATGGAATGGCCAGCGTGTTCTCCAGACATGAATTAAATAGAGCACGTTTGGGACTCTCGATGAAGACAAGTTGCTCGTTGCCAACTACCCCCAAAACTCTCAAAGAACTGGAAAGAGCTCTTCTGGAAGAGTGGGACAGAATCCCCCAACTCGTGATTACTAGCCTCATTGACTCCATGCCTCAAAGGTGATCAACGTTGCTGGCCGGCCGTATAAACCATACCCCCTACTAAAAATGATTTCCTTTGAAGAAAACACCTTTTCTTATTCTTTTTTCTCATATGCACAAATTGTGTTTTTTTTTTCCCTTTTGTACACAAACGCACAATAAAATGCATTTTTTTCTGTCAAACATGTGTAATTTATTCTCTTATAACCTACTACGTTTTTCGACCATGTATCAATCAGCTAAAAAGTTTCCCAGTCGCAAGATCCACTTAAAACAGCAATATCCTTTAATTAGTTTGAGCAGTATATATATATATATATATATATATATATATATATATATCTTATATATATATTTGAGATTATATATCATTGTCTTCTCAGTACCATACATAATAAAACAAAACACACAATTTTAAAAATTAAACAAATTCAAGAGTTCAATATATATTATTCGTATTTTACTAAAAAATACTCCAAACTTTGGCAGGGAAATAAGTTAACTGTAAAATTTGATGAACTATAATAAAATTGAATCCCAGCGGCTGAGTGGTAGTGCATCGCGCTTCCACAACACAGATCCGAGGTTCAAACCTCGGGCTGGATAAAACTGCATTTTAGCCTTTCATCCTATCTGTAGGTCGATAAAGTACACCAAGCTTATTTGGGAACTGAACACTGGAGTTTCGCATCAGACTGACCAACGGTTATATACATCTGCTTTTGAACATCAGGGATCTCAAGGTCACTTGAAGTGATATGAGTAAAGTAAGCCTTGGCCCTAATGGGCTTTTGCGCCACTGATTTAAGTTTATAATCAAATTAATAAAATAATTCCATAATATTTTCAACAAAAAATGAGCTAATTTGCTCAAATATTTTGAATAACTTCGATTATGACTTATTTACCATTTTTTTTTAAATTTCTGAATCTCCTTCATTTTTTAAGAATCTTCTGTGTATAAATATTCTTCGATATGACCAAAAACCTTTTAAAAATATGTCAAACCTTATTCTGACATTATTTAACCTTCATGTTCATAGTAATGAGAAGGGAAATATATTTCATCGTTAAAACTTCAGACTAAAAAAAAAAAAAAGAAAAAAAATAAAACTAATAAATAAATATAAATAAATTGTGGTTCTATGGATACAATATCTGATACATTTTCATACACCATTTGGTTACTTATTTAAAACATATCTTCTCGCAGGAAAAAATTAGATGTTACTTTTCCATTTTTGCCGGGATAAAATTTAATGAAGTAATTTTATTTTTATTTAACATATCCAATATTTCGCCCACGCCATAATTCATACTTCCAGCTGTTATTCGTATTTACAACATGTTATTTATCGCTGGCGCTAGATTGAAAAATTCATATACTGAATCACGCTCATGAGCAACATTATCGAATATTAATACCACTATACGAATTGTATATGCGTATTATACAAAGACGAGTTCATGAGAATTGAAAAATTAATACTGCATAAGTTCAATTGATGTTAGACTACAAAAGCGAGGTAAACATTCTAAAATACATCACTTAATTCCATAATTGCCGTAGAAATGTGTTTGGAATTGGAGTTTAACGGCAAATATATTCATTTTTCAAATGTTTACAGGACATATTTATTATTGTTAAATTTGCCAATAAGCATCAGTCGAATTTATTGAACATGATGTATACTATTAGTTCACATATCTATCTCTTCAGTTAAAGGGAAATTATATTTTATTCCTATAACATTACTGAAGTGATATATTAAAAAAAATAAATAGTTAAAGGTTTTGATTTTTTATTCTTTCATGAGATTAACCATTTTAAAATTTCAGAAATGAAACGGTTTTCGCCAAATTTAGCATTTTGTTCAAACAGTTTCTGACACTAATATTTTAACTGATAATTACGATTAAGGTAAATAAGATATAATATCAAGAACACAAAGGCCTTTATTGAAATCAACAGTACAACGGTATTTGTCTCAGGAAGCTTATTATATTAAGATAGAGTGATATAACTCTTGGCATTTTTAAATCAAACAGTTATTGTGAACATGATAAATGTACATTTTACTGCTTCGTTTGTGAGTCACTATTCAAAGTTTCTATATTTGATTAGATTCTAAGGACAGAGAGTTGTACACATTTCATCGAATATAATTCGTAGATATAAATGTACGTTAAGGTATCCAACTGCGTTCGGAACTGTTATTTTGCGGAAACGTATAAATGGTTAATTTTTAAGATATTTAGTGTCAATTAGATTGGACTACATGCATAAAAGTGTTTTCAAAATATTATTGCAGTAAACAATTTTTAAATGTAATATTTTGGCAAAAAAAAAGAAACATAAATCATCTATTTTCAAAACATTCTCCTTATATGGAAAATACTTCTATAATAATAATTTGTCTTTATCGATTAGATATAGAGCCCGAACTAGGAATTTGGAATTATATAGCTTAGAAGTGGATTTATCCAGATTTTAAGGCAACAGTGTGGAGAAATTTTAAGAAAAAAACCCGGTAATTATTTCAATTGGTAGTAACTATGAAAATGCGAATTTTCAAAAACCCTTGTTAAGGCCCTCTGAAGAAATTTTGGATTTATATAAGCAAAATATTCTTCTTATAAAAGCATTTTTCTTAAAAACAGAATGTTTTAAAAATAGGTGGTTTAAAGTTGATTTTTTGCCAAACTATTGCACTTAAATTATTTTTTGTTCTAATAATATTCTTAAATCAACTTTATATATATATATATATATATATATATATATATATATATCTTATCCAAGTGACATAAAATACCATAAAAATTTTCCATTTATTCGTTTTTTTTAAAATCAGGGTTCCGAAAGTAGTTGGAAACCTTAATAAAAACACGTTGAATGTTATTAAAACATACACTCATAAATCCTCGACAGAGGCAAAGTGTGCTCGCTCACTTATTATAATAGATTAGCTCAGTGCTTCTCAAACTTTCAATATTTTCGACCCAATATTCAATCCTAATTTTCACTCTCCCCCTCTCTCCGTACGAATAACAAAGCATCGCATTTTCAATTACACTTTGATGCTAAAGCAACAATACAACTTTAACCTCTTAAGTACCACCAGCGTATACATACGTCTTGCTCAACCGGTGCGTTAAATATACCGGACATATACACTGCTGTGCAAAAATTAAGGACGGAGTCGAAAAATTAGCATATCAGTTGAACGAAGAGGCAGAGCGGACAGAAAGACCAATCAGGAGATTAAGTAAGGTGATGTATGGTAGCACATGCGCAGATATGCAGGTAGACGTAATGGGGGAGTGTCTGAGTAGTATAAAGCATGTTGTCGGTGTAAGATCAGTATTTCTGGCAAAGAGATTGCACGCCGTATAGCAGTTAAAATCACACCGAGAGTTGCTGCCTCAGCGAGAAATGGCGAAAAATCAATCTATTAGACGACATCTGGATGCTTTTACCCGAAGTCGAATCATTGGGAAGTTGGAGGAAGGCCGCAGTGTGACAAGTGTGGCTGCAGAATTCAGAATTGCTCACAGCATCGTTTCCCAAATTTGGAGACAATTTCAAGCTACAAGAACAGCTATCCGGGGATCAGTAGGGGTTGTCTACGAGGAACCACACCCGCAGACGACCGGTGCATTGTCTTACAGGCCAGAAGAAACAGGCGGCAGACAGCGGGAGAAATCGCTAGACACACGACACACGTGACTGGACGACAGATATCGCGTTTTACCGTGGCCAGAAGACTGCACGGTGGTGGTCTGTTTGCACGACGCCCTGTACGGTGTGTACCTTAACGCCTGCCCATCGGAAAAGGCGTTCTCTGTGGTGCCGGGAACACCGGAATTGGAGAGAAAATGAATGGGGACGAGTACTCTTTACAGATGAGAGCAGATTCAGTTTGAGTAGCGATTCTCATCGCATACTCATCTGGAGAGAGCGGGGAAGCCGCAATCATCCCTCGAGCATCATTGAAAGGGACAGGTATGGAGGTCGAGGTGTTCTCGTTTGGGGAGGTATCATGCTTGGTAGTCGTACATACCTTCACATCTTCGACGCAGGTTCAGTCAACGGGACCCGTTATTGTAACGAGATTCTTCTTCCATATGTGCGTCTTTTTAGAGGCCATATGGGTCTGCAGTTCCTTTTCATGGACGACAATGCACCATGTCATCACACAGTAGCTGCCGAACAGCTCTTAGAGAGTGAGCATATTGAACGTATAGATTGGCCGGCACGATCTCCGGATCTCAATACCATCGAGCATGTATGGGATTTTCTAGGCAGACGCTTGGCAGCTCGTACCCTACCACCAGTAACGATTCGGGAGCTTCGATTGGCGCTGCAAGACGAATGGGCAGCAATGCCTCAACAACTCATTGACACCCTCATTCTGAGCATGGGCAGACGCTGTGAAACCTGCCTAGCAGTCAGGGGAGATCATATCCCCTACTAAAGACCGGATGTTTCTTGCTGGACACCCATCACAGGGATGTTTCGGCCTTCATTCGCATTGCGCTCCATGCTACTTTTTCAATCAAGCTTCTTTTTATCCCTCTGATTTCTCTTTTAGTAAGTGTTGCTTACATTACACATGTCCTTACGTATTGGGGATCTTACGGTATTAAATGTGTTGATTTGGAAAGCTTTTGTACAAAGTTATATTGAAAACACCGCCTCGTCCTTAATTTTTGCACACCAGTGTATATACGTCTTTCCGAAGTACGATTTGTTCTGTACACTGATATCCATAAAGTCATTTCCAAGGCTTTGGAATGCAATAAAAGGGCATTGACAGTGTTTGCGAAGGATTGACGTACATAAGAGAATTTCCTAGTTTATTCCTCCCAACCCCCTCCTTCCATTGCGTCACATACATGCATCTAAAGGGAAAACGGAGGCTTTGGGAAGTGTAACCTTTAATCGGCAGTTAAGGTATTATTTATAAACCGTACCGGTCATTAAGATAGTTGTTAATTTTTGTATATAATTTTATGAATGTCAATGCCTAGGGGTCATTGACAATTATTAAAGTTCTTAATTTAGCATTGTTAATTAATTTATAAAAAAATACACTGTGCAGTACTGAATCATTTATAAGTGTATTATGTCAGTGTAAAAGTTATTTTTTTATGTCAGAATGTATCTTGTCTGTTTACTTTGAGTAATGTAAAAAAAAAAATTACATAACATTTTTTTTTTCATTTTAATATTCTTGTAGAGCCATCAATCCCCCCTAAAGGGGCGTGCTCCACAGTTTGAGAAACACTGGATTAGCTCACGGCATAGGTCATCAACTTCATAATTAATAAATCTTTAAAGTCATGAATTTAAATATTGATCACAACTTAGACCCACAAGAGGTATAATGTGGAGTCACGCTCATTATATAGCGTGGTACTGGGAGATTCCTAAGTGAAGTTTAGAAATTCGGAGAAAATGTGTAAGTATAAGTAGCGTCACATTATAAGTAAATGGAAACGGAAAATAACAATTTTAGACAATGGTCAAATAATGAGAAAGAAGTCGTCTTATCTTGAAATTCACTCTCCAAACTTCCACTCTATCCCCTCGAGAGAACTTTGAGCTCCGATAAATTTAACTTAGAGAGAGAGAGGAACACATAAGTATATTGAGTATTTTCTAACTCTAAAATTTACGTCATCCATCGTTTACTAGTGGTTCAAAAATATGCAATCCCTTACCACTTATCTTATGTGCAATGTTAGTTAAACAAAGTGGCAGGTAAAATGTATGCACGTATAAAATCAAGTTAAGACCATTCAGTAGGGTAAAAACTTTTTGAAAATCGATTTTGATTTTTTTATGTTTCTAAAATCTCCAAATCATTACCTTTCCAATGATATAACATACAAGCCATTATATGAATTAGAAGTATTTTAAATTGAATTTTAAAAAAAAATAATCAGCTGCTACAGGTCACGCCCACTTTGACAGATTAAGTACAAATATTGACTTTTTTAATCTGAGAACTTGAAAAACTTTCACAAAATTTCATTTAATCATACACAATTAACTGTAGATTAAATGAAATTTAACTGCAAGTTTAGCTGTTAATTTGTTTACGTACTTTTGGAGCCAAGTTTGTAAATATGATGGAAATATTTGCTTTTAATTTGAAATTTAGTACCTGGGTGAAATTATTTTGTGTATCATTTTTTCTTTCCAAATTTGTATACTTTTAAATACTTAATAACTTGTTTCAGAGAATTTAAAACGTGCTTTTTAAAAAAATAATAGTTATAAAATTATTTCAATAGCTTAAAAATGAGGAATATGGCAGAAATGAGTGTGTATACTTATTACAACCAATTTTGATACTGGATAGGTAATAGTTGTTAAAAAATTGCATATATAAAACACCTGCTTTCCATCTAAACAATAGTGAAATACATTTCATAACATTTATTAAATCAATGAAAATTGAAGCGGAATCAAGAATCTTACCCTTTATTATCGTACAAAATAAATTAAAGGCTACACTTTTTTTGATAAGGTAAGATTTTTTTATAAAAATTCTGTTTTCTAAAATTTATATTTTTAAAAATGTGTTAAATTTCTGGATTTCTGTATACATGTACTATATGTTTCTTAAATGCAATTGTGTATACTGAAGTCACATTTCTGAAATATTCTTAAAACATCCAAATAGAAAGCAGATGTAAAAAAAATAACCATTTTTAATAAATTCATAATATTAATGCTCGGTGAACTAACACAGTTTGTCTGGAAAAACTAATTAATATATTTAAAAAAAAGTTTGTTTATGTTCTTTGGGAGCCAAGTTTATAAATATGATGACAATATTTGCTTTTAATGTGAAATTTGGTACCTCTGTGAAATTTTTTAGTTGTGTAATTAGAATTTTTTTATTGTGTATTATTTCGCCTTTCGAAAGTTTTACACTTTTAAATACTTAATAACTTGTTTCTGAGGATTGAAAACATGATTTTTGAAAAAATGATGGTTATAAATTATTTCAAAAGCTTAAAAATGAGGGATCTGGCAGAAATGAAGGTGAAATTATTGCAACCAATTTTGATACTGGACAGGTAATAGTTGTTAAAATATTACATAAGTAAAAAAACTGCGTTTCATCATAACAATAGTAAATAATTAAATCAAATGAAAATTCAAGGGCAATAAAGAATCTTACCCTTCATTATCGTTCAAAATAAATTATAGGCTACATTTTTTTTTGTTAAGGTAAGATTTTTTTATAAAAAATTTTGTTTTCTAAAATTTATATTTTAAAAAATTCGTTAACTTCATGTATGCCTATACTCTATGTTTCTTAAATGCAATTGTGTATACTGAAGTGTCATTTTTATAATATTCTTAAAACATCCAAATAGAAAGCAGATAGAACAAAAAATAACAATTTTCAATAAATTCAAAATATTAATGCTGGGTGAACTAACAGTTTGTCTTTGAAAAAACTAATTAATGTATTTAAAAAAATTCACTTGAGTATAAATATAAATGTCTAATTGATATACAATAAAAATTTGAGTATTTATGCTTAAGAGTTTCTGAGAAAAAGGTATGAGATGACATATCAAGTGTGATGTTGGTTGTCTTTGCGAGAAGCTTGTTACATACTTAAAAATATATAAATTTCATGTTTAAAAACATAAAAACAGTTTTATTTTAGCTGTTTTAGAAATCATTTGTTCAGTTTAGAGTAATATCTAAAGTTTAAAACTTAGAAACTCTGTCTGCAACAACAAAACCTAAAGATAACACTTTACGGAAACCCAGAGAAAACATTCAAAGTGTCGTATAATCAGGTATTTTTAAATACCATCTCCAATTCAAAACAAAACTCTATTGTTACATTTTTACATTATACTTATGATACATTCTGTTCAAATTTTATATCTTTAATGCATGAAAGTTACAATTTCCTTCAAAATTGATACAGAATTTGAGAATATTTTGATGTTTTCTCGTTAAAAAAACCGATAAATGCTGTTCTGGGCAATTTAAGACTTTTTGATTACTATTTTATGCAAAATAAATTGCGAAGATGCTAATGTTTAATAAAATTGGGCAAATACATGTTGTAATTCATTATTTTTTTGATAAAATGGCACTTAATAGTAAAAATACAATTCTCTCAAAAATGATGTTTTTAAAATTGTATTCATCTTTTTCTTAGAAAATAATGTATATTTGCACATGACATTTTTTCTCTCATGTTACTGATATGTAACTATATATATTTATGTGAGTTATTTTGGGGATTTTACCAAAATATTTGACTAAAATCCATATATCGTGTCAAAAATTGTAATTTTTTTAAAAAATTCATAGAGATATTTTTATGTTACATGTTTTTGAGAAAACTAAAATTTTTTAAATATTTCAATTTGTTGCAAATATTAATATTTTTTTACTTTTCAGGCAAGTTTTTAAGACTTAATATTCAAAGGTATTACAATAAATGGTAACTAATTATAACTCAGACATGTAATGCTTTTTGTCGTTGCAAGAAGCCTCTTACATGTATAAAAATACACAAATTTCATGTTTAAAAACATAAAAACAGTTTTATTTTTGACTTTTTAGAAATCTCTTGTACAGTTTAGAGAAAATTTTGAATTTTGAAGCCTTTAGAAATTGTGTTTGTATGTGAACATTCAATTCCATATCAAAACTATCGCAATGTCGTAAGATCCCATATTTCCAAATTATTACTTTTACATATTGATACATGTTTACATTATATTTATGATGTTATAAGGTCAAATTTGATATTTGCAATGCATTGCAGCTAAAAATTATTCACAAATTGTTACATAGTTTGTGAAAATTGATGCGAAATGCAAAAAATAAAAAAATCTCGCTGGACAAAAACTGAAAAATTCTATGTATTTTCTGAACATTTTAAGACTTTTTTGTTTCCTATGTTATGCTTTGAAAATTAAGACGATACTAATGTTTAACAAAATAGGGCAAATACATATTGTAATTCATTATTTTTTTGATGAAGTGCCTTTTACTCTAAAAATGCATATTTCTCAAAATGCTTGTTTTCAAACTGCGTTTACCTTTTCCAAAGAAAATACTGAATGAAAATACTTGCAATTTTTACTGCACATAAATAATATGTAACTATATATAATGGAGCTACTTATTTGGAGATTTTCCAAAATATTGTGCTGAAAAGCAGTTATCGTAAAAAAAAAAAATGACAATTTTCAAAAATTTCAAAGCTATACTTTTACGATGAGTTTTTTTGAAAAAAATAAGCAATATATATTAAATATTTTACCATTACTTAAATAAAAAAGCTCAATTAATATACAGACAAAATTTGAAGTTTTTATATTTAACAGTTTCTGAGAAACAGGTTCCTAAAATGGCTCAATTTAACATTGTCGGTATAGGGGATACCAATTACCTTAAGTTAATCAAGTTAATGAAGTTAAGGTATCCGACTGCTTGCGACAACCTTTTTTTTAAAAAAAAATGGAGATATGGAAGAAATTTTGTGGCTTTTAACTTTATTTAGTACATTTTAAGAAGAAAAGGCTAAAATTAAAAAGAAAAAAAAATTAAATTATTACTACTAAAATGGGAAAAGTGACATAAACGGTGCCCGCTCTGAACAAATAGTGAATGAACCAATTCTTAATTTTTGAATTTTAATGACTGTATTGCTATTTCTCCTTGAATTGACCTTCAGGATAAGAGGTAGTTTAACTTTTACAAAAACTACAGTAATTTACCTAAGTTATTATGTAAATTTGTTTAAAACAACAGTGATTATATTCACATAAAGAGCGGTAAAATGTGTAATAAAAACAGTGATTGATAGATATGAAGATTAAAACACTTCTACTGTTATACAAAAAATACATAAATAATTTCAGCAAATTATTTTAAGAACATTTTGATCAATCGCTGTCCTCGTTGGAGCTTTTCGAAAAAAACCCATTCCGAGTAAAACGCATTTTAAAGTTTAACTTCTTATGTAACGTTATGTGGCATCTGTTTTTACTTAAAACTTGTAGTTTTTGTTATAGTGAATTGAAAATAAAACATTTGATACTTTTATAAAGCTTAACGTTTGGCTTTAAAATAAAATCATAAAATAATTTGTCAATTTTTTTTTTAAAAAAAATTATGAATTTAAGGTAGTTGGATTCTTTAATCAAGTAAAACAACCTATAGGCGGATACCAATCGCCGCAGGTAATTTTGACTCCAAGCCAGACACTCTAGAGATTTTTTACATGCCGTATAATCATACGACATGACGGCTGTTTACTATTTTCTGCATCATGAAAAATTGACTTTAATCAAGTAAACTATAGGTTTTTTTAATCAGAAAAAAAAACTTGTGAATTTATCAGAAGGCCGACGACAAACCAACCACGCCACCCAGCTGAAGTAATTTACTTGTGATTATTGCTCTACGAACTCTTTCGACTAATTCTAAACTTTCTGCTTACAGTTTTTGAAATTACGAAGAACTACTAGTATACAAATGCGAATTTTTTTACATGCATAATCCTGAAATACCTACTTTCCGTTCACAACTGGATAAAAATATTTCTCTTTCAACTACATACTATAAAGTCATAATGTAGTACTTAAAGGATGAAGAAGACGTGTAACGTAACTCTGTGTAAATAATCAATACCCTCAGTAATAGATATACTTCCATCAAATTAAATGACTGTGAAGCGGAATTTTTTTGTTGTTGTGATCAAATGCTTAGGGTAAGATACTTGATATGCTTCAACAATCTTCCAGTTAATAAACTATTTCAAACACTTTTGTTCTCACTTCTGTTTTGCAAACGTTGTTTAGAATTAGCACTTTCTGAAACGTTTGTTCTCCTATGACACCTATTTCGATATGTTATTTGTATTCTTCAACGATTCTACTGAAAATGTGAATAAATTACTGCTTTTATTTTAATAACACTTTCTTAGCTTGAACATTTCTGTATATTATTGCAGTAACTATGTAATATTGTATAATCAATAATGGCTGTAATGTGAAAGTGTTATTGTGTCATATAAAAGGCAAATGCAATTTGTATACTATTTTAAGAAAATATAATTTTTAGTTCATAAATAATAGATTTAAATAATAGATAAAGAAAATATTGTTGATAGTGTAACTATATTTATTTATTCATTATACATTTTTACACATGCTGTACGAGTAACTGTCTAATTTGAATGATAAATATTAGGCTTTTCAGTGAAATATAAAAAAATGCGATTGCATCTCATAAATAAAAGACATACACAATTTATATATTTGAAAAATTTAAACTTTTAGTTCGTTCGGCAGTTACCTATTGAACGAATTTTCTTTTGTACGAAGGTGTATAGCATTTGCTAATCAGCCAACAGACGGATGCTCTTAAAAAAAAAAAGGAAATGGCGTCCTGCTAGCTTCAAGCAAATAATGTAGTTCCAGATGATGTGCGATTAGCCAGTGTGGAAAATCATGTGCCAAAGGTAATTTATAATGATGTAGAAACATAGCAGAAAGGGGCAAGTGAAAGCAGGATCCAACACATGTGTGCAGAATGCGATGTCTCCTTTTCCTTTGCAACGTGCTTCTCATCTGTTCATGGCAAATAATCACCATTAAATTTAATTTTCTTTAAGGCTGTGAATGTTTCTTTGAACATTATTCTTCCCAACATTAAGATTTAAATATAAATATACAATTCGGCAAAATAGAATACATTTTCTTAAATGATACTGTTTAATTGTTAAGAGGACTTGGTACCCCTAAAATCCCAAACCTATCGTTTTTTTATTTTCATTTAATCTTATTCTTTGCATTATTATCTTTCGATTGATGTATCACTTGTGCATGTCGGAAAGTTAGAAGTTGAATAACACTTCATTTGAAAACAAATTAGGCGATTCAGCCACGCCCCCTTTTTAGAAAAGATGGTAAAAGAAGCGTTTTGATAAAAAAAATCTAATTTATAAAGAGAAATAATAACATTAAAAAAAGAATGTGCAATACACTGGTGTGCAAAAATTAAGGACGAAATCGAAAAATTAGCATATCAGCTGAACGAAGAGGCAGAGCGGACAGAAAGACCAATCAGGAGATTAAGTAAGGTTATGTATGGTAGTACATTCGCAGATATGCAGATAGACGTAATGGGGGAGTGTCTGAGTAGTATAAAACATGTTGTCGGTGTAAGATCAGTATTTCTGGCAAAGAGATTGCACGCCGTATAGCAGTTAAAATCACACCGAGAGTTGCTGCCTCAGCGAGAAATGGCGAAAAATCAATCTGTTAGACGACATCTGGATGCTTTTACCCGAAGTCGAATCATTCGGAAGTTGGAGGAAGGCCGCAGTGTGAGAAGTGTAGCTGCAGAGTTCGGAATTGCTCACAGCATCGTTTCACGACTTTGGAGACAATTTCAAACTACAGGAACAGCTATCCGGGGGTTCAGTAGTGGTCGTCCACGAGGAACCACACCCGCAGACGACCGGTACATTGTCTTACAGGCCAGAAGAAACAGGCGGCAGACAGCGGGAGAAATCGCTAGACACACGACACAGGCGACTGGACGACCGATACCGCTTTTTACCGTGGCGAGAAGACTGCACGGTGGTGGTCTGTTTGCACGACGCCCTGTACGGTGTGTACCTTAACGCCGGCCCATCGGAGAAGGCGTTCTCTGTGGTGCCGGGAACACCGGAATTGGAGAGAAAATGAATGGGGACGAGTACTCTTTACAGATGAGAGCAGATTCAGTTTGAGTAGCGATTCTCATCGCATACTCATCTGGAGAGAGCGGGGAAGCCGCATTCATCCCTCGAACATCATTGAAAGGGACAGGTATGGAGGTCGCGGTGTTCTCGTTTGGGGAGGCATCATGCTTGGTAGTCGTACAGACCTTCACATCTTCGACGCAGGCTCAGTCAACGGGACCCGTTATTGTAACGAGATTCCTCTTCCATATGTGCGTCTTTTTAGAGGCGATATGAGTCTGCAGTTCCTTTTCATGGACGACAATGCACCATGTCATCGCACAGTAGCTACTGAACAGCTCTTAGAGAGTGAGCATATTGAACGTATGGATTGGCCCGTACGATCTCCGGATCTCAATACCATCGAGCATGTATGGGATTTTCTAGGCAGACGCTTGGCAGCTCGTACCTTACCACCAGTAACGGTTCGGGAGCTTCGATTGGCGCTGGAAGACGAATGGGCAGCAATGCCTCAACAACTCATTGACACCCTCGTTCTCAGCATGGGCAGACGCTGTGAAACCTGCCTAGCAGTCAGGGGAGATCATATCCACTACTAAAGACCGGATGTTTCTTGCTGGACACCCATCACAGGGATGTTTCGGCCTTCAGTCGCATTGCGCTCCATGCTACTTTTTCAATACATCAAGCTTCTTTTTATCCCTCTGATTTCTCTTTTAGTAAGTGTTGCTTACATTACACATGTCCTTACGTATTGGGGATCTTACGGTATTAAATGTGTTGATTTGTAAAGCTTTTGTACAAAGTTATATTGAAAAACTCGTCTCGTCCTTAATTTTTGCACACCTGTGTATATAAAGCAGAATATTTCCGAGGCAATGCATACAATCATTTTTTTTCTTTGTGAAATGTGTGCATGTAAAATTTTTAAGGCATTTTACATTAAAAATTTTACAATTTCAGTTCTTATTCCTGATATATTTTTCCTACAAATGTAATACTTTAATATTATAAGAAAAAAACGGATAAAATTTCTGTCGTGACAGAAAAAAAATTTTTTTAACGTTTTTCTTGAATTTTCTTGTGCAATTAGTACTCTCTAAAAGTTGATCATTTATAAGAATATGTGTGGGTTGAAAAAATATGAAAATGCAATTATTTTAAAGAAAAACTTATATCTAATATCTTAAAGTGGTATTTTAAGTTTAATTAAGCTCATAATAATTATCTTTTCAGAATTATGAACTTTAAACTGGTTTTGCTCAGTTTGTGTTTTTCGAAACCTTAGTGCATTCAAAATGCTACTCCTTCGACAATTATTTAGCAATCACTTCCAGTTTTTTCCTGTGTGTTAAAACTTAAGTATGTAATAAAATTAGAGATCCGTTTTGCTATAAACTGAATAATTTTTTAAAAAAAAAATAAAATGTACGACATGTTGGCTTTTTCGTTGATTTTTAGCCTGTATATCAACATTTTATTTTTTTTTCTCGAAAACGGATAAAATTATTCTAAAATCGATCCCTAAAGTTGCTGAGAAAATCCATAAGAATATTATAAAAAATTTCATTTTAAAAAATTAATTTTTACAAAAGAAATAGGATTTTAAAATTGTCCCAATTTTCTTAAAAAATTTTAAATTTTTAAAATTTTGTAAATAATATATGAAAATTTTCATCTGGTATCATTTTCTTGAATAGAAACATTGTATAAAATGCTAAAATATAATTTTTAAATACGTAAATAAAGAAATTTGCTCAAAGGGTGCCAAGTCCCTTAATAAAACATAAAAAGCAGTGAGAAATTCAAAACAGAAGTAAATTGTCCAAGAAAGGGTTAAACAGAAATACAAATATAAATGTGCAGAGGTCAAACTTATGTTTATTTCCAATCCAAACCATACACATTTTCTTAATAATTTATTTAGCCTAGTAACAAACCAAGGAATATAATTTTTTTAGTTCTAAAAACTCACCAATTTAAATTGATAAAATACAAGTTTATCACACTACGTTCAGTGTAATCATTTTTGGGACATTCTGGTGTTCCTTCAAAAAGGATACTGGTACTTACAGGTACCATCATCACATTAGATGTTGAAGTATGAAATTACGTTTTATTTCGTTCATAGGGCTTATTGTTGTTTTTTGTTGTGTTATAGAGGCATTATTATAGTGCAATATAGACTTATACTTTTTTTTTTACATTTCTCTTAGCTTGACATGTATTTTACCATGTATTTTATTTTTTTATTATTTCACTTTAACGTTTTCAAAAAATTTTAAACTTTGAACCTGAGTTTTTTTTTTTGCCACACAATTAAATGAAATGTCTATGCTTATTTCAAAAATTAATTAATTAATGAACTTTAATATATTTATGTGTATGAGATTTATCAATAATAGGAGATTTTAAAGGGACTATTATTATCATTATTATTATTATTTCCTTTTCGTAGAATGTCTGGAGAAAAAAACTCTTCCTTCAAGAGACTGATTTTATTACTAAATCTACTATCTGATGATTTTATTACAAAATCTACTATCTGAAATCAATAATGTACTAAAAGATGATTTTTCAGATGAAGAAGTCCCAGCTAATAATCTGCTAGAATTTTCGTAAGACTCTTAAGATGATGATCAAGAGACTGAACAAGAATCAAGGTGCAGTAGTCCACGTTAAGAAAGTGCAGAATTGTCTACCCCAGGATGCAGTGATTTGAAAACATTCCAAAATGCACAACGTGTAATGATATTCTGTGTACTAATTAAAGAAACTGTTTCTTTGAATATAGTTAAACTAAGTTTATGTGTAAAACAAGTAAATGAATTTTAAAAACTTAATAAAATATATAAAAATAAATACTTTGTGCGGTAAAAGTATTAGTGTTTTCTGATTATTTAGTATTTGTAAGAGTTAAAACTGCATCATAAAAGTCATTCGGTCTTTTCGAATTATGAGAATATTTGAGACCTTTGTGGACTGATGGTACTTTAAAGTACCAATTCAGTAATTAGCTCTAACGAATTAAATTTCCCAAAGTTGAGAATTTTATTTATGTATACCCCTTAGTTTTCAATACAGTGATTAAAAAAATATTGCATGAAAAAATTTGCAGTAAATCAAAATGTGGTAGAGAAAGTGTTTAGGTGTACGTCAATAGATTTCATCTATGTCTTTCCAAACTTTATGACTGAAAAGTTGGTTTTGAGCAAAATGTTGAATATCTTATTCTTTTTTGTTCAACATTTAATAAAAAAAAGAAAATGCTTGAAAAAAATTTAAATTGCACATGCTCTGGAAATTAACTGGCCTCCAAAACCTTTTTCATCTTTTTTCAAGTAAAAATTCGTTCACATTATTTTCTTTCTTAATTTTTCATTTCTCATTTTTCTTTCAGTAACTTAATTGTATTGATTTGTTTACGTAATTATTCATTTTGTAACAGACTTTTTTGTTTTACTAACTTATTTATTTTTGTTATTTTATTATTTCGTAACTTTTGTTTAGTTATTTACTTTTTATTTAATTTATCTTATTTTATTTGTTTCACTTGTAATTGCAAGCCCCGTGTGGTACTTATGGTGTAAGGAAATTATTTTATATAACCTCAACAATATATATATATATATATATATATATATATATATACAGGCCCTGACCAAATTATTAGACGCACTGTAAGATTTAATGAAAAATATTAATTATCAGGTGATATTATACAGGTTTTTTGTAATTATCAGATACAGCGTATTTTTTTTTTTTGGTTGTCCATTTATTAATCTATTATTATCACAAATAAAACATCATTACTAAAGAAAAAAATATGTATTAATTGACTCTTGAAAGAAAACAGGAACAAATATAATTAAATATTAACATTTTGTTGTGCCACCTTCACCTTTGGCCGCTATGAGAGCTTCAATTATGCGCGGCATGCTATCAGTATAAGACTGTACTGTCTCCTGCATTTGAGGAAGATGATTCCACACGTGAGTTATTCTTTCTAAGAGCTGCGTTTTATTTGTAATCACATCTTTAGCCACCTTTCTTTTCATAAACTCCCAAGCGTTTTCGATTGTGTTCATATCAGGGCTATTACCCGGCCAATCCAACAGAGGGATATTTTGTTCTGCCAAAAAAAGCTTTGATAGACCGAGCTGTATGGCAAGGAGCTCTATCTTGCATAAAAATTTATGATTCTCCATTTGGAAACCATTCTTCCAGCTGTGGAATCAAGCGATTTTGCAAGACATCTTTGTACTGGTCTTGCCGCATCATACCTTTAACCACTTCCAGACGTCCAGTACCCTTGCCGCTGATGACTGACCGAATCATTATTTTTGTAGGGTGTTTCACGGTCTGAACAACACTGTCAGAATAAAACTCTTCTCCACGACAACGACGCACAAACTAAGATTTGTTCTGAAAAATTTCAAATGTGCTTTCATCACTGAAGCAGATTTTTCAAAAATAAAAATAAATAATAAATAAACATCGTTGCTGTTCCTTTTGTAATCATAGAAAATGGTTAAACACTTTGTGAATAATTTATAACAATATACCGATCTCCAGAAGTCCACATCTTTATCACACCATTGTTTGGCCCAATTCAGACGCTTTGCTTTCAATGCAGGGGTTAAACATGGGCTTCCTGGCGGGGCAGCAGGTCTTAAAATTAAAATCTTTTAATTTTCTTCGAACAGTGCTTTCAGAAGCATTCACATTAATATCTTGGAGTAGCGATTTTATCACTTTTGTTGTAGAAAATCTGTTTTCAAGGCAAATTTTCTTTAAAGATCTTTCTGACCTTGGGATGAAAATAGGCTTTCTGCCGCATTTTTTCTTTTTTTTTTGGGGAGCTCAATTATTCCCCTGACTCAATTTTTCTTCTTTATGCGTCGTACACTAGCTTCAGAAACTTTCAACCTTCGTGATATTTTACGGTTTGAAAACAATTTTGTATTCATTCACAAGGGCCTTTACTTCTGATTTCTTACATCGTGAAAGATCGCTTTTTTTACCCATGCTGAAAGTGTACAAACTGATTATTTAAACACCGCACACGAAATAAACAAATAACTGCGTAATATAAAACTGCTAAATTAACAAACAAAGCACATTAACCCTCAGAAACACGTCCGCAACTGAAGCATGCGCGAACGCGACTCGAGCAGGTATAGACTTGTTAACGTTCGTGTGAGAATTTATTAACTTCGTGTTGTCATGTGTGAGAAATAAATACAAATACAAAATCTATAATAAATTCCCTCATTAAAAATCCATTGGATCTATGTTTAAATGTGAAAGTATTGCATATAAACTAATATAAAACCATTAATTATTAAAAAAAAAGGAGTGCGTCAAATAATTTGGCCAGGGACTGTATACTCGTATATACTCGTATGCATGTATGTGTGTATGTTTTGAAATTATCTCAATTTACGTTATGAACAAATAAACTGCATGAATAGTTTGTTCAAAAATATTTTAGGACATTACACGTGTACTTTGTGTTTTTGTTTTTTCTTTCTTTCGTATAACATTCTACAGAAAAACATAGGTATATTTTTGTCAGAATCTTTGTGATTTAGATTGAATACCTCACAGACCAATTCGATTACATCTTTCGTTCTCGGCATTTTGTAAAATTAAAGCTCAGTCCGTGACTCGACTGGAACGTTTGTTACTTATGTATTCGACATTAAGAACAAACGACAATTCTAGTTCTGAAATGTGGGTAGATTACTATGAGAAAGCTATGATGTTGTAATTTTTTATCACATAAGTTTTAAGTTAAAGTCAAGTAGTACGGTATATTCTGTTATGTGGATTAATCACACTTTTAGGACCTTTTAAGATATATATTCTACATACAAAGAACGCAACTATAAATATTATTAGACCTCAAATAACTGCTGGGAAATTTTTAGAGCTAGAGAAAGCAGTTCAAATTTCATCGCCACCTGACAAAAAGTAAAGGATTGCATAAAAAGTGATAAACCAGAAACTAAAATCAAGTATAAACAAGTATCAATACTTCGAAATAAAAAGAAACTGTTATCATTTTATCATAAATTGTAATTCACACATTTTTTCGAGAAAGTGACGTTTGTCATTTCTAGATTTATATAATATTACACACTTACTCACGCACGCGCGCTTGCACGCACACACGCATGCACGCACACACGACCACACACACACACATATATATATATATATATATATATATATATATATATATATATATATATATATTCCAATTGTAATACTATGGTTAATGTTTCTACTATTTGACTAGTTATACTTAGGTCTTATAGCTATTTGTATATATTTATTGATTATATATATACAGAGAGAGAGTGACAACTGCCTGATTGAGTTAAATATACATTTATTAAAAGGAATTATTTACAAGAGAGGGTTAAAAATTAGTAAAAAGTAATTGAAACATCGTTTTTAAGGTAGGTGGTCGGATTCCACGAGGCGTTTCGTTCCTGCGCCCTCGTCACTTCTTCTTGTCGTCGCTCCTCGCCGTCGTATCTCTCCGTCGTCTCCCGCGCAATCGTCCTATTCCAGTCTCGTTTACTCGTTATCCTCGAATCGCCTTGTCAGCTAGGTGACACTCTCTTGGCCTTACGTCATTAGGGAACATAGGAAAGATACGATATGTGCAAATCCATTCCTACACACACATATATATATATCATGATTTTTAACACAGAATTCGATTAAAGTTTAAAAAGGAGATATTTTCGACATTTCTGGCACTGAGAGCAGGGAGGAAAAAAGCACATTATGGTGGGGTTTTCAAGTGGATAGCACTTGAAAAACACATGCGGTACGCATCCGGATTTTATTATTGTATTTGAAAGATAATGCTGACACATATAGGGGCTGTTTAATCTACCGATCTGGAATTAGATATGTTTATTGGCCAGGCCATATGTTCGGAAGAAATAAATGGGTGATTAGTTTGATACTTGAAGATGTTAAGGGCAGTCGGAAAGGTAAAATTTGATTTTTTTGACAATTTGAGATTTTTACATTTCCACATAGTACAGATTTTAACCTTTCTAAAAAAACCTTACTTTAACCTCTAGGGTACGTAGAAGCCCTAAAAACCTATTTTTAAATAATCGTTGAAACTGGGCCACGCCTATTTGACAAGCGTAAAAGTAAACAAAGTTTTTTTGTTTTGGCTTAAAAGTTGAGCGTCTGGTATAAATCAAAACATTTATCTTTTATTGTATAAATTGAGCCTTTTATTATTTTATTTCCTAACCCATTTGAAACTTCACTGTATTTTTAACGGTCAAATCAGTGTTTGTTTGCACTTTCAAAACTGCGTTATAATTTTTGAACTCACAAGTATTCTTTAACATTATTAAGCTTAAACTTTCAAAAAAATTGCTATAATATATCGACTTTACCATGCCTAGAGCATCGACTAAAGTATTTAAGAAACGAAGAGGAGTTTTTAATAAAGGAAGATGTAATAAAAGTAATGATGGTTGTGGTGAAAGCAATTCTACTGTTCCAAAGAACTCTGCTGATGAAAAAAATTGTGCTGATGGTGCAAAGCTTTGTACTAATGAAACTGAACCATCTGCCAGTGAGGAAAAAATTGTAAACATGGATATTTCATATTCGGATGAGGCTTTTTCTGGTTTCAGAAATTTTATTTTGGACATTAACCTTTTAGCTTGTGTGTTTTTTGAAGCTGTAAAATGTATAAAGTGTGAAAAAACAGGACTCAGGTTGCACCTCAGTGAAAGTAACTGTGGTGAAGCTGTGAAGTTTCACTAAAATGTCCTTCTTGTAAATATAACTATACTTTTTTTTTTAACTCCAAGAAATGCGATAGTTCTGAGAATTACGAACTGAATACCCGGCTAATGTATGCTATGCGATGCATTGGTAAAGGTGCTGAGTCTGCTAGGATGTTTTGCGGTATCATTAATCTTCCCCCGCCACCCACAAAATTCTCAAAGTAAAACATTTTACTGCAGGCAACAAGAAAACCTGTGAACACAGTATGGCAGAAGCTGTTCGTGAAGCCGTTGATGAAAATGATGGAAAAACCCTTGCTGTTGCTGTTGATGGTAGCTGGCAGAAGCGTGGTTTTCTTCGAAGAATGGCTTGGTGACAGTCACAAGTGTTGATACCGGCAAAGTTATAGATGTCAAAGTTTTTTTTCAAAACATTGTATTTGTCCGAACAAAACCAAGCATCTTCAAAATTGTAAGAGAAATTTTGAAGGCTACAGCGGTAAAGATGGAAGTAGCTGGAGCTCTATCCATTTTCAGCGTTCCCAGTCTCTCTACAATGTTCGGTACACAAAATATTTAGGAGATGGGGACTCCAAAGCGTTTACTTCTATTGTCGAGAAAAAGTATATGGTGACCATTGCTCTGTCGAGAAATTAGAATGCATAGGTCATGTTATAAAAGAATGGGGACACGTCTTCGACGCTTGAAAACTAAGATGAGAGGTCAAAAACTTTCTGACGGAAAGCCTTTATGCGGAAGAAATAGATTGACAGAGGCAAAATCGACCGTCTGCAAGCATATTATGGTCTAGCTATCCGCAGAAATTTGTCTAGCGTGAAGGACAAGCAACAAGCCATATGGGCAATATTTTTACACAAGCTATCAACCGATGAAAAACCTCAGCATGGATTTTGTCCCTCTGATTCAGATACGTGGTGCAAATTTAAAAAAGCAAATCTTGGGGAGACTTATCATCACAAAAATAGTTTACCTGTGGATGTTGTGGAGGCCATGCGACCTGTTTTTAGGGATTTAGCTAATCCAGAATTGCTAAAAAAGTGTTTACATGGAGGAACGCAAAATCAAAGTGTAAATAATGCCATATGGTCTCGTGTACCGAAGAAAGATTTGTACAATTAGAAGTTTTGTCACTGGGTACATATGATGCAGTTTCCTCAAAATGGGGAATGTATCAAAAAAAATTTTGAAAAATGTTTTGAGCCTGATTACGGTACAGGCGATGGAGTGCCTACAAACAGAGGCTGTTACGAGCAAAATACTATTGTTTACAAAAACAAAGGATTAAAGGAAAAAAGACTTAAAAGGAAGAAATCAAGATGATGAGTTACTAAAAATGCTGATGATTTAGAATATGGAGCTGGAATGTTTTAATTAAAAAGTAATTATACGTTAAAATCAATTTTTCTCAAAATGTCAATTTTTGATGTTCGATGTTCCTTTTCTTAGAAACTACTGTTCACAGGTATGTAAATTTTTATGATATATTTATAATGATGGCTAATATTTACTGAAATGAGCTTTTTATAAAAAACCCCAAAATTTATTTTTTTTAAATTTTTTATGTGAAAAATGGTTTAACGTAAACTATGTTTGATAAAATATTTTATAAATTATGAAAAAATTCAAAATTAGATAAAATCATTTGAGTATAATGAGAAAATGTGTATTTTAACTATATGAAAAATTTCAAGCATGTACATATAACAGATTTTGAAAAATGTACCTCGAAAACAGCCAATTTAACATTGTCGGTATAGAGGTTTCCGACTGCCCTTAACTTAGAAATATGAGTCAAGTTCTAGATAGGGAATATAATGTTTAATATAATTTAATTATATATAGCAAGATATATATATATATATATATATATAATATATATATATAATATATATAATATATATATATATATATATATATATATAATATATATATATACACTGTTGGACAATTGCTATATATATATATATATATATATATATATACTGGATGGATCACAAATTGCTATATAGCATAACATTAAGCGAGACATGAGGCCTAGTAGGATTAAATATAGTTGCCACACTGTTCAGACTTTAGAATAAAGAATATTTATTGTTCTTTAAAGTACAAAAGCTGTGAAATATCTGAAAGAAAAAAAAATGTTCATTTGATCTGCGTACGGAGAAATGGAGCAATGCATCTAAAAGTCAGCAGGCAATTTAAAGAAAGGTATCAGTACGGGATATGTCCACCGTGTAGTGTGATGCAACATTCCAAACATCGTACCATACTTTGCACAACATTGTCCAGCAGATGTTGAGGCAATTTATCCCATTCTTCTGTGAGTGCACGGATGAAGGTGTTCTTGTTTGTCGGAGGATAGTTTCGACCAGCAACTTGCCTCTGTAAAGCATCCCACACGTTGAATACCCTCGCTGTCTAGACTATCCTGAACAGCGAGTGTTCGATGGCATGTTGCGTTGTCGTCCATAAAAACAAATTTATCACCTACAGCACCACGGAAAAGACGAACATGAGGAAGTAAACTTCATCAATGTATCGTTGGCCCATCATAGTCCCATTCGCAACCACATGTAGGCGCGTGCGGCCATTGATCATGATGCCGGCCCACTCCATGATACTGCATGTCGGATATCGGTCTTTTTCCTGGATCTTTTCTGGGCGATAAGCAGTACCACTCTCGCGCCAGATCAGTTGGCGTCTACAATCCGATGACAGACTGAACCTACTCTCATCTGAGTATAGTACGCATGCCCAGTCCTGTTTAGTCCAATTGTGATGCTCACGACACCATTGCAAACGGGCAGTACGGTGCTGTCTGGTCAATGGGACACACACAACAGGTCTGCGTGCGAATAGTCCTCCTCCCCTCAAACGTCTGGCAACAGTTTTTCGGGAGATCTGCTTTCCTGAGGCAGCAAGAAACTGATTTGCCACCTTCTGAGCTGTGGTGTGCCTGTTACTTTTTGCTGATAGGACGATATATCTGTCTTCCGCATGCGTCGTACTTCTAACACGACGTCCCCCGTGCCGTCTACTACACATTCCAGTAGTTTTAAATGACTTCCACAACCGTGAAACAATGCTGTGAGCGATGTCAAACTCCCTGGCAACATCTGTTATTTTTCGCCCTTCTTCGATCTTTCCAATAATTCGGCCACGCATAAAATCATCTATGTGATGTCGGGAAGACATGCCAAAAATTTTAAGTTCGTCTATTAAATATTTCCTGTAAACATTTGACTTGAAACAACAACTGTCCATACGCATCAAAAACTTTAAAGCTCTCATAAACGCTATCACGTGATGAACAGACGTGGAAAAAAATTGCATACTCATACTTCTTACTAATAACCCGCACTTATTCTAATTTTCCACATTTTGCTTCCTTTCATTTTGTGGTTGCTATCGATGATAGTGTTATCCATCCTTAGCAATTTTCCAGCAATGTATATATATATATATATATATATATATATATATATATATATATATATATATATATATATATATATAGATAGATAGATAGATAGATAGATAGATACATGTAGCGTACTCCAGGCCTATTTACTTTGGTTAATTATATGTAGATTTCACTATAGTTATTTATGTCTTGAAATAGAGAACTGTTTTTCTGTTTTTCACATGAAATATCAAAGGCTTTACGACATTGCAATAAACATACGAAAACATAAAACACAAAGGATGGAAGTGCTGCACCTATTGATACACATTCAAGACGACGAGACGGGGACAAAAGGGGATGAGCTCAAATACTTTCGCTTTTGTACTGGTAGTGAAGATTGCGTGACACTTTTGTAGTAAAAGATATGATTCGTTAGAAAGAGCAGGAACACGATTTTCTAAGGAAAGGTTCATATTCGATTTTAAAAGTTATTTAAATAATATTAAAAAATAATTAAAAGCATACTAAAAAATTATTAAAACACACACACACACACACACACACACACACATATATATATATATATATATATATATATATATATATATGCATATTGTAAAGATGTACTCACTTTTCATTTGTGGTCAAGGAAGGGGAAATAAATCAACTCATCATCTATTAAGATAATTTTATGATGGAAACATTAAATTCAGAATCCTCTCTGATCCAGCGTGAAATAACACACACACACACTCACAAAAAGAGAAATTTATCTCTTTTTCAATTTAAATCGGGATAAATATAATGAGAATAAACATAATCTTATGTTCAAATGAAGGAAAGTACAAGCTATTTTTATAAATTGCGTATGCTTATTAGAGAAAAGTTTCAACCACGCATTATGGCACTTGTAAGGTATTCCGATATACTTTTATTGATAATCTCGAATAAATAAATCACAAATATTCAAAGCAGAATCCTTTTTCAGAGGAATCATTAGTAAATCTAATTAAATATTGGTTTTAATATTTTAGTACGAGAATTTATGACATGTGTTTTGAAATAGGGTATGTAGAAATAAGATTTGGAGAAAAAGTCCACAAGATTACAATTTGAAACAAATATGAGGTTATTACACACACACATATATATATATATGACTATTAAATTGGAAGCCAAACTTTTTCCCATCAGTTATAAGTCAATATCTTCGTGTCAGCTATGTCATTATCAAGACTTCCAGTTTAACTAAGATTGAACTTAATAGCCAAATCGAAATTAATATATTGTAATAAATTAAAAATCATAAAGATAAATGGTCTCATTAAAATACAAATACATTAATAATCATATAAGATAGTCAACTGAAAATATTGCGATTATTTTGAATTAAACTTATCTAATATTCAGAGCTGTAACTCCTACGTTTTTATTGTTGTTTTAACTGTAATTAATCTCAAGAGTATGCGCAAAATTAATGAGTTTTAAGTTAGAGTAAATAACGTATTTTTTTTTATCTCGGGCTAGAAATTAATATTTAAAGTACAATAAACCGTAAACCCTCTCAGCATGTTGTTATTTCTAATTTAATGAAATGGAATATTAAGCTTTAAAAGAAAATGAAATTTTCAGCTTTTTAGTTATTAAATCCTTTCATCAAAACTAAATATAATTGTTTTGATTATTATGTAGCCTCTCATTTTTACTGCAATATCTATTAATTTAATGTTATTAGCTTTCAAAAGATAAAAAATGTTTTTCTTTCAAATCAAAATAACATTAATTAATTAAATGAATTCAAATGTTGGCATTACAATGGCAGATGTAGTATGTAAAAGAATTATTATGAAGATAAATTTACTTGCTTTTATTAAAATTATTTTAGTTATTTGAGTTAAATTATTTTAACAGATGATTGTTGAGTTTCTGTTGATATACACAATTGGATTCATTTCTTCAACAGTATAAAAACCATGTTTAATGTATGGTACTTTATTTAAATAATTTTGTTAGTTTTTAATAAAATGATTACATACATATGTAAATATACTATATATATACTATGCATACTAAACAAATATGTATAAATACTATGTATATACTATAAGTAGTATATAACTGACAAAAGTGAGCTCACTTTTTAGCCTTGACGGTTTTGAGCTCACTTTTTGTCAGTGAAGGTTTAAGCTCACACATATGAAAAGAGTTTGGAGCGCTTGGAAATCAGCACGAGCGATCGAAAATTTCTCCTATCGAAACACCAGCCGAACGCAGACAGAGTGTTTGCAGAAGAAATCACCATTTTCCACCGAGACCAGCTGAGGTAATGGCTTAAATCGGTCGTTTTTTTTTGTTTACCCGGGTTATCGACAAAATCATAAAGCAAGCTTTATGACCGCTCCTACTTCCCGGGGGATGGAAGCAATCCTAGATGCAGATGAAAAAATAAGCTTGTACATGCTCTACAGATATTATGTTCGACTTGTCTTTGAAGTTATTATACGTTAGCCGTGACAAAAGTTCGTAGTAGGAATCTTCAGTTAAAACCAATTTCAGACATGTTATAGGATGTTTTTTTTTTTTTTTTAAAGCAATAGATATAGAACTGATTTCGAATCCTGTGCTGCAACTGTTTTTACTATTGCTAAAGAAGCGAACTCAACAACTGTCATCATCTTCTTTGTAGAGCCATGGAAAAGTTTACAAAATATTGACATTATCAGCAACAAAGAGTGAAGAACACAAACACAGATATATTGCGACAAACATTTTTTTAAAAAATTTTTGTCCCTTTTTTCATGTCAAAAGACATGTTGTAGGATGTTTTTTTTTTCTTTTTTAAGCAATAGGTATAGATAATAGTTTGTAAGAAGAGTTTATGCCTCTAAAATACTACAAAGAGAAAAGCAAAAGTTAAAAACAATTAAAACGATTCAAGACATGTCTGATTCCTCATTATTTTAGAAAACAAATGTAATAGGTTAAAAAATATGTATTGGTAGTCAAGTTTACTTGACGCCGGTTAAAAACGGTATATTAGCTCCCACCGTATAATATTATAAAGAAGAGGAAAATTAGAATCACAAAGGGATATGATTGGAAAAAAGGAAAGGAAGAGGTATATTATTCGTTGATTTTATAATGAGCATAAGCAAGGGTAGAAATCCCATCATCGCATAAAAACTTTTTATCATAAAAAGAGGACAAAGTTGTTTTGTTTTGGACAATAGTCTCCAAAACGTGTTTTTTAGAAGCTATAGAATATTGTAAATCCTTAATACAAAGTTTGTCTTGTAAAACTTGCTTATATCTCTCGTGGGAGAGAGAAACAAGATAACTTTTTTCACCCCCTTAGCTGTATTTTTCTCGGAACGATCTTCACACAATGAACTATACATCTTGGGTTTCAAACCAACAAATTCCTTCAAGGGAAGACATGTTTCATTTTTTAAAGTTCCAAGACGACCCTTGTTTGTTTCACTAAAAAGGGGGTGGCTTTTTTTCGAAATTGCTTAAATCCCTTATTTCTGTGAAGTTATGCCGTATATCATCGTATACATTTGGAATTTCTTTTTGCATATAAAGAGAATCAGTGTCTGTGTACAATAGTGTGCATTTAGAATCATGAAACTTTTTAAAATAGGAAAAATACAGCTCGTATAATCTCAATTTGGAAATTTCTAGCACAGTGAATCCTATGTATATAGATTTATCCAAACGAAGATCAATCTGTTTCATTTTGAATAATGTCAAGCTTTCGTTTAACGGTTCGAAATAGTCTAAGTCAGGACTTGCGAGATATTTTTTACAGTCTTCGATTGTTAAAGCGCCCTTAACGTTTACTCTTTTTCTAACATTTTGAAAACATTTTCCGTAAATCGAGTTATTTAGTTTTTTGAAAAACAACTTTTCACTTTGAGTGTTACAAGATAACCGTTTTGAATTGTTAAAGGCAATATACTCTCGCAACCATGGTTTGTGTGAAAACATTAATATATGGTGTATTTTGGTGAGCTTTAAACCCTGTTTCAGATAGAACTGCAAAGTTAAGTAGTGGACAATATAGTGTGTTTTAGGATAGAAATTCGGAGCTAAGTTTTTGCTCGGAAAGGTATTCTGAAGTCTGAACTTAGTGCATGATCTTTCAGCATAAGGAGATAACATTTCACGCGTTATTTTTTAATGTTCTGGGGATAGGGGTAAGTCGTTTAGTCTGTCTCATGTTCTGATTCTGGAAATTCTAAATCAACTTCTAGAATAAACCCCTTGTTGTTATTCTGAGGAATTGTTAGAACATCGAAATAATTTATTTCCACTAAAGATAGCCAATAGAATTCTCCATACGGCAGAAATTGACTAATAGCATAACCATAAAGTTTTACAATGTCCAATGCTAGAATGTAAGAGTGCGGTTTAGAAGGATCGTAAATAGAAGATAAAGAAGGATTATTTGCTCTTGCATAACGTTTGCTGACAAGACAAATACCCCCGTGCATCTGACTTTCTAGCCAGATGTAATCATTAATATTTCCAAATAACTGTAATTCGATTTTGCAGAATTTTAAACCTGCATCAAATGTAAGCTCATTGATTGAAATATAATGCACTGGTTCTAATTCATAATATCTTAGAGAAAGGTTTCGAAAGGCACAGGATACTTCTGCAAGCATTAAAATATCGGTGTTTTAATACAGTTTTAAATAATCACCAAATGTTTTGCATTCGAAGGCGCGAAAGACTGCTAACTCGTGCATATAATCTTTCTCAGATATATGTTGGCGTGTCAAAACATTGAAAAAAGCTTCGCGTGGCGGTAACCCTTTAGTTTGAAGTTTGTCGCTGTTATCCAAATATGTTTGTCGCAATCTATCTATGTTTGTGTTCTTCACTCTTTGTTGTTGATAATGTCAATGTTTTGGAAACCTTCCCATGGCTCTACAAAGAAGATGGTGTCAGTTGCTGAGTTCACTTCTTTAGCAATAGTAAAAACAGTTGCAGCACAAGATTCGAAATCAGTTCTATATCTATTGCTTTAAAAAAGAAAAAAAAACATCCTATAACATGTCTGAAATTGGTTTAACCGAAGATTCCTACTACAAACTTTTGCCACCGCTAACGTATAATAACTTTAAAAAAAGAAAAAACTGCCTACAACATGTCTGAAGTTGGTTTAACCAAATATTCCTACTACGAACTTTTGACACCGCTACCGTATAATAACTTCAACGACAAGTCGAACATAATATCTGTAGAGCATGTGCAAGCTTACTTTTTCATCTGCATCTAGGATTGCTTCCATCCCCCGGGAAGTAGGAGCGGTCATAAAGCTTGCTTTATGATTTTGTCGATACCCCGGGTAAACAAAAAAAAAAACGACCGAGTCTTTAAGCCATTACCTCAGCTGGTCTCGGTGGAAAATGATGATTTCTTCTGCAAGCACTCTTTCTGCGTTCGGCTGGTGTTTCGATAGGAGAAATTTTCGATCGCTCGTGCTCATTTCCAAGCGCTCCAAACTCTTTTCATCTCTGTGAGCTTAAAACCTTCACTGACAAAAAGTGAGCTCAAAACCGTCAAGGCTAAAAAGTGAACTCACTTTTGTAAGTTATATACTACAGTAGTATATAACTAATTTTAGTTAGAAATATAACTAATATTTAATAACTAATATTTAAGTTAGAAAATAGGAACTAAAGCTTTTAGGCGTAATTATATTAATGTTAAGAATACAGATTTTACTTGAAAACAATGTTAAGAATACAAATTTTACTTGAACACAATGTTAAGGAATTATTGTAATTCTTATGCTTCTTATCACTTATGCTAGTATGATAATGAGATAATATACTTGTTTAAACTCAGAATTGAAATAAAAATACGAAACCTTCTGAAAATCAACAGCTGGTATAAAAGAAACAGTCCGATTTAACGGTATTTGTTTCGTTTAAAAATTCTGAATCAATTAAAAATGTATTATTTAAAATGTTACAATTATTTCTTCAAAATAAGACGCGAAATCTTTCTAACATAGTTTATATACCCATTATATATATATATTTAAATCTACATTTCCACGTGCGAGTTTCATTTACCATGTGTAAAATATGTTATTTATTTAAATTGTTTATTTAATCTCATATAGTAATGCAATTTGCAAGTCTGTTTATCTTATTAGATAGAGTATAATTAATATTGCCTTCATACCACATTAAAAACAATATATCCTTTGTTAATTATGTGAACTTATAAACGTTCATAATCCCAAATTTAACACTACGGGCTGAAAATCTCAAAATGAACAACTACAAAAATTAATCAAATTTGATTAAGGAGTAATACAAAATATTAATGTTAGTTTTGCATTTTTTATAATTTCACACTTATAGGCAAAACAAGGGCTTTTAGTGGCACACATCGTTACTCTAAAACAAGGGTTGACAACCCTTGGCACGCGTGCCATATGTGGCACGCGAAGCAATTCTCAGTGGCAATCTACACATTTAACAATTTTTGAGTGGACGGTAGTTGATAAGTTTTTAATGTACCTTATTTAACGAACATCTTCAAAAGCATGGGCTTTTACAGAATTTCGGAAAAATTTGAAAGAAAACTAAAGATAAATTTACAGTTATTTTCTAAATTATTGAATAACATTGCTTTGGAGATTTTAGAGAAAATTAATTGTATGTACTCTGCTTCCCACTTTTGGTGCTGTTTATCTATGTAAAAAATTGTTCCTCGAATGAAAAATATTTTGAGTCCGCAAAGAAATTGATAAACAAATCAATATACCAAAATTCTTGTCCAATTGAAAGCCACACACAATTGTGATATGAAAGTGTATGTGTATGTAGAGTGAGGAAAGCATGATTTTACATTATATTTTTTATTCATCCTTTTATTTAACTGTAATGAAGAAAATACTTATATTTTAAGTTGTACATATCTTATTTAAATAAATATTTTAAATATATATATATATGTACCATTTTAATCTTTTTTAGAAAAAATAGTTATATTTTATGCTGCTTATGTTATGTTAAGAAGTATCTTTAACCCTTTATATACTGCATTACGAATTACTTCAGTTTTTTTCCCCTGCAATGTTTTTTTAATGCCTAAAAGGTTCCCGAATCCTGCTCTAAAAAATGGTAAATTACGACATTAAGGCTATCATCTTTCTTTTCAAGCATCCATATTACGCCGATACCACGACTTTGTTTTCCGTGCATTTATTGAACAGTGGATTTACAGCTGAGTAGGGATTACAATACAGGTATACCGGGATACCGAATACCAGTATTTTGAGCGATTTGTAAAATTTTGAAATACCGGTTTTTCAGTAATTACAAGAAATTTCTTAAAATTGCCTCCACTATGTCATCAGGGATCACCAACAACGCAAATAATAAACGATTGTATTATTGTGACTCTTAACGGGAGAAATTAATTAAACTGTGAATACAAAGTTGTATCGTACATCAGTGTTTCTCAAACTGTGGGGCGCGAGCATGCTGAAAATAAAAGGTTCGAAAAAATAATGGTTTGGAATGAAGTAAAACAAAATGCTTTCTGACATAATAAAAAATACACATTTACACTGATATAATTTATTTTTATCATCTGGTGATCATAAAAAAATAAGGATTCCACTTCAAACGCCCATTAGCCATCTTTGATCCTACAATCAATTAAAAAATATATTTTGTTTGCTTTACTGTAATCCTTTGATGAGAGATTTTTTATTATGTTTCTTTTAACCCCTAAAATAATACTTTTGATTATCATATATTTGACCTTCAAACTTACTTGTATGTTTCAAGCAATTAGGAAAGTTGTAAATATTATTTTTCTGTTACCTATTTCCCCATGTAAATGAGTTTTATGTTATATGGATAAGCATATTGAGCACTTTGAAGTATTATTTGGCCAAGCTGTATTTTTATGAGTATTCTGAAACATATAATGCATAATGAAAAAAATTACACAATTATTTTTAGAACATGCTACACTTTACCCAGGGACAATTTTGTGGTTTTGATAGCCGTTTTGTACGACTTATTATGTTTTATAAATGTAAATGAGCAGAATATAAAAAATAGCACATGTGATCCATCCCTATAGAAGAAAGTTGAAACTTATCCAGAAATTAAATAACTTACTAATATAATGCATATTAATCAAGATAGCGAAAGTAAATCTGAGAAATGCGTTAGACATGAAACATTTGAGTTGATTTCAAATTTTCAAATGCTGCCTAAAGATCTCTATGAAGAAAACTATGAAACCATAATGTAGCACTTCGTCTTATCAAAAATACACAATGAAGAAAAAGTTCAAAATGATATTTGTAGATAATCAAACGACAGCAAAACTACAAAAACGTGAACAGAATATGGCAGTTCTGCTGGAAAATAACGTTCCTGTATTGTTAGCAAAAAGTGTGTTTGATTTATGTCCATTATTAAAGAAACGCACATTTGTAACATTTTCTTTTGTGCTATTGGATTTTTTCTCAAATTATTAAAGAAAAACTGAAAAGTCCTAGGAAGTAGGTAAGTATATTTTCTCTTAATTAAATTATTCACTGGAATTGTGTTTTTTATCGTGTATAGTAAAGATAATTATAAAATAAATCATAGTTTTAAAACAAAAACTAAAAACACGCTTTTATAAAGAATCAAACTAAAAGTATATATATATATATATATATATATATATATATATATATATATATATATATATATATTACTTAGAAGTAAAGTATACAAAGTTTAATACTTATCTTGTTAATTTGTACGGTTTATAATTATGATCGTATTGAAGCTTTAGCGTCTAAAAAGTGCATTATTATTGCATTCAAACATTATTATTTTAAGGGGGACGCGATAATAATTATGATACAAAATTAGGTCACCAGTAGTGAAATTTTGATAACCACTGTCGTACTGTTAAGAGAAGTGATAAAATATGTGAATCATCCAAAGAGGCGGACGAAAAATATCCTGTTTCAGCTCAGAGTGATACTGCACACGCTCAGGAGTCGTAAACCGATATTCATATCTGTGAAAACAAGGTCGCAATTGTGAATATAAATCTGTGCATAATATATTGATATTTTTTTTACATTGGTGAGTTTGTTATTCACACTGCAGTTCCATATCACACTTTTGGGCCCAAAATATTTTTTTATATTATATATATATATATATATATATATATATATATATATATATATATATATATATATATATATATATATATACTCGTAAATAATAATCCGTTATAATAAATGAGAATAACTTTAAAGAACATAAAAAATCAGTTGATATTACTTCCGTCTGGTTTCATTATTTATATGATCAAAAGAATATAGTGGCAAAATGTGAAAAATGCTCTAGTGTTATTACAATGAATGCAGGAAGTAAAAACGGGGACTCCATACACATTTAAAAACGAAACATGATGCCAAATTGTTAAAAAAGAAATAATCTACAAGCGATGAAGATACAAATTTTAGCACGCTTTCTAAGCCCAAGCCATCAGCGATTTTAGCTTATTTTGAAAAAAAGATAATTCGGATGAGTTTATTGCACAAAATTTCGTTCCAGGCTTAATGACAATGCATTTAATGCATTGTTTTTTTAAAAATCAAATTTTAAAAATGTGTACAAGTATCATAGACTGAATAGCGATATTTACACTTTTTTTTTTTTTTAAATAAATAAGATGTCCCTTTCCTTTTTTTGTATATTTTCTTTATATACTGTTATAATTTATAAGCTATATATTATTTTTTGTGATATTTACACTCACTAATAAAACGGGCAAATATAAAACAAAGGAATACCTGCGTTTTCATGCTTTTTATAAAATTTCTAATAATCCCGGTATTAAGATCTAAAAAATACTAAATACTGGTATTGAACTTTACGTTCGGTATTGCAATCCCTACAGATGAGGTGTCGTCATTGTCACTTACCGTTGTTCACTATTGCGCCGCGAACTTCACGTGTAGTGTCAAGGTTTGGCATTCATAAGAAATAAATTAATTGAGCTCCAATGGATCTAACGTGCTTCATTTTCATTACATGACATATTTTTAGTTTAACCCACGATCACTCGCGCGGGGTGTTCTGCACACCGCAGCAACAGAAAAATCCTCCCATGATTCTAAAAAGAATGCGCAGAACCACGATTTTTTCTGTAGCTGCACATTGTAGGTCATTGAACCTTCAGACCTGATGCAATCCCTCTTTCTCGAACAATTTTAATGTAATGACCTTCAAAATTTATCTGGAGGGCTGAAAACTCCCGCGAGAAGTTGAGCATATGTATGCAGTCTGCTCTGAATGTTTGGAAAATTATTAAAATATTATTATTCTACTTTCTACAATCATTATCTCATTAATTATAAAGTATATTTATTACTGGTATATATGTTTTACTAGTTTTGAAAAAATAGAAAATTATGTGTTTTAAAATGAAAATTTTGTATGTTTAGTTTAAATTGATGTTAGTCACATTTGAATGCAATAAATTTAATAATTTTATTTGTATAGTACAAAAAACATCTTTTACTTTATAAATTTGTATCATAATGACTTAATTTTATTTTCATAATTAAATACGCGTGTTAAAAGTTTGGGGTGTTCTCTACACCCCACGAGTAATGACAGTACAAAAACAGGCGCGAGTGACCGCGGGTTAATCTAGACTAAAACACTCGACTTAACAAAACCATTGATTGCTACGAATTAGGTCACGATATATCCGCTTCCATTGCTCTGTATGGTATTATTTTATAGTCTAAGACTTGTAAATGGGATATTTGTGGAAACTGGTTGTTAAGCAATGCACTTAATTGTTTAATAAAATAACAACATGAGTGGTATTGGTGAAATGGGTAAATTAACCGAGCTCAACCAAAAGAGGTTTAAAGCTACCAAACGATCCTCCTGGAAACTACCAACCCCGCGTTCAATCTGTATACAGCAAAATAATAGTATATATTCTATACGGTAACACGCATTAAATCTACGAATTACAAACTAAAGGTAAATGAAACGAAATAAATACGTTATTGCAAGGTACACACATACAAAGCTGGGAATAATAATAAATAACATAAAGGACGAGGAAGGAAAAATAATATACATTATTCCAGTAATCGTGCAAATACATCAAAAGTTATATAAATATAAAATACAAATGCACAGTACACGAAAAGGGGGAAAAATGCAATGAAATATTTGGAAAAGGAGAAAAAGAAAGAAAAAAAAGAAGAAAAAGATAGGTTGAAAAGCCCGTCTGTGACCCCATAAGAGTGCCGATCCAATCCCACCTAAGGAATTTGATTCAAATTTTCTCTTAATACCAATCTGTAGGAAAAGGGATTTCTTACAATTTCACAAAAAGTCGTTAGATACTTCATCAATGAATTTGAAACAAATAGAAATTACAAAAGAAGATATAGATGCTTAAAGATGCGGAAAGACAAACGTAAATGAAAGGGGTTTTTGCTTTGTTTTGTTATTGAGATGTGTTATGAATGACTTAGTATCTTCTCTCTCGGTGTACATAATCATTATTTTTTGTTCATAAATAATTTGTTAAACAGAGAATTATACATAGAGAACACAAACGTGGTACTTCTACGCCGTAATGCGGTGATAATTTTCAACTCTATCTTCAAAACAATAAATGGATCTTCGAGGAATTCGTTGACATATTATAATGAATACTGATTTTAACTGTGATAAATATTTCCGGGGCTTTATCGTTTACATACATTTTAGAATAAAAATTGAAAAGAATGCACAATGTATAATAAATGACTTAGACGTACATCATATATTATGTAGTAAACATTTATTAGCATATAGTTTGGAGAGTTAGTCTTAATTGTGTATATTTTAATTTTAAATTTTGGAAGACCCTTTTGGAATGCAAAGTGGTGGTATTGATGATCCCAATAATTTTGTATATTAAGGAGGGACAGAAACCTCTATATCAACAATATTAAGTTTTCTGTTTTCGATGTACCTTTTCTCAAAATCTGTTTTATGTATATGCTTGAAATGTTTCATTAGGTTAAAGTACACCTTTCTCATTATACTGAAATGAGTTTTAAGCTATATAATTTGAATTTTTAAAAATTTATAAAATATTTTATCAAACATATAGCGAAATTGTACCCATTTTACACATAAGGAAATTAGTTAAAAAATAAGAGTTTTTGAGTATGTTAAAAAGCTTATTTTAGTATATATTAGTCATCATTATAAAAATCTCATAAGATACTTACAGAACTGTGAACAATATTTTACTGGAAAAGGTACATCGAAAATTTTGAACTACTGATCTTTAATGTATAATTACTTTTTTTTATTAAAGTTTATTTATTTTTTATGTTTTTATCACCCCTCATTTATAGCGTTGCAATTATAAATTCAAGAAGTATAACATGTGCTATTTAAAAAAAAACAATTATGTAAAACTAAGGCTTTACACATTGCAGCCTATTCAGAAATTCATATTGTATTAATATATGTACCACCCACTATCTTACAAAAGTTCCTTACAAATTTTAATCAAATATGAAAAAAGGAAATTGATGGAATTAAGAAAATTTCATTCTATGAAAAAGGAAATTTTAAAATATATGTCCACTAAAGAGTTAATTTAAAAAATATATATAATTCACATTTTTTGAAAATATGTACAAAAAAAACTTAAGAGAAACAAATCTAAGAACTTATCTTATAAAGTGTTAGAATAGTGATGACTGTGCAACTCTATTGTGTATAGAAAAGTAGACATATATGTATTTAAGTCACTCGTCGAGAGCAAAGATATAATGAGGAAAATATTGATCCTTCCCTTACCCGTAAGCCGTTCGCCTACGCCTTGATTCGCGTTGATGATCTTCAAAATTCCAATTTAACGCTAGCGTGAGCACCGAAAGTAAAGCAGTAGCGTTATGATCATAAATGTTGCCAATGCTTATTTAGAAACCCCCCAAGGGCTGTCTGAGGTGGGTGTTATAAGTCATTAATGGAGCAAACTGAGTATGAAATGAATGTATGATTAAAGTCTCAGTTTCTTTCATACCATTTATAAAGGGTTTAATGAAATACAGTTTTGCTCAAAGAAGTTATCTAAAACATAATGAAATCATCGCGATGTTTAGAAAAAAATAATCAAAAAAGCAACTCTATTACTCTTTATAGTTGTAGAGCATGAAATAAAGCTTGGGTTTATTTTATTTAATACGAAAGTGCCTGTTTTTATTATAAACAATCTACCTAAAATACTTCCTACCCCATGATTTCTCCAATTAATAAGCACTTTTAGTTTATTAGTCAATAGTTTTTCATTTGTGACTGAATAATCAAAGGCTTCTTAACTGTGGATTCATTTTGCTCACATAAGCTCTTGAAGAGACGTGTAAGTATGCGTAGAGATGTCAATAAATAAATCACAGAAAAAGATTAATGTAAATATATTTATTCATCAGTTAGATTACGTAAATCATGGTTCGATTTAGCACTAATAAATAAGCTATAATAGACTGATACTAAAAGAACGTGATGCATGCTTTTGATATAATCCTTCTGATCTGAACTATTAGACGTTTCGGAACAAGAAGTCTCATCAAGTTCGGAGCAATATGTAAATAATACTCCCCAGCGATGGCCAACTAAAGCAATATTACATGCAGACAGGTGTTCTGGTAGTATAAATATTAATTTTCATATCTTAACTTCAAATTGCAGTAAATAATACCGTATCTTGAAGGCTTGGCCTAATGTGGAACGAAGAGTGGTCAAGTTTGTAAAGATGACGAAAAGAAAAAAGGGCAAGTGGTTCCTAAAAAGATATTGTAATGTTCTTGTGAGCATTTGTGTTTGAAATTAAGACAAAAAGTAAACTGACCAAATAACCTTAACCAAAGGAAAATGTGTGTAAGGACATGGCACATTTAATACACAAAAGTGAAATTGATGAGTATATAGTATACAATAATTTACTTGGTCAGACATACCTCAGCAAAATGATTTAAAACGACATAAAGCTGTCTATAATGAAAATTAAGTTGCCAATTTGGCAAAAACTGGCTACTTTTTGTTAAAGAAATGCGAAACGTCCTATTGTCTTCCTTACTGCACTCTGCATTTTGTTGCTTCATTACGAAGGAGATAAAATAACAGTAAGCCCGTAACCGACGCACGTTGTTCAAATTACGGAAGAGCAGTTTTCTGGAATTCCCCTTCCCATACTTGGGATAATATGCTCCATGGTTCAGAAATAAAAGAAATAAAATTTAAATTTTTTTGATTAATTTATAATAGTGTATATTATTGTATAAACCATAAATATATTTAATGGTTATTATTATAATTCAAAATAGTTAAATGCAATTAATGATAAGAATAAAAATTATGATTATAAAAAATAATAATTTAAATCAATGTTTGAAAACGCTAATTAAAATTAATCTAAAACTAAAATAATAATGATTATTATTAAAAACAAGATAATATTACTAACAACAAACATTCCAGAAAACAAAAGTAAAAGAAACGTGTAAGCTTGTCATTCTCAAGTAAAGAAATTCATCTAGATACCTATGGTGACATTTTTATTGAGGATAAAAATGACATTTTTTATACTATGTATAAAGATTACTTTTATGCTAAAAAAAGTCCCAAGTGTGACTTGATTCAGTGCATCGAATGCAATAAATGGTTGCACGAAAATTGCAATGATAATCATTTGCATTGAGTTAAAAGTTATGTAGGCTATCATTCAAACCTCCTCTCTCCGTACTTTTTCTTAGCAAGCTAATTATGAAATAATTTAATTTTTGTTTTTTGTGTATTTCTATAGTTATTGTTATTTATACTTAATTTTATAATGTTTGCCTTGTTTTTTATGTACACGTGATGTTGTAGCATCTTATTCCATAACTGGCGGCATTTTCCCTCATGCATGGGGAAGATGCCACAATTAAATGAATTTTTTAACATTAAATTTCTTATTTTTTCATACTAAGACGAGAATTAACTTGTACACATAACCAATTAAATATTGAAAAATAAAGAGTATTTTTTTCAAGGTCTTGTCATTTCAACTTTCAATGTACTAATCGAAAAATCTTTAAATGTGGAAAATTCTCCTGATTTACCATACATTTAATTTTTGTTTAAATACTATCTACGCTATTGTGGGAGTGCTTAGCCAAATACACCTCTTAGTTGAAACTTGGATTCTTTATTATACTTAATTTTTCAAAAACAATTGATGCTTACAAGGTTAACATGGCTGTATGTAGTTTATAAGAATCTGAAACTAGATAATGGAAGCGTGTAGAAAGCCAATTTAAGCTCAATTAGTGTTCTGTTTGTTGTTACTTAAGCAAAACCAATTAATAGAATTAAACGGTAATGCAATCAATTCTTTTCCACAGAATTATAGTTTTAATTACTAGTTTGGTTTAGGGTCATCATAATCAATTACGGAACCTCAGGCTTAAGGCTCATTAATGATCTATCTTCCCGATGGGTGATATTGTAGCAAAGCATCAGGTCAAACAGTGTTATTCAACAATGTCATGTAACAGATATGTATGTCATGAAAAGCTTTCAGCGGAAAATTATTAAAACGTTATTAATCAATTAAAGGAATTTAAGTTTTTGTACTTCCCATTTATCCCGCTTCTTTTTCAAAAATGAAAATAATCTTCATCGAGCAAGTTATGCGCAGCAAGAGATATAAACTAGAAGACAGAAAGAAACTATTTTGGAATTTAGTACAATAAAAGCATGTTTCAGTTCAAAAAGCACACACACAATATAGTTGTTATTTTGTAAAACTCATTGTAATTAAATATAATTCGTTCTGTAAATTAAAAAAAAACTCAATTTGTAGTTAATCATAGATTGGTTGCTCTGTAGTTTTGAAAAAAATACACTCCATTGAATATAATTAGCATTTAAAGAAGTATTTATTGTTTTAAAAACAGATAAAATAATTTCCGCACATCACAAATATTACAAGGCTTATGGAAGTAAGTTAAATTAACAAGATAAGTTTAATAAAATAAAATATAAATAACAAGATAATGTAATATGCACACATTTTTTTCAGTATCGGCAATATCATAAATCAATATCAAGAGTAACAGAAATAAATAAATGTGAATTCTTCCATAAACACATAAGTTCTTGTTCTACAAATACGAAAAAAATTAGCGCATTAAAATTTTTATTTTTAACGCATTTATATATTTTTTTCAAATTTATATCCAAAATATCTTATCTGGTTGTATTTAGAATAATGCTATTTTGTATAAAGTTAATTATAAATATCATTATTTTGAAACACCCCGAATTATTTGTATAAAAAAATAAAAATAAATGAATTTTTACTTTATATCTGTGTTTATCGCAAATTTAACAAAAATCCTCTCTGATGTATATATTATAAAGCATTTTTATAGATTATAAGCCTGAATAATTTTCTTCTCATTTGCTTCGTTATTTCTTCATTGGTTAGGTTTTGAAATATATATTCGAATCTAGTATGAAATTAAAATTTTGGTTTAAAATTTGAAGCAAACATCCAAATTATATTTTTTCTCTTTTAGATTGTGAAGAGTTGCAGATAAAGTATCATTTTGTTTTCATACAAAGTATAATTTATTACATTTGTGTCTGGTTTTTAAAGTTTTTGTTATAAAAACCTGTAAACTTTAATATCTATTTGGCTATATTAAATTATACTGCATTAAAAAGGAATTATCTGAAAATGGGATACAAGCATATGTTTTTAAATATCCATATTGTTTGAACTAGCGTTTATAAGAAATGGATTTAAAAAATTAAATTACATATACTTGTAAAATATTTAAAAACTCATCTTCTTTTATAAGCAAATTTTTAATGAATGTCTAAAAACAGTAATTTAACTTTAAATAATTTCACCTTAAGCTTATTAGAATTGTTATTTTTAAATTTAAAAACACAAATTTTGCGAAAAAATTATGTAAAACATTTAAACAAAGTTATATACGTTAAATATATTTTGTACTTTGGAATTTCAATACTTAAAATACTTATTTATCATTTTAGCTACAACTATAAGTCCAGTTTTATACCTATCAATAATATCTAAATTTAAATGTGAAGTTAAACCCGATTTTGATTTTTACTCCTGATTAGATTTCTGTGTACACTTTTTTTCATATACATCTTTAAAAAAAGTGTTCAGGAAAAATCTTCGAAGGATACCCAATGTCTGAGATTTCTAGCCTTCAGAAGATGTCTTTCAGGAAACCATGACAACAATTATTATTCCCAGGAAATAGTTTAAATAATTAATTTTTTGTTAATATTGACTAAAATAAACTGTGACGTGAGTGTAAAAAAATGTAACTGAATCAAATAATATACTAAAAAGAATGCATCGCAAAAAAAACTGAACTGAGAACTTTAACTAAGATGCGTAATTGGTAATTATTTGGATTACGTTTTAATATGGAAAGTAAGAAAGGTTTATTGAATTAAGAGACATGCTGAATGAAATATCTATATATAACCTGCCTTATTCTCATTCATGAAATATGTTTTAGTGCTAGCGAGATTACCTATAAGCATAAGAACCAGAAACATGTTCATGAAGGTATATTTGTACTGATTTAGAGCTACTTAATGGTTATATGTGGTACGTATCATTGTCATAAATAACGCAAGACAAAGGTAAGAAAAATTGGGAAATAAGTTCTGAGTTAATGAAAATCTAGTTGATTTTAATAGGTTTTTATTAGAGTCTAAGTGTACAATTTATATCTGCTAATAATACATCAGTATTACTTAGTATTTGAATATTCATTTTATATTGGAACTGCACAGATTATAATTTTTAGTTTAGACTTCTACTTTATGTGTCAGAAATATGCTTTGTTCATTGTTAAAAAAATTAAAAAATTGCTTATTAATCGTATATTATATTAAACTTCAGCTGTGTAAATACACATTTAATTTTCTGAAATTAAATTAACTATTTGCTGTTCGGAATTTACAACTACAACCGCATCTTTCTATAAAAGGTGCAACAGTCATATATAATGACACAACGCCAAAGGATGTAATATAGTTTATAAATCTAATGAAATACTCTAGTATAATTATAAGTTATATCTTATAACCATTACTTATCAAATATATAATCTTATACTAACAAAATGTATGTATAAATTAAGTTGGTTATTTATTTATTAACACTAGTTCCTCATAAATGCGTTAATTGCATTAAAGTTATATAAAAAAATGCATATATATATATAATGTTATCTTGTAATGGATTTAGATATTCCAAGCATTATTTTCAATAGGTTTTTGCCAAGTATTATTAAAATAAAAGGGGAAGATTGGCAGGCCATAAAGCATGTTCTCAACTCCAATTTTATATAAATTATTTTATACACTGCTGGCCACTGTAAATGCAACACCTGAAGGAAGCATGCAAATAACATGAAATTTACAACATGCATTAGCGGAGGTGAGATATGCAAATAATTAGAATTTTAGCACAGGTGCCACCTTAAAGCACTATTTAAGGCTTGGAGATTTCCACGATTCCATGTTCGGTAATTGTGTTTTTCTTGTGTTTTTTTTTAAATGATTAGTTATTGCCCGTAGATCAGACTTGAGATCAGCTTAAGATCAAGTATCCGAGTTAGAAAGAGAAAGGATATTGGCCTACCGAGAATGTGGATTATCTTTCAGGGAAATCGGCAGTCGTGTTGGACAAAACCAAACAACTGTAATGCAGATATGTCACCGTTGGATACAGGAGGATACGACGGACTGACGAGGACGATAACATCCACCTCAGTGCACTACTTCATGTGAGGACAGGCAGATTGTGCGCATGGTAGTGACGGATCGCTCAGTCACATCACGAACCGTAGCACAGCACATTGAGTCTGTAACGTAACATTCAGTGTCTGCGCATACCATTCGACAACGTTTACAGCAGAGTGGTCTGTCCGCAAGACGTCCATTGCTTGGTCTACCATGGGCGCAGAGACACAGACATCTCCGCCACCAATGGTGCTATGAAAGAAGGATTTAGGCAGCTGAATGGAATGAAGTTGTATTTACTGACGAATCACGCATCTGTGAGCAATAACACGATGGTCGGATTTGAATCCGGAGACACCGTGGAGAGAGGATGCTAAACAGCTGCGTTATACACAACCACAATGGTCCTGCACCGGGTATTATGGTAAAGGGTGGTATTGAATATCACTCCGCACTCCTCTAATATGCATTGTCGGTACTTTAAACTGCCAGCACTACATCTCCGAGGTGTTGGATCTAGTTTCCCTTCCTTACCTTCAGGGCTTGGCCACAGCCATATTTCAACAGGTTAATGCGTGACCACAGGTAGCACGCATTGTCCAAAGGTTCTTCGTCAATCACCAGATTGAACTGCTTCCCTAGCCGGCTCACTTTCGGGATCTTTCGCCCATAGAAAACGTGTGGTCCATGGTTGCTCAATCATTAAACCAGATCACACGCCCGAGCTTCAACACCAAATCAACTTTGGCAACTTTTTTAAGCCGTTTGGTCTGTTGTACCCCAAGAACACATCCAAAGTCTCTTTGAATCAATGCCGAGACCTGTTGTGTGCTGCGGTGATCTCCAACAATGGCGACTACTCTGGCTACTAATTCTGGCAGGAACCACACTTCACAGAAGTCTATAAATTTAATCATTTGATACTTGATCAACATGTTATCTACAAAATAAATTTTGTTGTTATATCTCTTGTCGTTCTTGGTGTTGCATTTACGGTGGTCAGCAATGTATCTCTTCCCAGTGATTCTTCGTTTATCGTTACAATTGTTCCAGCAGAAAACCACAACAGGGTTACCCATTTCATGATAAATCCATTCCCATACTTGACAGGTGAAATGAGACAATATTAATCATACTCATGTGCATGTGACATCCAAATGTCCCTTTCTGTTGTAGGGAAAAGTGTGAAAGGTTATTCGTCTGACCATATTATTTTCTCCATTTACCAATTATTCATGTCTTGTGCGTATGACACCATTATAGGAGACGTTTGATGTTAGTATCTGTGACAAGTTGCTTAGGAATTGCTGTTCTGTCGTAAAGGTTCTGTTTATGAAGGTGCCTTCTAACTGTTACCATTGATACTAAGGAATTCACAGATGCTGATTGAGCTTTGCTTTTACTTTTGCTATAATTGTTCACTTTTTAGACATTACAATCCACTTCAATAGCCACTGGACTCTTTCTAGGAGCATCTTCTTCTTTCCTCTATTTTGCTTTGACTACCTTGTCTTGCAGCGCTGTGTGTATGTTGTCATGTCTTTAAATATAGTACCTCTAGAAAAGCTTATACACTGTTATGTTATCGTTACACCAGCTCCAGTTAGGCGAATTTTTATAATTTGGCATCTTTGAAAATTTGAGTGGTCCACAATTTTACACTTTTTAAAAAATTCCAAGACTTACTTAATTTTAATGAGGATACCACATACAAGTAGAACTTATATAATTTAACTTAACTCAGTGACGCAACAGTCCACAAGGTCCAAGGCCTACTCCCCCTACTTAGTATACGTAACCTTGGGCCCTGAGGTGCATGAGTAGATGTTCCAGTCGGGTGGTCAGTTTGATATGCCAGTATATATATATATTCCTATTTATAATAGGCTGATAGTTATTATATTTTAATGCTTTGGAATTTTATTACAAATGTTATTTTCATTCACTGGATTCTTCCAATATTTTGATAAACACCTGTATCTATACAGCAATCGTAACCGTGGCAAAAAAAATTATAAAAATATATAAACTCAATGGCGGAACATCCCATGAGGCCCAAAGCATATTGTGCCTATCTCAGTATACGTGACCATTGGGCACTGAGTTTCATGAGCAGATACCCAAATAGTATCGGATCGTGGCTTTCTGGTAACGAGTTCGATCCCAACCACTAAAGACCCGCCGTGTAGGGCAGCGATGCACGTTAAATCTGTCGAAAGCTGAAACGTCCTCCCGTTGGTGTGGTGTGGTACTTAGAGAGGGGGTGCCAGCTTGTCGTCCACGTCACTTGACCATGGTTCAAAATTACCCATTAATATTAAATCAAATCAATCAATTCATGAGCAGATAAAATAGTTGCCGAGTCGAACTTAAGCTCATCGACCCATTTAATGATAAAACCCCGGACCTGTGATGTGGAAGCGAGGCACACTACCACTCAGCCACTGGGATACTACATAAATTATAGTTCACTATATTGTATGGCCAACTAAGAGAACATGCCATTGATCAACGAATTCTTATACTTGAAGTGCAAGCCATTAGATTTTTTGTGTATTAATGTTTCTATCCATTGAGTATTGATTATATCAACTAATTTGTTGATTGTTAGATTGTATTAATTTTTTGTTTAGATATTAAAAAATAAATAAGAAACTTTCAATCTAAGCGTAGAGAAACGCTCTCTCTTTCTGATGTTGTTCCAATACAAATCTTATTTTCACTTTCTTAATTGTGTATTAGGCATTGCGCCGTTTATCTGGACAGTTCACAGATTACCTAGGCAGTTTGAAAAATGAGAAAATTATCTGCCCTTTAATTAATTCCCTATATTAATCTGCAGATTATCTGATTTCTGCATTTTAGTGGTAATGTCTTTTTGAAAATTTCATGTACTTTATCAAACTTCCCTCTGTGTATTTTGATACCCCTTATATTTAATGAACATTAAGCCTCTTTTTTACTGTCAAACGAACTTGAGTTAGGATATGTACAACTTAGTTTTAGAATTCAAGTATGAATTTTTCTCAAAAAGATTAATGCTTGCTGGAAATGTATTAAAATATATAGAACTTTCTTAAACCCCTCAATAGAGATATGCTCTTTTACTGTATCGACTATAGCCTTAACTGCAGACTTTTCAGAAGAAAAAGTAATAGTCACCCAAAACCTTGTACGTTTTTACGTTTATTGTCATTAAACATTTATAAATAGTTACTTCTTCACAAAACTAATTCAAATTTTTATATGGCAAATATGGGAATATTATGTGCACGTAAGTTTTTTGATGTAAATTTTTACTATGTTATGTTTTGTCTTTATTACATACATTTAATAATAATTATGTTAATTTGTTTGAAATTTATTCAAACATCTTGTAATTTGTATGATTTAGATTTTTGTTTTTTTCCATTTAAAGAATCAACCTAAAATCTTTTGAAGAAATAAAAAAGCTTGTTTAACCCTTTAAACTATTTTTTATATGTAAGTGCAGAGTTAAGACTTTGTTTTCTACTGTAGCATTTAGTTACGAGTTATATAATCTGGAGTTTATAAAATTGAGTGAATTGAGGAGAAAAAATGACATTTTGTTTTGGAGATATTTGTTTGGTATTTATTGAATAAAAAGTATATTATCTAAAAATAAATTTTTAATGTACCATGTTTTCATATCGGAGTAAAAAATATAATTTTTGTTTTCGTCGTTTTCGTTTTCTTCATTTTTCTTTCCTCCAGTATCATTTTTTTCCCTCCTTTTTTCACATTTTCATGCATTGTTATCCACTTCTGAGCCATGGTTAAAATTTCAAGTCTTTAGTCCATTAAGAAGTTAGTTTAAATTCAATCACACAAAATTCCACCCGGACAGACAAGAAAGCGAGTTAATAAAAATATGATACGATTAATGATTATTTTTGGTTTAAATGTGATTTTCATTAAAATAATGACTAACTGGTAATTACTATTTAGAATAAATAATATTTTTTTTATTTCTTTTTCATATTTTGCTTAAATACAGCTGCTCGCGTTAGTTGCAAAACTTCCCTCAACTTGTAAAACCGCACCCAAATAATTACTATTGCAGGTAGATCAAATCAACTTTAATTTGTCATTTCTCAATTCAAACTCCTTCACATACAAATTGAGCATAGTAACAATAGATCAAACAATTAATAATAAACAATAACGATATGCTTTCGCGTGTGTCTATTTGCAACTGCTTTCTCCACCTAGCTGGCAGGTTTACACGTTAAGTGTTCACTCGGTCAAAAGATTGCACACTATTGTTAATAAAGCAATTTTTTGAAAGCGAGTTCATAAAAAGCATGTTAATGTGGGGCCACCGCTTTAATACCAGAGCCACGGAATAAAATACAAAGACGCAACTTGACTCATTCTATCGACCGGTGGTCTTTGTTCGTGTAAATTCGTGTAAGTTCCGGAGTTACGGGGTCCTTGTCGAAATAGGGACCTGCCTGTTCGGGGCCTCAGGTTCAACACTTTTTTTCACATTTTCATGCATTGTCATCCACTTCTGAGTTATGGTCCAAATTTCAAGTCTCTAGCTCATCGGGAAGTTAGTTTAAAATCAATTGAAAATTAGACCCGGAGAAACAAGAAAGCGAGTTAATAAAACATGGTAAAAGAAAGCAAAATGTGTATTCTGGGATTTAAAAATCCGTGTTTGATATTTAACATAATACTCTTTTCACATGTGTTTTTAAATCTCTAAGCACTTCATCTATTGTTAAACAGGTAATGATAAATATATTATTTATTTAAAATAAACATGAACTATAATTATTTGAAAAAAAAAACAAAATTTTTTTAACGAAAAGATACAGCTTATAAATAAATATTTTACTGTATTTTTGCTTTTTTGCCTGAAAATTAGATGGAAATTTACTGGAATTACAAGAATTTTTTTTTATCAGGGGATCTCATCTCGGTTTCAGATTACACAAGAAAACACTATATAAATACAGCATTTTTGTGTCTACATACTTGAAAGAACTTATAAAAAAACGTGTAATAATAAACTTTTTTTCTATTGGATAAATATATATTTTTTGCAACTGTTAAGATCAAAAGAATTTATATTGATTTTCTAAACATAAAAGAGGCAATTAATCTGTTAATATAAAAAAATAATAAATACAAAAGTAGACACAAAACAAAGCATGTTGGTTGTGACCTCAAAAATTTGAAAAAAAATTATTAATTTCAGAAATTAAACCTTTTATATACTTGTAAATAAGTGTAAACAATGTTTGAAAATTTATCTTCATTTATATAATATGATATCAAGACACAAATCTGCCAAGAAGAATTCAACTAGAGCTGTACAGATTTCTATTGTAGTAAAAAAAAGGGAATATTATACAAAATATTATTGAAATAATTTATTTATTAACAGATTAAATTATAGTTAATAATCAACAAACAATACATTAAAAATAAAACATAACAATGCATATATATTTATTAAAAAAGAAAGGTTTCTAATAAGGTCATATTTTTTCAATTCCTACTATTATTATATATACTACTATTATTTCAATTCCTCCTACTATTATATAGGTCACTCTCTTTCTATATATATTTTTGTTGTTCAAATTTTCAATCGTTAATAAAACATATTTTAAAGCGCACAATTGAGCTGGTGCACGATAATTTTGGATGACAATATGGTATTTTATTTATAACTAATAAAAATATTGATTAAAACTAATTATCCAACAAATGCAGCAACGTTGGCATAATTTTTGGCGACTTGTGTGTCAAAACTTTAAAATTTTTTCTCACATATTTTGAAGCCCTCATTTTTGACCTGAAATTTTATATACAATATTGTTTTAGGTGACAATGCGACAATTTAATTAAAATTAATTGACTGAAATTAATTATTTAAATAATTAAAGATACAGTCACTTTGGCTTCATTTTCAGTGACTTAGGTTAAAACATTACACGATTTTTTTCCTCACGTTTTAAAGCAGTCAGTTGAACTGAAATTTATGTACACGATTGTTTTGGATGACAATACGATACTTTAATGATTATTAATAGAAAACAATTGCTACTTAATATTGTGATTATGTCATATGTATATACAAATTTATTTTAATTGTACTTATTTGATAAAAAATAACTAAAATAAATTTTTCTGTTGTTTCTTAGTAGCAATTGACTTATTATATTTTTTTTGATATTACTTGTTTAAAATCATGCCTCTAAAATGAGAGTAGATGTTTTTCTCATTTGTGTGTTTTTTTGTTTATCATTTTAAAAATATTTTCCTCTCATTTATACTTATGGATCAAAGTGATTCTCACAAAAGATACCTTATGATTAAAGGATGTATTTTTTTAAAACTTTTAATAGCAATAGTAATGACTAGATGTCAAGGAACTAACTATATATTTTTGGCTTAAATATTTAAAAAAATTATAATCTCTCTCTTCTAGAGCAATACATCAAAAACAAATTTCAACTTGAAGTCACTAAACAATTTAATTTATGGAAGTGGTAAACTAAATGCAATTCCCAAGTCATATTTCGAGAAGCTATGACAGAACTAAAATATTTGTACTTAAATAAAATCTACGTTAGGTATAAAGGTGGCTGCTAAAATTTTCATTATGTATGGAGAAATAATTAATCCATTTTGCTCATTTTCTTAATATATTTTTCTGAATTCATTTCAAATCAAGTCCCATTAAAATGATACAAAATGTAACTGGATTGATTCATATAGTAGTTAAACAGTTTGAAACATCAATCAATTTTTTTTCTAAAGGAAATGCACGCTCAGGAACATTGAAAATAGCAACCAAAGAAGAAAACATCGGATTGAAATGAAATTTAATACACACAATGACACGGATGAGAGATTCACTTCATCTCAAAAACCAGACAATTAAACGAATACAGGGTGTGCAACGAGACAAATACTGGGAAACTTCAATAGCGCGTTGGACCACCACCAGCTACAATACATGCCGCCACACGGTCCAGGATTTAGTTGATTAGACACCTTATGTTGCCATTAGGCAGATGGGCCCACAAATCTTGAACAGCCAACACTAAACAAAGTACATAGTGACACGATGGCATCTGCCGTTTTAGCGGATCCCACACGTGCTCTACAGGGGACAAATCGGGGGAGCTGGTCGGCTATGGAAGAGTCTGAAAATGATGTAGTAAGTCTTGAGCAACTCTTGCTGTATGCGGACGAGCATTATCTTGCTGGAAAATTGCCCCTGGGAGACCATTTAGGAAAGGTCCTACATGGGGTCAAAGAATATCATCAACGTAACGTTGGCCCGTTAAGGTTCCATGCATCACAATTAAAGTGGACCGACTATCATAGTCTATGACCCCAGACCATTACACCAGCTGTGCGGGCAGTGTTACGTAGAACATTTCGGGGGGAATTGTACCGCTCACCAGGGCTCCTCCACACCCGCACACGGTTATCATCTGTCCCCAAAACAAACCGGGATTCATCCCTAAACACAACCTTTTGCCAATGTGTGACATTCCACATTGATCTGTCTTGGCAGCACTATAGACGTAGTTGCCGATGTTCCTTTGTTAAAGGGATTGCACAGAAAGGGCTCTTGGATTTAAGATTTGCTTTTGCAACGTGTCTGGAAATTGTTTGTGGAACAATTGCTACGCCTACGTCTGCTGGTATCGTTGAACGAGTCACTGTGGGGTCCACCTGGCAGCAACATTTCACATCGACCAGCCTGCAGTTTTCATCCCGATGATCAGGCCTCTCTCAAACTCGCTTAACTGTGAGAAATGTCTTCTAGCACGTTTACCTGGTATGTTTCGCTTACCAAAGTCTTCCTACAATCGGTGGGTAATCGTCACGTTTATGAATCTTTGAATTTGTGCTGTCTTATATAGCACCCTCTTCCTTATTGTAGCGCTACCTCGGCGTATATGAGCATGCGTATTGGCGCAAAACTCAGATAATTTGCACATCACATTACGCTATACTTATTTGCAAAGTTTCGCGATTGTACTTTGCTTCCTTCTTGGGCCGCTATTTTCAATGTTACTGAGTGCATTCGACAGATCAGAATGTTTAACCCTTTCGCGAGCACAAAGCTAAAATACACTTTTCTGTGATAAAGTAATTGATAAATGTAATGTTCTCATTCTCTGTAAACATTATTCCTAATTAGGGATTTTGTTCATGCGTGGTGGCTAGACGTTATAGCCACTGCGCACTTAAGACATTTCACTCACTTTTAAGGATAGCAATAATGAATCATATTACAATAAAGGTTTCATGAAAAATTAGCATTTATGGTTATAAATATTTCAATAATAAGTGTAATAAAATAATAATAGAATAATTGTTCAAATAGTATACTTAGTAAAATATACACTGAAATTATTATACCACATATTATACTTTATTTAATTTTAGCATAAAAAGATAGAAATAAAGTAATATTTTTGAGGATTTAAATGAGTTATTTCACAAATTTGATGAACTATTTACTGTGTTTTCAAACTAAGTTGGAGCATTTGCTTGAAGGCACAGTGGTACGCAAAGAAAATCTATAATGAAAGAGTTTAGAACTCAAGAATCTCGTACCACAAAGTGTAAACAAAGTTTGTTTATATTTCCTACCCCAACGTTCTCACGGGATTCTAAGTGATTTTTTTCTGGAGTGTAGGAAGAGCGAAAACTTCAAGATAATTTTTTTTGTTCTATGTGGGTAATGGATAGAGCCTCTATTCACTTATAAAATCTCTCCAAGAACCTAAATAAAACCTTTTTTTTAATTGCACATTTGCTCAATTCATTCAGATGAAAGAAAAATATACTCCAGACTTCTCGAATTTTTTTTCGAAGATCAGAAATTTTATTTACACACGATAATCAAAATACTATTTATACATTTAAACCGAAAATAACTGTTTCGAATTACCCATTAGAGGGCGTGGAATGTAAAAGAAGTATTGTGCTGCTTTATGTATAGATTTTATACGTTTTAGCTTCAATTAACGCATGTGGATGGTCTAAATTTCAACCGCCCACTAGGAGAAACATATATATATATATATAGAGAGAGAGAGAGAGAGAGAGAGAGAGAAAGGTATTTAATTCATGTAGAAAATATTAGTATTGAGTTATGTTAAGTATTTATTTTCAGGTAACAAGCATATTTTTTCATATGTTACACGTGCTGCTTTTAGAATGACGGCAGAGTGATAAAATGAAACTAAATTGTGTGAATATTTAGAAAAAAGGATTAGTTATTCTAAAGGTTCACATATAGTAGTAAAAATGTATGAACGATTTTACTTTTGATATTTTAGGCTTATTAAATTTTTAAAACAAAATTCCCGAATGCCCTATACATTATTTTAACTTCATACGACTTTATTTCTTGTTATATTCAGAAGTTTAATTATTTAAGTCCGTTTTTCCCTTCTTAAGTGATAGATTCCGAAATATTAAATTCTCATAATAAATTTCAAATATTTAAGTCTCTACTGTAGAAATTACCGATTGTTTCACAATAAATGTGACCACTTTCAAAAATATATAACTATTTATGATGAATTTCTATCGTTTTACTATTCTTTTTATTTTAAAAATAAAAAGTTTAAATTACCAATCTACTCATTTTTATTAGTGGGAGTAAACTTCAATACTGAAATTAAATCCTCAAACCTGGAACTAAATTTTACAGCTTTTGAAAGATAGTTGCTCAAATTCCGTAAATAATAAAGCATCTAAAAATCCAAAAATACATGTTTCTATTGTACTACTATCTAAACTTTAAACAGAAATAAAACTTTGTTCATAATCAAAGACCTAGGAAAAACGATAGGAAGTCCTTATTGAAAGAGAAAAAAAGATATTGAAAAGAATTATCGCTGTAGAAAATTATTTGCCTCAAAAACCTAAATTATAGATATGGACAATTTATCATCAGATAAAGAAAATTGACTATAAGAAAGTAAATTTTCCAGTATGCCGTCAAATGCCTGTTAATACCATAGAAAAACGGAGGAAACGTTCAGGGTATCTGTATTTAATATTACGCAAAGGTAGATACAAAACATGTATAACTTCTGATGCAGAACTGTTTCACTGTCATTCACAATTGGCAAAATGAAGATTCAATGTATTTCCAATAAAAAACGTCTCAAAGACGCAGTTGTTTTGATAAATGATGTTTCATGATAAATGACTATCACTGTCCGTTTTATGTGTTCCTGGCGATTATTTTTTATGGCGATACTTAAAAAACAATTCAATAGAAGCAAATTAAGAGCCTTTCAAGGGCTTCAAGAAGCAATTTAAGAGGGAGTTCGAAATATATCACAAAAAGGATCGAAAAATCTCTTTTATCTTAGCCAAAATGCTTACGAAAAGTGATATGTGCAAGTAGAAAACCATACTGAAAATTCCATGCAAATAACTTTATTCATTAAAAATTTATAATTCTCTGAAATTATTCACACTATTTATGAATCAACCGGTATCTTATTTTTTTAAAAAATCAGAGTGAATCAAGTCTTATATCATGTTCCAAATAAATATTTCAAAATTTTAAATGAGAATGATAAGTTAAAAAGCATTATAAGATTAGATAAGCAAGGAAAAATTAGCATTGCACTGACTGAGTCGCTTAACAGTGCAAAAAGACTCTCACTTCCAGATTGTCAGCTTTGCGTACTTGAACTGGTGTCTCGAATTTTGAAATGAAGAAGAGAGTATGTATTTTGCTCCCTTATTAACTCAAAACATGTAAATCAGAAAAATATTTTTCTTACTCATTTTAAATTTTCTTCACCAACTGTAATTTCACACACATTTGTATGATCTTTAAAATTCTTATTTATCCTTCACATATTTTAAGTTTTAGCAGCTTCGCGCGTATTGATAAGTGTGATCAATAAATAATAAAACTCTACGTGAGGCAGTCTGGGGTGGTCTTATCTTTTATTAATAAAGCCAATTAAAAAGGAATTGGTGACTGATTTATTTTGGTGATAAATGGGTTTTTTTTTTACAATTTAGTGTTGCATTATGTAAAAATAGGTGTTGAATATACACTCTATAAAAAAACGACGCAAAAACAATGAATTGTCTGATAAAGACAAATATTGGTAAGTAGAAATATTATGTGCAGAATTGAAAATGTTTAAAATTTTCGAAAAACTGAATGATTTATTTCAGAGTTACATAGTTAGAAAGTAACGGGCTCATTAAGGAGTTGACTCACCTCTAGCCTGGATACAAGCTGCCTCACGACGTAGCGTAGAGTTTTAAATCCCCCTGATGGTCTTCTGCGGTATTTTTTGCCAAATTTGCTCCAATTAATGGGCTATGTCATCAACATTCCACGGTAGAGGCAGTTGCCTTCCCATCATATCCCAGACATGCTCGATTGGAGAGAGATCTGGCTGGTTGAGGAAGTGTTTGATAAGCTCTAAGACAATGCATATCAACACATGCGTAAGGGGTCTGATATTACCTTGCAGAAAAATAAGGCCAGGGTACTGCAAAAGGAACGGTAGTAAAACAGTTTGCAGAGTATCGTCGACGTACCTCTGTTTTGTAAGTGTGCCTTTAATGACGGCCAAATGGGTCCAGCTGTCAAAAAATGGCTCCCAGACCATAACTCCTGGTTGAGGGTCTGTGTGATGGGCAATAATGAAAGCAGGATAGTCACACTGCCCTGGGCGTCTCCAAATACATCTTCGATGGTCGTCATGGCACAGTTAGAAGCGGGATTCCTCACTAAACTTTATACGTTCCCTGTCTGCATGATTCCAACCGATTCAGCCAATGACCTTAGTAATCCGTCTCAACAGTGTACAGGTGTTAGTGGCAGGTTGCGTAGTGGTCGGTACGAGCGTAAATTTCACTCTATCAGCCGCTTTGAATGGTCATGGTGGATACTCGTGTGCTGGTTGCACGTCTGATGGTTGATAACAATGAATCCGGCGCTGTGATAGCTGATCTGACAAACAATCTGCCCTCTGTATCTGCTGTGGCCCTAAGTTGAACGTTATTATACTTAAGCTGAAATTCGCCAATGTTCGCCCATTCTTGCCAGCATCTTCTAATGTCCACATCGATTCGACCCATTTGACGATCGATTTTCCAATTTTCCCAACATGCCTCTTTCAATCCAATGATCAGTCGTTGAAAGGTATCCTTAATCGCAATGCAACAGTAATTTTGACCATCAGACTGAGATTTGCTTCTTATAGACACCTGCTGGAGGCGCTTTTCCGAAGCGCTGTAGCCCCCGCTATCCATTCATTGAGAACCAAATTTTAACCATTCCCATGTTCGGTATAAATGTCTTTGCATATGAAACTCCATTACAATCTGTCAACTCCTTCTTAGTGCGTCGCATTTTGTTGTATAATGTATAATTAAAAGAAGAAATGTTCTGTTTATACTGGATAGCACCATACTAGCTTAAGGGACTAAAAATACAGCATTGGTACAATTCATTTCCCATTGATTCTCACTTACTGGAAGGGGATAAATTAATTTAAATATATTTCAATGTTACATGTTTCCACAAATGCTTGTTTTTTTGCCGCATTGTGCTTCGTTATTGGTTTACTGGTTTGTCCACGATAACATATTAATCTTGAAATATTTGAAAAATCCCCATTAACCCATTAAATACCAAATTTTCTGCCTAATGATTTCCTTTCGATTGAAATTATAAAATAAGCAACTGCACATGAAAACTGAAAATTAAGTATAAATTCAGACTTATATTCCTCAATAACTGATTATTTACTTGAAGCAGCAAGTACTGTGACAAATGCATTAATAAATAAAACCAATGATATTTTTTTCGCGATTTTAAGTACAATAAGATGATGCATATTATTAAGTTGTTAAACTCCGTTTTTACATTTATTGTAGGCTGCAATGTATAGCGGTATCATTTTTTGTTTATTTTTAGCCCGAAATACTTTTGATTTAATTGAAATTGATCATTATTGAAACACCTTGATTACCATTCCAGGGAACTTCCATGTATTTATTGCTCTTTATATCTAAATTTTTGTTTGAAGGGCCATGCAGTATTTCAACATTATTTTAAAGGGCACGGAAGAACATTTAGCAACATTCCATGCTATCGAAGAGTACCTTTAGATAAGAAGCGTTTTTAGGGGATAGTAATAGTTCATTAAAATAAAGAAATTATTCATTTAAATTTCAAGTCTATTAGGGTTTACAATTGTTGAAGGCAAGTCCTATAAATAGAATACTATAAGAAAAAATCATTCATTCACGATTTTTTTACTTAGTTCTTAAATTTTGTCCATCTACTTTTTTACTTAAGACAGCGATTATCAAACTGTAGGGTGCGCCCTCTAGGGGGGAAGGATAACTCTCTGAGGGGGCGCAAACATTTTGAAAAGTTAAAAACAAGATTATTTAAAAACAATTAACTAAATTTGTAATTTACAAAAAGTAAACAAATGAAATATGTTCTGACATAATAAGAAATAAATACACATTTATACTATCAGTAGCGTAGTATGCATTTTATAATTCATTATAAAACAAGTTTAAAATTTTTCTTCTACCCCATGGGCTTATCATATATGAACATATACACAAAAACTAACACTATTCTCGATAACTTGTACGGTTTATAGATAATCCCTTAATGAGTGATTAAAAGATACGTGATTCTTACACTATAGCCAACCATTTTCACGTAGACATGCGTATGTGATGTAATGAGGGGAGAGGGTGCAAATCCTCTGAAATAAGTAAATCCTTCGCAAACTCTATAAATGTCTTTTTTGTTGCATTCCAATGCCTTTGGAATAATTTTATGAATAGCAATGCACAGAAAGATAGTATTTTTGAAAGATGTATATTTACGTATGTATATTTACGTCCCGGACAATTAATGCTTAAGCTTCAAAGTATAGCATTATTGAAATCAATATATTGTTATAGCGGAGAAGGAGGGTTGTAATGAAAATTATGACTGGATATCGGACCGCAAATATTAAGAGTTAGAGAACTCCTGGCTTAAGACATTTTATCTTCTGCACTTTTATGAAGATGTTTTGATTAATTATTGTAGATTCTGCAATACGTTGCCCCTGAGTAGTATAATATAGTTCTAAAAGTTATAGTTCACTTCTGTACTACTCTTCTTTTAGACTGTTAGGCGCCTGCATTAGTTGTGGTCTAGCAATGCTCTTTCGGAATGAAGCAAAAAAAGAAAAGATTAACTGTATTATAACTGCTGATGTTCAGGAAGTAATGCATTGTGCACTCATGTCCATAAATGAAGGATAATTCAAATCACACAGAAATTGAACTCTAAAATAAAAATTTCACCTGTAGAATTATCACACACATCTTGAAGAAGAATATGCAAATTACAGGAAACCACCAGATGGCGCATATAGTACATCACAATGACGAGTGTGTAAGAGATGGGTATATAAAGAATGGTGGCAAAGAAGTAAAATTGTTCACAAGCACTTTAAAAGTCTTTAAGCGCAATATCCGCATAGTTATGGCACAAAGAACGCATTAGGATGATTTTTTAAGTGGTAGAATTATTCGACGAATGGAATGTGGACGTACACAGCTGGATGTATCCGAGGAACTTGGAATCGCCCAGAGTGTCATCTCCAGACTTTGGCAACGATTCCGAAATGATCGTAATGTGAGTAGATGTTACAACACAGGTCGTTCCGAGTAACAACACCGAATGAGGAGCGGTATTTGTGTGGCAGTTACCGCCAAAAGAAGCAGACGGAGCACAGCATTAGACATGTTTCGTCAGTTCTCCTCAACTACCGGTACGACAGTTTCAAGGCCGACCGTGTACAGATGCTTAGGGCACGTTGGTCTATATGCTCGTAGGTCTGTCAGATGTGTTCGAATTACCACAATTCACTGTCACTAGCGATTAACCTGGAGTAGAGAGCATGCATTGGAGACACCACAAAAGTGGTCTTGTGTGATGTTTTCCGACGAGTCCAGGTTTAGTTTGTTGTCTGATTCTCGCCGGACATTAATATGGAGAGATCCAGGTACCCGTTACTACCAAGAGAACACCATTGTACGCGTGCGGGCGCGCGACACCGTTACGGTGGTAAAGGATGGTTCGTTTTGGGAGGAATTATTTTCGGTTTCAGAACTGACTTGCATGTTTAGAGTGTAACGAGTATTGCATCGCCCGTGATACATACTCCGTATTAACCAACATACTAACCATGTTATACTGATTTTTGTAAACAGGTTCTTTTTTGAAACTTGCTCCAGGGAGTAAAATTTGCAATTTTTTTTTGATTATGTCAAACATCTAGCATCTTTTTTGCTCTTTACCTTTTGTTTAATAAATTGAATTTACAAATAAGTAAAATTTTTTTGCTTCTGTCTCTTTCTAAGCCTGAACTTCATTATAATTAATTTATGGACATGAGTGTATATTTGCCATATTTCAGGTCAATATAAAATAAGTTGAAAATCAATTATTTTCTTTAATAATTTGTATGGTTAAAGCTGTATATGGAAACGATACTAATTAAAATTAAATGCGTGATTTCCATGGAGTTCAAACACTTAAGAAAAAAACTTGCGCGTTAAAAAAAGTTCTCTTAAAATTACGATTTTAAGATTTAAGAAAAAATAATTTTAGAATAAAGTTTAAAAAAAGAAAACTACGAATTACTCTTGAATAAATTTCTTTAATTTGAGCAAAAATATTCAAAATAATTACATAAAATTTAGTAACATGTGTTGTCCTATTATTTATAGAATAAATCATGCAATATTTCAATCTGATAAGGGATAAATTACTTTCCTTTTTTTTATCTTTATGACTTTCAACTAATATTTGATATTATTTTAAGACTTTAGAAAAATTTCTAGAAAGCATTTTTTTTTATCTTGTAATATATCATAGCAGTAATCATTTGCCAATCCCGTAATTCCCCGTATACTCCACTTAAACTTAGTTTAAAACATAAGAAACAGCAAGCCGTATAAAATTTTAAAAGGTTCAAACAACTTGCATTAATCTTTATCATTTATATACAAGAAATATTCCTTTAAATTTTTAAAATATGTTGCGCAGTTGATAGTCAAACTTAAAATGTTTTATGAGGTATTGTGTACTGCAGAATCATATTTAAATGAAAATTCATATTGTAGTTAAAAAGAGAACATTTATTTTCAACTGTGATTTCTTAACCTGATATAAAATATTTAAATTAGCAAACGAGGGCTATTTTTAAAGTAAGGTCCGTTGCCGCGTATAGTTCCCAAGTTCACGCGTGCGCCACAATGAGTCTCTGCGTCACTGACTAACATCATTTGCGAACACACACACACCATTTCCAGCACTATAGCAGTCTTGTAATATTCGCTGCGAGTCTTTAAAATATTTAAGGTGATTGAATCGCCTACCAAGTGTGAAATACGGTCTGTTATCCGTTTTTTGACTGAGAGAAACATTTCGGAAGGATACATTCATTGCCAGATAACAGAAGGTTATGACACAGAAGCAATGAGTGACACTTAAGTTCGAAAATGGGTCTGGAAGTTTAAGAATGGGCAAACAAACGTTCATGACGAAAGGCGCTCAGGCCGACCCTCTGTAATCACTGATAATTTGATGCAGGCATTCGAAACAAAAATTCGTGAGATCAGGAGATTCACGATAACCACTCTTTTATTGGGATTTCCCGACGTTTACTCTGTCGATGGTGTACAAAATTGAGACTGAAGACCTCAATTTTAAGAGATTGTGTTCTCGATGGGTACCCAGACTACTCACAGCGGGTACACAAAGAGAAGATGTTTGCCATTTTATTGGACTTTTTGATTCTTTAAGAGGAGGAAGGGTATGCCATGTTGAGTCGAATCTTTACTGGAGATAAAACATGGGTATTCCATATCATCCCGGAATGAAAGCAACAGTCGATGGAATGGCGACACACATCCTCTACCGTCACAGTCAAAGACAAGCAATCGCTGCCAAAGCACAAGTTTATTTCAACAATGATCCGGGGCTGGTGTGGTATTTTGCTGGTGGACTTAATGCCACAAGGAAGAATGATCAACTCAAGGGCCTACTGCCCAACTCTACGGAAGCTCCGAAGACTATTACAAAACAAACGGCGTGGCATACTGTCAAAAGTTGTTTTGCTTCTCCACTATAACGTAGGAACTCACACTTTTCAAACGACTCGGATGTTAATCGAATCATTCGGGTGAAGGGTTTTGGACCATGCACCATACAGTCCTAACCTTACTCCGAGCAATTTCCACCTTTTTCGATACCCCAAAAACAGTTTAGGTGGGAAGCGTTTCAGTGACAATGCAGAAGTGAAAGTGGCCATGAGAACTCTTAGCTGTCCGATCACGCGACAGACTTCTTTGAAGAGGGTTTTTAAAACTTAGTTCTAAGGTATGACAAGTGCATTAATAAACTCGGCAACTATGTAAATAAATAGAAAAAATGTATGCAATCCTAAAATAAAGGTTTTCGGAAACAAAATATTGTCGTGTTATTTTTTTAAAAAAACAAACGGACCTTTCTTAAAAACCGCCCTCGTAAATATTAGACTATATTTATTTAAGCGAATAGCATAATACATGAAGCCAATATTTGCCTTTTTAAAAAGAAATGCTATCAAAGTCTTACCATTTTTTCGATTCAATTACTGACCGGAAAATAGCATATCACTGTGAAAAACATTCCTTTTAAAAAATGAACAATGGACCTGTATTGAAACACTCCTCAGAATTTATGAAACATTATTCAGTGTCTTCAAAAAGAATGGCAATACATTGTTTAATTTTTCTACACTAGGTTTTGTTCACTTTTTGTGTATCTATATGCAATTGTATTCGATATGTCAAAGGGTTTGAATGTATTCAAAACTGGCATGTATATATATATATATATATATATATATAGGAGTGCATTATTTTCCTCCATTCAATGATATTTATTCAATGTATCAGTTTGTATTGATATTCAAAATATGTTTGAATACAATAGAAGAAGGACAAGAGAGAGAGTACGCGAGAAGTCTACAAAATTTATTTTTTCAATACTAGCTTGAAGAGTTTTGTTCCATTGTAATTCAATTCAATTTAAAGTTCAATTCAATGTTCGAACAACAACGAATTTAAAAAAAAATCTAACAATACAATAGTTTAATTATATACGAAATCCATTTAAAAATCTTATATTTACATTACCGATTTTTCTCCTTAAATAACGGAAGCATAAGCTTTTTTAAAATAAAATATATCATAATAGTTTCAGTGTAATTGAATTTAATAAGAAAAAGAAAAACTAATACTACGAACAATAATTAGTTGTTGACTTCGAAGAGTTTTAAAGTAAAGCAGATCCTCTTAGACTCAAAATAATATGATATCTGAATCGAAATGCCATTTATATAATAATATGAGAATAAAAAATATTAATATGGGAATAATAAATAATACAGAAAGAGAGTTTTGTGAAAAAAACATCGTAATTAGAGAAATGTTGCTCGCCATCGAATCAAAGGCAACAAAACAGTTCGCTGCCACTTGCATTCGACCCAAAATACGTTTCAATGACTTTTAAAAACTAAATATACTAAATAACTGTTAAAATGTGCTTTAATACATTTTAGCCAAACGACAACCTTCCAAAACTAGGAATCTATATTCTTACAAGCATTGATAAAATAAGGATAAGGATGATCTGTTGCTCGCCGTCGAATCAATTGCAGCAGAACAGTTTGCTGTCACTTGCATTGGTTCAAAAATACGTTTCGATGACGTTTACATACTAAATAAATGTTAAAACGTGTCCTGATACACTTAAACCAAAGGACAACCTTCCGAAACTAGGAATCTGTATTTTTACAAGCACTTATTGCTGTGGAAAGAAATTAAGATGCGTTGGGAAGCTAAAATCTTATTTTTTTACAATTTTTGATTTTTTACATTTTCAAATTGTATGGATGTTAACCTGTCTAAAAATACCTCACTTTAACCTCTAGGTTAATTAGAAGCCTTTAAAACATATTTTTAAATAATCGTTGAAACCGAGTAACGCCCATTTCGAAGGCGAAAAATGTAAGCAAAGTAATTCGTTTTTGCTTAAAAATGGAACTTCTGATGTAAGTCAAAACATGTATCTTTTATTTTAAATTGGGCCTTTTATTGTTTTATTTCCTAGCCGATCTCACAGTATACATTAAAATCAATTTATCACAAAATGCAAATTTTCATATTGGATGTTTCTGTCTTGAGAAACTACTGTGCACAGGTATGTAAATTATTGAGATATATTTATAGTGATGGCTAATATATACTGAAATAAGCAGCTTTTTGTAAAAAAAAAATAATAACAATTTATTTTTACAAATTTTTATGTGAAAAATGCGTCAAAAATCACTACGTTTGATACGATATTTTGAAAGTTACGAAAAAAATTCAAAATTAACTAAATGTTCATTTAATAAAGTGTACTTAAGTTGTATGAAAAATTTCAAGAATGTACATATAACAGATTTTGAGAAAAGGTACATCAAAAGCGGCCTAATTAACATTGTCAGTATACAGAGAGAGAAAGAGAGGTTTTCAACTCTCTCTCTCTCTTTAAGGTTCGAAACCGTGATTTTGCAAAACAGTATAAATGGGTAACACTTATGATATTTAGTGTCACTCGGATCAGAAAACGTATATAAAATTGTTTTACGAATAGTATTACAATTAATAATTATTTAAGTACAATATTTGGACAACAATGAGCATAGATTGACCAATTTCCAAAATATACTCCTTTTGCGAAAAATACTTCTATTATAATAATATTTCACCTGTATATAGCTCAGAGCTCTGCACAGAGGCTCCATTAGAATTTTTGAAATAGATAACTTCAAGGTGGGTTTATCCATGGTTTATACGACAACAGAGGGGCGAAATTTTAAGAAACAAACGCCGATAATTATTTCAATTGGTTGTAACTCTGAAAGTAATGTGATTTTTTCAAAAATCATAGTTGAGCCTCTGTACAGAGGTATGAGCTATATACAGGAAAAATATTATTATAATGGAAGCATTTTTCTCAAAAGGAGAACATTTTGAAAAAAAGATTATTCTAAATTAAATTTTTGCTGAAATATTGCATTTAAATAATTTTTTTGGCCAAATGTCCTTAAAATATTTTTATACATGTATTCTAATTTAATTAACACTAAATATCATGAAAAATATCCAATTATGCGCTTATTTAAAATCCTGGTTCCGAACGTTGTCGAATACCTTAACAAACATATATTTTTTTAAAATATTAAGTTAATATTGATGTTTGAAAATAAAAGGTCCTCACACGAACTCTTTTATCTTTGGTTTGAAAACAGGATGAAATGCATTTTCAAAACTTGTCATTCATAAATAATGTATAGCTGTTTTTGCAGCTATACTTCCAGTAGTATTTAAGCATTTCTAGGTTTCTTTAGTACCGAGAGCACCTTCAACTAAACACAAATTTTCATGTAAAGCAGTTATTATACCCCTATTTAAAAGCTACTCTAATGATACTAGTATTGGAACTTCATTATTCTTCCATGATATAGTTGCATTCATTATCCGTAAATAATGAATGCAAAACTTGGACAAGTTCCTATATATTCCAAATTTTACAACCCTACTAGTATTGAGGGACTGTTCAAAATTTAAGGACAATCCATCATTATTTTATAGGTACATTTTCGCCTACCCATATTAATACAGTCATCACAGTTAAAATACCTCTTTTTATGATCTACATTAGTGTTCCAAGGGATACTATTTTTCTCACGTTGAAGTTATATACATTTATTAGATAATTAAGGTAAGACTAGGGCTAGTACCTATCTTCCAAACTTACAACCTAAGAATTTTGATTGCTAATTCAACTTAGAGCAGCAATTCACATTATTTCGTAAATTGGTCTGTGAAACAGTCAGCACTCAGACACATTACGAATCGTAAATCACCAGTGGTGAACTAGAGACTTCAACTTCTGCGTTATCGCAGTCTTTAGAGAAAATAAATGCAGTTACAAAGGTTTTTGAGCCAAGGAATATGAAACTTTGTTTGTACTTGCGTGTAAAGGCTACATCGACTTCCATTTTTATGGTAACTGACTTTTTAATTGAGTTAAGGAGTCTTTCTCTATGCAATTTACCCTGAACTTTCTTCTTTAATAGATATTCAATCGAGCACAAATATTACTTCAAGAACTTGATTTACTTCTCCCTTTTATGACTAGATTGCTGAGCTTTTAAAATTGCTCTGCTCAAGTAAGCGTAAAATTGAAGTTTGTAAACAGCACCAACAAAAATATATCTTGATTGAATGACTTAAGAGACAAATCTCAGTTAATTACTTTCTTTGATAGCTACATCTTACTTAGAAAAAAATTAAAAATATTACTCTTGCTTCATTTAAAAAATTATTTGATCAAGCAATTCATATATTGTTCAATGTATTCTAGATAAATAATATGCATAACAAAACTTATTTTTTGCCTTTACAAAATAAATATCTTTATGTATGATGGGACATTTCCCAATTATATTGAGCAAAATAATTTTTAAAGTTATTTATAGTTAGAAAACTTAAAAGGCGTTTTGGAGGCAAAAATCTGAGTAGTTTTAAGTTCATAGTCTAGTAAGTAAAATGAAGCTGATAAAAAGAAAAAACACTATATATATATATATATATATATATATATATATATATATAATAAATAAATAAATCGTTTCTAAAGATATATTAAAAAGTCCAGCTCTTTATTAGTTTGAATCATATTATTTAAGCAGTTATTAATCATGCTTCTATTTTCTGCTACTTTTATGCTTACTCAATATATTATTCCAAATTTACACTCTACTTAGTTTTATTATTTGATATACCTCTTAAGATGTACATTTTTCACTTTCTTTTGAGTCTATGTAACTAAAGAATTTACTTGTTATTTAAAAAAAGAGTAATATAAAAAACTCAAGTCAATACCTACTTAGATCAACAAAGAAAAATTTCATTTTAGCTACTTTTTTCTTAAATAGTTACAATTAATATATGTATGACAGAATCACAATATCAAGTGATAGTTAATTTGTATTAATTATCATTAAAGTATCGTATTGCTATCCAAAACAATCGTGTATAAAGAATTTCAGTTCAATTGAATGCTTTAAAACGTTGGAAAAACTTTTTTAAAGTTTTGACACAAGTCGCCAAAAATGATGCCAACGAGGCTGAATTTGGAATTCTTTGAAAAATTAGTTTACATGGATTATTTTTTATAATTATATATATATTAATGTAATATCATCTAAAATAATCATGTATATAAAACTCAGCTCTATTGAGCGTTTTAAAATGTATTTTAGTAAATATTGAAAATTCCTCCAAAATAAATAAATACATAGAGAGGCTGAGTGAGCTATTAGTAGGAGTTGAATAATCTTTATTTAAGCTTAACATAAATGGAATTGTTCATATAAATTCAGGGGTTTTATTAATGGTTCCGTACAAATAACTTGAAAATATTTTGCCGTGGTTTTCACTCCTTTCTGACAATGATAAATTTTTGAGACGCCTTTAAAGCTGACACCATACTGTTGGTAATATGTATTCACTATCTGAATCAATCACTATCTATGTTCTGTCTGAATGATGGAGGCATGGTGAGTGAACGGCAACGAGTAATGCCCATCTATTAAATAGCTTGTATGCCAATGTGAAGATTTTTTTCAGTGGGTGCCGTCGCACGTGAATGTCGCTGAGAAAGAGATTGGAGATGCTTTGGGCCGTGTAGGCAGCCATATAAGATTCTACGCATAGTGGCCGATTTACTTTTTCAGAAATTGCTACACGAGTCAAGCAGGATGCCAGTTTCTCTTGGAAGCAGGTCGATGTATATGAGTTGAATAAAGGAAACCATCCTATGCTGCTGTGCTAGGGACAGTCAGTAGACGAGATGAAACTACTTTTGTTGGGTTTCGCAGTGGACATACTGGAGCTCAACGGCATGTGGCATGTCTTCAAGTTTTTGCTTCTTGTACGAATTGCAATGTGACCCAAGTCGCTCATGCGCAGATCTTGTCTTGTATTGGTTGCCATAACAACCACTTACTAAGAAGTACTGCTACAGCTCTTCAATGTTTAAAAATGCTGAGCACTACCAGCGATGGTATAACCCAGAGGTTGGCAACGTTTTTAAAGTAAAGAATGAAATACTAAATTAAAAATTCATGGCGGGCGCCAACTATTTTTTTGACCTTACAAATATATAAAAATAATATTCATATTTATAAAACATGTTCATTTTTTTATTAATTTTATAATTTATAAATTTAATTACAGTACAAGGTTATTATTAATATTACATAAATACAGAAGAATGTTTGTAAGTATATTAAAGATGGTGGCAAGAACAATGACATATTTTTTATATAAAATTATTTTAATGGGATATTTGGGTTGCCATATCATCTTCAATTTTTTCATAATCGATCATACACGACAAATTACTCGCTCTTACACAGTTATCTAAATGTGCATCCGTAAGCTGTGATCGATATTTAGATTTTAAATATGTCCTATTTGAAAAACGGGCTTCACAATTATAAGTAGTTCCACAGTATAAAAATATTTTTAGAGCGCATTTTCTCAAAATAGGAAAACTTTCCTCAGTAACTAATTTTCAAATTGATTTATCAACATAATGTGATTTTAAAACAATATCATTTCGCAAATTAATTATCTCCATTTCTGTGCCCGGCATGTTAGTAACAACGAAATAATTTGAAATTTTGGAAGGCAAATCAGGCTCATGAAAATTGAAGGATTGTCGAAAAATGGAATTACTGATTCTAACGGTAGAAAATCTTGAAATCTCGACGAAAATTCGATTATTAATGTATCAATGGTTTTTATGTACGATGTAGTGTCAAGTTCATCAACACTCAAATTTAAATTTTCAATTATTCGTTTAACATTTTGAAAGTGAGACAAGTAATTTTTCAACAAATGCGCTTTTAACAATTCCAGCTTACATTTGAAAGAATTATCTGCGCTAATCATATCATCAACATGGGAATTCTTCCCCTGTAGTTTTAAATTTAATTCATTTAACTTCATCGTCATATCTACCAAAAATCCAAGGTGCAACAACCAATTTTTATTTTGTAATTCTTCGTAAACCTTGTTTCTCGAAGCAACAATTTCTTTTACTTAAGGTAAAAGGTTAATGAAGCGTTCAAGAACTTTACCGCGAGTGAGTCACCTTACTTCATAATGAAGAAGTAAGTCTTTAAATTCAGTGTTTTCGTTCTCTAAAAATAATTTGAACAGCCTGTGTTGTATCACTTTAGCTGTAAAAAATTAATAATTTTGGTAACAATTGGCATAATATGGTTAAAATTAATTGTTTTTGCAAATAACATTTCTTGGGGAATAAGACAATGATACGCAATAAATTTAGGAAATAAAGGATATTTTCTACATAAACCAATAAAACCGTTTTCCTTACCAGTCATTGCTCGTGCACCATCCGTAGTAATTGATGATAAATTTTGTAATGGTAACTTATTTTCAATTGCAAACTTTTTGAACAATGAAAATATGTCCTTTCCTTGGGCACGGGCTGTTAACGGAAGAATTTTCAAAAATTCTTCTTTTGTAGACAAGTCATCAAACACCACATTTTAACGGATATTGCCAATTGTGCTGTATAGACTGCATCAGTTGATTCATCCAGTTGTATTGAAAAAAAAGTATTCACAGGTCTCCACATCATTTGCTAATTTAGCTTCCAAATTGCTTGCTATTAATTCGATTCTTCTTGTCCCGGTTCTAGCTAATAATTGTAACATGTTAATAGCTCTCAATATTTCCGTCTTGTTTTTGAAGTCGTCAAAAGAGAATCAGTCGCTACTAGCGTAGCTTCTTTCGTTATTTCCGCGTCAATAAAAGGTTTTTTCTTCTTTGCCAGTAAATGTGCAACTTCAATCGATGCTACGGCTGCTGCTTTCAATTGTTGTTTGGGTTTTGTGAAAATACTTTGCTGCTTTGTAATTGACAATTTTAAGGATAGCATTTTCCTTTGACGTAGTTCTGATTTCAATGGATACTCAGAATTAAATTTGCCATGTAAACTCTTAAAATGTCTTTCTATGTTACTTTTTTTAAGCAACGCAACGCGGTGCTCTTATTACATAGTAAACATACGCATTTACCGTTGTATTCGATGAAAAAAACTCTTCTTCCCACTCGGCATTGAAATAATAAGTACGTTTTCTTTTCGATCAGTCCATAATAGGGACGGCATAAACCTGTGACAAACTCTCTTGATCTATGCTCTCTTGTGTACTCACTACTACTAACTTGATTGCTCAGTTCATTTCAGTTCAATGCGTAAGCACGTCACCGCTGACGTACAGTATTTTCTAGGAATTTTAAAATTTACGTTTTGAATTTCTTGTCTAAATTAGCAATAGATTAAGGGCGCACTAAAATTTATTGAAGGGCGCCGCCTTGCTGACCTCTGGTATAGCCAGTTTATATTAACATATTTAAAAATAAGTAGCTGTACTATTAATAATACATTTTATATTAATAATATAATTTACATATTAAAATATTTTTTAATAGTGAATGTGCCCGTATATTGCTGATTTTATAATAAATAGTTGAACTTTACTTTTAGGAACAGAAATTTCTCAAAAGAGATTTCCTCATATAAATTCGAGTATCATGGAAAATAAACTAAGCAGTATTATTTTTTGATAAAATAAATGTCTTTAGATTAATTTAATTTAATTTAAGTACATTTTTGATGGATTAAAATACATATTTCTATTTATAGATATATTATTATTAGTTATTTAAGATATAATGGTAACGATTATACGAACATTTTATTTAGTTTTAAATTATGTAGATCATGACTCTTTTTCTCTACCCCAGTGTTTCACAAACTTTCAACATCTGCGATCCAATTTTCAGTAATAAATTTCATCGCGCCCCCTTTTTCAACAATTATGCATAGAACGCCTTCTTAGAGGGTGTACCCCATAGTTTGAGAAACGCTAATCTATCATTTTAGTTCAAATAGACTTCTGTGGTTGGGGTAGCCTATTGGTCAAGGTAACGGACTTGTGGTCAGCGTGTCATGAGCTCGAGTCTTGTAACGCTGAAGATCCCCCGTGTAGGAGTGCAATGCACATTAAATCTGTCCAAAGCTCAAACGTCCTCTTGATAGTGCGCTGTAGTAGTTAGATGCTTGACCATCGTTCAAAATTACGATGTTCGTCACCCAAAACCCTCGAGTAGCTGAACAGTGCGACGTAAATATTCACTCACTCAGATTTCTTACAAATATTTCTATTAAGAAATCTCAGGGGTGTTAAATTTCTGTGGATGTCTGAAAATATAAACACTTTTCAAACAGGTGTAATTCTTTTAAATTTAAATTAAATAATTCGAATCGTTTACACATTATTTATAAAGGAATGGGGGTTCAGAAAAGTATAAAATGTTTAAAATGTAAACATAATTTTAAAAATTATTCGCAAATGAAAAAAGGAAATTATTCTAAGAGAAATTTTATTAAGTTTTACGTCGCGCATTCTGTTTTCTAAAATAGTAGATTTAATTACTAGCTATAAGTGGATTTATAAAGTTAAATGTATTCTTATAGCATTGTAGATATGTTTATATAAATAGAATAATAAATTACATATTTTAATAAATAATAAAAATACATTTTTAAAAAACGTTTAAAAAATTGTAATATTTTACAAATATTTTTAAATACGAAAGATTTGTAATACTAAAATTAGGTACGGTTTAAAGAGTATGCTGCATTTCATAATTCTATAAAGTTTTATACATCAGAGGCTACTATTTTAGAAAATAGCGTGCACAACGCAAAAAATACTTAATAATTATTATAGAATTTTCGTATGCTTATTACTTTTTAATTATTATTATATTTTGAACATTTTATACTTTTCTGAAGCCCCATTCTTTTATAAACAATGTGCAAAAGATTCGAATAATTTAATTTAAATTTAAAAGAATTGTGCCTGTTTGAAAATTGTTGATATTTTCAGACCTCTAGAGAAATTTAACACCCCTGATACCTCTTAATTTCAATATTTATGACTTTTGCTTTAATATTTTATTTTGTTTCCTATTTTTTTATTTTATATTTTATATTGGGTTCTTCATGTATGTATATATTCAAAAAATAACGCCCGCGATTATTATATTTTCATTGAGACATTTAATAAATTAATCCCGTTGGTCCTTTTTTCAATTCTTTTAAAAATTCTATGTGGTTTTCATGTTATTTTTACAACATTATCATTCGTTAAATAGTTTTAGTTATCTTACGAACTTGTTTCAACTTTGGATGGTTTGGTTTGATATTTCTGCTGCTACTAAGTAGATTTATTTAAAACACTACATCTACTTAGATGTTTGTATTTTTCTTATTTTGGGGTGTGCATTAATTTTCAGAGATTTTTATATTGGAAAATATCTTATCTAATTTAAATATCTTAATTTAGTGAATATATATTACTAAAAATATTTTTAACTATTTTTTCTTTTCACCGCATATACGCTGGGGCAAATAGGGGAAACAAGGCTGGCCTTAAAATTATGTTGAACTTCACAATTTTAGTTCTTAATACTTAGAATTTGATATTACACTAATGTTGCATCGTATTTAGATCTATATTTTCATTAACACGCTTTTATAAGTTTCACTTGTATGTAATGGAATATTAGGACTCAAATTTTACCTACTTTAAAAGGTCAGATTCTTTCGAAATTTTGCACACTTGTCAAGGACCGATGACAATAGAATAATTACAAAATTTTGTTACATTGTTCTGATCAGGATTTTCAAAAATAACGATATTAAGGATTCCGAGATCAGACTACTAATTCATTAGATCATTTACAGATTTGGCGACTAATTGCATATAACAGGGTTTGGCACCCTGCATCTCTTTGGATGTGAAGCTGCGGCTCTTCAGTTCAATTCGCAAATATTATTTATTTTATAAAAAAAACCTATTTAAAAAACCATTCTGAATCAATTAACGTTAGTTAATCATTAGATATTCGTTAGTCCGTAAGCTCTCGAATGATGCCGTCGTCAACTGTTTCTATACAGGTCTTAATTCGTTTTCGACGCAAGACAATTTGGCGTCGTTTCCAGTGCTTTGGCTTTGACTTAAAATTTGTTGTTTCAAGTAGAATAGCTGGAAGCGAATTAACTTTTTAAAGGTATGCATGTACATATATTTTAATAATAAAAAAACATAAAGTATTCAACATAATAAGTATTATATTTTTAAAATACAAATTATATATATATATTTTTTCCAAATAAGATACCTTTGTCCTTTATATGTTTTATTTTATTTTGATAAAGCAATATGTTTGGAAGTGATGATACAAATTAACATTATAGCAATACGTTTAAAATATGATAATACGATTGACATTCAATAGTTCTTCTTAACACACTTTTATTTGTTTGACCTGTATCTATAGAGAAGGAATCTTTGAAATACAACGTTATTGGTCTCATCCGAGGCCCCTTAAACGGAAAGAATAAATACCCTTCAGACGCATTAATTAATATTCATTGAAGAGCAAGACTAATTCTAGCAGCCAGATAATTCTGGCTCCAAATATCAAACTCAAGGATAAATTTAACAAAGAATAAATGATAGTATTAAAAACTAAAAAACAGACTTTTAAAGTGAATTGAACTAAAAAGTGAAAAAAATAACTCCTAGTATAATAATAAAATGATTAAGGAAAAAAATAATGTCATTGTGGTAAAAACGTGGGGTGTCTTTTACTACATTTTTACACTAACTCAGCACATTTCAGAATAGATCCAGTAAGAAATTATAACAATTAATATAGAACATCCCACGCCTTTATCCCAATGACATTAGTTTTTTTTCTCGTTAATCCTTTTTATTCTTATATTAAAAATTATTTTTCTCACTTTTTAGTTCAATTCACTATAAAACGTGTTTTTTAGTTTTTTTAAACTATAATTTTTTGAATGCTCATCTTCAAATTAGATTTGTGATAATTTTGCGTGTGGTAAATTTTGAAGAGTTGTCAGGTTATAAAGATTTCGCCTCCGCGCCTACAGATGTAGGAGAAAGGGAAGGGAAACTCACCATGTTCAAAATCAGTTTATTTGCAACACAAACAGCAACACAAGTTTGATCAAACAAAACTGAGAGATGCACCTAATTTAAGCAATATGAAGGCAATTAACAAGGTACACGAGGTATGAGAAGACTTTAATTACCAGTAACACTTACTTCAATTCAAATACACTGACTTTCTATCTGTCTAATCTATATTCAATTTCCAGTGACAAATCGTCACCTTAATTAGTACAATTATCAAATACTAAATGTCTGCGTTACACTTTAAATTTGATAAATCACTGCTCCAGTAGTAGCCTATCCTATCTCTCTTATTCTGTCTTGAAATCTTAGACTTTATATAGTAGTTTTAATTTGCATTCACGTTCTCTTCTTCAGATGAATCGTTCTAATAAAAAATTTTTAAAGACCGAAAATTCCGCAAGTGGCTTGTTAGTGAGAATGTCGCGGATGGAGCCGTCTCAAGGTGCCATATTTTATGGAGATTAAACCAATATTTACCTTGGTAGTTAATAAGAAAAGCTTCATAAATTTAAAAAAATTTAACCAGGATGTGGTTCGCTGGACTTCAGGACAGAACTTTGAACAGTCTGGACAGTCCTCTGAATCCTGGACATCATGTCAGAGAAAGACAATTATCCTAGAGCGTTATATGCTTTCGCAGCACATAATTTATCCTTAATAAAATGATGTTCAGGCAAATAATCAAAAAGGAAACCAAGGAACTATTTATTTCATCTTTCGAGTGTAAAAGTGCGTAATGTTCACTTATATTTCTTCTAAATCCGTTTTTAGATAACATTTGTTAAAAATGCTTTAAATACAATTCTGAATAGTGAATACATGAGACTAGTTTTTGAATAATTTGATATATAGATAACGTTTAATTCACTAACAGAAAAGCACTGCAAGTAAACTAAATAAATAATATATATATTTTTTTAATTAATGCGTAATCATACCCTGAAAAAGTTTAAATAAAGAAGAAATATTGCATTTTAAAACATAAGTTTTCTACATGACTATATAAAAGTTAGAATCCTGTTATAACAAAAAAGTTGTTATTCATATATAAGTATAACTCAAATTTTTCATAACAAGTATAACTTTCAGATGGCTGTCCAGACATAAGTCTTTCCGTGAGGAGTTGTTTTATGCGTAAAATGTCTATATGCAAAAATACCTTCCAAACAGACCATTATAAGCAATCATTTCAATTAAAAATAATTTAGAAATAAGAAAAAAAAATATTGGTGAAACAGTAAACAAATTCAGTGCGTTTTTACTTCGAAAGCAGAAAGAAAAGCGAATTCAGGCGAAGAGTGCGAGTGTAATAGATACAGATATAAAAAAAAGCATTTGTAATTTCTAATTTCTTGCTTACCCCCTTAACAGGTCATTTTTTCTAAAAAAGTTTGAAAAAAATAGCATCTTTTTTACTTGTGTATAACTACATATCCTACTTAAAAGATTGAGGAAATAGAAGATTTTTATATAATTTAAAGTTTTAACGTATTTTTTTATATTTTACAATTGTAGAACACAAGAATTATTTAACGTTTGCCTTGTGTAAGAATTTACGGTATGGAGAATTTTTGATATAACTTAAGGTATCCGACTGGTTTAAACTCAACACTTTCATAAAAAAAATATCAAAATTTAATTTTTTATTCTACTTCGTAGCCTGTTTAATAAGCTTGCCAAAAATATCTTACTTAGCGGAGAGAATTGGAAAAGAAAAAAGTTACAGCTGTTTTTGGTTGGCGTAGTAAGCACAAATCGAAGCCGAAAATTAAAATATACGAATTTTTTTCATTTAAAATATATTATCGACATATTTTCATGTTTAGTAAACTTTATTTGATTTTATAAATGCTTTAATAGATATGTTTCGCTTTGAAATAGGTAACAATTAAATGATTGCAATTTTTGTTTTGAATTAAATGAGTTGCTATATTTTTATCAGTTGCGTTCAAAACTAGAGCTCTTTAGATATTTTTTTATTTGTAATTTTATATAGAGAGACTTAGAGTTATTTTTTAATAAACTAAAATTATCATGACAAACATGATCAGTGAGGCCAAAAAAAAAAAGACACTTCTGGAGAGCAGAATTTGTTGGAGATACGTTGAAATAAAAATCACAACGGATCTTCCAAATAAAACTACTGATTCTAATAAAAAGACTTATATGGGTCTTTGTAATTAAAATATCATAAGAAAACTTTTCCACCCAAAAATTCAGAACTACAAAGAATTTTTAACAATGTCGAGTGGAGTATAATCTCAAAAGAGACCTTTGTTGAGTTACAAACTCTTCACTAAAGGATTTTAATTGCAACAATATTTTTTTTTAATTCTGGGTTTGCTGGTCTATTACCTCTACTTGAAAAGTTAGGAATAGAATTAGTGTGAAAAGTAAGGATATTTTTGGTACCTCGTCAATAGGAGGATTAGTGATTCAAAGACACATTCTAAACCAGATAAGAAACTGTCTCGTAAAAAAATAAAGTATTTTCTAAAATGTAGAAGTTTGACGCATGATTTTCAGGAAAGCTACAAGTACAAACCTGGTGAGATTTAATACCTTCTTAAGCCTTTAAAAAGTTTCATTGCAAATATAAACTTTATTTTGCATTAATGTTATTTTTGTACATAATGGTTCACGGTAACAGTGATATCCCTTAAAGTTATTATAAAATAACTTCATGATTGTTTTTTAATTTGTCCATTTTATTATAATAAATGCTTTGCTAAAAATTGAGAGTAATTTTTGAACTAAGTTATTTTTTATTCTAACATAATATTTTTTTTAAAAAATCTGTTTTTCTTTTCTTTTTTTTTTTCATTTTCTACGCTTGCATTTCACGTATCGTAAAAATTGAGTTTTTTAGTGTAAAACACAGTTAAACGTTAAAAAATGCATTCCTGTGAAAATTTTATTTGTTTTCTGTTATAGTTCTTTTTAGAGTTGTTAGCAAAAGAGAAATGTTTTGTAACATTTTGTTTTAGAGAATTTTCAATATTTTGAAAAAATATTTTTTTCAAAAAATTCTTTTTGCTGTATTTATATAGTTTTGCAACATACTTAGTTAAAAATATTAATTAGAAAATTTGTAAGTCATATTTTAGAAAATTGTTTTCGTACCCAATCGGATATCTTAAAAATATTACTAAATTAGTACTTTTTTCAAACGGTTGAGAATTTTGTGTGTATATGAGGAATTTTGTTTGTGTTCCTCCAAAGAATAATACAAACATTTAGAAAATATTTCTGAATTTGCATCGTAATTAAATTCATTTTTAACAAAAATGTGTGTTTGCCGTTGAAATTATTTGTAATTTCAAAAGTCGTTGTTCTGAATCCAAAAGGAATGCAAACATTAGAAAAATAATTTTTAAGCATCTAAATTCCTTCCTTTACGGAAGAAAAATTCTTGTCTTTACAATAAAGCAAATGCCTGATGAAAAACATTACATTAACATAGTCAAACTGTTTCATCTTTTCTAAACACTAACACTAATTAGTATCACCATAAAAATTTAAAAAACATGATCAAATCACAAAGAAAGAAAAAAAGATGTAGCCCGTACGATGTACTGGAAAACCGGTTAAGTTCTCTCTTAAGGTATCCGACTACCCTAAAACCATGATTTTTTCAAAATTGGCAAAATTTTTTATGATTTTATTTTATAGACCATTTTATTAACTTACTAACAATACCAAGTACTTTATTTTCCTCCACTAGAACAAAAACTACAAGCGTTTTAGTAAAAAAGCAAATGCCATAACTTTACACAAGATGTCAAACTTTGAAATGCGTTTTACGCGAAACGTGTTTTTTTCGAAAAACTCAAACGGGGACCGCGATTGCTCAAAAAGTTTTGAAAATAATTAGCTGAAATTTTTTGCTTATGTTCTGCATAACAGTAGAAGTGTTTTGATCTTCAGATTTATCAATAACTGTTTTATTTCAAAATTTGCAGCTCTTTATGTGAATATAGTCAATGTTTTTTTAAGCAATTTCGTATAATGACTTAGATAAAGTGCTCTAGTTTTTGTAAAAATGAAAATATTTCTTATCGTGAAGATCACTTCAAACAGGAATAACAAAGTAATACATCAAAATTGAAAAATTGAGAATTTGTTCATAAAATCTTTGTACAGAACGGGCCCCGTTTATGTAATTTTTCGTACATTTTTACTAGTTTTTTCCCATTTTAATAATAATAACTTTTTTTTTTTCTTTTAACAATTTTAGGATTTTTTTCCTTAAAATATACTAAATAAATATAAAAATCACAAAAAGATCTCCATATCTCCTTTTTTTTTCAAAAAAAAGTTGTCGCAAGTAGTCGGATACCTTAAGTGAAGTACCGATGATGAAATGTAAGAAAATCAGCACTCGGCAAAAGTATTGATTTTTGCTTTCTCCCCCCTTTAACATTATCTACTCACTCTTTAATTCTGAATTACCCCTCTGAAAATTGCAATTTAATGTCTGCGTGCCTTTTGAAAATCAAGAAGCACGTCAGGTCGCAAATGTAATAAATAAAATAAACTTTTTAAATGTTGTATGAAACTCCTTTATGTTTTTTTAAAAATGTGTTTTATACAAGTCGAAAAATAATAAAAAAGATTCGTAAAATATTGACTGAAATCATTAATAGTTCTGTTCTATTGATTTAAGACGAAAAATATTTAGCATATTATTTTTTTTTATTGAGAAAAATTGTCTTTCGACATATTGTTATTTTGTCTTTTCGATTACTTATTTCTTTAAAATGAAAAAAAAAACATAAAACGTTTTTGGTACAGATTTGCACTTGCTTAACTTATGTTATAACATAAGTCACAAAGTAAATCAAGAGATGTTGAGAATTAAGACTTATAGAAACTGGACCTGAGTGATCACTTTTGTGTAGTAGTCATGTTACTAGGCTTCTTATCTATAGGACGTGGGTTCTATACTCCGAATAAGCACCACCCCTTTCCATTCAATAAGCTTAACATTTAAAGAAAAGGTGATCATTTTAAAACTGTTATTCAAAAAAATAACACAATTGGAGTTTACTTCTTAATAATACATTTTCATATAAAGCCTTCGGATTGAAAATTTTACAAGGAGAAAAATTTATACAAGCATTAACAAAAAAGTGTTACGGTGTATTCTGCACATGCACCAAATCGTTGTTTGAAGAAGGCAGGTACTTGAGTACTGTAGCAGTAAACTTATAAGTGAATAGCGGCCTTTAGACAGGAGTGATCTATTTTTAGTGAGCTTGTTACTGAGTTTTGGATCCATAGATCTGTTGCTATGCTCCAGATAGGCACCACCACATGTTGCTGAATGAGTATGACTTTTAAAGGAAAAGTGATCGACTTAAAACAGCTATTTAAAACAATAATACTTATACTTTATTTTAAACTTTAGCCTTATATTTACTCTAAAATGTACCCTTAATGACCATTTTTAGAACGATTGATCTTTTATTGTTTTATTATTATTATTATTGCTGCTTTCAATAAACTATATTTCTGTTAGAATGCAAATTTTCAAGCAAACACGAGAAACTGGAAACTTATTGTTAGCAATCAATTTTATAATGTCAAGTGTCCCAAGAATGAAATTATTATTATAAAATAATAAATATTTTATTTTCTTATGATACTTATTTCATCAGATACATTTCCATTCTTTCATAAAAACTTCTCCCTTTACCAATCATTATCTTATTTTATGAAGTACAGAAAGAAACAATTGAAAGAGTCAAATGTTTGAACGTTTCCATAATTTTGTAAGTTTTTCTTATGTAAGGAATGTACATAATGAAGATTTGAAATATATTGTATTATTTCAAATTCTAAGAAATTTTATCTATCTCAGTGGTCTTCAAACCTTATTTCGCGGAGCCTTGGGTTTCCATGAATCAATCATATGCTTTCCACTGGGTGGAATAGGGAAAAATTATATGTTTCATATCCAAAACAAATTCAGGTTCTCTATTAAGTTTGTATTAAGTTTTAAGTATATCTAAATCCTTGCTTCCCAACGTTCTTGACAGACCTTTAATTACTTAATTTGTTGCAACTTTTAATTCTTTGAATGCACGAGCTTGAGAACTATTACAGGAGATACTCTACGGGTGAAAATAACCCCAACAAAAGTGGTAAAAATATCATTTGTGTCTCATGACGTTGTTTAGGGGAATGGGTAGCATAATTCACAAAAAATATTTTTAAGAAAGTATTAAGGAATTTGTGGCAATGGAGTAACTCCATCAACAGACTGACGCCAGTCAGTATTCACATGATTCCAACGTCAATAAACTGCACGTTCGAATCCATAACATTGGTTTTCCTATACGTTTGTTGACGTCGTTCTTTTGTCTTAATTTTATCTAATTAAAAACATATGATATCATTGTATTTTTTGCATTATTCTAGTATATATATTTGTTAGGAAATATTTTAAACAGCTCTTTTACATAATTTTTGTTTTATTCTAATTTATTTATTTAATTAAGTATTCGTCTGCTTTGTTATTGTTAGCTGGGATATTTATTTATATTTCTTAATTCACTTAGATATAGCTCTTAGTTATTTTAGTTATTAATTATTTTTTTAGTTCTTTATTTCATATTTTTTCACAGAATGGCTCATAGCATAGGTTCAAAACCACTTCTTTTGAAAAATTTCAATTTGCACGAAATATTAAATAACAGTGCGAAGTTTTTCAATGCCCCTGGAAATCGAAGTGATGCTGCAAATATATCGAAAGGATTAAATGTATTCGACAATAAATTCGTAAGTAAGATATCATTTACTGAGCCTGATTTATAAACGAATGATGATTTTTTTATTCATGGCTTTGTTAAAGCCGAAATGAAGAAGAAAGTGACGTACAAGCCATCTGTTCAAATCAAAATAACTTGTCAGGTTAAGTAAAATTTTTTTTGTTTTAATTTAGGAACTTTTTTTTAAACGATTACAATTGCATTACTATTTAATCTTTTATGCTTTAATATAACTCATTGTTTTAAAATATAAAATAGGATTTTATGTATTAACATTGTTAGTTATTTAATAAAAAGTTGAATCCCCAAAAGATAAAAAGAAATGTGAATGGGCTAATTTATGTTCTTTTAATAGCTACATTATTAGTGATAAGTTTATAATCTGATTCTTATTTTTTAGAGTAGCATTGAATATCAATTTCATTGTCTTTTATTTTAATGAATATGCATTATTAAGCTTTAGTCATTCTATAGTTTATGCTATGTATGAGTAAATTCTACTTTGATTCCAACACATTAAAAGTAAACACAAGAAATGCCAAACGATTTTGAGAAATAAATGTAAATTTTTCATTTAAAACTTCAATTCAATAATAAGTAATATTGTGTAATCATTAAGATTCTCCCAAATTGTTAGTAATTTTTCTTAAAAGGCATAGTATTTTAATTCAAATGCTTTATGACGTGTTTTTATAAACTGTTAATTTTTTTATTTGAAATTTTCATTTACATGACTTATTTATTTAAATTTTAAATTATGGTCTTTATTTAAAATAATTGAATTTAAACTTAGTTGTAAATTAACTATAGCATAGATTTTCAAAATGTATTAGTCAGTAGAATGTTATGTAAATACTGTAACGTTTGAAAGAATAACGGTAGCGTATTCTTGGTTAATTTAAACATGGAATTTATTTACGTCACAACTATAGAATATTATTTAATGAATAATACATTAAAGTTATGAAACTTAATTAAAGATTGTTAGAGTCCAATATTTTGTGAGAGGAGGAACCGTTGGTAACCACTCCCGTAAAAGTTCAAAGCATCTCTCCCTCTCATCTTCCGGTCTACGGGGTTCGATTCCTTGGGGGTCAAAAAGGGGTTGCGCTGCAGTTGCAAGATGGACGTGGGGGTGTCGGGTCCATCAAAGATGTAGACCGCTGTGTTGGGAGTTGCTACATTACAATACCGAAAACTTATATGAATTTGCAATCTAATTTTAAAATTATTACTTTTATATTTAAAATTTATTTAACTTTAGGTTATAAGTGCCACATGTACTTATCCTGCTGGAGGTTTTTCCAGCATTTTGTAAACATGTTTTTGCTTTATTGCATGCAATCAATGATTACATATAAAAAAACTGTATGAAGCTCTGAACTTCCCATTTCTTCATTTGAAACATGCGGTTCACATCTATTTTTTTAAAAAAATAAAACATTTACATTAATATTATATTTTTTAAATGATTTGTGAATTTTGCATATAAGTACTTTTAATGCATTTACTTTTATGTATGAATACTTTAAATCATGTTCGAGTAATAATTTTATAAGTAAACACTGACTGTGTGTGTGTGTGACTTCTGTTATAAAATACTTTGTAGATGGTGATAAAATAAAACATTAATAGAGCTAAAATTAAATTATTCCATCAATTCTGAAACAGATTATACTTGCAAGTATTTTATTATTTTTTTTTAATGAGAAAGCAAAATAACAGCAAACAATACATTAGATAAGCTTCTGTGAACTTTGTATACATACTTGTCTTAATATAATATGTATGGTTATTTAAATGTATACTCTATTTAGTGCTAGTTTAATATAAAGTACAGAATTACTTCTGTTACTTTATTTTGAAGATTTATAACATTAATAAAACTTAAGTTTATTAAGATATTTAACCATTGAAGTATTTTCTAAGTAACTTATTTAAAAACTTGACTTAAACTTAGCAAAAATTTTGAAGTACTTACATTTCAGTAGAAGTAGAGAGCTTGCATCTTTCCAGAATTCTTCGGAAAGATGGACTTTTTGTAAACAGAAAATTTGTTGGCACTGATCCAGGTCTTAAGCGCCTGCGATTAGTAAAATTTTGGTATTCGAAACATTCCTCTTCGAAATCATCCGAACATAGTATAGAAGCATTAGAAGGTACGAATTTTCCCGCCTAATCTTTGCTATCCATGTTTTTAATAAATTTGGATTTTTTAAAGGAAATTGGACAAAAGTTTTGTTTCTGCAATTGTCTTTCTTTTTGGAGTTATTGCATCCATATGCTGCACAGTATGTCATTTCTGAACGTCAAAAAAATAATTAACTAAAGTTTAAGAGCAAGACAGTAATGTAAACAAATGACGCTGCATGCACGTGCGCAAGAGCTGAACTGGAATCACGTGATCGTGACGTCACATGAATTTAGTCCATTGTATTTCGAAAAAATTTATTTTGTTCCAGCATTTATACATAAGACATAAAACTGGTGAATTTTTATTTCATACACAAAAAAAATTAGCGCACCAAGAAGGAATCGTCAAAATGAAATGAAATTCTACATACGTAATGACTACTTTTATTTAAGTTAATGATTAGAAAATCAAAGAAAAGTATTTATTTCAGAGAAAAAGGCAAAAGAACGGAGGATTTAACTTCTGTTTAACCCCCTCTAGTGCGAATGCACGATGCGAAACGATAGGGCATTCCGACATACAAGTTCAGTATAATGTCTTGAGACATTTTGTTCCATATTTGCTGTAACCTTGAATCTAGTTCCTTCAAACTCATGTGACGCCGAACTCGTCATCCCAAATGATCCGAGATATGCACGACTGTAGACCAGTGCTTCTCAAACATTCAATACTGGCTCCCCTTTTTCGATCACAATTTTTATCGAGCTCCCCCCCTTATACATTAATAATAAACTGAATGCAATAATAATGCACTTTGACGCTAAAGCTACACTAGGCGATCTTAATTATAAACCATACAAATTAGTAGCATAAGTATTAAATTTTACATACTACTTTCAAAAAAAAATAATAAATAAATAAAAGAATAGAATAATTATTATGTTATTTTTTTTCTTTCCTCTAATTTTTAAATTGAACATATTGCAAAATGCCGTGGCTGCTTAGAAGACAAAATATAGATATCTGCTAAATAAAGAAAACTAACTCAGAGGGTCAATTTCTAATCATAAGCAGTCCTTATAAAAACTTCGCTTTGCAAGACAAGCCCATGGAAGTCTTTAATACTTATTAAACTTTTTTCTTAATTTAGTATTAATTAGTTATAAAATACTATGTGAAAGCAGTGTAACATTAAAAGTATACCGGCTGAAGTGCCCGCTTTTTGCACGAGTTCATTTATAAGAAAAAAAAACATTATTGCTATAATAGCTGAGTTATAAGGACAGCAAAGCCAAGTTTTCAACAATGTTTAAAATGATAAATGATTTTTTTAAATGGTTGCTCAAATTATAATTAGTTTTAAGCAAATTCTAATTTTAAGCCTCACAGAATTTGCATTTAGAATTAATGTTAAATAATGAAATATATTTTAAAATCCTTAAGAAGAATAATTGTGTTATTTTTATTATTTAAAACGAGAAGACTTTGGAATGTTTTATCCCGGTAGCAGGCACACACACGATACTATCGTTAATGGTCAATTGGGATGATTGAGACATCCCAAACCTTTTTTGTATAGTTATTTTTATTGTACACGATACAAATCTTGATTCCAGTGAATAATTTTATTAAGAGAAAGTATAGTTACCTACTTTCAAGAATTTTTTAATTTTTCTTTGGGAAGAAATTAACAGTTTGCCAGAATTAACGATTTTGTCATCTGTGTGTCCCGCGTGGCCACTTCCGGGTAAAAAGTGTATTCATTATGATAATATGTATGCTACTGCTAAAAAAATTGTGTAAAACGTTTTTCTTTATGCTTTATATATTTGAGAATACTCAGAAAAATAAGTATTGGCCAAGTAATCATTCAAAGTGTGTGTGCTCTCCATGGTTTTCCAAATATCATAAAATTGTTTTGCATGGAAAAAAGCGCAACACAGCGAAATATATTACTTACAAAAACAAACACATAAGAGAGGGGTCATATCTATCTGTACCAATAACTTAGAAGGAAAAACCAATTACAGCTATAATGCGCAGTATTTCAAAAATAATGACATTGATACATTTTTTATGTTCCTAAATTTTTTTCGATCCTGGGTCTGGGATCTGTTTTTTCTCTGAAAGAGTAGTATGCTAGGTTTAAAAAGAAGGCGTATTAAAAAAAAAATCTCGCATCATGGGATTACAGCAAATTAAATAAAGATTTTTTTTATTTGTTTATAGGATCAAAGGTACCTAATTAGGTGTTCAAGAAGTTTTTATTTTTGATGACTTTATATGGCGCGCGAGCGCCTATAAATTATATCAGAGTAAAAGAGCATTTTTTATTATGTCTGAAAGTATTTTGTTTTAATTTATTCCAGTAAATTAATTGTTTTAAATCTTTAAATTTCGATATGCTCGCTCCCCGCTCGTAAGGTTATCGCGTGTCCCACAGTTTGAGAAACACTGCTGTAGACACATCTGTGGATCGGGTTGGCCAAGGATGGGTAGTAACAGCGTGGAGACAGTTTTGTGACTCCCTTGTTCCGTGAGGCCGAGCATTGTCTTTATGAAAAATGGCTCCTGGGAGCAGGTGCATGAGTGGCAACACATGTGGTTGCAGGATGTCATGGACATACCGCTGGGCTGTCATGGTACCACGGATCAATGCTAGGGGTGACCGTGTATTGTAAATTTGACCTAAACTTTCACATCAGGTGAGGGAGCGGTGTTTTGAAGTAAAGCAAAGGCAGGATTGAATCATTCATACCATGGGGTCTCCACACACAAAAACAATTGTCATCACTGCTGAGATTGAATCTAGATTCATCGCTAAAGACGACATGTTTCCATTCCACTGCAGTTCAATTTTTCTCGTGCGTGGCACCACTCCAAACGGAGGCATCGATGGGTGGGCGTCAAGGGCAGCACACGCAATGGGTCTTTCTCCTAGGTGCCTTCGTATGGTTCGAGAAGACACATTGGCTCCTAGTAAAAATGTTACATGTGCCTGGATAGCAGCCGATGAAGCAGGTGGGTGTGCGCGTGCATTTCTTACGATGTGGTGTTTTTCTCGACGACTAATCTGACAAGGGCGTCCTGAGACTGGCCTTCGTGTAAATGGCATATCTTGCATCCACTGGTCCCAACACCTCCTCACAACACAATCAGAGTGGCCTAATTCACAAACAACTCGCCTAGCTGAACACTCAGCTTCCATCACGCCGATGATTTGCCCCCTCACAAAATGAGGCAGGTGCTCATATTGTCTTCGGAAATGGCGTAATAGCATGTCTACATCAGCTCTTGCTTTGTAAGTGATTCAGCACATTTAAACAAGACTTCGTTAACTGTTTTATACTCCATGGAAAACTACGATAAACGCCCTCTACCGGCTATACGTAATGAGAAAGCACGCTACATTTCTAATCATTTCCATATCTCCTCGACATGTACCTTCCTCCTGCCAAGTTACATTACGATCCAACAATTAATTATTGGTGCGATAACTTTTCTGTCCGTGGGTATATATATATATATAACACGTTTCGATTCAGAATCAGACTTAACTTTTTAAACGGATCTTTTTTTTATTTGATGAAATCTATACAAGCTTTGACGTTGAGAGAAGATAGAGGCTAGAAAGCAGCTTGAAAACTAAGTGGGTTAACACTTAAAACACAGATGTGATAAATATCACGGATTTTATGAGTGTATTTGAAAGTTAATGCTGACATATAGGCCTATTAAGTCAATAATCTGGAATTAGACATGTTTATTGGTTATTCCGTATGTTCGGAAGAAATAAATGGGCGATTAGTTTGATACTTGTATATAAAGTGAAATATATGAGTTAACTGCTAGATAGGGAATTCAATTTTTAATCTAATTTAATTATCCCCACATTTGCACTGCAATTTTAAAAGGGAGTCATGGCGTGGATTTTCTCTCTTTACAAACTTAATCAATTTTAAACAAAAACAAAACAATACATAACGTCATTTGGAAACGCATATTACACATAGTAGAACTATTTAAGTAATGGGAATACAAAAATCAAAATACTCTAAAAGAAATGAAACTATAACAACAAGCACAGTAATGAGACTTTCAAAATATTAATTGATAAAAATGAATTTCCGTACATATAACTGAAGATTAGCTTGATCAAATATATTCGACATCCATAATAAGAGTTCGTGTGTTTCCTCCTATTCCTTCATAATAATAGATAAGTATTATAGCTAGAAGATAACGTATTAATTTTTTTATATTGGAAAAAATATCATAGCAAACAATAAGATAGTAAATATAAAAATACATGATATCAACAAATGTTAAAATAATAACTTTGTATAAAAATCTACTCTGGCGCTATCGTAGTAATACCTTATAGTGTTACACAAAATTTTGCATATATGAAATACATTTTTTTAAAAGATAAAAATATAGACACTAATAAAATTAAATTATTAATAATATGAGAATGGTGTACAACAACTTATATGCACTATTCAGCACAATAAATAATATTTTATTTCATATGCGTTATAAAATATAAAAAATATAAGAATATAGGAATAAAAGAATATAAGAGTTATAAGAATAAAAGAGCTTTTTAAGTAATTGTGAGTCGGAAATGTGGACTCTCTTCTATCATCACTTTCAGTATTTATGTAAACTTTTCACAATATTCACTGTAATTTAACAGTATCGCATACAAAAATTTTGAATATTTCCGTAATCTTCTAAGTATTCGTTTAATAGACAAAATTCTTGACTTTCTCTTACATCACATATTCACTAATATAAACTGCATCACCTTACTTAATTTTGAACACATCTCTCTGAGAAATCTTCGTGATCAAATCACATGTTCAGGGATGCTAATAAGAAAACAATAAGAGGCGTACATAACAAACTAAACACGTTTGTCCTCTTAATGTTTCAAGACATACAAAATTTATATGATTCAATTCTCCCTTATCCACTGTATGGTATCAAAAACAAGGTTCAAGATGTTAAATTAATTTTAAATTTAGATAAGGAAAATTTTTATAAATAGTGAATCCTGATATATGGCCAGTATATCAAAACGCACAATTTCGAAATGAAAGAAATTAACTGAGATGCAGTAAAGTTACTGCTGAATAAAATAATTAACAAAATAATAAAATTCATTGGAGAAAAAAGAATCCAACGTGACTTTATTTTTGTTCTCATCATAATCAATATCATTAGCATTAATACATTAGTTATTTTTCTAAAAACTTAATTTGTATCTTTCAGCTTTTAAACACCAATTTCTATCATAAATGTTAACTCATTCGACATTTTAAAATAAAATAATAAGAAGTACATTAACATTTCTCAAAATTTTGTATAATAAGCACATATACACTGCTTTCTCAATTAAGGTATAAAAATATCTTCTTTCAAGCAAAATATACTACTGAAAAAAAAGTTAAATATTATATTATATTACTATTCTTCTAAAAGTTCTGTTCAGCAAAACTCAGTCACTTCAATTTTACTAAAATGAAAACTAATGATTTCATTGACGTTTATCTCTTTGCGGCAGAAATTTTTCGTTCACGGTAATCCACATTTTGTTGTCATTCGATTTGCATTAGTAAAATTTTATTTTTTTCGATGTTGGTTCATCACTATTGTATTCGATGTTGGTCAAATCCATGGTATTATTGTACAGACTTTCCGCAGAAGATATTTTCTCTGGTGGAAGGAACTACGTATTTCTTTACTGGGTTAGGGGATTCACGCTTCTCTTCTTTTTTTTTGCCATTTGAACGTTGTTTCTTTCATTCGCGATAATCTGGCATTTCAAGCAAAGCCAGAAATTATTGTTCGGCGAAAAAAACGGTTTTTTCTCAGGGTTAAACTGGCGTTTCTTTTTTTCTTACCATAGAATATTCATTTTAATTACGGCAACCCGACATCTTCGGCAAGGAGGCATACAGCGCAGTCGAAATTCCATCAAATTCTCCATTGCATTTATTACGGTCGTTGGTGTCACTTTTTTAAAAAATTATTTTACAATTAAGATTAGTTTTACGCTAAGTTTCGAAATTTACTCGCAAATAGAATATAACCAGCTTTAAATCTGACATGTTTCGAGCCGGAATCAGACTTAATTTTTTAAAAGGATCTTTATTTGATATATATATATATATATATATATATATATATATATATATATATAGATATAGATAGATAGATAGATACATGTAGTATTCCGATTTATTTGGACAACTAGTAAAAAAAAAATTCAATAAACCTATCTTTTTATCATTACATACCGACATAAAAATATCTTTATTAGTATGAAGTATGTCCTTCTGTAGTAGAAATGACCTCTTCAAATTGGGTTAGTATTAACTCCACTAGTACAGAGCACATGTCCGTAACTTTATCTTGGAACCACACTTGTATATCACTTTTTATCATTTGTTATATTGGAATGCAACTTATCTTAACGGAATGATTCTTGAGAATATGCAATAAATTCTCAATAGTATTTAACTTTGTTAACTACCAGGCTAATTAAGCACTTTTTTGCATATAAGTATGGGCCAATATCGACGTGTGACAAGAAGTCAAATCATGTCGAAATGTCCAATCAAATATTTTCATCCTTGAAGCAATTCTACTGCTTAATATTTCTATGTATTTGACGAAATTCATCATGCCTTTAAGAGGAACTAAGCTTCCACTTCAATTTGTTATGGAAATGCCCAGAAATCATCTGGCTAGAAGGGTGTTTTGCAGTCTGTTGAGTATGATCTTGCAGAAGAGCGTCAACTTCAATTCGTTAAAATATGCTTGATTTGTATCTCTGCACAAATAAATACGTTTAATCCCTGTAAATCAACTGCTTCTAGTCGTGAACAGTCCAAGATTGATATTTTTGTTCCATGCTAAACGTTTTTCCATTCTTCCCTGAGTTAGAAGTTGATTTTTCTTCGATTTTGATGACTTACGACTAACTTACAATACCAGTTTCGGTACATTTGATGATGTTTTCATTTCAACCCGATAACCCATTCCCTTTGAAGATGTGTGCTTGTTTTACTTTGATTTACTTTGCAATTTCTTATTAGAATTTTATCAGTTCTTGGAGTAATTTTCTATGGGAACCAACATCTTTCCTTTCTTTTTGGAGACGATCATCAGAAATCTTGAAATATTCTTAAAATTCTTGAAGTACTTGATTTGCCCTGACCAACTATCGTAGTTATATGCATCGCCGTCATAGAAGTATGTTCATTAAGATCGATTTTTAGAACGCTTCCTCGGAGTGATATCCATCTCCGAACATGCAAAAGTGACACATGCTATGTGAAATGCAAAATTATAAGCTCCAGCGATTTCACTGAAAGGCTCACAACTGAACTACTAATGCACTAAAACCAATCAGAAGGATAAATATCAGTCAATGTTGATCGATTACATTACTTCTAGGAAGATATAACAAGTTTGAGGCTGATTGGGGCATAAGTAGCAATCATACACTAAATCAAACAAGAAAAAATGTTTGTCCCAATTAATTCGAATGGTATATATATATATATATATATATATATATATATATATATATATTATTTATATATAATATATTATTTTTAACAAATCAATATGAAAAAGTAAATAGAATAATGTAAACGCATGTATATGGACAGTATTATACACTGCTGTACAATTGCTAAGGACGGATCACAAATTGCTATGTAGCATAACATTAAGCGAGACATGAGGCCTAGTAGGATAAAATATAGTTGCCACACTCTTCAGACATTAGAATAAAGAATATTTATTGTTCTGGAAAGTACAAAAGCTTTGAAACATCTGAAAGAAAAAAATGTTCATTTGATCTGCGTACGGAGAAATGGAACAATGCATCTAAAAGTCAGCAGGCACCTGAAAGAAAGGTATCAGTACGGGATATGTCCACCGTGGAGTGTGATGCAACAATCCACACGTCGTACCATACTTTGCACATGATTATCCAGCAGCTGTTGAGGCAATTTATCCCATTCCTCTGTGAGTGCACGGATGAGGGTGTTCTTGTTTATCGGAGGATAGTTTCAAACAGCAACTTGCCTCCCCAAAGCATCCCACACATTTTCAATGGGGTTTAGATCTGGAGAACGCGCTGGCCATACGAGACGTTGAATACCCTCGCTGTCTAGACAATCCTGAACAGCGAGTGTTCGATGACATGTTGCGTTGTCGTCCATAAAAACAAATTTATCACCGACAGCACCACGGAAAAGACGAACATGAGGAATTAGAACTTCATCAATGTATCGTTAGCCCGTCATAGTCCCATTCGCAACCACATGTAGACGCGTACGGCCATTGATCATAATGCCGGCTCACACCATGATACTGCATGTCGGATATCGGTCCTTTTCCTGGATATTTTCTGGACGATAAGCAGTACCACTCTCGCGCCAGATCAGTTGGCGTCTACAATCCGATGACAGACTGAACGTAATTTCATCTGAGAATAGTACGCATGCCCAGTCCTGTTCAGTCCAATTGTGATGCTCACGACACCATTGCAAACGGGCAGTACGGTGATGTCTGGTCAATGGGACTCACACAACAGGTCTGCGTGCGTATATTCCTCCTCCCCTCAAACGTCTGGCAACAGTTTTTCGGGAGATCTGCTTTCCTGAGTCAACAAGAAACTGATTTGCCACCTGCTGAGCTGCGGTGCGCCTGTTCCTTTTTGCTGATAAGACGATATATCTGTCTTCTACAGGCGTCGTACTCCTATCACGACCTCCCCCGTGCCGTCTACTCCACATTCCAGTAGTTTTAAATGACTTCCACAGCCGTGAAACAACGCTGTGAGTGATGTCGAACTCCCTGGCAACATCTGTTAGTTTTCGCTCTTCTTCGATCTTTCAATAATTCGGCCACGCATAAAATCATCTATGTGATGTCGGGAAGACATGCCAAAAATTTTAAGTTCGTCTATTAAATATTTCCTGTAAAACTTTGACTTGAAACAACAACTGTCCACACGCGTCAAAATTTTTAAAGCTCTTATGAATGCTATCACGGGATTAACAGACGTGGGAAAAAAATTTGCATACTCATACTTCTTACTAATATCCCGCACTTATTCTAATTTTCCACAGTTTGCTTCCTTTAATTTTGTGGTTGCTATGGATGATAGTGTTATCCGTCCTTAGCAATTGTCCAGCAGTGTATGAGATCCCTTTATTTGCCGTGTTTGCTTACTGTATAATCAAAGCCAACCGTACTTCAAGAGGAAACTCCAATCGTGCGTCGGAGATGACACACACAATTTTTTTTAATCTAAAGAAGGACCGTGGCAGAGTTGCCAAATTTATTTGTTGACATTTTTCAATTGAAGTGTTTTCCAACGTTTAATTTCCGGACATACAAAAGTGATATATAAATCGAAAGGTAATGATGAAACAAATTTGCCTATAAATAAAAAAGTACATATTTTTGACCTTTTTGGGTACCGAGCCAGCTTAATCAATAAAAAGTCTCATTGTAGGAATAAAATATTTCTTTAATCAAATGTTCAAAAAATTTCACGTTAAAGCTTTTATTTTATTTCAATCTATTATGTGCTTAAGTATACATTCACACAATTCTTTAGAAAAAACTACGTTTTTCATTTTCGTTGTTTTTGTAATTGGCTGTTTACACAAACATGTTTTTTTGTGTTTTAATTAAAAGAAAGGCTGTAATGTTTTAGCTATCAAAACATTTGTTAAATACTCTCGGTTTAGTTTCTGTAATACTTGATGTTTGTCTTCAACATGAATTTATTTTCTTTTTTATTTTTGATTAAAATGCATTTTTACAAGTGTCTAATTTGTGTCTAAAACTCGAGCTTTGAAAATTTACACGAAGATTCAACATGTTGTGATTTGATTGTAATGATTATGATGTCGCATCCGTGATGAATTAGATTGGGCCTTGGGCAATGATAACAACTCTTGCAAGATATTCTATACCGGGGTTGGCAGGCTTTTAGTTGTGGCGTGCCAAACCAATCTACCACTTGATTCAGTGTGCAACACAATAGGACATTTTTGAAACAATTCGATTCTCGCGATAATACATGCAGAGTTAGAGAACAAGGGTCAATAATATAGATTTAAAGTTTTATTATATATTTATTTTACATCCTTTAAAGATATTTCTTATAGCATTAGAACAAATATCAAAGAGTAAAACTAAAATAAAACAAAGATACGAAATTTAGTTGCACATATGTTATGTATTTTTAAACATACTTCTCAAAATAAGAAATAGGAAACGTACAGTACAACTACTTTTCTTCCTTATAGTTAAATAAAAAGATAAATAAGAATTTTAATGGAAAGCTAGTGTTTGTACCGCTATTCTTTCTTTTTTACAACATCAAGGGTATAATATATGACTTTCAGATTGATACAATTCTGAGCATTCAGTCGTTAAACAATTTCTTTGTAGACTCGAAATATTTCGAATATGAGGAACGATTTTCTCACTTAGATATGTAGAACCAAAAGCGGAAAGGAGAATGCATACGTAATTTTCTCTCTTCAAACAATTAAATCTTTCCAGCAATGACATTGAATAATTTACAAAACAGCTGTAAATAATTCTGAAGATGTTTCTCAAATAAGGTCCATTACAAATTTACCAACTTCCATCCTTTCAAAAATTGACAAGTTTGTAGAATAGTGCATAGTGCCACTGAGAGTTGTACCACGTACCACATGCGGAACGCGTGTCATAGGTTGCTGACTCCTGTTCCATACTGTCGCCATGGAAGTTTATGTCCGTGTCGAAAAGGACTCCGTTGTCGCGTAGAGTGGCAAGGATGACGTGGCAACTAAAAATGTCATGATTTAAGTCGTAAACTAGAACGAGGAGCTGTAGTAGAGTTTTCAGCCCCGTCATCTGAACGTTTGTTTCAGTAATTTTATAAACATATATTTTTTTAAGTACTATAGCATGTGAATATATACACTTAAAACTACTATCAAAATAACTCCACTCAATTATTAGTTTCCTAACGTATTTTTGATCCAATATCTCTTATTTCCATGAACTGTACTTATTTTTTTTAAAAAAAATGTGTATAAAAGAGTTAATAAGAAAATGTTGAACTTCTTATTTTCAAAGTATTAAAATATTTTACTGTACATTTAAAGCACCTTTCTTGTATAAAGCTTTAAACATTTTAAAATTATTCAATCATATAATCTGAATATCGAAGCCTTTAATTAAATAAATCATATATTATGATGAATTAACTGATTTTTTTGGAAATACTGATTGAGGGCTTCAATTTATGCACTTATTTAAGTTAAAAATTCCGTACTATTGCTTTATTTTTTAGTTATTTTTTAAATGTATAAAACAGAGTAAACAACTTTTTAACAATTATTTTGTGTCGTTTGATTGCAAAATAGTCCTCACTAACTTATAGGTCTTTAAGGAAATTTTTATTTTAACTGTTAGTCTTAATTGTGTCAATTGTTATTCTTCACTAATATGGCACACAACTGCATCAGATATTTAGTTTCTCTGTTTTATTTCCATTTAACTTTGATTTTTAAAAATGTTTCCAGCCTCTTCAATTCTTCACTTTGTAAGAAAAATCAAATTTAGACTGGATATTTATGAATTAATTATATATAGTTATTTTTTTATTGTCATATTCTCCCAGTATTGTTTCTCAGTTGCTTTACTATTAAGAATACATTTGCTTAATCTCAAATGTACGTGTGGGGAGCACTTATTAAATTATTACTCAAGATCTACTCTAGAGCTACTAATGATGTACTTAATAATTCTGACTATCAGTAAATAATAGTACCGATCTTCGAAGCATTGCATCCCTAAGAGTTTTGATGGTCAACTCCTTATAAAGTACATCCATTGTTATTCAGTAAGAACATTTCGTAGTATAAGTACAGTCATCACAGGTAGAAAATCACTTAAAAGGGCTACATCAGAACTACAAGTGATGTAAATTTTCGCATGTCGTAATTTTAAGCATTTGTTTGATGGTGAAGATGGAATTGGGGTAGTACCTAACTTTTCAAACTAACATACAATGCAAAGTGAGAATTTTGATCGTTAACTTAAAGGGCAGCAATTTCCATTATTTCGCAATTTTGTTTGAGGAATATTCGATGCTCTGACGCAATGCGAATAGTAATTCAAAGGCTACGAATTCCAAGTCTTCAACTACTGTGTGTGTGTGTTATTGCAGTTCCTAGAGATAAGAAAAGAAATTAAAAATATTTTGAGCAAAGTAATATAAAACCGTGGTTATACTGGTATTTGAAATCTGCATCTAGTTCCATTATGTTGATAATTGGTGTTTCGATTGAACTAAGCAATCTGTCTTTAAAATATTTGCACTAAAATTGCTTCATCAAAATTGAACACAAGTATTCCTTTTGGGTAACTTTATTCATTTCTTTCTTTTATGAAAGAGCAAGCGCTTTCAAAATTACATTGCTCAAATAAGTGTTAAGTTGAAGTTTTAAATAGCCCCTAAAAATAAATCCTCGTTGGATGACTTTAGAGGAAAAGCTCAATTAAATATTTCCTTTGTTATCTACATTCTACTCATAAAGAAAAAAAATAAGAATATCACTTTCGTTTTATTTAAGGAATGATTTAATCAAGCAATTCATATATCGCTTAATGCCTTCTTAGAGAAACCATCCGCATTTGAATTCTTGAGTGTTTTTTGTAACTTCTCGGCAAAACAAATATCTTAATTTAATGTTCGAAATGTACTTTTTCTAATTATATCGAGTAGAATAGTTTTTAAATTTATATACTTCAGAAAAATTGAAAGGCCGTGCAGAGGAAACACTCCAAGTAATTTTAAGTATATAGTCTATAAAAGTAGAGTGAAAATTGAAAATTATACACTAATAAGCACAAAAGTGTGTTAGAAAGTAAAATAACAGTTATTAATTCCGTAAAATAACAAGATTTACACTTATAATGAGGAAGATGTCTTCAAATAACATTAGGAACGAGTAACTTATGTTTGATTATTAATTCTTTCTTTTTTTAAGACTTTCATTTTATTAAAACAAGTTTTATTATTTGATACATTATTTTAGATGGGAGTATTCCATTTCTTCCACCTATACATATAAGGAAGATATTTATTACGTATCGATTACGCTTACTTATAATTCATTTAAATGTAAAATTAAGCAATTCAATTTTATTTGTTTTATTGTAAATATAATATTTCCTCTTTGCTGTATTATTTTGTGTGTTTTAATAATTTGCATGTGAATAATTTTTCAGATGCAAATTTGTAATTTTACAGACACAGTGGATTGGAGTTACAAATGATCAGTTAACACAAATGTACATTTTGATTTTAATTAAATTCCTTTTGCACAATCGATAGTGAATTTTTGACAATTTGTTAATTAAATTAAACACCCATAAGAGTTTGAATGTGTTAATAATTCACTCTGTTTTTATTCTTCTTTTTGTTTTTCTGTAATTATCTATAGGACATCACATATTATTGAAAATCATTTTTTGATATGTATTTGGTTTCGATGAAGTCTCTTATCTTCTTAGATGAAATAAATATTTACAAAATGTATCGAAATTTTAAAAAAAATAAGAACATAATGATTTTAATTTAACACAAGATTTAAAAATAAACCTTTTCTCAAAATGTACATGTTTGAAATTTTTCATAACACATTAAAATATACTTTTCTCATTATACTGAAATGAGCTTTTAGCTAATTTTGAGTTTTTTCATAATTTATAAAATATTTTATCAAACATAGTGGGATTTTTTTACCCATTTTTCACATAAAAAAATTTGTAAAAAAAATTTTTGAGCTTTTCACAAAATGCTCATTTTAGTATGTATTAGCTGTCATTATAAATATATCACATATAAAAAATTACTTAACTCTGACCAGAAGTTTATTAGAAAAGGTACACTGAACATCAAAATTTACATTTTGAGACAAATTGAGTTTAATGTATACAGTGAGACTTCTAATCGGCTAGGAAATAAAAAATAAAATTCTCAGTTTACAATAAAAGATATATGTTTTGGTTTATATGAGACGTTCAACTTTTAAGCAAAAACGTACTTTATTTACATGTTTCGCCATTCAAATGGGCGAGGTCAAGTTTCCACGATTATTCAAAAATAGGTTTCTAGGGCTTCTAATTACCCTAGAGGTTGAAGTATGGTATATTTAGAAATCTATACAATTTTAAAATGTAAAAGTCTCAAATTGTCAAAAAAATAAGATTTAATTTTTCCAACCCACCTTAAGTAAAGTCACGCTATTCTTAGATATGTCCATATAGGAACAATGTGTGATAGTATGGTTTCTGAGTACAAAAGGTGAGCTGCAAGCGGGCATCTATCAGTAAATGGGGGCAGTTTAGGGTAAGCACCACTAAGTTCGAACAATTTATGCAAAAGTTTTCATGAAAGGCAAACGATATCAGAAATCTTTGACAATGCCAGGCTCATACGTCTTCCGGGAAGTGCAGACAACCTCAAAATTTTCCGTTGAAAAGTCTTGGAACACCCACTGTATAGTCAGGATTTGTCACCTGAAACCTTCCACACATTTTCCACGAAATGGAGCATTGCGTTTCCAATAAATTATACTTCCTCGATAATCAACTATGAATTTTCTATAGCGAGGGCATAGACCTAGTGTCGAAACGATGAGACCTATGTTACAACACACATGAAACTTTAATTTGATTTCTAATTAAGATATTCGTTTTATTCAACTTGTCTTCTTTTTATCTGGGCAACCTTTATAATATATTTTTGTGTAATAAATGTGGAAAGTTATGATTTAGCCCGTGGCACAGCATGCAATAAAATTCTTATACTAGTCATATGTCTTATACAATAAATGAGAAAAATTATGTTTCCATGTTTGTTAAATTTTAACTCAAATTTAAGACTTTGACAATGACAAACTATCAGGGCTAACATCTTAGCTTATATCTTATTTTCTTAAATTCAAGGTTTTTGAAATTAGTTTTTCCTTAATTTGCAAACTTATCATTATTACTCGTAGATTGATTCAGAACTTGAATTTGTTTCTAGAAAATTCATCACTGCGCGACTTGAAAAACTGAATAACCTGATTATCATTAAATTCTTTGCACTGTGCAATTAAAACTAAAGCCTTAAAAATAATTTGTAAGATTTAACAGCTTCTTAGGTATTCCAATCAATATGTTTTATTTGATACACGATACAAAATTTACAGAAATTAAATCTTTTGTCTGATAATATTTTAATTTAAAAATTATAAATGGATAATAGACACTTTTCAGGAGAACACTATATGGAGTATATATACCTTTTAGGAATCAGTCACTTTTCTACAAATTTATTTTGTAAGCAACACCAAACAGGGAAATACTTTTTTTAAAATCTTATTTTGAATTATTATTATTTAATTATTTATTTAAAATTATTTTAATCTTATTTTTTAAATTTTTCAAATTTAAGTTAGGGGTTTTTATTTAGAAATAGAAACACAAAAGTTATAAATGAATAGCGGAAAAAAAAATTCCGAGGCTCTCGATTTTAAAGAAAATTTATAACTGTGAAAGGGTAACAATAATAAACTTTATGAATATCAAATACATATGCACTTAACACTAAAATTCAGAAAGTTCAAGAGTTACAGTTTCTATAAATCCCACAAAAACCTCCTAGTGAAAAATATGGACAGAAATAGCATCAACGTTTCTTTCGTAAATCGTGGCGTCAACTTACTGGCGTATATCGCGATTCTCAGTCGCCAATCTATTATACACTTCTGTAGTTTCATTAAATGCGAAAATATGATCTCAAGGGGATGTTATTCGTCATTAATGGAGTAAACAGTATCTTCTTATTTTAATGTGCATTAGTGGAATCGTATAATGCTCATTAAAGCTCATTAATGTAGGTTACATAAACGTTTGAATTTAGATAAAGCTCATTGAATCGTTAAATTAAAATTCCAAAGTGTACAATGTTCCGACGAAGCAATTTTTGTTAGAGAAAAAAAAGTAAGATGCTATTTTTGAATCACATTACCAAAGGAAAAGGGAAAATGGTATTTCGTTAGTAAGACACGTGGTATTTCGTTTTTCTTATATCAAGTAACATCCGATTATGTAGAGACCAAGTCCATCCAGTTGGTTTATTTTTTTCTCTTTCACTTAGTTTTTATTCTATGCATTTATTTGCCGTACAGAAATCTTTTTTAATTCTTTCGGGAAGGAGGGGGATATTTTTTTTAGTTATACTTTTAAAACAGACATGTTTTATAAGAAAATACTTCTTTGAATTCGTGAAATCATGTTGAAATGTTTAGCAAATTAGGAGGACATTTCCGTGATGATGGAATACAAATTAGAAGTGTCTTATTATCGATGAGACTTAAACTGAAAAACATATTAAGTCTTTTTTAAGTAAAATAAAATTGTTATTTTCAAACTGTTTGTATACAATTAGTTTTACAAAACATTTCAAAAGGGGATGACTTTAAAACAGTTTGGAATAAATTTGCAATGCAGATATTTTTTTTTCAATGATGAAAAATGAATTTTATTTTAAAGATGAAGATATTTCAAAAGATTATTTTAAGATTTACATGAATACTATTCTGAAAATTGGATTTTCAAAATAAATATGACTGAATGATATATGTTCGTTATTTTTAATGATGGAATTTTATATGGGCCTGCATTTAAATTTGCAACAGAAAAAATAACACTGTTAATATTAAAATCCTATATATTGGTCATTTTCAAAAATATTTGAATAGTTTTCAAAATAACTTAATAATTTAAAACTGCATGATCATTAGTCTTATAAAGAGATATTAGTCTTGAAAAATAAATATATATATGTATGATTTCGGAAAATATATTTTTTTAAAAATGGCTATCAGTAAACAATTGTATATCTTAAGTAAAAGGAATAGAAAAACACTGCTGGCCATTAAATTTGCAACACTAGGAAAGAATAATCTGACAAACTTCAAAATCACATGAAAGGAAGAAAATACTTGGATAAACTAATGATTAGTATTTCAGCACATTTTGATGAAGCAGGAGGGAGAAACGACAGCTGAAGCACTGCATAAAAGAAAAGATTTTGAACGGATTTATCATTCAGAAATCACTTTAAAAGGTCGGAGTTTGTTCAGAATATCGTGTTATGGATGGAATAATAAAAAGGGCTTAACAGCAAGCATCGGAATTGTATAGAGCTAGGATTCTTGCCTATCGAGAACTTAAATTATGGCTTCGAGATATCACCAGTCTCATTGGTCGAACTCTTACCACTGTCATGTGAATATGGAGTTAATGGGTTGATAAAGGTCATACACGGAACGGCTGGCAGTATCTGCACGCCCTTCCATGACTAACGTCCATAAGGACAGTCGTATTGTGCAAAAAACGCGTCAAGAACCATACAACCACATTGAACAATTAGGCAGAAAAGGGCATATTTGCAGCAGGCCGCCAAGTATTTGCCCTTACGGTGAAGCTGTTTGCAGCATTGTCAACTGCCAACAAAGTGATCCATATTTGGGTTTCCTTCGACAACTCGGTAAAATCCTAGGAGAGCCTACACCCTTGGCGGCAAACCGAAAAAAGCGCCAAGCGACACCGACAATGGCGGCAAGGGAATATAGTGGGATAAGGTGGTTGCGTAATGAAAATATATGTAAACAATAAAGAAATTAAAGATTTAAGATAAATATAAAAACAGCACTTACTTTCTTACTGCTGATCTTTCCGAGTGGAGGGTACACCGTAACAACAGATTTTAAAAAAGCATTAAAGGTCTCATCGCTAAGCGAATGATTGTGTGAGCTTCGCCATATTTATTCTGCGAGGTAATGGTCGAACATACATTCGGCGTGGCTGGTACGATTTCGAAGAAAGCGTTTTATTGTCGACCATGTTACATAATGCCGATCATTGCATTTAGGGCATTCATAACTCAAAGCAATCAATCCTTCCTTCATACACCATTTAATCAATTCTTTCTTACCTTTCACAATCAACAAAGTAAAAAATTTTAAAATATATTCCCTCACACATGAAGCCAGCCCGGAGCCCACCAACAAAATTAAATTCGAAATGCGCGCCCACAAAATACGAAAATGTTAGAAATAGTTAGGGTTACCATATGTAGTGTTTAAAAGTAGGATTACCAAGATGGTGCAATTATCACCAACCAAAGTAATTTGCGGCAAGGGTGTGGGCTCTTCTAGGAGTGAAACGACAACTCAGCATAGAGAGATACGGTGACTCTTGCTGTCCGAACGGCAAAGATGGATACAGAAGTGTCACAATGCCATTTTTCAAACGAGTCCCAGTTCTGCGTGCAGTGATCGGATGACAATGTATGTGTCTCAAGGCTCTAAACAGATCTCCAGAGTCTCTTACTTGCATTATATATCGACATATAGCTTTGGTCCTGGTGTGAAGATTTGGGTATTCATTAGGTACATAATAAGAAAATCTCCAGTTCAGATCGACAGTCATTTACTAACAAGATAATGCGGGAACACGTGTTGCCCATCGTTTTCTAACCTTTTTCGACACACAGAATACTCGATTGTTGTCTTGTTTTTCATGATCTCTAGATATTTCCCCTATTGAAAAAATCTGTCAGTTCCTTGCTGAGAAACTGCCCTGCTACCGTTGTCCAGCTAGTGTGGCTGATAAAGTGCAGCATAGGCTTGAAGCATTATGGAATTAAGTCATTGCTTCTCAAACTTTCAATACTCGTGACCCAATATTCGATCATCATTTTCATCGCGCCCCCCTCCATATAATAACATTGTATTGAATTCAAAAATACTAAACTTTGACACTAAAGTTACAGTACGACTTTAACCTCATATGTGCCACTGACGTGCATAAACATCTTTCTCAGGCAAATCATTAATCTTCTGGGCGTATATATACGTCTTTCCGAAGTACGATCTTTTCTGTGCACTGCTATCCATAAAATTATTACTAAGGTTATGGAATACAATAAAAGAACCTTGACAGTCTTTGCAAAGGATTTACTTATTTCGAATGATTTTTCTAATTTATACCTTTTCTCCTCCCCCCTCTCAATAAAACATCAAAATACGCGCGTCTAAGTGGAAAACCGTGACATTGAGTACCAAACCACGTAACTTTTAATCGACAGTTAAGGCATTAATTATAAACCGTACAAATCATCAAGATTAGTGTTAATACAAGCCCATGGGGTTACTAGTAATTTTCAAACTTGTTCTTAAAACTTAGTATTGTTAAATTAATTATAAAATACATTGTACAGTACAGGTACTTTTATAAGTGTATTATATCAGTGTAAAAATGTGTATTTTATATTTCATTATATCAGAAAGTATTTTGTCTGCTTACTTTTAATAAAGTAATAATGTTTAGAATATTCTTTAGTTTTCATCTTTTCAATATGCTCGTGCCCCCTTGTAGAGCTATCACGCCTCTCAAGGGGGCGCGCCCCTGTTTGAGAAACGCTGAATTAAATGCCTGTTTCTGTCATTTAAGATTCAGAATAGATAGTTCATCTTCCTCTCAGTTGTCGTCATTAAATATTCTATGTAATATTTTTTCAGTCTTTTTATATGATTCTGATATTCAAATAATTTCAAATTTCATCCTATTCATGATGATCATAAGAACGTGAAAAATAGTTCATGGCTTTTATACTTTTGGAACAAATGACTTTCTGTATTTCTTGAAAATAAAAGTTCTTTAGAGTCTCAGGTTGCTAACGGACCTACACACACAACACATTTAAATAATCAAGATTGCGTGATTAAGAAATGAGAGCAATAAAGTACCAAATGACTTCTCTATCGTTTCGAAAGATTCCATAGCTAATGTCAATAAACATTTTTTTAAAAACTGTAGTTTGTCTGCAACAGAGATAGGAAACGGAACACCGTCCTAATTCCGACTTTTTCATGACTTTTACAAAGCACTGCAGCTCTTTGAAACGTTAATGCAATTGTACTATCAAGATGAGATACATAGATATGGGAATATTTTAGTTCCGTGCGCACTTTATTCTTGAAAAGCACTGAAATCGTGAACAGTTGTTTCATACTAGTGAAAAGAAAGTTGTGTCCTAATGATGACTTAATCATAAATCGAATCCATTTGATGTAACCGACGGCCTAGAAGAAGCACAAGAGAAGGATTCTAAATAATGACTTTAATTACAAATGATCTCCAAAATACAAAACATGATTCAGTAGTCCAATATATATTCTTAACCCAAATGTTGTTTTATTAATATAAATGCAGACAGTGTGGACACTTTAAGGTAGACATCAATACTTACACAAAATGTTTTGCTTGTAGATGAAATTAATGATAAGATAAAGAGGAATAAGTGATAAATAATTAAATAAAGACACACTTACCTTAAAAGTATGTGTGGGAAAATACATATTGACCCAAACTAGTCTGAAATTGTTATCAGTATAAAATGCGAAAAATCTTGTGAATAAAAAAAAAACTTTTCTTAACCTTCACAATTAATGAAAACTTGAAATCCTTTTTTCTGGTTAAATAACTAGTAAATATTTGATTTTACTACACTAAATATTTGCCTTTTACTCTTATTTAATACCTAATTTTAACCACTTTCAGTCATATGTTCTTTTGAAACTTAATTAAAAGCTAATTATTCGCACTAATGGAAATCTCACTCTTCATTTGGATTAAATTTCTGTAGTTTAAATGAGTGTTGTTTGACAATAGAATACTGAATATTTTACTGCTGTGAAATAATTTTATTGTGCTAAAACGTGATTATCTTATGAATATATCAATTAGTAACAAATCGGCAATCTAAATTTAATTTACATTCTAATATTTTTCTTCTTTTTTTATTCACTAGCAACATTTGTCGGCGAAATAAAAATCCCCATTTAAAACATATTGTTTATTTCAAAAATTACTTTATTTGTATAGATAATTTTTTAGATTAGGCAAGAAGAGATTCAATGTTTAAAAATGTTCTAAATACAAATATAATATTTAGCATATTACTTACACTTTTTTTTCTCTACTGCAAAATTTATTTCAGTAGGAATGAAAAATAATTCTGTAAGAGAGTCGCACCTCTCTCGCGGACATTAGATATGTGAGAGGAAGAGAAGAAACACTCGACATAATCTAACTAATATATTTGTTTCCACACAAAGAACAGACACAATTTCAACTAATAATAGTTAGAGAACGTCTCAATGTTAACCGTGAAAGTGGAACAATGACAGTAAAACTTGAGCGATTAGGAGACTATCAAACTCGATCCTTCTCTTAATAAAGGATCAAACCTATCAACCGATTGAATCTAAAATCAAATAATCCTAGTGATCAATCGTCACTTTAAAGTTTCCTCCTATTAAGAATCAAATCACTATAATTCTAATATTATACCTTCAGCCTCAGTCTCACCTGGCTCGAAATATCTTCTCTCCTTCTCTCTCTCAAGCTAGAAAGCCTCTCCTATTTACAGTAAGTTAATTTAAATATCCTGATTCTTTTTTTCCGATGAATTGGTTATGATTAACACGAATCGACAGCACAGACATTTCCCAATAGGATTAGTAGGAAAAACGCGTATAGATCCTTCACTATTCATGGTTAGGCAATGTTTCAATTTCTTCCCGGTGAAAGGATGTTACGGTCATTAACACATCCAAAATGGTTTTACTTAGTTTCAAGCACTGACTTATACGATAAACGATATACGATGCGATAAATTTATATCACGTGTAAATGTACGCATGTACAGCAAATTAATTTTTAATTGTCACGACTATATCATTCAAATTATTCTATGAAATTCACCTTTAAGCAAACTACTCTCATGTCCATAAATTAAGGATAATTCAGAATCCCATAGAAATTGAGCTCTAAAATAAAAATTTCACCTGTAGAATTATCACACAGATGTTGAAGAAGAATATGCAAATTACAAGAAACCAACAGATGGCACGGAAAGTACGTCACAATGACGAGAGTGTAAGAGATGGGTATATAAGGAATGGTGACAAAGAAGTAAAATTGTTCACAAGCGCTTTAAAAGCCTTTCAGTGCAATACCCGCATAGGTATGGCACAAAGAAAGCATTTAGATGATTTTTTACGTGGTAGAATTATTGGACGACTGGAATGTGGACGTACCCAGCGGGAAGTATCCGAGGAATATGGAATCGTCCAGAGTGTCATCTCCAGGTTTTGGCAACGATTCTAAGATGATGGTAATGTGAGTAGATGTTACAGCACAGGTCAGTCACCATTGGGTCTGATTCTCACCGGACGTTAATAAGGAGAGCGCCAGGTACCCGTTACCACCAAGAGAACACCATTGAACGACACCGTTACGGTGGTGAAGGATGGCTCTTTTGGAGAGGAATTATTCTTAGTTCCAGAATGGATCTGCATGTTCAGAGTGTAACGATGACAGGCCACAACTATCGGGATGTCATTCTGGAACATATAAGTTGGTTTCGGGGCGCCATGGGTGTTAAATCTTTTGGTTATGGATGACAACGCCCGTCCTCACCGTGCAAACATTGTTGACGAATGACTTCAATCGGAGGATATCACCCGTATGGATTGGCCAGCATACTCACCGGACTTGAATCCAATAGTGCATGTGTGGGATTAGCTTGGCCGAAGAATTGCAGTCCGTCAACCCCCTTCCCACTTGTCTACCGGAACTTCGGAGGGCATTGCTTGATGAGTGGTGTAATATTCCCCAATATCAGATTGATAATTTGATACTCAGCATGCCTAAGCGTTGTAAGGCCTGTATTGCATCGTCCGGGAGACATACTCCGCATTAACCATCATACTAACCATGTTATAGTGTTTTTTGTAAATAGGTTCTTTTTGAAATTTGCTCTAATGAGTAAAAATCGCAATTTTTGTTAATTATGTCAAATATATAGCATCATTTTTGCTCTTTACCTTTTGTTTAATAAATAGACTTTACAAATAAGTCAAATCTTTTTTGCTTCTGTCTCTTTCTTTGCCTGAACTTCATTATCCTTAATTTATAGACATGAGTGTATTGAATGTATGTAACAAGATTTCCACTTAGTTTTCTTGGTCTCGAACTCGTGGTCTGCATTATCGAATTGTAAGTTCCCGTTGGATTTGAAGACCCACTGTGTAGAGGCCTGATGTAAGTTAAATCCATAAAGGCATAAGTTCTCAACTTCTCGCAGTGTTAAAGATTAGACCCTCTTCAGGTATTGCCTTTGTCACTTGATCTAAGTTCATAATTGATTGACAAATTTTTCAATATATACATACACACACTTATTTATCTCCATAAGCACAGAAGCCGGTTTCCGGCAAAGGCTGTCCCAGTTTGGTTAAACCATCTGTATCTGTTTATTGCTGTTATTTTCCATCTATTTGAGCCGATGTTTCACAAGCAATTTTCTATATTGTCTAGCCATCTTGTACAAGATCTGCCTCTTTTCTTGACTTCTGATTACGAAAACATTATTTGCTTGATTGGGTTGTTGTCTTCATACCGGAATACAAGATGTGAAAAAAAAAAAGACTAAGAGTCTAGCTTGGAAAATGAGTGTGATTGGCAACAACTGTTTTGGTGACGTCATCCCACGCACACCCTATATCTATGTTGCCTGTTTCGGCTTAATCAATCTCGCCAGGTGGGAGCACTACGTCATTAAGTGAACACCTGCAACTGAATTGTGCAGGGAAAATGTCAAATCGACATCAAGTTTTTTCTGAAGCTTAAGAAATCAGCTAAGAAAACATTTAAAACATTGACCGAGGCTTATGGAGATGAAACTTTGTCTCCTGCTCATATGTTTGAATGAAAAAAAAAGGTTTTCAGGGAGAAGGGTCAGTGTGGAAGGTTATGAACATGCTGGGTGCCCAGGTCAGCGATTAAATACCAAATCATAGCCAAAATTCATCTCATGAGTGGATGCCCACTCACCTGATTGAAATACTAAAAAGATTTCGCGGAAAAATTAGGGAAAAAAGGCCATAATTTTGGAGTGATGGAAAGTCGTTGCAAAAAAAAAATAAATAAATACATCCGCTCACATATATCTATCTTTTAAGGGAACCAGGACATGCTCGAAAGAGTAAAATGCCAAAATTAAGACCCTTTGTTTATGAGACATATTTCATTTGCAATTTCCAATAGAGCTTAGATTTTTTTCCGCTCTTAATATAGATAAATTAATTATTCTGTAGAGCTACAAAAATAACTTTTTGCTCCAAAAGTTTTTTTTACTACTTAATTTAAGTAATACATAATTTTTGAGAACTCGTAATATATACTTTTGTTTAGGTACCATTTTTGAAAAAAGTATCCTTTTTTTATGCAAAATATTTTTTACACATATATAAAACAGTACATAAAATGCAGCGAACCCATATTTTTAGTAAAATGTTAGTGTAGTTTCTTTAAAAAAATTAAGAAACTTTGAAATTTGAATTTTTTTAATTTTTCTGCTTTTTTTATGCATAAAACTATTTTTAAAAAATTAGGCACAATCTTAATAGAAAAAAATAGGTTCACTATATGTATAGGCATCTTTTATCGAAGTATAAAACATCTGGAATCATATAGTGCAATAGTTTTTTTTTTAAAAATATACCTAAATGCAAAAAATATGCTTTTGAGAAAAAGGGAAAAAACTAAAAAAAAAAACAATATTTTCACATATTATACACTTGATTAGTATTTGCTTGCCTATTTTTATATGACTAATAATAAATCTTAATCATTTTCTAGAGTTACAAAAGTAATTTTGAATTCATATGTTTTTTTACCCTTTGTTTTAGATAACATGAACATAATTTTCGAGTCTTGTAATACATATTTTCATGTATTTCTTTTAAAAATATTCTTTGAACACACAAAAAAATTTACACATATATATATGCAGCAACATATCAAACATTATGGAATTATTTTTTTTAACGAATTAATTGCATAATTTCTTTAAAATAATCATAAAACCTTAAAGTTATGAAAATCTAAATTTTTTTGCACGTATAAATTTATTTTTTTAAAAAAATTAGACATTACATACTAAAAGATATTTTGTTCACTATATGGAACGTTTATATAGGTCAAACACATGGGAAACTAGATATTTAAAGTTCAAAGGGGTGTGTCAAAAAGGGCGTGGTCATTTGTTTACATTTTTATTTTTCATATTTTAGGGCTATTTTATTAACAAACATATAAGTATTATACATTTTTAGATTAAGAAAAATAAGCACTATTTTTTAGAACTAAAATTGAAAAATAGATTGTTTCAAAGTATACGATGTCCCTGTTCTCTTAAGGTTCTCACCCCCCAAAAAAAAAACGTTACTATGAACGGGAATCCTCCTCATTCACTTATTTAACTCCGTGAGACTTTTTTTAAAATTTCCTGCAGTTGATTCTTGCAGAATGCGAACCCGTTTTACCACAGTTGAAGAGGTTCAGGAAAAAAATGGAAAATATCCTAAAGGAACTTTCTTTCTAGAACTGTTACCTGGAATGGCAGCACTGGATGCATAAATGTGATAATGCTGAAAGGAATTACTTTGAAGGTAAAAATGTTGCGTAGAACTAAATTTTTAAGTTCCATGATTTATTGGACTACTCCTGTTTTTTTCATTTTTGTGTCACATTCGGATGCTCAAAAACATGTATAATTTTGATGAATTTTGTTATTTACTTTTTTAAATAATAAGATATTAATGAGACAAAAATATTTTTTGTAGATACCTGAAGAAATTATTTACGACTGAGAGAATAAATGCAGGTAAAAAATTATATTCATATTCCCTCTGAATATTTAGTACCGTGGAGAAAAATTATCACTGGATTGTATTAAATCAATGAATGTCAACGAGCCTTGGATGACGGCGTAAAAAATGTGTTTATTTTTCAAAGTGTTGTGAGTTTCTCAGTACATTGTAAGATTAACTGAATTTGTGGATCATAAAATAAATCTTTAATTTCTCCCGCGTATGTCAAAGAAATACATGTTATTTAACTATTAAAACCGAGAGAAATACACAAATATTCAGGTAGTATATTTGTTAATTTCACTTATAAGAGAGTGCAATTTCTTCGTTAAAAAATCCAAAATTAATGAAAACTTGTTTACAAAATATATGTTAGAAGAGTGACGGAAAAGTGTTTTATAAATTCATTGAGGAGTTAGATATATTTATTGTGCACTTCCTCTAAACAATAACAACAATATAAATTATACTTCAATATCCCGTAACAAGCAAAATTTATACTTTTATTGAATTTGAAATACGTACTTGAAAATATTTTTGCTTCAATTTTCATTGAATAATTATCCGCAACGAGCAGAATTCCAATGCCTTTGTTGCTCACTTTCCCAAGATGAACTCCTCGAGTACTCTTAAGGCTGAAATTCTGAGGATTAGTAAGGACAGATGGATACGAAAGCGTGATTTCCTATTTGCTAATCAATGTCATTGACATTTATGTGAGGAAGACGGTGTTTGCACCTATAAGATAAAAATACCGGATATAAGGTTACAGTTCAATAAGCATGTTATTACGTTAGCATTGGATTATAAGGGACCCCCAAGTAATAATTTTGAAAAGGTTTGTGGTAAAATTCTAAATCACAGGAAAATGGGTATACATTTCTCGAATAAGAACATTCTTATGTCTTATGAATTTGAATTAGCTCTTCACTTTTAAATTTATTTAATTTCGCAATATATAGTTGGATTTGAACATTTTTATTTAACAAATTCTTACTGCCGTGTAGTTGTTTCTGTCTGATTAGATTAACTGTAACTATTTTTCCTTAGGTAAATTGTTCGTTCAAGGAGATATATTTCCCAACTGTATCACCCTTGCTATTAATATCTGAAAATAAATTTCTTAAGTATGTTTAAAAAATTATATATATACACTGGTGTGCAAAAATTAAGGATGAAGTCGAAAAATTAGCATATTAGCTGAACGAAGAGGCAGAGCGGACAGAAAGACCAATCAGGAGATTAAGTAAGGTGATGTACGGTAGCACATGCGCAGATATGCAGGTAGACGTAATGGGGGAGTGTCTGAGTAGTATAAAGCATGTTGTCGGTGTAAGATCAGTATTTCTGGCAAAGAGATTGCACGCCGTATAGCAGTTAAAATCACACCGAGTTGCTGCCTCAGCGAGAAATGGCGAATAATCAATCTGTTAGACGACATCTGGATGCTTTTACCCGAGGTCGAATCATTGGGAAGTTGGAGGAAGGCCGCAGTGTGACAAGTGTGGCTGCAGAGTTCGGAATTGCTCACAGCATCGTTTCACGACTTGGGAGACAATTTCAAACTACAGGATCAGCTATCCGGGGGTTCAGTAGTGGTCGTCCACGAGGAACCACACCCGCAGATGACCAGTACATTGTCTCACAGGCCAGAATAAACAGGTGGCAGACAGCGGGAGAAATCGCTAGACACACGACACAGGCGACTGGACGACCGATATCGCGTTTTACCGTGGCCTGAAGACTGCACGGTGGTGGTCTGTTTGCACGACACCCTGTACGGTGTGTACCTTTAACGCCTACCCATCGGAGAAGGCGTTCTCTGTGGTGCCGGGAACACCGGAATTGGAGAGAAAATGAATGGGGACGAGTACTCTTTACAGATGAGAGCAGATTAGGTTTGAGTAGCGATTCTCATCGCATACTCACCTGGAGAGAGCGGGGAAGCCGCAATCATCCCTCGAACATCATTGAAAGGGACAGGTATGGAGGTCGCGGTGTTCTCGTTTGGGGAGGCATCATGCTTGGTAGTCGTACAGACCTTCACATCTTCGACGCAGGTTCAGTCAACGGGACCCGTTATTGTACCGAGATTCTTCTTCCATATGTGCGTCTTTTTAGAGGCGCTATGGGTCTGCAGTTCCTTTTCATGGACGACAATGCACCGTGTCATCGCACAGTAGCTGCCGAACAGCTCTCAGAGAGTGAGCATATTGAACGTATGGATTGGCCCGTACGATCTCTGGATCTCAATACCATCGAGCATGTATGGGATTTTCTAGGCAGACGCTTGGCAGCTCGTACCTTACCACCAGTAACGGTTCGGGAGCTTCGATTGGCGCTGGAAGACGAATGGGCAGCAATGCCTCAACAACTCATTGACACCCTCATTCTCAGCATGGGCAGACGCTGTGAAACCTGCCTAACAGTCAGGGGAGATCATATCCTCTACTAAAGACTGGATGTTTCTTGCTGGACACCCATCACAGGGATGTTTCGGCCTTCAGTCGCATTGCGCTCCATGCTACTTTATCAATCAAGCTTCTTTTTATTTCTCTGATTTCTCTTTTAGTAAGTGTTGCTTACATTACACATGTCCTTACGTGTTGGGGATCTTACGGTATTAAATGTGTTGATTTGGAAAGCTTTTGTACAAAGTTATATTGAAAAAACCGTCTCGTCCTTAATTTTTGCACACCAGTGTATGTAAGATTAAATTTGAGTTAATTATTCTTACAGAAAAAATTATGCATTTTGCATCTAATTTAACATGTTGTATTTAATTTTTTTTTTATGAAATCTGAGTTACAATAATAAAATATTTGTTTCTAGAAAATTGCGTTCCTTATCATATTTTAAAAATAGATGTTCTGTGTGGCAATTTTTTCCCCGAAGAATGTGTCATGCTTCCGAAGAATATGTTAAATTGCTCGGTTTTTTTTTTCTTCATTTTCCATTTCTTTAAGCTGATGTTTTCACGAGTATCTTTGATTAAAAAAATGTTTATTTTTTCTTTAATTAATGCAAAATTAGTGGAATGTTGGTGTTAATCAGTATTACATTTTATTTCTGATATTAGCAAATAAGGAATATTTCTTTACAATCAAGAATAAATCTCAGCATGTTTTGATATATTTTGTGAGTCCTACTCTTCCCATAAATTGCTCATTTTGAGCGTTAAATGGTAAGTTTGAAAGTTATAAATATAGATTTATGGGAAGGCGAATGTTTCAAAATGTGGTATTCCATGTTTCAAAAAGGTAATATGAATTAAAATACTTTAATAAACATTTAAATATTATAAATGCTTAAAGTGCTTAGATTTTTATTAATGTCGTACTCTAAAGCAACACGTGAGGCATTGGTGAAGGAACAAATAATTTAGAGCCTGATTTAAGTGACAAGGGCTAGCTAGGATGCTCTCGAAGGCCCTGAATAATATGTAAATAAATATTAATGCAAAAAATCATTTTAAAGTATATTAAATCAGCTAAAATGATATAATTTGCCTTTCAGACACGCTTTAATGTTTTAAGAAAAATATCAAAATGAGAGGATTTCTGGAAGTTCTTGTCTTAAGAGCATGAATGCGTGATAAGATGTTTGGTACTCTTATCTTGTTATCAAAATAAGATTATCGGATTCTGGTTGCAAGAACCAAATGAAGCGACAAATACTCAACAGGGCCGTTTATAATCCTGGAGATGATAAAAAAAAACCTTAGAGCTAGGTGAGAGACTTGGTGATTGCATAAAGATATATAACCCCACATCTTGTAACATTTTTGTAAAGGTTACAATTTATGTGTACCATTTTAGATTCAATGTTTTAATATTTTTAATTTAAACAAAATATTAATTGCAGCATGTTTCATAAGGTAAAAAGCATTACGTTAATTAATTTCTTATTTAATTCATTTTCTTATATTTATACATACAAAAACTTGGATAGCAATACAAAGAGAGAGTTTTGTAAAATGTATATGATATATTTTTATAATATACCATTCACATTATCATTTAATAAAACATGAACATTTAAAAGCAAAGAGAAGGGGAAATCCGTATTTATTAAGGTATCCAACTACGTTCGGAACCGTGATTTTGGAAGAGCGTATAAATGAATAATATTTATGATATTTAGTGCCACTTAGATTAGAAAATGTATATTTAATTGTTTTAAGAATAGTATTGCAATAAGAGGATTATTTAAGTACAGAATTTTAACAAAAATTAACAAAGAATGACCAATTTTCAAAATATTCTCTTTCTGTGAAAAGTGCTTCTATTATAATAATATTTTGCCTGTATATAGCTCCGACCTCTGTACAGAGGCAAAACTAGAATTTTTGAAACATATAACGTAGAAGTGGGTTTATCTACGTTTTACGAAAACAGGTAGAATAAATTTTAAGAAAAAAACGCGGGTAATTATTTCAATTGGTTGTAACTCTGAAAATAATGTGAATTTTTCAAAAATCATAGTTGATCCTCTTTACAGAGGTCTGAGCTATATACAGGCAAAATATTATTATAACAGAAGCAATTTTCACAAAAGGAGATCTTTTTTTTAAAAAAAAAAGGGTTATTCTAAGTTAACTTTTTGTCGAAATATTGTATTTCAATAATTGTTTTTGTCAAAATGTCCTTAAAATTATTCTATACATGTATTCTAATCTGAGTGACACTAAATATCATGAAAAGTATCCATTTATGCGCTTTTTTTAAAAGCACCGTTCCGAACGTACTCGGATACCTTAATTACTCAATTAAATTTTTATTTATCTGATTTATTTCCCAACTATTTATTTTTTATTAAAACTGATTCAATCAGAATTCTGGTAGCGAGAAGCAAATTAAAAAAAAATAGAGAGAGAGAGAGACTCCTTCTTATTTAAATTAAAATATTACTTGCGAATAAGAAATGTATATTATTTTTTTTAAAGAAAAACGTTTTTTGTTATGCTTTTTAAGTTATATTTTGGGTTACATTTTAGATAGTATTTTAAAAACATATTTAACAGGACCCTGCAGAAGTTCAACCTATCTTTGGACGTGCAAATTTCTAGCTGAATTTCCGTAATAAATGATGGTTTGTTGATAAAAGTCATCGGCCCTAATTAATCATGTAAATAACATATAAAGGTACAGTGTTGCTAACAGTACATCGAGGGAGAATATCAAATTTAGTGTAACACGGAAAATGATAAAGCATTTACGAGACAGACATATTCACGCTGACTCGATAAAGCAGCGCTTCTCAAACTATGGCTTGTTACGCCCCCTAGAGGGTCGAAACAATCCTGGGACGGGGTGCGAGAATATTGTAAAGTTGAAAATAAAATATTATTTAAAAAAAATTAACTTATTCAAAGTTAACAAATCAAATGCATTCTGATAATTTTAAAAACCTTAACACTGATATAATACTATAACACTTATAAAAGTATCAGTAGTGCGCAATGTATTTTATGTGATTAATTTAACAATACAAAGTTAAGAACAAGTTTAATAATTAATAATTACCTCACAGGCTCGTCATATATAAAGCTATATGCATAAATTAATACTTATCTCTATCATCTGTACAGTTTATAATTAATTCCTTAACTGCCGATTAAAAGTTGCGCGATTCGCTACCGAATCACGCTCCCGAATCTATTTTGCACGTATGCACGCATATGTAGTGTACTGGTAGGGTGGGGTGGGTTGGAGAAAGTGAAAAAATAATCAAATCCCCTTTGAAATAGTAAATCTTTCACCCTGTCAAGGTTGTCTTATTTCATTCTCCAAAGCCTTCAGAATAATGTTATGGATATCAGTGGACAGACAATATAGTACTTTGGAAAGACGTAAATTTACGTTCCGGGACAATTTACGATCTGGCTGAGCGAGACGTATATTTACACCTACGGTATAAATAAAATTAAAATCGAATTAGAACTTTAGCGTCAAAATATCGTACTATTGAACTCAATACATTGTTAATGTATGAAAATTATAAATTAATTATTGGGTCGCAAGTATTGAAAGTTTGAGAAGCACTGTGTTAAAGACTTGTTTTGAAGAGGAAGTGATTCTTGGCGGTTTCGGAAAAATAAAGAAGGATACAAACCTGTCAAAATAGTTTAAAATGTGAATGTTCTTCGTCATAGAAGAGACTCTGAATCAATCCATAAGAGACCGGTTGAATTTAAAAGTGCTAAAAATAGCTGGACCCATGATGGTTCAATAGACGAGAATCAAAAGAATGCTTAATCGTTGGTTTCCATAACAGCTAACTGCAAATTAACGATAACAAAGAGGGAGTCATTAAACGGATTGTGGTAGGAGATGACTGGTTTGGGTACCATACCTTAAGGAATTGATGGATTCTACGTCGGTTTTTTAAATCACTTATATTAATGCCTAATTAGAGCTTCATTTCTAGAAAGTTTTGTTGAGAGTATTTTGGGTTGTACTGGGAATAATTGACATGGGGGTCCATACATTTAACACATTCTACTAATAACAAAGTCTAAATTTTTCGAATTCATTGATTGTTAATGAACATCACAGTTAAACAAGGCCTATTTACTGTCTTCTATGTTATTCCTTGCGATCCGCACTCGTCTCGAAGAGTCTCGGATCCAACCATTCCCACAATGTTAGACAACGAATGTGAAGTGACTTGCCGTGTCACTATTCTGCTATAAAAATGGTGCTTGGTTCGGCGTTTTATTCAAATCTGCCTGTTCTCTTTAACCATCTATCTACCGCATTTTGATTTACAATAGTTTTGTTTTCATGCGATATTTTTTTTTGATCACTATATTGAAAAAATTAAGAGATATACATAAAAAATACTCAACTTTAGGAAATTTAACTCGTTAGAGCTACTTATTTGATTAAAGATATTCAACTGTAAAATTAATTAGATACACTGTTCACTTAAAATAAATAGTCAAATCGTTTTCTAAGGTCTTTATTAACATACAAAAATATAAGACACTTAAATTTTGGCATTAACTATTTTTTCTGGACAAAAAGGATAATCTTCGCCATCCGCTAAAACGCCACCAGCCTAAAACGCGATTTTTGCTATAAAACAATTCCCCTTCGCCGCTAAAATACTCATCATAGAGCCCGTGCTGCCATATATCTTAGAAGAGTAGATTTCAAAGAATACTCCTGCTAAGTATTGTCAAAATATTCATAAAAATGGTTATTCTATGTAATTTTAAAAAGTGAGTGGTACTTAAAATCACCGTCGATAGATAAAGGGTTAACTGACTCATATTGAGTATTATAATTTAAGCGTTGATCAATTCTTTGAACAGAAAATTTTTCATGGTGTTAATGATGTAAAAACTACCATCTGAAAACTTTTTATCTCCAAAACACTTAACTTTTAACCACATGAGTTTCATCTTTTTTTTCTCGACATCATAGATATTAATGAAAATAAGCTACACATTAGGATCTCTTCAATTTGTTAGCTTCCTCTCTTCTCCTTATCACCAAAAGTAATACAAAACTATTTCACCTATTAATACACTTTACAATTAATGCCATAAATTCTATTATAATATGCTGACTCCATCATGTTAGCAACTTTATTTAGAAGAATTATACCAGTTATATTTATGAACTGTTTAGCAAATAATAACTTTGTAATGTATTTAAAATTGTAAATGTGTTTATAATCTGAGGGGAAATCGAGTGACGACATTGAAAAAATTTAAAGCCGGTGATATGTGAGAAGAATAATGGAATCATGGATTGTTTTCGCTTTCAGTTATCTTTCTGATTAGTAGAAAATGATGCAGGATGTATTACAATCAAATCGCACCTCAAATTTCTTATGATCGTAATGTGAAAGTTAAGAGAATTTGATTTCTTGCCATTTGACTATTTTTCGGAGTCATATCCTCCTTTGCTTTTCTCTGCAGCTCTAAACTTTTGAATGTGAACTTGACTTCCTTGGAATAAAAAATCAGATTTTTAAACGTTTGGCCCTACACATATTAATCGCGAAATCATAACATTTAAGAAGTAAACCCTCATTTGAACAAATTTCCGCAGACAGTGATAAATTAAAATTTTTAGAGACATCTAGTCGCTTGTAACATAAAATTATCTTATCTAGTTTTCTATTTACGCAAAAATTAAAATATTAATTTGATCGAATCTAGAAAAAATAATATTTTTCATTAATAGTTTGAAAAATTTCTTGTAAGAAATGTTGTTTTAAAATCACAAATTTACTATCATTTAGCAAGTTATTTCTTATGATTTGCCCTTCTTGAAAAAATATAATAAAATATTCCATAATTTTATATATTTATATGAAAAAAAGCAATGTATAAATTACCTTTTATATTTGCTTAATTTAACCTAAAGTAGGTTAAATTCTTTTTATATACAATTCTATTACGACTAATTTCGTTTTTCTATTTATAGATCGCAAAAAATATTTGCTGACTTAAAAGTGAAGGTTTTAACAATTCCGCGAACAAACTACTATTTATAGCTATGAAAAATATAAAACGTAACGTGTGTCGTATAGTTATAGCATAGAGGTACCGCTACCAATCTCAAAATTTATGGATTAATAAATAGTTGGAGTAAAATATTTGTGCGTGTGGTTTTCTTAAAACCACTAAATTATTCCTACACTTAATATGTAACCCTTTAGTATTCAATTAAAATTCCTAGAAAACTTAAATATTCATCTAAGACTTTTTTTAATTTAAAAAATCAAAGGATTGGTTGTTACTGTAAGATAATTTGTAAGAATAAATTAGAAAATTTAGTGGTTTCTGTGAAAGATGACAAATAGTTACAGAATTTTTTTTTTCAAATATATAACTAGTTAAAATTTATTAAAATACTGCTAGAGATGTCAAAAAAGATCACATGGGGAAACTTGTGTTTGTATAATTCATTATTCTGATAACAGTGACTTTTGTTAAAATAAAAAATAATTTAATTGATTTATTTGAATATTAATATTAAGTGTTATATATAAATATTTTATTAATTGACGTATTGGTAAAAATACACATTTAAAAAATAATGTTTAAGAACTGCAACGCAAGAAAAAAGTTATGCTTGTTGTTTAAAGATTTTAAACTAATTGCATTGTAAATTTTAAATAATTTTATGATAGATACCTAAATAAAATTGTTGAAATTGTGTTTCATTTTAATATCTTAAGAATTATATATTGGTTCTAATGTACATATTTTTTTGAAAATTTATTGTATATTTCACACAATCTTCAATAAGTCATTGTATTTTTTATTCTTTAAATAGGTAAATTTATTTAATTAATACTTATTTTCAGACGCTAATTTTTTTCTTAACAAAGTAACTTAAATGATATCAAATCAATGGATATTATTATTATTTGTTGACATTTATCAAATGTTTTCAATATTTTGCCTTTTTAATGGGGGCGCTTCAAATAATGCTTGAAAGATGTCTAATGTTCCACTTTTTAGAAAATTTTTCCGTTTGATTTTGTATGGTTTGTATGAAGAGTAACCTTACAACAAGTTAAGCAATGCCGTTGAGTCGTTTTATTTTATACGCTTCCTATGAAGAGTAATCTTACAACTAACTTACAACTTGTTTCCTGTCTTTTTCTCTCTCTCTCTTTTTTTCTTTTGGTCTGTTTGTTGCATTTGTTTTGGATAATTTTATTATTATTATTTTTTGAATTTGTAAGAAAGTTGGACTGTTGCTGCGCGAGTCTTCCCAACAATATATTAGGAGAAGAAAAAATGTTTGGGTTTTCTATCTTCTTACCTAACTTTCCTTCCCTCCCTATTTTCGCAACCATTTTGGTAAGTGGTTCCCCTCGTGTCCTATGTCTGTGTCAGGCTATTTCCTTCTCATTAAAATATATCCCCTGTGTGTGTGTGTTTTCATTTACAATGTAACTCAGTGCTTCTCAAACTTTCAATGTTTGCGACCCAATATTCAATCATAATTTGCGTCGCACCTCCCTCCATACAACAACAATGTATTAAATTCAGTAGTACTATACTTTGACGCTAAAACTACAAGACGACTTTAACTTCTTAAATTCCACCGACGTATATAAACGCCTGGCTCAGCTAGTAAGGTAATGGCCTGAATTTTCTGAAGTACAATCCTTTCTGTAAACTGATATCCGTAAAATTATCCCGAAGGCTTTAGTAAGCAATAAATTGACCTTGACAGTGTTCGCGAAGGATTTACTTATTTCAGAGGATATGATTATTTCTTTCTTTCCTACCACCACCACCCCTCAATGTACCCCATACGCTTACCTACGCGCTATTTTTAATGTTGAATGAGAACAATATTATATTTATTTGCTACGGAACTGCAGACAGATCATTTTACGGAAGCTGGTATCTCTTTTTAACACGGCGCCATAACGGTGGAATACGACAATTGCTTTAAGTAATTTAACGCACAGTTTCTTCCTCAGTGGAAAATGTATTTTTTGAGACAGCTGAGCTCTAACGATGCAAGGTAGTACTAGGAATATAATTTTTAAGACAACACTTAAGCCAAACAGACACTCAAGAAATCATCTGCATGCCGGATAATCATACGACATGGACGCTATTTTCACCATCATGAAAATCTACCGATTTGGCTCGTAGTTAAACCCACAAACGTAGGTGAACAAAACCAGTGTCCAGCACAAGACATCATTAAAAACCTTTTATTCTGCCTAGTAATTTCAACCGAGGATTTTATTTGTTTGATAGTTTTATCAATAATTATCCCCATGCTAAATCATTTCTCAGAAAAAAAAACCCTTCTTTAAATTTCTCAGGAAAAACAGATGATTTATTCCTTTGGAAATTCAATCGTCACGTGATGTACATTTTCCCTATTATTTGGTTTACGATCGGCTATGGCTGATATTTCGTGTGCGCTGAAAAACAATAGATTGATTATTATTTTTCAACGATGCATAATGAAAAGGCTGAAATGAAAAAGAAAATAAATCCCTCTCTCTTCCTATTATAATTTTACATTATTGGACGAAACTAAAAATGGACAAAACATTCTACAGAGATAGTTTGCCGTGACATTTGAATAATGGGATATAAAAGCTGTGGGTTAAGTGTTTATTTCACAATATAATTTATCTGACCAGAATAAATGCATTTCATTTCTTTATGCGCATATTTTTTTAAAATCAAAATGTGTGAACAAGAAAGTCTTCTCCTAAAAGAACTTAAAAGTATCTGATCAAACCTGAAAGAAAAATTAAGACGAATTAACAGTAACTTTAATAAGTATATTCCAGAAACTATAATAATTATATCCCACTGGCAATAAATCAGACAAAAAAATTGACGATGTAATACATAACAAACAATAAACTATATGTAAACAACATAAGGAATAAACTGGAATACACACACACACACACGCACACATATACATATATATATATATATATATATATATATATATATATATATATATATATATATATGCGTGTGTGTTACCGGTAAAATATAAAAAATGATTTAACTCGGTTAAAAATGGGAAGTCTCATAAAAAATGCTGCTCTCTAAAGGGTAGTGAAGTCAGAATATCATATAAAATATTCATTTATTTTATGTATGAAAAAATGTTCCAAATTTGGATCCTACTCTTTAACATTAACTGAAAAAAAACAACCTTAATCAATCGAATCAAAATCAATAAAAAACTAAATTTTGCAAGAATTTAAAACAATGTATATCTAGTATCACATCTTATAATTATTAAATTTTTAATATCAAAATAATCCAAGCAATTTTACCCCATATTATGAAAACTATTGATACGTCTGGTAGCATCTGTTTATGATAGAGGTATTTCTGTCTATTAATTAAATTGCCGACTTAACAAATCCAGATCGGAAAAATTGGTAAGCGTGGTGAACCATAACTTAATACAGGAACTAGAAATCAGCACATTTAATCATTTTAATTTTTAACGCTGAACATCAAAAATCTGTTTGTATTAAAAACACTTTTTAGGAAAATGTACTAAAAATATCAACATTTATAACTAAGTATATGTTGTTAAAAGAAACATAGTTCAGCCTTATAAACATTTCTTAAAATTAAATAAAACAGTAATTGTCACAAAAAATAATATACATTAAGTTATTAAGCAATGATAAATTCAAGATACATTTTTCTAGATAAATCTGTACGTAGTCTAAAAGCTGAAGCCAAGTGTATGATATTAGATTTCAATCATTCATATTATCGGAAAAAACATTCATTTTGTGAAAGACAACTGCTGACAACATTCATCAAATATTGAATTTCTAAGGTCATTACAAATAGTTGAGTATATGTTCATTCGCTTGCAAATTTTCGAGGCATATAGACTTAGAGAAATGATTTGCAAAATAAGCATTATTTGTAGTGTTAACACGTATATAATCACGTTAGCAATTAATATTCACAGTTAAGTATTTTATAGAAATATGCTCTTTATTAAATTAATAACCAATTCAATTAAGCAGAGCTAGACATATTTAATTCAGGAATAGTTAAGCAAGCATGCATTACATATTATATTTCCTAATAATTTAGCGAGTAATTTGATTGCATTAAATTAGTTTCTCACAAATATTACTCATAATAATTACTTATTATATAGTACGGAATTGATTGAATTAATATTAAACTTTTTAATTTGCTAAATTATTAACAAAATTTGTTTAAATTATGAACAACAACTTTACAAAGAAGGGTTTCAAGAAATAATATAGTATTATTTATTTTCTATTCAATCTATTCTAAGTTAAAAAAAATAATGATGATATAAAAAAATTTACTTTATTATTGCAAAGAAATCAGTTGGTTAGTTTCATAAAATATTCATACATCAGTTGTTTTTCAGGCTTTGAGCGAGCTTAAGCGTACTGCCTAAAATTGCAACCAAGCAAATGAGCCACAAGTCATGAACATGTGGATGGTAATATTTTTTTAAAAAAATAGCAAGTTAGAGAAGTGATGCGATTAAAACCCATAATGAATTGAGAGGGATTCATATTAAAGCTACCTATAATGAAATTTGTTTCAATGGCGTAGTATAGAAGGTACGTTAGTTGGCTTTGTCGTCTTTGTCTGTTGAACGAGTTTCAAATTTGCAGGTTCGTTTCTGCTTGACTTTATGCTGCTTCTAAGCTCAATTTATAAAAAAAAATTTATTTATGAATACTTGTGAAAATGAAATATGGGATTACTTAACTGTTAGTATGTTTAATGATTGTATATTTATTTACCTTGTGCGGGCCTATGAATATTTACATGAGCAAAAATGATTTTTAATTGAAAGAAAATACGTAAAATTACCATAACAGTTACAATTTTGTTAAATGTTTTTACTTTTTTTTCAATATTTGAATTAGTTTTAATTTTGTGAATGCCTCGGTAACTATTAGTTAAGTTGAAGAAAATGATCCGGATATAAAATGTATAAATATAAATGTGTATATAAATGATTAGAGTAATATAGATATGCATACAAGTGCTCTTTAAATGGTCCTAACTATTTATGAAAAATATTCCTGTTGACTGTATTATTCATCCTTCTGCCCTTGATAAAAATTGTTTCATTTTTTTTTTCTTTGTGCATTTTTAATTGACTCGTAAAAATTACTGTGAAAATAATGAGCTTTTAATTCGTACACTTTCAATATATCACCTCTTCCTTCTACTTATACGTATAGTTGCGGAAATTCCAGAAACTGCTCATTGCATTAATTATGTTGTTTAAAAAAGAGCATTTGAAAACAAAGATAATCATACTTTTAATAATAATGAATAAATAGTAGCGGCGAAAAACTTTACAAATTTGCAAGCCATATGTAGGTCAGTCACTACATTCGGTGTTTAAAATAGATGTATTTAAAAAAGTCCAAAAAGTTCCAGAATAATTGTCGGGGAGACAATTCAAAAAAGGCACTACTAGGATATTTGTGGTCTCTATAAAGAGTATACAGAACAGGAACAGTGAGGCTTACCATTGAGTCTGCCCTAACCCATGAGCTCACCCACAAGTCATATTCTTAAATCAGTGTTTCTCAAACTGTGGTGTGCTTCCCCTTGAGGGGCGTGATAACTGTACAAGGGGGGTGCGAGCATATTGAAAAGTTGGAATTTAAAGATTATTCAAAACATTAATAATTTACTGAAAATAAGCAAACAAAATACTTTCTGACATAATAAAATATAAAATACACATTTACACTGATATAATACACTTATAAATGTATTAGAACTACATGCTACATTTTACAATTAATTCAGATATTTGTACTGCACAATGTATTTTATTATTAATTTAACAATACTAAGAACAAGTTTGATAATTACCAGTTACCCTATGGGCTTGTACACTTACCTTGATGATTTGTACAGTTTATAATTAATTCCTTAACTGCCGATTAAAAGTTACGAGTTTTGTTCTCAATGCCGCGGTTTTCCATATAGACGCACGCATTTTGATATTTTTTTTTTTGGGGGGGGAGGAGAAAAGGAATAAATAAGCAAAATATTCTGAATTAAGTAAATCCTTTGCACAGACTGCCAAGGTCCCTTTATTGTATTCCAAAGCCTTAGGAATAATTTTATGGATAGCAGGGCACAAAAAAGATCGTACATCGGGAAGACGGATACATACGTCCAGAAGATTAATGCTTTGGCTGGGCGAGACGTTTATATACGCCGGTAGCACATAAGAGGTTTAAGTCGTACACACACACACTACGCACACACTGTAGCTTTAGTATCAAAGTATAATATTATGGAATTCAATACAATGTTATTGTATGGAGGGTGGTGCGATAAAAATGATGATTGAATATTGGGTCGCGAGTGTTGAAAGTTTGAGAGGCACTGATTTAAATAGTCAAGTATTGTAATTAATATTTTGCAAAATGGTTTCGATGAGATTCTGTGAACTGAACTTTTTAATTTCCTGCATTTCCGGATGCATTTAACATACAGACGGTATCATTGGTTGTTCATTTTACAGCTGCATTACAGAAGGTGTAAGGATTTCGTCTTTATGTTTTTCCAGTTTTTGTTTTCCTTTCTTCTGCATCTTTCTTTGTTTGCGTTGAAAGCATTTATTTCACTTCTCCTTGGTAAAGTTTCGCCTACTTGATTTTTGTCCTACTGCAATTGCATTTGATCATACGCCAAAGCAGGTATGCAAAATAAATAGTGTTTTTCTTTTTCAATGCAGTGTTATAGTTTTAGAACGACTTTTGAGTTTTCATTTACTAAATGGATAGCCCTATGTGGGAAGCACATGCATATCGAAAAATCACAATTAAAAGAAACAAAACAAAATGCATATGAGACATACATATAGATAAAAAATATGAGCAATAATAAATTATATCATTTCCCTTATTATTTATATCAGTTAGTCATCCGCAAAAGAGATATGGATTTTTCGTGACATCTTAGGTATTTATGATCAATTAATTTATAAAATATCTTTTAAATTGTTTATTTTTCTCTTTAATGGTCTATCCTTAGTAATTTCATAGACTAACTAGGTGAAGTATGAAATTTTTCATCCATTATATACTTTAACAGACTTATGAATTTATTTTATGAAATACCTAGGTCTTCTATTAAATAACTGAATTATACACTTTAATGGTAGCATATATACTATGGTATGATCTGGTATATCATATACAATATTGAAAAATTTACTATACATATTACAGTGTGCAAACACTTACGACATATAAGGAAAATGAATCGTCAAATTAATGGTATGGAATATACATGAAGTACAAAACACTCTAGCGTTAATTATGTAAAGTTTGGTTTGGCATACAATAAGAGTACAACTTAGGTATAAGGCCAGGTGACGGTGTATGCGCAACATTTTTATGGAAGATATTGCATGATGCACAGTATTTTAAATAACCTAAATTTTCTGCCTCACTGTGATACACCAAAGACGCAATACATGCAGGCGATATTTGTAATACTGTACTAGAGGTTCAGTTATTAGAAAGAGGGGGAGGATTTAAACTTATCTCTGTGAAGTCGAGATATGGCTCACAACATTGTTAAACAAATATAAACAGTTATTTTAAATTACATGAATATTTTTAAGTTACATTTCTGTACCCCCATGAGCACCCATGATGTAAAACGATTAGTATATTATGTAACATGTGCAGCGATGGTCAAAATTGAGGATACTTTTAGAAATTTTTAAGTTTTTTAAATTTGTATGCTTATAGAAAATATTATGTTTCACAAAATGTAATGTCATATACATTTAAAGAAAATTTAATACTAAATTCCTTATTCGAAAAAATTCTTATATTTACAGTACAAAAATAATTACTGATGTACAGGAAAAACTGATGGTTGCAAAAAGTAATCAATACTTACTACGGTAGCCTTTATTCAATTCCTGCTATTAGCTCACACTATCTATATATTTGTTTCTTTATTTTGGTGCAATTTTCAATCATTAATAAAATGTATTTTAACGCACTCAATTAAGCTGAAATTTTATGCACATGAATATTTGGATGGCGATACTAAAGGGTGTTTTTTTAGAGTTATAGAACTTTAAATTGCAATAAAACAACGATGTATTATTCGACTGACATGAATTTTTTTATTCGAAAGATAATCTTGTGGCATTACATTTTAAATATGATTTCTGGCGTACGACTGCCACGGCTGACTCGGATGTAGTTCAATCTCGACGTCCAATTTTCGATGACTTTTTCCAACATTTGTGGCCGTACATCAGCAATAACACGGCGAATGTTGTCTTCCAAATGGTCAAGCGTTTGTGGCTTATCCGCATAGACCAATGACTTTACATAGTTCCACAGAAAATAGTCTAGCGGTGTTAAATCACAAGATCTTGGAGGCCAATTCACAGGTCCAAAACGTGAAATTAGGCGGTCACCAAACGTGTCTTTCAATAAATCGATTGTGGCACGAGATGTGTGACATTTTGCGCCGTCTCGTTGGAACCACAGCTTCTCGACATCATGATTGTTCAATTCAGGAATGAAAAAGTTTGTAATCATGGCTCTATACCGATCACCATTGACTGTAACGTTGTGGCCTTCATCGTTTTTGAAGAAGTACGGACCAATGATTCCACCAGCCCATAAAACGCACCAAACAGTCAGTTTTTCTGGATGTAACGGTGTTTCGACATACACTTGTGTATTAGCTTCACTCCAAATGCGGTAGTTTTGTTTGTTGACGTAGCCATTCAACCAAAAGTGCGCTTCATCGCTAAACAAATTCGCTTATGAAAATCGGGAACAACGAAAATCTGGTTTTGGGCCGATTCGACGAATCTATGCCTTGCTTGATGATCGTTTCGATGGATATCCAAACCAAACTAAGAATAAATCACTTGACAGCTATTAAATCGGTCACCATCTTGGAAAGTAATGCCAACTTAAACTTCTATACCTGAAAAAAACGCTCTTTATAATTTAATTAGAATTAATAAATTTAATTGATTAAAACTAATTATTTAAAGAATTACAATTACAGCAACGTTAGCGACAATTTTGGTGACTTGTGTCAAAACATGAAAAGGCTTTCTTCTCACGTTTTAAAGCATTCAATTGAACTGAAATTTTATATACAAGATTGTTTTGGATGACAATACGATACTTTAATGATAATTAATAAAAACTAGTTACCACTTAATGTTGTGATTCTGCCCTATGTATATATACATATTCATTTTAATTGTCACTATTTAATAAAAAGCAGCTAAAATAAACTTTTCTTTGTTGATCAAGTAGAAATTGATATATTTTTTATATTAATTAATTTGTATGACAGCTTAACATACATACGCTCATGGATAAAAAAATAGTGCAACAAGGAATAATTGTGGGATCGTAACGAAACTTATAACAAAGTAATTATTACGTATGCAAAATTTCGTTTCATTTTGACGATTCCTTCTTGCTGCGCTAATGTTTTTGTCCATGAGTGTATTTGATTGATCTGTCAGTAAATGTAAGGTCTTCCTTTGTTATTGCTTGATGAAAGTCAACAATTATAGCCTTAATTAGTTCCTTTTTATTCGATAGAGACCGTATTAGGGCAAGCGATTTCAAAAGCGCCACAAGTTTTCGATACGAATAAGGTCAAGACTGTTTCCTGGACAGGAAACAATTAAATGCTCTTCGTACGAAAACACTCTTTCAAAAAATTTGTTGTGCGGCTGGGAGGAATTTCCTGTGGAAAAATAAATGAAGTACAGTTAAAAAAGAGATTTTTATTGGAAGTAGATGTTTGGGTTTAAGAATAGTGTCGATGTTTTTTCTAACATCGGCAAAATAAAGGCAGCCAGCACCTGCTGACATCCAGAGCAAATTCATAAAATTAAGAGGGTTCTTCAGAGTTCACTGAATACAATCAAAATGTAGCTCTTCTACTCTGTCTCTTACATATATTTGAGCATAACTACCGAATAATAATATCTTGGATTAATCCATCTATGTAACTTGGGACCACTAATCATCTTCCCAATTAATGCATTCCTTTTCCCGCTGTGGGCCTTTTTTTTGGCACTATTGTAGTTTAATATAATGCTTTTTTCGTAGTATTTTACCTCAAGTCAAACATCTGTTAATATTTCCTTTATTATTTTTGAACTGACAAAAACACCAAGATTTTCAGATCACTTATGAAGGCCGTTGATGATAATGTTCTTTCTTGGAGGCAGTATTTTTTATTTTTCTATTATCCACAGATGTAATGCACCTTTTCTGGCCTTTTCTTGCTTTGTTTTTTATTGAATTTGTCTCCAGAATTCATAAGTAAAATTTTGGGCTCTAGATGTGTTCACTGAATTCTGCATAGGAAAAGTTGTTTCTTTTTTTTACTTTTCCATAACACAATGATCATACATCTATTTCTAACTGTAATATTATTGTGTTCCTACCTACTGTTTTACCTCTAGTCATTCCTTCTTGACTAAATATTATTTTTATCCTGGCCAGAAAACAATCCTAAGCTCAATCAAGCCATACACTTGTGGCAAAATTACTGCAACAAAATACATGCTAACTTTATCACTAGATGGAAATACATTTTTTTCCAGAAATCACAAGGATTATAAAAATCTCTGATGCCTCAAGAACTATGTTGTTTGCTATTAAAAGAATCCATTATATTTTATGCTTCCTCTTGTTTATTGATGAAATAAATTATCAGATAAGACACATTTTATGATGAATAATAAAATCCTCATATAAAAAAAGTTTTGTAATTTACAGCACTACTGCGCAATGTTGCACTTCTGCAACAAACAAAAAAATGACTGAAATCCAATTTAAAATCACTTAATTTTTTTCTGCTTTAACTTTCCCTTTTATTATTACTTGAAAACTAGCTGGTATAATTTTTTCATAGAAATTTAAAACATTGCAAAGTTAAGGGTTAAGTTTTTTGTATTGCAAATAGTTGAATTTAGTATTAAATTCTCTTTAAAATGATGTACAGGACTTTACATTTCTAGAAACGTTATATTTTCTTTAAGCATGGACATTTAAAAAAGTTACAAATTCACAAAATTGTCCACTATTTTGGCCGACACTGAAAACAGAAACAGATTGCAGACTGCTAGATAAATAGCAATACACCTGAAACGGACTACTGGTTTACTGATATAGAGTTTTATTGTAAATATTAGGTGGTACAATGGTCGTATTTCAACACTGCGACCCAAATGGTGTGGGCCATAAGCCCCTCTTCATCCGAGATATTAAGAAAATACTAAAATTGGACATATCAAACCGAAGAAATGAGGTCAAACATAGTCCAAAAACATTTGGAGTGATCAGAAAACACGTTATAATCCAGTGCTTCTTCAACTTTAAATATATGAGAACCAATAGTCGATCATAATTTTCATCGCGCCTCCTTTCAATACAATAACAATGTATTTAATTTAATAATAATTCACTTTGACGCTAAACCTATATTACAACTTAAACCTCTTAAGTGCCGCCGGCGTATATAAGGGTCGCACTCAACCAGTGCGTTAATTGCCCCGGAAATATATATACGTTTTTCCAACGTACAATCTTCTCTGTGCAGTGCTATCCATAAATTTTTTCCGAAGGTTTTGGAATGCGATAAAGTGAACGTGACAGAGTTTGCGAAGGATTTACTTATTTCAGAGGATTTGCTTATTTATTAATTTCTTGCCTCCCTCCCCGCAAATACACCCTATAGGCTCGCCTACGTGTTAAAAAGTGGTGTTGGGGAACAAATCCCGGAATTTTTAATCCGTATTTAAGAGATTAAGATAAGTGTTAATTTTTGCCTATAATTTTATACATTACAAGCCCATGGGGTCACTGGTAATTAATAAACGTGTCCTTAACTTAGTATTGTTAAATTAATTATAAAATACATAGCGCAGTAATGATATATTTACAAGTTTGTTATATCAGTGTAAATGTGCATTTTATACCTTTTTATTATGCCAGAATATAGTTTGTTTACTATCAGTAAATTTATAGTTTTTTAAAATAATCTTTTGTTTTTGATTTTTCAACATGCTCGCGCTGTCCTCGTAGAGTTATCACGCCCCCTAGGGGGCTTGCTCTACAGTTTGAGAAACAATGTTATAATTTGAAATCGCAACGTAATCAAGATTAACTGGTTAAAAAAGAAGTAGCTATGTTTGGAGATATTTCACGCGCAGGTACTAATTTACGTCTTCTAAGAATGTACAGTTGCTGGTGCGTGGTATTGTACCAAGACATACGTTTCTCTTTTTTGCGTTGTCTTTGGGTTGTTTTGTCTCCTTAGTTCATTCAAAGACAACTATGCTTGCCATTGAATTGTATGGCACTTAGTCATACAATTTTTGTGGAATGCTAGTTGAGAATTTAGATATTCAATTCATTAATTGGTTAAGGATGTTCCTGAATCTAAAGCAAATATAATGATATATGCAAATGTGGACAGTTTGCGGATAATTTTGGCTTTCCTTCGCAACGGTTAAACCTGTGCGATTTATGCTATAAGTAATGTGTTGGCAAATGTAACTCAACTATTCGTCAGAAACCTTGTTCTCTGTATGAGCATACGATACAAGTCCGTCAAAACGATCAGAAGGATAAATTTGTTCTAATGGGACGAGATTCATCTGACACCAGAAAAAATGCTTTGGTATTATTTCTAAATATTCCTAAAGCTAATTTTTGAATAAAGATCATTTCAATATTTTGATTTAAAATTATTTGAAATAACCTCCCCCCTCCCCATTCTTATTTTAAGCGGCTAAAACAGAATTATTTATGTCGATAGGAACCCATTGCGCTATATTTAATTAGAAATTTAGAAATATTTAACTGAATTAATTCTTGCCGACTATACTAATGTGTATATCATTAAACTGAAAATGATTTATACTCGCATATGCATATTATGTCAGTAAACAAAGAGAATATTGAATTAATATTTCTGTAAAATCCTGATAAGATAATAGAAGTTAAATAGTAAAATTTGACAAGTACCTAAAATAAAAAAATAAAATTAAATATGAAATAAACATATGAAGATATATTTCTAATGCTTAACAATTTACAGTACAACACATATGAGTACTTTTAAAGAATTTTTTCGTTTGGACTTCTGTTATTTTAAATTCAGCAACATAACAAGATTCGTAACTTTACATTACTGAAAAGTGTTTGCTGTTTGAAAAAAATTAGCGGGACATATATGAGTATTATTCAGAATATCCTTATTTGTATTTCTATTCCTATGCTTTCAACAATATGTCTAAATGAATAATTTTATAGCATAATTTTGACTAAATCTTTTTTCAAAGACCTATTACTGATTTTTCTTGTGAATTTAAGGTGCAATAAGTTTTTGAAAATAAAAATTGGGATATGTTTTGTCACAAGTAGTTTATTATGTTTCGCATCGCAGAGTATTACGAAATTGTTTTAATACTTTTGAGAATATATACATTTTTCTGTAAGTTATATCATTCATTTATATTTTTTTCGAGCCTAATTACCATTTTTGACAATGCCAAGAAAATAATGCCGGATAAGATTAAAAATTGTTTTCAAAGTCTGTTTTCAGAGTACATGGGAATTAAAATAAACTCATCCTTCATAATTCCAGAACAAAATATTACGATTTTAATTCTTCCAATTATATGCACATTCTACACTATACTTAAATGTTTACATCTTAAGTACATAAAAAATTATTATAAACACGTTGTAAATAAAAAGAAATGCGCAAATGCTGTGTCATTGTAAGTGTATGTATATAGTATATACACATACAGACACACACACAGGTTTACCATATACCAGTGATTCTTAAACTTTCTATCCCCTCGGGCCCTTTTTATGTATCAGACAGATATCGTGGACCTCCAAGATTTTTAACACCCCTTTCTGACTTAATATTCTTGATTAACACTTGATTGGCCAATGAAGTCATTTTGACTGCTTTTTTAATTCAATTAGAAAAAAAAAATACACATATAATGTACAATTTCTCAGAACGTTTTAGAACATGTTTTTTTTTCCAAATGAAGTATTTTTATTGCTAATATTTACTAATAACTTGTTACATGACAGTAAATAAAAAAAATAATTTTTAAACTAATTTCTTTACACAGTAATCATTCTTTCCCAATGCAGTCATTTTGACTGCTTTTGTGCAATATAGATATATACTAAGTTTTGGTCATTCTAGTGTTTAAGTACATGTTCCAGTAGAGGTGTTACATTAAGGGTACTTTACTAAACTGGGTTAAAAACACTTATCTTTCAATTTTCCACGAGATATTTTAAAATTTGGAGAAGAGAAAATTCTTAACGTTTAGAAAAACGATATGAACCCCCAGAGTCCCCGGACCACATTTTAAGTATCACTGTTATATACAAATTAGAATAAAAGTTAGATATTTTATATTTTGAAGAACATCAATTCCCTTGAGACAGGCATACTGACGTATCAGCACATAGTTCTTTATTCGAGTAACGCTCATCTGCCGACGGCATTGCTATTTTATGGGAATTATTGTTAAAACATTTGAAGGACTTTGAACTGTGACTGATCATTGGTGAAACTTTTGGGGCCAAAATCTCTGAAACGATGACTCTCCTAGGATGCTCATGTTTAAACAGAGAAAATTGAGGAACAATTTTAAAAGATAAATACAGCTGTACTCATATACGACTGGTGAATGAAAGAAATAAAAGGCGAGTAGCACCTATAGACCTCAGCAACAGAAAGGTAATAACAAGACACATTACAACTCATTTCAATGTTTGTGGGTTATCAAACACATCACAGCTCACGAGAGGCACATTGCAAAACAGACGATTTAGTAGCAGGATATTATTAACTTTTTCATTAAAATAGAGAAGATGTTTGTTGTGGGCATAGGGATGACGATATCATGTATAAATAAATGTTACAGAAAAACTCGGTTCGATGAATTTCATATCCTGTTCCATCATGTTGGATGCCACCCAACAAGCAAAAATTGAGGATTCATCTTGCCAAATAACAAACCTTCAGGCTGCTGGTAGAACCATTACGGTACGTAAAATGTATTCTGAAGTACGCAAGATCCCTTCAAATATAAATTTAAATTCTAAACTATACTGCTTGCTTCAGCATTGTTGTGAGACATTTTTCAAGCTAGTTAATTTTAACAGAACAATGCACCCACGCACACAAACATACATAATATATAGACACATACACGCAAAATGCATTACAATCAAGCTTGATAAGGCAGAAATTTATTTGATGAATATTACGCAGATTACTAGTTTTATTTGTTTCCATGGTCAGTTCCGTCCTCTAGCCTCAATCCTACTTAGTGTTTGTGAGACAAAGTTGAAAGATCACTTCAGAGATGTAAACGTCAATGCCCCACCTGACCTAGTTTACAGCAACGATTAACTCAGTATGAGTCAGCAGCGATGTCAAAAATTCTTGAGTATATACCAAACACAATATTAGCATTGATAATTGTTACAGATTGACTAAATCTGTATTATTTATCTTTAATAATTTTGACCACTCGTTATATATATATATATATATATATATATATATATATATATATATATATATATATATATATATATATATATATATATATATATATATATATATATATACTCAGGAACATTGAAATTTGCGACCGAAGAAGGAAAAGCTAAGTAAAATCGCGAAACTTTGCAAATGAGTACAGCGTAACGTGGTAGCCGGTCCACTTTAGTTATAAGGCGTGGAACCTTAACGGGCCAACGTTACGTTGATGATATTCTTCGACCCCATGTAGGACCTTTGTTAAATGGTCTCCCAGCGGCAATTTTCCAGCAAGGTAATGCTCATCCGCATACAGCAAGAGTTGCTCAAGACTTCCTACGTCATTTTCAGACTCTTACATGGCCGGTCCGCTCACCCGATTTGTCCCCTGTAGAGCACGTGTGGGATCAGTTAAAATGGCAGATGCCATCGTGTCACTCTGTACATGATTTAGAGTTGGCTGTTCAAGATCTGTGGGCCCATCTGCCTCAGGACAGCATAAGGTGCCTTAACTCAATGCCGGACCGTGCGGCGGCATGTGTTACAGCTGGAGGTCATCCAACGCAATATTGAAGTTGCCCTGTAGTTGTGTCGTTGCGAACCTTGTATTCTTTTAATTGTATTGTTTATAAGTTTAAATGAATCTCTCATCTGTGCCATTATGTGTATTAAATTTCATTTCAATCCGATGTTTTCTTCTTGGGTCGTATTTTCAATGTTCCTGAATATATATATATATATATATATATATATATATATATATATATACATTCATATATATATTAGTGGTCCAGCTGTGAAGAATTTGTGCGCATTCCACACACAAATTTCCTGAGAAAATATATAGATCAGAAATATTTCTTAAAAATATTTTTAAACTCGTAAATGCACAAATCCACCACACAACATTAGGTCCACAAAGTCAGCTTGTTAGTGGTCCAGCTGTGAAGAATTTGTGCATTCCACACACAGGTTACATTTTAATATACATTTTAATACACACACACTTAAAACAATATTTACACGACTATATATACACTTTAAAATTATTTATTACCAGTTAAACATTTATGTCCTAACAGACATTTATGACCAATCAATCAAGCAAGTCATTTACATGTGATATGGTTTGCATCTAATGCCATGTAGTCATACTCTAGTGTTGGATCAAGAATCGATTGGATTGACATGGTTAGATGTTACGAGCAAAATATGATGTGTAATTGATATATTAAAAATGAAAAGTCGTGTTATAAGAAATAGATCATATTCTTGATGGGATACTGTTTGGTGAGTCTTTAATGATTTACTCTATTCATTTGTGAATATACTGTGTTTTTAATGTGAACATTCGGTTTTTAGAAATTTTTAGTTTGAACTTTCGGATTTTTTAGCTTGAACTTTCGAATTTTTTAGATTGAACTTTCAGATTATTTAACTTGAACTTTCAGATTTTTTAACTTGAACTTTCAGATTTTTTTAACTTGAAATTTCAGATTTTTTTAACTTGAACTTTCAGATTTTTTAACTTGAACTTTCAGATTTTTTAACTTGAACTCTCAGATTTTTTAACTTGAACTTTCGGATTTTTTAATTTGAACTTTTTGATTTTAGATAATTTTTGATTTGAACTTTCGGATCTCAAATATTTTTTGATTTGAACTTTCGGATCAGGAATTTATTTTTTCTACCTTTACAACTATTTTAAAGATGGATGCATCATCTTGGGAGTTTGAAGATTCACTTATATTATGCACTAAATTATTTTTAAATTTTAATATGGCAATATCTTTCGGAATGTGATGGCGAATAGTTTTATTTTTCAAGTATAATTATTTAATTTTAACTTTTTAATTTAAAGTATAATGGTTTAATTTTAACTTTTTAATTTTTAATTTTTAATTTTTTATTTCTTATGAAATTTGAAAATTTTCCAATTAACTTACCAAGTTGCAATAGGGGGAAGGTTGGCGCCATCAAACTAGTTTAACCCCACTTATCGGTCCTAAGTCCGAGATTGCACTTGGATATTTTATAAATTTTAGTTTTATTTTATAATTTTTTAATTTTGTTTGAAAATGATGGAACATTATCTTTTATATTCGCCATTGATATTCTGAAGTGTTTTGGTATTTTAGGATTCATATATTTCAATTTTTAAATTGATAATTGTGATTGTTTTTATATATTTAAATATATATATATATATATGTAAAGCGTGTGGCAAAAATACGGACGAACAATTTTTTATATAATTTTATAAAAAAAGAATTTAACAAAATATAACAAATAATAATAAGAGTACACTTTTACTAATATATAAATTTAATTGGTTTCAAAGTGACCGCCGTTTGCAGCAATGCAGAGGCGCAACAATGGACCTCATGTCTTTTACCTTTAATATACCTCATTACCGCACAAGAGATTGCTTTAGAGAGTTCAAAGTTTTGTGCGGTTTAGTACAAATCCTGGACTCTAAAATGAACAATACACTTTAATCCATGGGATTAAGAGGCGACGAGTAGGGTGGTTATTCTTCAGATGATATTATGTCTGGAAGCTTCACCTTTCACCAATCTTGTGTCTTTTTGGCCTTTTAAACTGGTGCAGAGTCTTTTCGAAGCATACAGTTTGCATTTCCAAAATGCCTTTGGTCCCGCTGATGTACAACACTTTCAATAATGTCTCTCTGGTACTTTTTATTGATTTTAACGCCCTCTTTAAGAAAAACCAAATATGTTTTGTCACTTGCACAAATTCCGCCCCAGACCTTGACCGACTCTGGATATTGGCGAATTTCAACAATTGCTTGGAGCGTCCACACACCAGATTATAATATTTTTTGAGTTCTGTTGTTGAAACGTAAAACGCTTCTCATGAGTGAAAAAAAATCTCTCCCAGCGCTGGCCTGTGACCCGTCTCAAATGTGTTCGGCGTCTCTGGAGCAGTAAGAGTTTTTTTTTTTTTAATTTCAGTGAGAAGCTTAGCTTTTCTTAATTTCTTATGCTTCAATCCAAGCTCCAGTTTTGCTATTCGCCTCACTGATCTGTCACTTATTCCCATGTCACGAGCGATCAGCCTCATGGAAACTCTATATTTATTTCAATATAGAGTTTTTAAAAAAAATCTTTGGACTCGCTTACGATTCCTTGCAGAGTTTACAATGCGTTTTCACCCACTTCCTGGACATCAAAGATCATTGCCCAGCTCTTTGAAACTGCAGATTGCATCAGACACTATTTGCCAAGATACATCCAGCAAATTAGTTGTCGTTCTGCCTGCTGAAACAACACTAAAATAGCAGACCTTTTGCTCGACATTATCAAAAACACATAAATTGAAGTAAAAACTAAGAACTATATTTAAAAATATTTTATTACTAAAGTGTTAGATAAACAAACTTGAAAATAACAATTAAAAGGAAATTCGTAAGTTATTCTAGGAGGCAAGAAATTTGTCCGAATTATTTTTTGGCGCACCCTGCATATATATATTGTTTAGCATTTGGTACTAATCAATCGCATTTATTTTTTTAATTAAATTTAGAATAACATATTATGTTTGATGATATAAATAGTATACATTATATCACGAGTTGAATTAAATTGTACTAGTGAGATTTCAAAAAATAATACCATTTTCTTTAGGAAAACTATTTTTCAATGCAGTTTATTTGACCTTCGGGATATTATGCAAGTTTAATACACACAAAACATCGTTTAAAATTGTTCTACTTTCATACTTGAAAAAGATATGGAATTTAACTTATTTTTAATACTTTTTTGTGACAATTCTTGCTCAAAAATATACGTAAACACACTTAGAAATCCTCAATATTTAAGTTATTCCAAGCAAAAGAAAAGCAGATTTTTCTAAATAAATGAAATAATCAATGTAAACTATATAAATGAAACCGTAAAAAAACATTTTTGCTTGAAAGCCTTTTTGCTTCCTATAGTTTGATTAGATTTGTTTTGATCACGACTGAAAATAAATACCTTAAAATCGTTAATCCTAGCTTAGAAAAGAAATATTCTAATGAGAATTACATTTTTGCTTGTTCCTAAATTTCTTTGCCAACGTCTTATTCCAAACTAAGGAGTTTTAAAATTTCAATTTAACGCCTGCATGAGCAATGAGAACCAAAAGCTAGCTTTGTGCTCATAAAAGTGTATCGATGCACAATGTGAAGCCCGGGGACTGGCTGGAATGGTGATAATTGTCATTAATGGAGCAATCTGAGTGTGAAATGGATTGGCGATGATAAGTTGTCTGCTTTCACCAGAATGTCGGCGCCAAAGATTTTGAAAAGAACCTTTCAGCTGAAAGACTTCTTGCTTAAGATATCTAAATTCATGATGTTGCCTTATTGAACTACTTTTGTAAATTTGCTTATAGAGTAAACTGTTATTGTTTTCTGCAAAACGAAAATAATTTATGTTGGATTATCGCTTACAAATTTAAGATTGTATTTATTAGTTTTAGTGTTTTTATTTGTTTTTATTTGAAAGATACCTGAAAGGTTTATTTGATAGTTTTTTTTTCATCCTAACAGAAACTAATGATATCAATTCAAAGATCAGGGAAGAATGCCTTCCATTGTGTGTGCTTATCTTTTAAGCGGTCTCTTATCGGGGCTCATGTCTTGTTGTTTCTTCTGTAACAGATTTACTCGGCCACGATATAGATACGTGTAGCTTTCTTTATTTCATTTAAATAGTTTTCTCAATATTTGATACTTTAGGGAAATGTCATTAAAAGATCAATGTAAATATGTATTCGTTGTATATATATATATATATATATATATATATATATATATATATATATATATATATATTACGCAATATCTATAAAATCAAATCAATTTTTACTATCCGTTATTTCGTAAGACAAAGTCGTCATTTTAATTTCATATATTCCTTTCTTTCTTTAATAATTTATCATTAGTAATGTTAGTTTATTTAGTACGTTTTTATTTCATAGAATAGATAGAAATAATGTAAAATCCCTTCACCTTACACCAGTGGATCTCAAGCTTTCACTACTGGTGACTCAATATTCAGTCATAATTTGTATCGCTCCCCCACCCAAATAATAATAATATATTGAATGCAATAATAATGCACTTTGGCTCTAAAGCTATAATACGATCATAATTATAAACTGTACAAATTAAAAAGAGAAGTATTTAATTTTGTACATGTTATTTTTAAGTAATATATATATATATATATATATATATATATTTACCTTTTAGTTCTAATCACTATAAAAGCGTGTATTTTAGTTTGTTTTTGAGCTATAATTTATTTCATAATTATTTTAACTATATACAAGATAAAAATCACAATTACAGTGAATAATTTAATTTAGAGAAATTATTCTTACCTACTTTCAAGGACTTTTAAATTTTTCTTTGATAATTTGAGAAAAAATAAAATAAAACTAAGGAAAATATTCCAGATCTGAATTAACCAGAATTAACGATTTCTTGAGCATGAGATGACTGTGCGCATCGCGCGACCGATCCCGTGTTAAAAGTGTATTCAATAAAACGTATGGATATATTAGTTCTAAAGAAGAAGTAAGTAAAAAGTTTTTCGTTATGCATTATGTATTTCAGAATACTCATAAAAATACATCTTGGCCAAATAATCCTTCAAAGTGCTCAATATGCTTATCCATACATCATATAACTCATTCACATGGAAGGAAAGCAACAGAAAAGTATTATTTACAGCTTTCCTAAAAAATATATATATGGAGTGAAACATACCAGTAAGTTTGAAGGTTAAATGTATGATAATCAAAAGTAGTATTTTAGGGGTTAAAAAATCTCTAATCGTGGGATTACAGTGAAGCAAACAAAATGTCTATTTTTATTTGGTTATATGATCAAAGATAGCTAATGAGCGTTTGAAGTGGAATCTTTTGTTTTTTATGATCACCAGATGATATATATATAATTGTTCATTTTTTATTATGTCAGAAAGCATTTTGTTTTCCTTCATTCCAAAAATTATTTTTTAAACCTTTTATTGTCAATATGCTTTCACCCCCCTGGCAGGGTTACTGCACCCCCAGGGGGCGAACCCCGCAGTTTGAGATAAAATGCTTTAAAACTTGAGAAGAAATATTTTAAAGTTTTGATCATAGTCGTTAAAAATGAAACCAACGTGAATGTGCCTGTAATTTTATAAATATTTTTCAGTCAATTAATTTTAATTAATTATAATTAAATTATCGAATTTTTACCCAAAACAATAGTGTATAGAAATTTTCTGCTGAAATGGTCGCTTTAAAACGTGAGAAAAAATCCTTTATAAGTTTTGACACAAAATGGTCGCTAAGTCGCCAAAAAATGATGCCAAAGTGGCTGTATTTGTAATTCTTTGAATAATTAGCTTCACATATAAACACACTTTAGATGACTTGGTTCGTTATTTCATGAAATTCTTACTTGGGGAATTCTAAAAAAAATTGAAGGAACTATATCATATACACACTACACAGCTTCCATGACAAAATGAAATTTAGTTTGCTTTTAAAGAAAATTAAAGACAATTTGGAACTTAAAAATTAATTTCTTTTTCCAAGTATTTCTTAAAGTATAATGCTGACTTGGTTCCTGAATCATGATTTAGTAGAAAAAAGACCTTCAGTTATAATATAAATATTTTAATGTTTAAAGTGAAAAAAGTATTTATCTTACTGGAATGTGTATTCCTGGAATTAAATATATTAAGTTTGAAGTTAGCATATCAGTTTAGAAATTAGTATTTGTACATGCATAATAATTAAAAGTATAATCAAGTATTGAACATCGTGTGTCCAGCTAACATAATAAGACTTCACTATTGTTAACACAACTTGTGCAATAATCAAATATCAAAGAAAAATAGCCGCTTTGGTCGAGTAGAAGTTCTACAATTGCATTTTGGTGATGTTGAGTCTCATTCTCTAAAGTCTTGTCTCAGCCCGCCAAAAGGAATCCCAAAAGAGCTTTTCTGCTTTGACCTTTCTACTCCTGTCATCAAGGGGAATTTCATTCCAGATCATATTAGGCTGTTAGCATTGGAGATCATTAATGCAATCCCTAGTGACGCCATTAAGATCTATACAGACGGCAGTAGAATAAATGATCTCGCAGGTGGCAGCATTTACATTGAGAAACGTGGAGAGAGATCTACTTTTTGCCACCGTAACCCAGACTTTTCCTGCGACTTTAAAAATGAACTTATGCAATATAGCATGGCCTTGCGTCAGTTCTTAATGAACAGGACTTTGGAGACCTCTGGATCCTCTCTGATAGCCTTAGTTATCTCCGACATCTTTATAATTGGATCGCAGTGGAGACAAAGCTGGCGTCTCCATCCTTCAAAAATTTACACAAATATCAGAGTACCATGAGGTTCATTTCCAGTGGATTCCATCTCATGTAAACATTTTTGGAAACAAACAAGATGATCTCCTGTTTAAAGAGGGTTGCAATGTTTCTCCACATATCTCTTAAACCTTCGCCTACTCTGAATATCAATCTAGGGATAAATCTGAAATTTAAAAGGAGTGGAGAACCCCACCCAACCATCACTTGTTTGAAAGCAAGCAATGTGACATAGCCTTTCAGATTGCAATCTCTAGATTGAAAGGTGGCCACATAAATTTTGTGAAAGCAGGAAGATTTTTGCTTTTTGCACTAAATGCAAGACTCGGCAAGCCTCTCCAGATCACATTTCGGACTGCTTGGGAGTTTCGAGGGAGGACTTTTTTTCCCACTCCCGTCCTGGTATTGGATTTCTTAAGGGTCAATGGCCTTTTTGTGTCTTATCTGACTCCGTCTGACAGACTAAAGATTAACCACAGCAACAACTTCATGTTAGTAACGACTAAAAAAATCGGAACATTAACTAGACATTCGAATTGTTTTCTGATTTTATTTGTAGAGTATTACGAGGTGCATCTATAAAGTAAGTTTACCGATGTTTTCCTCTTAAAACAGAATTAGTCATGTCATTGCGCATGCGTAACAGATCTAGGACGTATCAATCATATGTCAGCCGGACAGGAGCCACCTCGTGCCAGTGATACGAAATGGAAGCTCTTCCATTCTTCCATTTTCCCGCCACCTGCGATTTTCAGTCGGTGATAAAGTACTTGAATGCACAAAGCATTGCGCCAATTGAAACTCATCGTAAGCTCTGTGAGGTCTATGGGACAAACATCATGAATAAGCAGATGTTGCATCGCTGGTGTAGGCAATTTTCCGAAGGTTGTCAAAGTGTCCATGATGAAGAGCGCAGTCGTCGACTGATGATTATGTTATTGAGCTTGTGCGACAGCGCGCAATGGAGAACCGTCTCTTCACGATTACGGTACTGAGCAGCCATTTTCCTCAGATATCGCGATCCTTATAGCATGAGATTGTCACTAAGCTCCTGCTGTTCAAAAACTTGTGTGCCAGGTGGGGGCCAAAAGAACCTGACACCTGAACACAAAATTTACTTTTCGAAGCATTACTGATAATTCTGCAATGGTATCACGATGACGGTGACAAGTTATTAAACTGGATCGTCACGGGCGATGATGGTTCGATTTCGCACTTCACTTCAGAAACCAAACAGTAGTCAATGCATTGGCGGCATAGGGTATCTCCGGTCAGGATGAAATTCAAACAGATGGCGTCGGTACGGAAAGTGACGTGCACGGTGTTCTGAGACAAGAAGGGTATTCTGCTCATTGACTTTCTTCCACGTGGTGAACAGTAAAAGCTGACAGTTGCTGTGAAACACTGCGGAAATTACAAAGTGCTATTTAAAACTACAGTTGTGGAATGCTTACTGCATGTGTTCTGCTCCTCCATGACAGTGCTTGTCCTCATACTGCTCGAAAAACAGCAGCTGTTTTGACGGAAAGTGGCTGGGAGTTGTTTGATCAACCACCTTACAACCCCCTCTGATCTTGCTCTTAGTGATTTTGACGTTTTCTTCCACCTAAAGAAATGTCTTCCCTCCGCCAAACATTTTGGCAACCACGAAGAATGTGAAGACGTCTTTCACACTCTGGTTCCATTCACATGCGGCAGCGTTCTACGACCTAGGAATACAAAAGTTGATCCCACGATAAGACAAGTGTCTCAATTTTCTGGTGGTAGCTATGTTGAAAAATAGATGAAAACCTGTTGTATTTGGTGCCAATAAATATTATCCTGAAAATGTGAGGTTTTTTTTTTCTTTAACCCTCTGGGTGGTTAGCGCCCTCCTGAAAAGTTATTCCGAAAGCATTTACTCTTATTTTGCCGTTAGCTTTAAAAATGCAACATATTTCTTTCCTTTTTCACCTTTTAAAACTTGGGAGGTCGAACGGGGGCAATTTTATGACTTAGTCCAGTCCCTTTGTCAAGTAAGAACCAAGAGATCAATCGTTTACAGCTAGCTGTTAAGTTGCCTTGGGCAATCTTGTATTAAAGCTGAAGTGCAACTGGGTCGTTTCCCCTATATGTTCAGTCACAGTAAAATTAAAACAAAATGAAGGGTAAAAAAAAGGAAAAAATGAAATAAATAGTGTGTTAGAAGTTGAAAAATAATTATATTTTCTTCAAAAAAAATTATTTTTCTGTCATTTTTTAAAAATTATATATATATATATATATATATATATATATATATATATATATATATATATATATATATATATATATATATATATTGGTATTGCTATTTGAACCAGAAAAAAAGCATACTGTATTCATTTTTGAATATGAGAGTAAGAAAACGCGATCACTTTCCTGTTTTTTAAAAAAAGTAATGAGGTAAAAGAGCAAAGGATCTATCTCTTTTTTTAAACAATAAGACAGTAAATGGTGCATACGGTGATATACTATATCGATACGGTGATATACTATACTATATCGATGATTATATTTATGAAATTAAACCGATCTTTCTCCATTCAATTATATTTTTAAATTAAAGTAACATAAAAAAGTATTTCACAATACTTTTAATTTATTTTAATTAAAATCATATAAATGATATTTTTATATTAACTGAATATTTTTCGGAAAAAAATTTAAATTTTCCTTCCTAGTGTTCTCCTTTTCGAACTTCTTGTATTAAATAAAAATTCCTTTTCTACATCGGCATTTGTGATGGACATAACACACATTCAGTCAATAATTTTTAATTTTAATGGGGGATATACTTCTTCAAATGCGCATGACAGTACTTCTAACCATTTTCTACTCAAGTTAAATTTCTTATATTTCTGTTTCTTTTATTACAAGGAAAAATGTCACACATCGATAACTACATTTTCACACAATTCAGTCACTACAAATTCTATTGTGAGAAAAGTTATCCCTAATTAATTTTGTCTTTCAAAACAGTACAAGTAAAACAATGTTGTTCATTGAAGTTAATCGACAGTTCCACAGTGTATCCATACCAAATTTTAAAAACAATTTTAACATTTTGAAATGTATCCTGTATTAAATTTTTTAGTATACATAAATATATCCTGCTGTAGGGAAGACATAGTATGAGAGAGAGAGATACGATGTGTCTTTTGAAAGAATGTTTTCGTACGTGTAGGCTTTTTTTGAAAATTTAAATATCACTGAAGCTGATCATATAACTGCAAATGAGCCTTATTTTAATGTGTTCTGGTATAAAAAAACACTTTACTATATTAAACAGCCTATGAGTTTATATTCAATATCAAACTATTCGCAAAATGTCTTACAACTTCTATTCAAACTATAAAGAAACTAAAATATAAATATATCTTATTGCAGTCAAAATTATTCGTAATATGTAAATATCCTATTCCTCCACTTATTTCAGTACATTTTAAAAACTGTAGCTGAAAGCAATTTTTCATATTTATGAAAGAGGCATAAAAGCTAACACAGTTATAAAAATGTCTTTATCATTTTTAATTATACTACTATAAAACGTATATGGATTGTAAGATCAGTTCTAAAATCCTAAAAGCTTTTAGAGGAGCAAAAAACTTGTAATTTTGGATTGATCAAAATTTTAGTATAATACACAAATATACATGTTATTAAGCAAATACATTTGAAAAATCAAATTTCCTTCTTAAATAAACGTAATGGACTAAATTCATGTGACGTAACGATCATGTGATTCCGTCAACCGTCGAATATGGCGTCGTTTGTTTACTATTGCGTACGATTATTTTGTTCTTAAAGATTTATAATTTCCTTTCTAAAAGGTCTTGTTTTGCTGAAAAGGTTGCTCGATCAGTTATAGAAAGGATAATTAGAAAGAAAAAATCATTTTATAATATCATGATAACAAATCAAAGTGCTTTGGTTGCATGGTGAAGCGTGAGGATTATATAGCATCTTCCCTGTGTTTATGATTTTGACCACTCTTTGAATAATGTTTTCACACCGTAAGACAAATGAAACTTCTTCGAAAAGGATTTTGGATAGATGTAGACTCACAATATTTAAAAGCAAATATTTGTTTATTTTACATCAAGTTATATTAAGAACATATTATGATTAGTTAACTTAAATTTTACTTATGTTACACATCTTCAGAGTAGTTAACAGAGGTACTTCAGCATTTAATTATCTAAAATTAGAACACAAGAATCTGATATGTAACCATACATATATCAAAAAGAAAAAAAAAGTATATATATTTTAAAACTTATTTTACTTAGTAATTTTACAATATTACAGGGATAAAGAAATGGAAAAATATCTTACTTTATTACAGCTCTGTTAATGTTTATACTAGTTGATGAAATAAGAACCTCTTTCAAACATTAGAAATCAAAATTATCATTCACCATTTGTAAAATTACACATAAAAAAATTGTGCTACATTTTAAAAATCTTTATTCGCTGCACTACTTAAGGTACAATATATAAATTATCGAGAATTGAAATCCAAATATGGTAATAAATTAAGGCATTAAAATTTTTAAATTGGAATGTGTATATAGTAGAATATAAATTTGTGTCCATATATTAAATATAAAAGTCCTGCTCTCTCACACACACACACACACACACACACTCATACATGACCAAAATAAAAAAAGTGATTTTTGAATTCACACACACATATAATTCTTTTAGAAAAAAATAAAAATTGTAATATATTTGCGTGGTTTCAATACATATGTTTTTCAGAGTTTGACTGTATGGTATAAAAACTGTCTCACACATATACAGATTTGTTTACTACATATGTATAACAAATATGCAATAATTAGTATTTGCACAATTTGTAGATTTATCATTATAGAGATTAGATTTATTTTATACTTTTGCAAAAATAAATCTCATGATATATGTCCTGAATAAATTTGTTGGATTGAGTTTATTGCAAATATTGACCTAAGAAGAGTACTTTGATCAATTTTATGATATTTATCGAAGAGAATTACAGAGAATATTTTTTCAAAATTATTGTTAAGAGGTTAATTGGTCAAAATCACTAATATTTTTGTGTGACATATGTTTCGAAGATAAATTTTGGGCTCTTGTGTATTATAATGATCAATTTCTTTTTTTTAAAGTATAATTACATATAAAAGGACACTTTAGATACATATTAGTGATAACAAAATAAAATGATAATACATTTCTCCAAGTAAGTTTTAAGTTTGCAAGAAATGGAACTCAAGTGTTTAACACTTAACATAAATATCTAGACAAGAGACATAACTAGTTGAAATTGTGAATGGAAATTTTATGCAACTATTTATTTCCATATTGTATTAAATTGTTTCTATCTTATTTGCAATTCATTGTGTTATAAAAATAAGATTCATTTTCATCAAAGGATAAATATTTATTGTTAATCAAAAACTTTTATATTAACTCTATCTAATATGAGATAAACAATATAGCTTAAAGAAGTATGCAATTCAATTAGAAATTAAATTGAATTTGTGAAAATTATAGTATTTTTTTCTGATGAAATATTCTTTAACATTGTACAATTATTTATAACAAGTAGTTCAACATGTTATAAGCACTTTATACAAAGGCAATTAAAAAAATTATTGAATTTGTAATGTAAATTTTTAATATAGTTCATACTCACATTAATAATCTGAATTTGTGATCCAAGTGTCGCATATCAATGCATAATATTTAGTAGCCGAGGTATAAAGGTGTAGTTCATATTACATTGAATACTTTTTTAAAAATTATATATTAATATGATTTATTTCTTTATCTTAATAGTGAAATTGTATTTTCTTTTATTACTTTATACAATCATTTCTATAAAAGTTTTCAAACATTTTTAAAGGATAATTACTTCGTAAATCAGACAGTCAAAGACAGGAATGTTATTTTATTAGAAACATTTTCAAATATCTTTAATTGCTTCATAATATTGTACAACATATATATGAAGCATTTATACGCAATACATTGTGTAAACAAAAAATTCATTTTTTTAAGGATTTGTGAAAAAAAAAGGAAAATAGTTAAACAAATAACTGTTCCACACAGTGAAATAAAATATTCATTTGAATTTTAAAAATTGTGTAGGTAGGTAAACTCGAGTAAATATAATATATTTTTTTGAAAATTGTTATTTACCATTTCTAAATAATGAAGTTCTGGGGGGAGAGAAATTTCATGCATAACATTATTTATACATATAAATTCACACCTGTGTAAAGAACAGGTTTATCAGCTAGTAGCATATAAGAACAAAGGGAAAAAAATTAAGAACTTCCTATAGTATTGATAAATCAAACTAAAATTACGGGATTATTTCAAATGTCTGACATTTATAATGCCTCACATAGAGTATTAAATGTTCCCATTGGTTAGCCATACTATTATACAACACAAACCGTTTTCACCATACTATTATACAAAAAAATTCAATTTTCATCACAGGAGACATATAAATGAATCATATGCTCACATCCTTAATTACCTTTACATGCATAATACTGAGTTTTCAGGAATTAAACTATTTTAAGGATTTGTGAAAAAAAGGAAAATAGTTAAATCATGGATAAACAAATACTTACTGCTTATGTAGCCACTGAGATTTCAAAAACAGAGGGAAAAATTTTTTTACCAAAAGATAATTCTCTCTTCATTTATCTAAAACTTTCATATTAACCAATGCTCTATGTACACAGTCTTCAAGAAATAAACTTGTTTGCAAGTTTGATATGTACTTCAAAATAAAGACAATAACATATCAAATTAAATGTAATCATTTGTATGTCTAAAAATTTTTGCCCCTTTTGAATTCTCTGTAATGGTTTTTCATTCATTTAATTCCTTTAAGAACATTGTATTTTAATTTAAATTTATTTTCTTGGTTAAAAATGAAATGACATTAAATTTTAACAGCAAAGAATAATTATAAATAATTTAGAAATCGATCATTTGTGTGTGGAAGTTAAAAATCAAAGAAACATTTCTTTAATTTTTGTAAACATTCTTCCCACAAATTATCATCAAATTGAAAACAATTCAGAATAAATATTTTCTCCTGACTTTGAATTATTAAGTAACCTTACAAAAACAAGCATTTTTTATATTATTCACACCTAACTGACACTATGTTGTGTAATAATAGGTGTGAGCTCTTTTAAAGTTTCCGAAATGATATCACAATGTTATTCGATAATCATACAATTTAAAAAAAGCAGTTTTAATTCTATACTGTCAAACATTCTTGCGTAAAACTATTTAATAAATATATATATATATATATATATATATATATATATATATAACTACTAATTTAATTAAGAACTAAAATAACTAAGAGTCAGACCTAAGTGTACCATGAACTATAAATAAATGCTAGGATCCAACCGAACTAGGATAAATAAATATGCCAGCTAACACTAGTCGGAAGTAGACAATTACCTAATTAGATAAATAAATTAGAATAAAACAAACATTATATCAAAGAGTTGTTAAAATTATTTCCTAACAAATATATATACTAGAATAATGCAAAAAATACAATGATATCATATGTTTTTAATTAGATAAAATTAATACACAATAACAACGTCAAGAAACGTATAGGAAAATCAATGGTATGAATTCGCACGTGCTGTTTATTGACGTTGGAATCACGTGATTACTGAATTGCGTCAGTCTGTACATGAAGTTACTCCATTGAAAGAAAAATGTTTCATTGCAAATGAGTGGAAATACGTATTTATCTAAGGGGTATCCCAAAAGTGAGGCAATTCTCAAACTTAAAACTTAAACTCAGAGGCACAACAGTCCACGAGGGGCAGGAACTAGTATGCCCATCCCAATATAAGTAAACATTGGGCGCTGAGATGCATTAGCAGAAGTCCCGATTTGGTGGTCTGTCTGAAGATAGAGACCTTCAGTGTTTAAGACCCCTAGCAAGCTTGGTACTCATTTATCAACCAACTGTAGCGGGGATGAAAGTAAGAGTCGACCTTGCCCAGCCCGTTAATAAAAACCAAGATCTGTGGTGTGGAAGCACGATAGACTACCACTCGACCCTTTTCGGTGAAAAATAAAGCTTAATGTTGGAATCTTATATAATTCCCTACTGAATGAGGGAGTCAAAACTTTTTTTCATGTTAACTGTTTAGACGGAAATGGTTAAGTATGAACATTTCACAAGTTCCATAAATTAAAATTAACCGTTATAGTTGACATAAATTTTAAAGAGTGCAAAAGGTGTATTTCGGATGCACGAGTTAAATTTAAAAGGAATACGGCAGTATTTCTCAAACTGTGGGGCGCGCTCCCCCTGGGGGCGCGATAACCTTTCAAGAGGAGCTCGAGCATATTGGAAATAAAAGATTTAAAAATATTTAATTTACTGGAATGAACAAAAAAAAACATGCTTTCATAAATAATGAAAAATGCACTTTTACTCTGATATAATTTATAGACGCGCACGCGCGATATCAAGTCATCAAAAATAAAAACATCTTCAATACCTAATTAGCTATCTTTGATCCTATAACCAAACAAAAAAACTTTTATTTGATTTGCTGTAATCCCATGATGAGAGATTTTTTTTTTATTTCGCTTCCTTTTTAATCCTAACATACTACTCATTCAGAGAAGAAGCAGATCCCGGACCCAGAATCTAAACAATTTAGGATAATAAAAAATTCATTACCGTCATTATTTTTGAAATACTGCACATTATAGCTGCAATCTGTTTGACCTTCTAAGTCATTGTTTACAGTTAGTTCTTACCCCTCTCTCATGTGTTTGTTTCTCATTTAGAAAAGTTGTAAGTAATGTACTTCTCTGTTGCGCTTTTTTCCAAGAAAAGAGTTTTATGATATTTGGAAAACCACGGAGAGTAAATATATATATATATATATATATATATATATATATATATATATATATATATATATATATATATATATATATATATATATATATATATATATAAATATATAAATATATATATATATATATATATGTTTAAAAGTATTCTAAAATATATAAAGCAAAACGAAAAACGTTTTACAAAATTTTTTATTAGTAACATATATATTATCATAATGAATACACTTTTTACCCGGAAGTGGTCAAGCGGGACACACAGATTACGAAATCGTTAATTCTGGCAAAACTGTTAATTTGTTACCAAAGAAAATTGAAAAGTCCTTGAAAGTAGGTAAGTATATTTTCTCATAATTAAATTATTCACTGGAATTCGATTTTTATTGTGTACTATAAAAATACTTATAAAAAAAGGATTGGGGTGACTCAATAACCCCGCTGGACCATTAGTATCGAATTCGCACCTGCTCCAGGGTTAAAACATGTTGAAGTCTTTTCGCTTTAAATTTTAAAAATAATACAATTATTCTTCATCTGAATTTTATATTATTGTTCATTATTCAACATCAATTCTAAATGATAATTATGTAAGGCTTAAAATTATAGTTCGCTTTTAACTAATTTTACTTTGAGCAATCATTTAAAAAAATCATTTTACATTTTTGTAAACATTGTCGCGCACTTGGCTTTACTCTTCTTACAAAATTCAGCGATTATTTCATTTATGTTTTATTTTCTTTTAAATGAACTTGTGCAAGCGGGTACTTCAGCCGATATACTTTTAATGTATCAGTGCTCCATAGTAGTTTATATCTAATTAATTAATAATAAATTAAGAACAAGTTTAATAAGTATTAACGACTTCCATGGGCTTGTCTTTCAAAGCGAATTTTTTATAAAGAATGCTTATGATTAGAAATTGACCGAGTTCTTTTTCTATATTTAGCGCAGATATCTATATTTTGTCTTCTAAGCAGCCACCGAATTTTGCAATATGTTCAATTTAAAAATTAGATAAAGGAAAAATAACACACATATTAATTATCCTATTATTTTCTTTATTTATTACTTAAAAGTGGTATACAAAATTTAGTACTTATATTACTAATTTGTATGGTTTATAATTAACATCGCCTATTGTAGCTTTAGCATCAAAGTTCATTATTATTGCATTCAGTACATTATTAATGTATAAGGGGGGCGCGATAAAAATTGTGATCGTAAAGGGGGGCGCCAGTATTGAAAGTTTGAGAAGCACTGCAATACGGTTACGTAAAAGTAGGACAAATTTATCTAAAGTAGGGTTGGTTACCTTAGATATTGTCAAACACAACAATGTATTGGAAGCCAATTCCACAATTCGTTGTTATAAAAATGTATGGAAAATTACAAGACTTATTTTTGCATTTGTAATTTATATATATTTTTCCCTGAGAACTTTAAAAGCTAGAGCGGCATCCATCAAAACCGCGGGTCCCTCTCTGTTTTTCCAGATCGCCCCTGACTAAGCCGGCTTTGCAATAGTAAGTGAAAATACCATATTTTGTTTGTCAATGTCATTTAATTGCAGACAGCATTTTTCATGTATTTTAGATGGTCGTTTTATATTTTCTACATCAATACCTTAATGTCTGAAATTAAAATTACATAAAATTCTTGACATTTGCATCAATGACCATTATAATTTTATTAGTATATGAATGTGTCGTCAAACGATTACATGTGACTGTTATTAACATATCATTTTAACCATTTAATTAATATTAAGTATAACATAACGCACACAATTTTTCTGAACTTAGAAATAAATATTTTGAAAACTACTTCAGATATACTCACAATTTTTCATTCCTACGGTTTAGCTTCTGAGTTTTGCTTCTGTGTAAAACTTTATTGTATATTCGTCAATTTTTTTAGTATATTTTTTGCTCTTAGCATGCAGTTTTTAACCGAATTGTATTAAATTTTCGAAATATATTAAAAAGTACTAAAGAAGCTATAGAATAAAAAAATTTGAAATTTATATTATACTCGAAGAATATCCACAGAAATTATGGTAAAAACTTTTTAACTGCGCGATACATTTTTTTTCAAAATTTAAAATGGGATTTCTAACATAAAATTTCTAGCTTTATACGGTCGAGATTTCAAAAAATATCGAGATTTTAATTACTTATTCAGTTAGCCTTTAAAAAAAGATAAATGTTGAGGTATTTTGCATAAATAGATATTTTTTAATAATAATTCGAATGTTTTTGAATAGCTCGAATTTAAAATTCATTTTTATGTTTATTTATATGCTTAAATGTCTACTGTAAATGTTTCCGTATATTTTTGATTACCATTTATTCAAACATTCAAGTTATAAAAAAAGTTCGGGAAAACCTTCATTCATGTTGTCTTTGATGTAAACTGAAGTTCAAGCACTTAAAATTCAAATACAATTCGGTGTATTTTAACAATATATAACTGGGCACACACTGTACATAAACTTCCCTGAACACTTGGGATTTGAAATCTAAAAAAAAACTCATAGATCTTAAATAGTTTTTTTGTCGTTATTATTTTTATCAAGTATAAGAAAATGTTTCAAATTATTTGATGAAGTTTAAATTTATTTATTTTTAGTCGTTGGAAAGTTTAAAAGGTTTCAAATTGTGAAGTGTTTGGTGTTTTATTAACTTTTTTGGCATTATATAATGAAATAATAATGTTTCAAAAACTGAAAGCGTTGATTAAGATAAGAAAAATGAAGCGAAAGTATATACTTAAAAAGGTAATTTGTCTAACTATACAAAATAGCAGATTGCCCTGTCACGCCCAACTTGTTACAGTTTCAAACTAATATGAAACCAAAAGGGAATTGTAAATTATTTTACTTATGCGTTGGGGTTTTTCAAAACTTTTAAAATACATGCAAACAAACAAACACTTCCTGGGGTCTAAAGACATTTTCCTCCAATTTTTTTACGATTGCTCCAGGGTCAAAACACGGGGTTCTCTGCGAGCCATAAAACTTCCTATCAGTGTCCTGCTGTGTTTCTTCCACCGTCCCGAATTATTTTTCAAGATGTTAAACCTTTAAAGGGGGAAAGGATTTCATAAAAGTACATCTCAACCGCTTTTGAGAATGTTACTTGAAGGCAAAAAAAAAAAAAAAACCATGCAGTGCATTTTCGAAGCATCTTTTTCGTGTGGAACGCTTGGAGGATTAAATAGGGAAACCTACTTTCAAGATGCACCTCGTATTTAGCATTTTTGAAAATCATTTGTTTATCATTTAAATATCCTAGAAAAAAGTGAAAACTTTAGTGCTTGCAAGAGGAAATATTTCACAATAGGTTTTATTTTTCTGTTTAAACCATTAATGACAAATTATTTCTTAAGTGTAAATGTTTCATAATGTAAGTGATACATTTTTATTGACATGAAATATAATTATGATTTTATGTTTCAACAATATAATTTTTATAACAGTTCTTTAAGGCCTTATTAGATTACTACCTTCAATATTTCCAAAACATTAGATGTGGATATAAGTGATTATTTTATTACAGAAAAAATAATTATACGACTTTTCTGTATTTCAGTTTTATTGCATTGCCTCTGAAATTCAAGACTGTCTCCTACAATTAACAGAAATGTTCGTGCAGGATAAATTAGGGAATCAACGAATAGAAAGTGTGTTTTTTGGGGTCATTAAGTGATTACATGCAATGCTCATTTTCCTTCTAGAAAAGGTGCATAGAAAAATTTGCCTACAATTTGAAAAGGAGAAAAGTTAATCTTTCGCAGAGGAACATAATGGCATCCATAAACACCAACTAAGACATTATGCGAAATTGCCAATGAATGGTGATTATTTCTGTCTGAGGGAAATTGTGCTTTTTTTTAGAAAGAAAACTTAAATTATTTCAAAAACTTATATCTTGTTATTTTAACAAACTCTGTTATTAAAAAAATATTAACAATTGAACCAAACTATTTGCACGATTAATACATGGTTTATTTTGTAGAAAAGATGTTTAAATATAGCTATATTTTTAAATTAAAAAAAGATTGAACATATCGTTGTCATTGATACTAATTTCCACATACATGAAATTCAAAGATGATGTTTAATTTAAAGAAAACTATTTAGTCCACCAGGGTTGGATTTAAAACAATTGGTGATTCAGATCCCATATGAAAAAAATTAATAATCAACTGATCATTAACTTAAATTCTTTCTTTTAATTTATGTATATTCTATTTTATAAATTTGCAGAGAAAGTCAGTTTAAATTTTGTTTCACTTCTTGAAAAAAGGTACACTAACTGCTTGAAAAATGAAGAGAGAAGACTTGTGTTGTTTCTAACATACATTTTTAGAAATTACATTTGTGGGGGGAAAGAAGTACTATGACGAGAATGATATATTTTTATTAAAAACTTACCCGGCATTCTCTCCTCACACGCGAAAAATCAAATGGAATTTCACGCGCAGGGTATCTCATACCCAAGGATGTCTGCATCCTGTTTTTACCGTAACATTTGTATACAGAGATGAAAAAGGAAAAAAAGGTAGGAAATGCAATATATTTATATATATATATATATATATATATATATATATATATATATATATATATATATATATATACACTTTTCACACGTAAACTTTGTTTTGCTGGGTTTTTTTATTAGTGCATTCAGTACATTGTTTATACACTCCTGTAGTTTTCGTCGTGAGGGAGAGCGATGTTTTCACTAGGTCTTAATTTCTTTTCTTTTAATTTCGTACAAGTATTGTTTGCTGGTTTCTGCATTCATTGCATTCTTCTATAAATCGAAATCAAAAACACTTCAGAAATCAGCGTCTGGTTCGATGTTCAGTGGGGAGGTGGGGGAGGGAGCTGAGTACTTAAAAAAATAGTTTGCGCATTTATCATCACTACGTTCAACAACGGCAGCAAAAAATATAGTCATAGGCTAACGATTACATTTTCTAGCTTTTAAACATGTTATAGAAATTCTACCAATAGCGAAATTGCTTCTTTCGATAAATTAAGGGATATATTATTTCAGATTTCAACCAAACCCGGTGTGGTGGATCTGTGTATGAATTCATTGTATCCCCAAAACATATTGTTGAAAGTAGAAGACAATTCCAATTTTCTTGGGATGTATATAGAACCCAATTTCTGTATCGTCTTAAAACTTAACATATTGGAGTATATTTGTCTGTTCTTTAAGGTATCCGACTACGTTCGTAAACGGGATTTGGCAAAAGTGTATAAATGGATAATATTTATGATATTTAGTGTCACTTAGATTAGAAAATGTATATAAAATTGTTTTAATAATAATATTAAAATAAAAAATTATTTAAGTGAAATATTTTGACAAAAAAATAAACATAGAATGACCAATTTTCCAAATATTCACCGTTTGTGAAAAATGCATCTATTATAATAATATTTTACCTGTATATAGCTCAGGCCTCTGTACAGAGACTCAGCTAAGACTTATGAAATATGTTTTAGAAGTGGGTTTATTCATGTTTTACGACAACAGAGGGGAGAAATTTTAATAAAAAAACGCCGATAATTATTTCAATTGGTTGTAACTCTGAAAATATTGTGAATGTTTCAAAAATCATAGTTGATCCGCTGTACAAAGGTCTGAGCTATATACAGGCAAAATATTATTATGATAGAAGCATTTTTCACAAAAGGAGAACATTCTGAAAAAAGGTTATTCTAAGTTAATTTTTTGGTGAAATATTGTATTTAAACATTTTTTTTGTCAAAATGTCCTTAAAACAATTTATACATGTATTCTAATCTAAGAGACACTAAATATCATGAAAATTATCCATTTATGTGTTTTTTTAAGTATACGGTTCCGAACGTAGTCTCGGATACCTTAAATTCAAAAATTTGGGATTTTTTTTTTATTTTCTCTTGTTGTTCCAGCAATCAGTTGTCTTCTTTAAAAATGGTTTTTTTTAAAAATGATTTTGTGTCTCTACATATAAAACATGTATTTTTATCAATATATAAATCTTTTAAATCTGGATCGATTTCAGTGGATGAATGATGCTTGCTATAATACTCTCCATTAATTGATTCTTCCTCATTATCACCGCAAAGGGACAATTTTCATACGAAAATGCTGTTGTGCTATATTTATTAAGTATACTGTACCTATTTAATTACTTAAATATAACATTTTTTCATCATAGCTGCAATAATTCGCCATAAGAAATATTTAAAACATGCTTATGCATTCAGAACTGTAAAGGTGATTCACGCCCAGGGTATGTCGTACTCGAAGAAGCGGTATCCAATATTATATATTTAGAATTCGCCTACAAGCTACATCATCTCAAAGGGTATGGCTTTAAAGACAGCTACTTGAGGAAATTGCAAATTTCCAAAAAAATGTTTAGAATGAGCTTTGTTAAAAATTAGACGGTTGGTATGACATACACTGTGCGAGAAGTACTGGATTAAACATCCATACAACTGGAAATGTATAATAAAAGGACTAAAAGTTCAAAACCTTAGAATCCATTACTGGTTATAAATAGCGCATTAAAAGCTTAAATAAGTAGCCGTTTATCTCCTGTTGGTTAAAACAAGTAATTGTTTACCTCCTGGTGGCAAAGTTGACATGTGCAGCGATAATGATTCCTAATCTCATCTTGCAAAACTTATACCATAGGTATTTGATTGATTAACAATCTGGAGGCCATTCTAATATATGAAGAATATCAATTAAATGGAAGCAGTCCTGAGATATGCCAGCTAAAATTGATCTGAGCAGTGGCGCACACAAGGGGGGGGATCCTGGACGTCCGTACCCCTCCAAAACACTCAATTTTTCCCGATTGATTATAATTCTAATGTACGTAACATTTAATTAAGTACTTGTTATTAATGATTAATTTTATTAATGAATGCTAATTATTTATTCAATAATTAGTTTTTGACTGTGTTTTGTTCCCCAAAATCGACAAAATCAAAATAAACATGATACAAGAATGGTGAACTTTCGACCCCAGACCCCCTCCTTCTTGAAAAATTCCTTTGTGCGCTACTGGATCTGAGATTTAACTTGTTCGAAAATGACCTTGTAATGACAATCCTGAAGATAAGTAAAACCTACTACAGAAAGTTACCAACACATCCCCGTTTTGATAGAGTTGCAAGAAGGATGATTTTCATTCAAACTGCAGTATCAAAAGATATCGCTTCACACACATCAAGCTGGGGTTTATGATCTTAAAAAAGTTGACTGGGACCGTTGGATTAAATAATCAACAAAGCCCCGATAGTCATTTTCTCTAAATCTGAAGTGAGATTCATGACTTTATGAGCCACTATGAAGAGCACTATAACTAGTTTGTAAGCGGCTATGATACTCGGCTTCGACACACACGCACACACATTACCCCCTAAGGTTTAGCTGACGTATCGGCGCAAAAAGTGAACGTTTTAAGTTTCGCCAAAAGCATAATCATGTTATTGTTGTTATTGTTTCTAATGCCACCTGTCTGACGTAGTAAGAACGAGGCCCACGAAATTCATCGTTGCAAGGGGCTAGAAGAACGCCTGTCTTTGGCCTTGAGCACCATACAGGTGACAGAACAATTTAACTCGGCGAAATTCCCTAAAGGGACGATAGATAGCACCACCACCTATCTCCACCTCTACAATTACTGCTTGAAATTGAAGGGGAGGGAAATATTCTTTAGTCTCTCGCTCGTGACTCAGCCCACAAGACTACGGACCCACTGATTAAACGAGCACGTACTCCACGTGTACTCGGAATGTATTTGGTGGCATCGGGCATCGAACCCAGGCATTCCGATTTGGAGTCCGATACTCTAACCACTAGGCTACCCACAGCATAATCCTGACTAGAGCCACTTATCGTGTGGCAGTAGAAGGGGCAACAAGAGCTATGAGATGAGCCTCATAGTGGAAATAGTACGTCAGTTATAGTACGTCACACCATTACCTGATTTTACCTTTCATTTATGTACTTTTGTTATACTGAGCTTTTGTTCCGCTATTAAATTTATTGATGCAAAAACATCCCTGCATTTTTTAACAAATATTTCAACATGAGCTGCGATTTTCCTATCGATTTATATGTTCAATTGCCTTCCTGCATCTTTATTATGCAATCACGTTCAAAATCGAAGTAGCTATAAGTTATTCGATAATGCTATACCATGGCCCTAAAAAACATCTTTTGCAAATTTAAATTTAAAGAGCTCTTCATTTATATATAATGTATCTTATAAAATAAATCAATTAGAAAAAAGTTCAATAAATGAAGATATTACTATTATTGTTATTATATTATAGGAGTACTTTTATTCAATTATATATAACTTTAGTGAGAACATGAATGCATAATACTATTCAGGTAATACTGTATTCAAAGCGAATTCGTTTATTTCATATTAAACTAACTTAACTCAGTGGCTCTACAACTCATGAGGGCCAAGGCCTACTTTTTCCAAATCAGTATACGTGACCTGGGGTCCTGAGGCACATGAGCAGATGTTCTGATTAGGTCAGGCATGCCCAACCCACCGCCCATTTGGAGAATTTTTGCGGCCCAAATGAAGTTTTTGTCAAAATTATATTTTAGACATTTGGACTACAGACGGTTGAATCGAAAATATCGTGTTTTGACCCACCCCCACCTCTCCCAGTGCAGTTATTAACGAAATAATTTTTTCCTTCATTTCACTTCCAAGCAATTATAATAACAGGTGTTGAAAGATGAAGGAAAGCCTATGAGCTTGGGTGTGTTATTCTTCTTTCAACGAGAATTTCGTCGAGAGTGAGTAGTGTATTTAGCTCTATTTGTCAGAGAAATAAATTATGTCTATATTTTTAAGTTCAGATTAGTAGTCTTTTTCTTGTTTTATTTGACAATGAAAGAATCTGATGATGGATTTACTGAGTTGCCTCAGGACTGTCAGATCAGCTAGTAGAAATGTAAGATAATTACGGCAGCAGAATAAAAAATTTTAATATTTTAACCTTCTGAAATTATGCAACTTTTTCATTTTATGGTATATATTTAATCAATAATTAATATAATACAATAAGAAAATAAACATTTGTTTATCGGGTAGAAAAAAAAACTTTTTTTGATAAACAGTGTAATAATTACAAAGCTGCTCTTCTTTACTTAATTGTTTTTTTGCATTTGAAATAAAAATTTTGAAAATCTAAATCAATTTTATGCAAACATACTGTAACACAAGCATAAAATGTGAAGATGTTACGCACATAGTTGTTATACTGCGTAACCTCGGATGACAGCATAAATCTACTGTAGATAAGAACCTTGTATGTTAAGAGACATTCTTCCACCAACAAGTGCAATTGGTCGACTTTAAACTTTGTTGTGATTGTGATCCAGTAAAAGGTAAACTTGGTGTTTTTTGACCATATCCATAATTGAATGTTGATCATATCATACTTTGAATGCTGTATGATAGTAAAATATTTTGAATAATTTTTTCTTATTTTGATATGTGTGGCCCACCTCAGTTTATTAAATTTTTACGTGACCTACCAACGGATTTGGGTTGGAAACCCCTAGATTCGGTAGTCCATCTGACGTGAAATCCACAGTGTTGAATTCCCAAGCAATCTTGTTTCTCATTTACCAACCCACTGAAAGGATGAAAGGTTGAGTCGACATCCCGTAGACGAAAGTTGGAACCTCGGATGTGTGTTGTGGAAGTGCTATGCACTACCACTCAGCCACATCACTTCACCTGTTAAACTAATATAATAAAAAATTCATATTAACAATTTTGATTTTCTCGTTTTTACAAATAATATCTTAAGTTTGTAATCGAATTTACATTGTGCCTACATGATGTATGTATAATGTGTACAACAGTAGATTTGTTTTAATTTTTTTCGGATTGATTAATATAATATAAAATTCACATCCATTAATTACTAAATTCCATTAAGTAGCATTTTTTGCCTATATAATCCTTTTTATTATATTTTGTTTGCTAGAAATTAATATAAAGTGTAAATATTGCAAGTTTCTGAATATTATTTATTGTGGTTCCTTATATGTTTCCTAAAATATATTAGATCTTAGAAGAAAATGAAAGATGCTAATTTTATTATTTTTCAAATGGTGTTATTAAATAAATCCATATAAGCTCACAAATTTAAATCAAAATTTTTTTACATACATTTAATCAAAGAGTTAAACAACTTACTCATGCAACTTGTTTTAAAATAGCAGTTTTTCAAACTTTTTATGTAATAACTCAGTGTTTAACAATCAAAATTAGGATTAAATATTTTTTACTGGATGATCTAAGAAAAAAAAATTGCCAATATATTTCATTTCAAAAAATAACAAATATTAAATAGTAGAACATATTGAAATTCATTTTTACCAATAAGATGGGCGAAGTTATGATTCTACGCTTTTTTAATAGTAGAAAAACGTACAGAAATAAGTAATGAATAAATGAATATATTCTAAATATTTATTAAAACAAATAAGCATATTTAATAATTTTACGTTTACTTTTAGATTGTGTTCTATATTTGAGCACATGTTTAATCCTAACCCCTATATACTCAATAATAAACTCTAGCAATTAATTGTGTACGTATATTTTTCATATAGAAATAAAATTGAAATGTCTAGGAAAATACACTGCTGGGCAATTGCTAAGGACGGATCACAAATTGCTATGTAGCATAACATTAAGAGAGACATGAGGTCTAGTAGGATAAAATATAGTTGCCACACTGTTCAGACATTAGAATAAATAATATTTATTGTTCTGGAAAGTACAAAAGCCGTGAAACATCTGAAAGAAAAAAAAAATGTTCATTTGATCTGCGTACGGAGAAATGGAACGATGCATCTAAAAGTCAGCAGGCACCTTAAAGAAAGGTATCAGTACGGGATATGTCCACCGTGGAGTGTGATGCAACATTCTACACGTCGTGTCATAATTTGCACAACATTATCCAGCAGCTGTTGAGGCAATTTATCCCATTCCTCTGTGAGTGCACGGATGAGGGTGTTCTTGTTTGTCGGAGGATAGTTTCGACCAGCAACTTGCCTCCCCAAAGCATCCCACACATTTTAAATGGGGTTTAGATTTGGAGAACGCGCTGGCAATACGAGACGTTGAATACCCTCGCTGTCTATACAATCCTGAACAGCGAGTGTTCGATGACATATTGCGTTAACGTCCATAAAAACAAATTTATCACCGACAGCACCACGGAAAAGATGAACATGAGGAAGTATAACTTCATCAATGTATCATTGGCCCGTCATAGTCCCATTCGCAACCACATGTAGGCGCGTACGGCCATTGATCATGATGCAGGCCCATACCATGATACTGCACGTCGGATATCGGTCCTTTTCTTGGATATTTTCTGGACGATAAGCAGTACCACTCTCGCGCCAGATCAGTTGGCATTTACAATCCAATGACAGACTGAACCTACTCTCATCTGAGAATATTACGCATGCCCAGTCCTGTTCAGTCCAATTGTGATGCTCACGACACCATTGCAAACGGGCAGTACGGAGCTGTCTGGTCAATGGGACACACACAACAGGTCTGCGTGCGTATAGTCCTCCTCCCCTGAAACGTCTGGCAACAGTTTTTTGGGAGATCTGCTTTCCTGAGGCAGCAAGAAACTGATTTGCCACCTGCTGAGCTGTGGTGCGCCTGTTCCTTTTTGCTGATAGGACGATATATCTGTCTTCTGCAGGCGTCGCACTTCTAACACGACCTCCCCCCTGCCGTCTGCTACACATACGAATAGTTTTAAATGACTTCCACAGCCGTGAAAAAACGCTGAGGGGGATGTCGATCTCCCTGGCAACATCTGTTATTTTTCGCCCTTCTCTTCGATCTTTCCAATACTTCGGTAACGCATAAAATCATCTATGTGATGTCGGGAAGACATGCCAAAATTTTTAAGTTCGTCTATTAAATATTTCCTGTAAAACTTTGACTTGAAACAACAACTGTCCACACGCATCAAAACCTTTAAAGCTCTTATGAACGCTATCACGTGATGAACAGACGTGGAAAAAAATTTGCATATACTCATACTTCTTCTTACTAATATCCCGCACTTATTCTAATTTTCCACATTTTGCTTCCTTTCATTTTGTGGTTGCTATGGATGATAGTGTTATCCGTCCTTAGCAATTGTCCAGCAGTGTATAATAACATGTCAAAAGTGTAACATGCGATTAAAAGTTGCGATTTCAGTAGGACTCTTCATTATACATTTTATTATTTTAAAATATGTAGCTTGCAGAACTTTTAAGAGGCCGCATCAGATCGAAAAGGAGTAACTTATTCATCAAAGTTATAAAATCATCACAATTTGAATTTTGTATTATTACTTCGTCGATTTAGACTTTATTTTATTCATCAATTTAGATTTAGCCATTCATTCAAATATTCAAGTATACTTAATATTTCATTAATAAAATGCATTAACATTTAGATCAAGAAAAGAGGTTCTATCTTCTAAGAATATTCCTTATTCCCCTTATAAAATTAATATATTTAGGCGCTTAAAGTTTGGTGATATGTCTAGACGATTACAAATTATCTGTTTAAAATGTTGAATAGCTGCCTTTCAGAAAAAAACTTGTTTCATTTACAACGCTTTAATAAAATTAAATGTCAGTATTAGGATTTGTTTACTTATGTTCCATATGATATATGTTAAAAATGTTTGAAAAATATTTTCACTTTCTTCAAACCCGGTATAGATTTTAACTAATTTTGGTCCGCTATTAAAAAGTGAGAGACAGAGAGAGAGATTCCTGATTATTTTTTTTAATAATTAACTCAAAGATTTAAAACAATACTTTCAAAAGTAAAATTTTGCTTTTTATTTTTTAAATTATCTACGATACATTTAATTAAATTATTTCCGAATATGAACGATAGAGCAGTTAAACAAAAGAAATTACTATTGTCATATATTTTGTGTTTAAACTAACTTTTTGATGGTTGGGTGGTTATTAAAATGAGTGTGCAGTAGATATTAGAAACAGGGATTACATATGTAAACACAAAAAGTTACTACACTTTTTTCTACACTGTTGTTTGCAAAAAATTGCAACACCAAGATCCACAAAATTAAATGAACTTCGCAGCAAATATCAATTATAGGATGTTACGTAAAATAGTAAAATTTCAGAGCCACCACGCATGAGTGGTGTGCGCAGCGCCTTCTGAACTAAGGTTGAAAGCGTATAAATAGAGAGCTGTAGAGGGATGTTGAAAGAAATTAATGATTATTTGTTAGCGGCCAACGTTTAATGAGACCCAAGTATGTCTCCAAGATGAAATAAGGAGAAATTCCAACAACTTACGGAGTTTGAACGGGGGAGGATTATCGGCCTTCGAGAAGGAGGTTTTCCTATCGCGCAACAGGAGCTCGTGTGCAGAGGAACTCTACCACAGTGATGAGAGTTTGGAAACTGTGTACCGACGAGCACCGAAAGAGTGGAAAAACTAGCAGTGGACGACGGAAGGTGACATCAGCGCGCAACAATTGACATCTGATCCGTATTGCATTGAATGATCGTACAGCTTCCACCATGCAGTTGATAGCACGTTGGTCTACTGCTACAGGTGTACTAATGTCGGCTTCGTCAATTCGTCGACATCTGTTGCGCCATGGGTTGCGTACATTGGTGTCTTTATACAGGATCCCCCTCCCGACAAACAATCGACGGCAGTGTCAGTAATGGGCTCATGAGCACAGAGCCTGGCAAGCTGATTGGTCCTAAGTTGTCTTGTCCGAGGAATTACGCTTCAATTTGTGGGAACATAATGGCGCATTCGTGTTATACACTATGCCGATGAACGGTGCCTTCCAGAGTGTGTTATCGAACGACATAGTAGCGTATCACCCGGATTATGGTTTGGATTGCGATTTCGTACCATTGACGATCCAATTTGCTACGAATTGAGGATAATCTTAATATCATCAGGTACGTCAGTTAAGTGCTAAGGCCCGAAGTCGTTCCCTTCCTTCAAGGCATCCCTGGCATTATCTTTCAGCAAGATAATGCACAGTCACATGTTACATAGACCGTTTGAGACTTCTATTCAGCCCAACACATGCAATTTTTTTCTTGGCCTGCTTATTTTTGTATATGTTGCCTATTGGGCACGTGTGGGATTTTGTTTGTTGGCATCTCGTTCGTGATCCGCGTCCTGAAACTGCAAAGACGAACTATTACTGCGCATACAAGCAATATGGAATTCTCTTCCACAAGCACACATTCAAAATATGTCTGACTCCTTGCCACGACATATAGCAGCACATATTGCAGCGCGTGGTGACTAAACGAAATACTGATTTCGAACATTTAATGTTTTTTTTGTTTGCTTTGGGAATTTTGACACTTATTTGTACTGATGCAAGTCGCTTGTGCATTAAATTTAATTTAATTCTGATTATTCCTTCACAGTATTGCCTTTTTTACAAAAGAACAGTTTATGATTTTAAGTCAGTTTCAAATACAATCTTTTAAATTCACACACTGGATTAGCAAAAATTAATCGACGCGCAATTGAAAAGTTTTATTTTAACATTTATTTTCGAAATTCTGTAAATAGGATGGCTCTCTGAAAGCCCCAAACTCGTGTAGCAATATGTATTCTAAAGCTTGTACCGTTAAAATATTTGGAGATGAAAACAATTCTGCCTATATAAGTAACCTTAAGAGTTTGTCAAAGTCAAAATGTTCATTTTAGCTTCCGCATTCTTATTACTGAGAATTTTTGATATATTATGTACAATGTATTTCTTTAAAGTTAATCATTTAACTTTTTGTAAATTTAAATAAAAATGAACCAAACTGAAAAAAAAATAAGTAAAAGGTGAGACAATATAGTAACATAAAAAAAAATGTATCGCATGAGTATTGGAAAACGTTCTGATGTAATGGTTTACAAAATACGCCATAATGCGTGGTTTATACAGATTATAAAACAATTAACTGAATTAACTGCATATTAAAATAATTATTAATCCTTCAAGAGATTGTAATAAAAAAGTAAAGAGCTTGATTTATAGAATTTAGAGATAGATATAGAGTTCACTTTAACACGCTGCAATCATAAGAGAAATATATAGCAAAAGTAAGATCTTCACATGTAAAGATTATGCTTCTAACACATATTCATTCTTTCAACTGAAAATAACAACCACGGTGAAATGTGTGTTTTTTCCATTTTATTCTACTTTTACTGTCTAAGAGCTTACAAGTTTAATGCATTATAAATGAAAAAAATGTAATACACGGAGGGAGATGTTTTAGAATGCGAAACTAGAGTTATCTTCAAAAACGGCTTATAATCTGTCTAGTATAAATATAATTTTGAAGCACATATATGAATATTTTATAACAGTCAAATTGTTTTTGCAGTCTTCCCATAAAGCTACAGATGCATTTAGATATTTTTTTAAAATTCCTTTCAACTCGTGTTTTGTTGTTTAAAGATAAAAGGAAAACTAGAAATATATTGAGTTTCTTTCTAAATTCATATTGTTTTCTATGTCTGTAAAGGAAGAATTGGACAGAGAATTGCACATATTCTTTTGATTTTTCAACTATATCTTAAGATCCTACATTTATATTTTAACAAACGTAAATTATTTTATTTCCTTCAAAAATATTGAAGAGGAATATCTTAGCAATAATTGAAATTAAATTTAAGTCACATTTTTCAGAAGTTAACAATAGCACATAATTAGTTTGAATCCCAGAACACCTTCCACTTAAACTAATAACGGTGTTCATAAACATTTCTCTTTAACTGTAAAATCTCCATCAGAAAGCTATAAAATTCTTATTCATTCAACAAAAAATTAGATTTCTCTCCAAATAGTTTTATTTCATTTAAACTGAATAAATGGAAAATATTTAGTGAATATATTGTTAATAATTTCAGTGCAAAGAACAGTGGCTTTAAAGAAATTAATTCACTTTGTATTCAGGTGCATGAGCTTTTTTTTAATGCTAAATACTTTAGATTAAAAGATAATTTGTGGTATGATTTAAATATTTGTACAGACGCAGATGCATCTTCTTGATAAAGTATGAATTCCATATAGCGTTTACTGTTTTCTTTAATTATTTGTGATATATGGACATGAGTTTGCTTAAAACTTCAAAGAAAACTAAATGGAAATGTACAATTTTTTTTTTTTTCAATTTCTCTTTTGTAATATATTGTAGCGTATTTGCTTAGTGTGGAAGTTATGTGGAACATCTTGTGGATTGCAATTTTTCAAGTTTGAAGCTAAAACTAATAGAGGAATCTGTATGTGAACTAAACTAATATAAGTTAAATAAATTCCAATTTGCAGTAATGATAGTGAGAAGAGCAATGTCCTAAAAATATTGAATACAATAATACGTAATTGTTTTCAATAAATTAATGGTTAGAATTTTTCCGCAACCTATTACAATCAAGTAGAAGACAGTGCATATATATATATAATTTATTTATATGCTCTATTTTGAATTAAAATTCGACTTAAGATGCATATTTAGTTATCTAGTAGAAGGTATAATGGACTAAAAGAGAGCAGAAAGAGAGAACCTTATTGCATTAATAAATACGCATCATTCATGTAACACACATTTATAATTTATAATAATAATATCTATATAATTATATCACAATGATGTGAGATTTTGAGCAGCTTCAAGAATTTTGATTCATTTAAAATAGTGCTTCTCAAACTTTCAATACTTGCGACCCAATATTCAATAATAATTATCATTGAACCCCCCTCCGTATAATAACTCCGGATTGAATTCGATAGTACTATACTTTGACGCCAAAACTAGAATACGACTTTAACCTCTCCATCTCCGGCGTATATAAACGTCATGCTCAGCCAGTGCGTAAGTTGTTCTGGACGTACATATACGTCTTTCCGAAGTACGATTTTTTCTGTTCACTGCTATCCATAAATTTATTCCAAAGGATTTGGAATGCAATAAAATGACAACAGTTTTTGCGAAGAATATACTTATTCCAGATATTCTCTTATTTATTCCCTTTCTCTTCCCCTAATACACTAAATACGCGTGCATACGCGTGAATTACGTAACTTTTATTCCACAGTTAAGGGATTAATTATGAATTGTACAAATTATCAAGATAAGTGTTAATTGTTGCCTAAATTTTATATATGACAAGCCTGTGCGGTCACTGATGATTATTAAACTTATTCTTAAATTAGTATTGTTAAAATAATTATAATGTACATTGTATAGTACTGAAACATTTAAACCACCAGATGGCACGGACAGTACATCACAATGACGAGAGTGTAAGAGAGGGGTATATAAGGAATGGAGGCAAAGAAGTAAAATTGTTCACAAGAGCTTTAAAAGCCTTTCAGTGCAATAACCACATAGTTATGGCACAAAGAAATCATTTGGATGATTGTTTACGTGATAGAATTACTGGACGACTAAAATATGGACGTACCCAGCTAGAAGTATCCGAGGAACATGGAATCACCCAGAGTGTCATCTCCAGGCATTGGCAACGTTTTCAAAATGATGGTAATGTGAGTAGATGTTCCAGCAAAGGTCGTCCCCGAGTTACAACGCCGAAAGAGGACCCGTATTTGGCAATTACTGCCAAAAGAAACAGATGGATCACAGCATCAGACCTGTCTCGTCAGCTCTCTTCAGCTACCGGTGCGACAGTTTCAAATCAGACCGTGTACAGACGCTTAGGGCACATTGGTCTATATGCTCGTAGACATGTCAGATGCGTTCCACTTACCGGAACTCACTGTCGCCTGTGATTAACCTGGAGTAGAGAGCATGCATTGTGGGCACCTTAACAGTGGTCTTGTGCAATGTTTTCTGACGAGTCCAGGTTTAGTTTGCAGTCTGATTCTTGCCGGAATTTAACCCTCTAACCGGATAGCACGGAAAATTCCGTCAGTGTAAAGATGCTTCGAAAATGGACTGCACGGATTTTTCTGCCTTCAAGTAACGTTTTCAAAAGCGGATTAGCCGCACTTTTCTGAAATCCTTTCCCCCTTTTAAGGTTTAACATCTTGAAAGATAATGAGGGACGGAAGAAGCAACACAGCAGGAGTTTTATGGCTCGCAGGGAACCCCGTGTTTTGACCCTGGGGCAATCGTAAAAAATCGAGGGGAAATTTCTTTAGACCCCAGGAAGTGTTAATTTGTTTTTACCTCGTTTTTTTAAAGTTTTGTAAAGTCCCAACGCATAAGTAAAATATGTTACAATTCCCTTTTGGTTTCATATTAATTTGAAACTGTAACAAGTTGGGGCGTGTCAGTGCAATCTGCTATTTTATATAGTAAGACAAATTATCTTTTTTTTTAATATATTCTTTCGCTTCATTTTTCTTATTTTAATCAAAGCTTTCAGTTTTTGAAACATGATTATTTTATTATAATATACCGAAAAAATTAAATAAACACCAAACTCTTTAAAATTTGGAACCTTTTCAATTTTCCAACCCCTGAAAATGATAAAATTTAAACTTAAGCAAATCATTTGAAACATTTTCTTACACTTTGATTAAAATAGTAACGAAAAAAAAACTATTTAAGATTTATTAGTTTTTTTTTCTTTTTTTTTAAGATTTCAAAGCCTAAGTGTTCAGGGAAGTTTAAGTACAGTGTGTGTGTTTGTGTGTGCCTGGTTATATAATGTTAAAATACACCGAATTATATTTGAATTTTAAGTGCTTGAAATTCAATTTACATCAAAAACAACATGAATGAAGATTTTCACACATTTCTTTTATAACTTGAATGTTTGAATAAATGGTAATCAAAAATATACGGAATCATTTACAGCTGACATTTATGCATATAAATAAACATAAAAATCAATTTTAAAATCGAGCTATTCAAAAACATTCGAATTATATATTGTTCAAAAATATCTATTTATACAAAATACGTCAACATTTATCTTTTTTAAAGGCTAACTGAATAAGTAATTAAAATCTGGATATTTTTTGAAATCTCGATCTTATAAAGCTAGAAATTTTATGTTAGAAATTCCATTTGAAATTTCGAAAAAAAAATGCTGTGCGCAGTTAAAATTTATTTAACATAAGTTTTAGCAATTGTTTGAGTATAATAAACATTTCAAATTTTATTATATAGCTTTTTTGGTATATTTTAATATATTTCGGCCGCTGTAGCGGAAAGGTATAGGAACGTGGCTTGCTTTGTCACGAGTTCGAGCCCAGTACCACTAAAGACCCGCCGTGTAGGGCAGCAATGCACGTTAAATCTGTCGAGAGCTCAAACGTCCTCCCATTGGTGTGGTGTAGTAGGTAGGAGAGGGGGGTGCCAGCTCAGGTGTCGTCCACGTCACTTGACCATGGTTCAAAATTACGTAGTCCGTCGCCAAAAGCCCTCGTGTAGCTGAACAGTGCGACGTTAATATTCAATCATTCATTTAATATATTTCGAAGATTTCATACAATTCAGTTGAAAACCGCATGCTAAGAGCAATAAATATACTAAAAAAATTGATGAATATACAATTTTAATAAATTCTTACGTAGAGAAGCAAAACTGAGAAGCTAAAGCGTAGGAATAAAAAATTTTGAGTATATCTGAAGTAGTTTTCGAAATATTCATTTTAAAGTTTAGAAAATTTTTGTGCGTTATGTTATAGTTAATATTAGTTAAATGGTTAAAATAATGTGTTAATATTAGTCATGTAATCGTTTGATGACACATTCATATACTAATAAAAAATATCAAGGTCATTGATGTGAATGTCAAGAATTTTATGTAATTTTAAATTCAGACATTAAGATATTGATGTAGAAAATATAAAACGACCATCTAAAATACATGAAAAATGCAGTCTGCTATAAAATGATCTTGACAAACAAAATCCGGCATTTTCACTTACTATGGCAGAGCCGGCTTAGTCAGGGGCGATCTGGAAAAACAGAGAGAGAACCGCGGTTTTTATGGATGCCGCTCTAGATTTTAAAGCTCCCAGGAAAAATTATACATATATAAATTACAAATGCAAAAATAAATCTTGTAATTTTCCATACATTTTTATAACAACGAATTGTGGAATTGGCTTCCAATACATTGTTGTGTTTGACAATATCTAAGGTAACCAACCCTACTTTATATATATTTGTACTACTTTTTCGTAACCGTATTCTTTTTAAAATTAATTCGTGCAGCCGAAATACACGTTTTGTACCCTTAAAAATTTATGTAAACTATAAAGGTTAATTTTAATTAATGCAACTTGTGAAATGTTTATATTTAACCATTTCCGTCTAAACAGTTTACATGAAAAAAAAGTTTGGACTCCCTCATTCATTAGGGATTTATATAAGATTCTAACATTAAATTTTATTTTTCACCGAATAGGATTGAGTGGTAGTGTATAGTGCTTCCACACCATAGGTCTGGGGTTCTATTAACGGGCTGCGCAAGGTCAACTCTGCCTTTCATCCCCGCTACATTGGGTCGATAAATGAGTACCAAGCTTTCTTCGGGTCTTAAACACTGAAGGTCTCTCTTCAGACAGACCACCAAATCGGGACATCTATTCATGCACCTCAGCGTCCAATGGTCACGTGTATTATGATGAGCACAGTAGTTCCTGGCCCTCATGGATTGTTGTGCTTCTGAGTTTGAGTCTTAAGTTTGAGGATTACTTCACTTTGGGGATACCCCTTAGATAAACATGTGTTTCCACTCATTTGCAATTAAACATTTTTCTTTCAATTACGTTTTATTCAGAAGGAAGTTTGATTTTTCAAATGTATTTGCTTAATAACATGTATATTTGTGTATTATATTAAATTTTCTCAATCCAAAATTACATGTTTTTAGCTCCTCTAAAAGCTTTTAGGATTTTAGAACTGATCTTACAATCCGTATACGTTTTATAGTAGTGTATTTAAAAATGATAAAGACATTTTTACGACTGTGTGAGCTTTTATGCCTCGTTTATAAGTATAAAAAATTGCATTCAGCAACAGTTTTTAAAATGTACTGAAATAAGTGGAGAAATAGGATATTTACATATTATTAATATTTTTGACTGCAGTAAGATATATTTATATTTCAGTTTCTTTACAATTTGAATAGAAGTTTTAAGCGATTTTGCGAATAGTTTGATGTTGAGTATAAGCCCATAGGCTGTTTAATATTGTAAAGTGTTTTACTTTGATACCAGCACACATTAAAATAAGGCTCATTTGCAGTTATATGATCAGCTTCAGTGATATTTAAATTTTCAAAAATAGTCTACACGTACGAAAACATTCTTTCACAACCGCTCACCACATCTCATACTATATTTTTCCTACAGCAGGAAATATTTGTGTATACTGAAAACATTAATACACAGGATACATTTTAAAGTAATATTTTTTTTTAATTTGGCATGAATACATTGTGGAAATTTCGGTTAACTTCACTGAACAAAATTGTCTTAAGTGTACTGTTTTGAAAGACAAAATTAATTAGGGAGGACTTTTCTCACAATAGAATTTGTAATGACTGAATTGTGTGAAAATGTAGTTACCGATGTGTGACATTTTTCCTTCTAATAAAAGAAACAGAAAGATAAGAAATTTAACTTGAATAGAAAATGGTTAGAAGTACTGTCATGCACATTTAAAGAAGTATATCCCCGATTAAAATTAAAAATTATTGACTGAATGTGTGTTATGTCCATCACAAATGCCGATGTAGAAAAGGAATTTTTATTTAATACAAGAAGTTCGAAAAGGAGCACACTAGGAAGGAAAATTTAATTTTTTTCCGAAAAATATTCAGTTAACATAAAATTATCTTTTATATGATTTTAATTAAAATAAATTAAAAGTATTGAAATCCTTTTTATGCTATTTTAAATTAAAAATATAACTGAATAGAGAAAGATCGGTTTTATTTCATAAATATAATCATCGTATGTAATATTTATTGTGTTATTGTTTAAAAAATGAGATAGGGCATTTGCTCTTTTTACCTCATTACTTTTTTAAAAAACAGGAAAGTGAGCGCGTTTTCTTACTCTCATATTCAAAATGAATACAGGATGCTTTTTTTCTGGTTCAAATCGCAATACCAAAAATATATATATATTTTTTTAATTTTTAAAAAATGACAGAAAAATAAATTTTCTTTGAAGAAAATATAATTATTTTTCAACTTCTAACATACTATTTATTTCATTTTTTCCTCTTTTTTTTACCTTTCATTTCGTTTTTAAATTTACTGTGACTGAACATATAGGAGAAAGACACACCGAATTCCACTACGCTTTCAAAGAAGATTGCCCAAGGCAACTTAACAGCTAGCTGTAAACGATTGATCTCTTGGTTCTTACTTTACAAAAGGGACCGAACTGGGTCGTAAAATTGTCCCCGTTCGACCTCCCAAGTTCTAAAAGGAGGAAAGGAAAGAAGTCTGTTGCATTTTTGAAGGGAATCGCAAAATAAGAGTTAAACGCTTTCGGAATATCTTTTCAGGAGGAAGGTATCCAGTTAGAGGGTTAATATGGAAAGAACCAGGTACCCGTTACCTCCAAGAGAACACCATTTAACGACACCGTTACAGTGGTGCAGGATTTCTCGTTTGGGGAGTAATTATTGTTGGTTCCAGAAGTGACCTGCATGTTCAGAGTGTAACGATGACAGGCCTCGTCTATCGGGATATCTTTCTGGAACAATATGTACGTTTGTTTCGGGGCGCCATAGGTGCTGAACTTCTGTTTATGGATTACAACGCCTATCCTCACCGTGCAAACATTGTAGACGAATGACTTCAATCGGAGGATATAACACGCATGGATTGGCCAGCATACTCACCGGACTTGATTCCAATAGTGCATGTGTGGGATTAGCTTAGCCGACGAAATGCAGCCCGTCAACCCCCTCCTACCTGTCTACCGGATTTCGGAGGGCATTGCTCGATGAATGTTGTAATATTCCCGAGGATCAGATTGATACTTTTTTACTCAGCATGCCTAGACGTTGTAAGGCCTGTATTGCATCGTCCTTAATACTCCGTATTAACGAATATACTAACCATGTTATACTGTTTTTTGTAAATAGGTTATTTTTTGAACTTTGCTCCAGGGAGTAAAAATCACAATTTTTATTAATTATGTTAAACATATAGCATCTTTTTTGCTCTTTAACTTTTGTTTAAAAAATTGAATTTACAAATATGTCAAATTTGTTTTGCGTCTGTCTCTCTCTTTGCCTGAATTTCATTATCCTTAATTTATGGACATGAGTATATATATATATATATATATATATATATATATCATTATATGTCAGAATGTATTTTGTTTGTATTTCAATAAATTAATGTATTTCGGAATGTATTTCAATAAATTAATGTATTTCAGAATGTATTTCAATAAATTAATGTTTTTCAGAATGTATTTCAATAAATTAATATATTTCAGAATGTATTTCAATAAATTAATAATTTTTTAAATAATCTTTTGTTTTCTACTTTTCAATATGCTCGTGCACCTCCTAGGGTTAGCACGCCTCCCATTGGGGCAACGTCCCACAGTATGAGAAGGACTGATTTAAAAGTATATGTTATTTAATAGTAATTTTTAAAGATGAAAAGCAATTAACGCAAAGTACAGAATTACTACTAATTGAATCATTTTGTAAAATCATTTATAAAATCAAATATCTAGTAAAAATTAAATAAAGAACAAAACTGTTAGTTAAGTTTAAATAACCCTCATGTGGAGCATAATGATTTAGAGCTATAAAACTCAAGTATATTACATTATTTCGGTTTAATTTGTAGAAGTTTTATATATGAATCTGTATTTAAACTAATTGACCATGATGTAACTTCGTGTAAAAGTTTCCGTAGATATATTCATGTAACTTCTGCAAAACACATTAAAATTTTAAAAATTAATTTAAATGAAAAGCAAGGTTCGTAAAACACAGCAAATATGTTAATATGAGCATATATTTAACTTAATTATTAGTTGAAAAATTCCTTTTTATTAAATGTGGGAAAATTTTAAATATAAATTTTCCAGAAAACAAAATGCAGACGATAACTGTGTCTTATTTTAAAAAAGTACTTCGATAATAAAAGGCTTCACTCTGTTACATACATTCACAACATTTATAGAAAGAATAAATTACAATTGCATAATATAATTTAATTTATTACTTCTATTATTTTTATGGTTATGGCTTTCTAGAATTTTTTGTGTTTAAATGAAATTAAATCAAGTTGAATTAAATTTTTCGGCATGTTCATTTTTTAATGGAAATTTATTTTCTATTTAAACGCATTTTAAAAACATTTTTGTAAGAAAAGGAGAAATATTCATCGCTGTTTTGAATTTTTGTTAAAATGTTGAATATAATATTTTGATAAAAAATATATATATTTCATTTTACAAGAAGTATGTTGATATATTATGCATATTAACAACCCCAATGGATATAATACCATTTTATCTGTTAATTAATTTAGTATTTTATTAAATTGCAGTAATAGTTGTAACAATAATTTTGAAAAAGCAAGTATGAAAAAGAAGCATTGCTTTTATTTTTATTCAAGAAATAAATTGCAATATTAATCTTTCACAATAAATTAAATTTTCTTGAGCTTCTTGCCACTTGAAAAAAGTAATAAAATGATTGTGCTTTGTGATCTTTTTTCCTAAAATCAGAATGTAAATATAGAGAATTGTTTTTATTATAGAGTTTAGTGAAGGTATATTTTCCAATATCTTACAGTGATTTTGAATTTTTGAATATGATTGATGGGAATAGAGGAATACATTGCTTGAAAACACAAATATTATGAGGAAAAATTTAGTCAAATGTCATTAAGAAAAGTGTCGCAAAACGCCCAATTGTAATATCTTAATTCAAGTGTTCGAAATCTCATTTTCCAATTCCTATCATCTCTTGGATAATTTCCGGTGTAGGTGAATATTTGTCTCTCCAATTATCTCCCGACTCCAGGAATAATATTGAAGGGGAATCCAATAAGCTTATTCTGAAGCAGAGATAAGAGCATAGAACATCTTATCACGCTTTAATGGGATTGTGATTGGATGGAGAATTGAAGTTAATTATCCTCCATCTAATAATATTTTAGACATTTCAAAATGGATAAGAGAAAAGAAATATGTAATGGGTTTACTTCATTTAATATCTGATTTGTAGCGAGTTGAAATGTATTTAACTGACGATTAGTGAGTAGTTATACTCTAGATCGATGTAAAATGCATTAAATTTTAGATTGGGTAATTGTGTTATGTTTATCTTTCTCACACACGTATCGTTCACTTTATAGAGATATTTGTTTCTGTAATGGCAGGGTAAATGCGTTACCCTAGTTCTCCCATACATAATTGTCCACTTCTTTTGAAAAATAGATTGCGCTAGTTTCTGAATTTTATTCTTGAATCAATTGATTAAAAATATAACAAATGTAACAGGTTTATTTGAAAGAGTGAGCATAATTATGATTGTGAGTAATGTATAAGGATGGAAATACTAAAGTTTGTAAATAATCTACAGGAAAAATCTGTTGTCTTAAGAGGAAATTTAAATAGACTGTACAAGAAAGAGTATTAATATTTGAATTTAAAAGTATGTAAATTATATTATAATCTGATAAATTTAATTTATAAAAAATAAGGCTTAAAACAAATTCCAAAAAAGAAGAGAAGGTAAATAAATAAATCTTATTAAAATTCAACACGATACTCGCTAAATCTAATGTGACTCATTTATTAAAAATGTCCAACTTTTTCACTGATTTATATATTTCAAATATATATTATTTTTTCGAGTACATATTTAAAGATAAATTTGATTTGTGTAAATTTTGAATACATAAATGTTTTTGTATATGTGAGTCGTGTATCATATCACGGAAGAAAAGACAATATTACATTGAAAAGTGTGTGTATAAAACCCAGGAATATATATTTGTATATATAAGTTTTTGTGTATATCTGAAACTTAGCTCTCTGATGGAATCTTTTTTATTGAAGATTCTAATAATACCGTAGGAATCATTTTTACAAAGAATGGGGAATTTTACAAGCACCCAACAATGAAATTTTTTTTACTCGTAAATTAGGATCATAGGGAAAAACAAAAACTTAAAACTGATATCTCGCAACAAAATACTTTTAAATCAAACCCTAGCAATTGAATACCTTGAAAAAGATAGAACAGCTATAATTTTGTGAAATGTCTCTTTTCGCAGCATTCGAAATATTCAAGATCAATGGAGGACATGCAAAAAGTGCCCTAAGTACTTTTGATAGAAATTTCTATTAAATAACAGGGATGTGCATTATTTGAGGGTTTAAACATCAATTTACAAAGATTGATTCAACTTGAAACAAAATACGTACCTTTCCTTTTTCGAATGAATCATAAAAATGCAATTTGAAACAAATTGAAAATATATTACAAACTCTACCACAGATACAATCTGGTTTCGTAGTGGTTGAGGGATGTTTTATTTTTTTGAGAAACAAGCCTTTTCTTTCAACTGTTATGCAAAAAAAAATGCATTTGACTTAGTTCCCACTGTTATTTTAGTGTTGCCATATCACTTTATGATGACAATAACTTCTATCCAAACATGTTCAAATGATCCTCAAGTGGTTTTCTTTGTGTTTTTTTTTTACATTTTTGTTAAGATTTTGTAAGATTTTTTTTGCTTGCTTTAGGGTGGTTCCTCTTTCAGATGCCCTTTTCTTGGAGAGTTCATCCAGCATATGAAAGTGAGTAAATAATCTGCCCATCGCTATTTGTGGTTTCCATAAAAAATATATTTTCCCCGTAACACCTAGTATACCATTGACCTTTATTTTAGGCTAATACTTGGCCACTCAGCAGAAATTCAATGTAAAACTAAACGTGAATACTCATAAATACCCATCTTGAGGCTTCTGTTGGTAAATTTTTTATTTAGCTTATTATTTTACATACTTTTGTCTGAGGACTCAGTTACATTCTCTTTGTTAAGGTAGCACGAGAAGTGCAAACCTCACTCCATGCAGTTTAGTTATTCAATATTTGAACTACACTCATGTCCATAAATTAAGAATAATGAAGTTCAGGCAAAGAAAGAGACAGAAGAAAAACAAATTTGACTTATTTGTAAAGTCTATTTATTAAACAAAAGGTAAAGAGCAAAAAATATGCTATGGTTTTGACATAATAATTAAAAATTGCGATTTGTACTCCCTCGAGTAAATTTCAATAAATAATCTATCACATGGTTAGTATGATGGTTAATACGGAGTATGTCTCCCGGACGATGCAATGCAGGTCTTACAACGCCCAGGCATGCTGAGTATCAAATTATTAAACTGATCTTTGAGAATATTACACCACTAATCAAGCAATGTCCTCCAAAGTTCCGGTAGACAGGTAGTAGGGGGTTGACAGGCTGCAATTCATCGGCCAAACATAACCCACACATGCGCAATTGGATTCAAGTCTGGTGAGTATGCTGGCCAATCCATACTGGTGATATCCTCCGATTGCAGGCATTCGTCTATAATGTTTGCACGGTGAGGACGGGCGTTGTCATCCATAAACAGAAATTCAGCACCCATGGCGCCCCGAAACAAACGTACATGTTGTTCCAGAATGACATCCCAATTGATGTGGCCTGTCATCGCTACACTCTGAACATGCAGGTCAGTTCTGGAACCAATAATAATTCCTCCCCAAACGAGCCATCCGGCACCTACGTAATGGTGTCGTTCAATGGTGTTCTCTTGTTTATAACGGGTATATTACATGGTTAAGTAACAACATATGAAGATTTTTTTATAAATGACGTAAATAAAGTTGATTTTTCGCAAGTTCTAATGTTATTTTTATCATTTTAAATGATAACAATAAATAACTTTAATTTAATTAATTACTAATCGGTGAACAATATTTTTCTTTACCCTGTCTTCGGCTAAGGCAAATAGATTTGACGGTTTCCCCACATATCAGCAGGCAACACAGAGTTGCCAATGTGAGAAAAAAAACACATGGATTTTCTTAGACCATTCCACAAATGGAGATTGTTCTGCCTTGATAACTATTTATGATGATCATGAAATCCAGGGAATTGAAACTTTTTAATGGTTTTAGAGACTCCGATAGTATCAATGAAAAACGTGGCAACAGGACGATTTCACCTTTAAACTTAATGCTCAAAATTGTTCCTTCAAGGACATTTCCGGCGATTCTTTTAATGACAAACGTGCACCATTGCATAATGAAATATGATTTAAGTTACGCAATAAAATAACTTCTTCAATCTTTAACTGAAGATTATGTGGGGGGATTTCTCGTATATACGGAGAATACAAAAATTCAGTTAGAAAATTCACGCTTTCACTTTCCTCAACAAAAGTGTCTCGATTCATTTAAAAGCCTTTTAGATCATATGAGATTGAGTTTATTTCGTCAACATCAGTATTTTTTGCAACTAAAATAACACAGTTACTGAGCCAATCATGAACTGGATTTCGGGATCCATTCAGTATTTCCGGGAAGAAATTCTCAACTAGTTCATTTTTTGTCCGAATAACAGTATAGAAATTATCTGGCAATTTTATACTTTGTGTATGGAATGCAGTTCCACTTAACCATTTCCAATTTTCAGGAGATAGAAAATATTTGCACCGATGGATCATCTTGCATTTGCGCTCGCATGTTTATGGTCAATCGAAGTGTTTCAACGTTTCGCCAATAAAATGAGTGTTTTTAAATGATTGCGTTAATCTCGTCACCAAAAGTAAAGCAAGGAATGAGTGGCAATGCTTGTAGGGAAATCAACAAACAGTAGAAGGACAGCACAACCGAAAACTTTTACGTTGCGATTTAAAATCTTTCGAATTTCTGTGTAATGCTCCGAGTGCATGTTTATGGGCCAAGGTACTTTTATTCGTGATTATCACTGAAATCCTTTGCAACACCGTAGTTCACCGTAGATAAATGCCGTACGACGGAATTTTATATATAAAGATATATAGTTGAAAAAGTGTGTAAAATAACGAAACAAAAACAAATTAAATAAATTAAATTATGATCAAAATTTTTAAAAAACAATTTTTGCCACCGAAATTATATTAAAAATTCATCATGCATGATCTAATTAATTTTCTTTCCTTGATTGCGCATGGAGTTCTTCTGTTGTTACAAGTTCTTTCCCTAATTGCGCATGGAGTTCTTCTGTTGTTACAAGTTCTTTCCCTGATTGCGCATGAAGTTCTTCTGTTGTTACAAGTTCTTTCCCTGATTGCGCATGGAGTTCTTCTGTTGTTACAAGCTCTTTCCCTGATTGCGCATGAAGTTCTTCTGTTGTTACAAGTTCGTTATAAAGTTATCATATTTTGATGAGTTCATAAATAATTTCAGAAAGTAAGTAAAGTTTAAAGTTAGAAGTTACGTTAAAAGTGAAATTTAGGTTAAATGCTTTATGTCAGGAATAACATGTTTCGAAAATTTAATTGAAAACAGAAACAATAAGATTTACATCCATGTAAATAACTTATTTACATGCTTTATTAAATGTAATCCAAAACAAAAACAAACAATTTGATTGGCAAAACATTGCACATTTTTTTTAAGAATTATTTAGAAAATTCAAAGTAAAAAAAAAGAAAAAACTTTTTAAAAACAAGCTTTTTTATTTAAATGCTCTAAAAAGAATATAAAATAAATGTTTATCTTATTTATTTTTATTTTTCTTTTGCTATCAGCTAATAACGTCATTACACAATTTATGATATAAAAGCCTGTCGCGAGATTTAAGTACACGTATTTACTTAGTTTGAAAATTTTAAAAATTTAAATCAATCAGATCAAGTTAATTAACTTGCTTGTTTATCTACGCAGGTAAATTTCGCGATAAGCTTTTATATCATAAATTGTGAAATGACTTTATAAGTTGATAGCAAAATCATTTTTAAGAGTTAAGTTTATTTTATTCCTTTTAGAGCATTTAAATGAAATCTTGTTTTTAAAAAGTTTTTGTTTTACTTTTAATTTATTTTTAACTTTTTAGTTATTGCTATGGACAGGTTTCTCATCTATTCATCTCATTCAAAGCATCATTGTTGCAAAGTCGTTTTCCAGATAATTTTGAACATACTAGCTCAGGGGTACTCAAACTTTTTTCCCACCGGCCACGTACATATCATAAATATTTCACTCGAGCCGCAACAAGAGGATATTGGAGGACAGAAATAAACACTGTGACCAAAACGACATTGGACAAAGAAAAATTAATCAAAATATTAAAACTCTTTTTTTTTTTACTTACTATATTAAAAACGAAAAACCCATTTTTTTCTTTAAATCCATAATTTTAAACAAATTTTTTAAATCTTTGTGCAGAATTTTGATAATAATATTCTACAAACAAAAAAAAAGTTGTGTTCAATTATCTTTAAAAATAACGTTTTTACATTTTTTTAAAAAAAATTTGGATATTTTTTTGAAAAATCGTAGTAAAAAAAGGTTTTTTGGTATTTTATTTTTTAAATGATTGAGATTCTCTAAAAGAGAAAAACCTGAACTTTTTTAGTGCAGAATATCGATTCATTAACACGAAAAAAAATTCATACGGAACGATAAACAAATCATTTTCATGAAAATGCATTTTAGAAAAAATCGTTAAAAATAGAAAATATCATTATATTTTAAAAATAATTACATCAAATAGTGACGAAATAAATTATGTTTCCCATTATGTAATTATTTTTTGTCTCAGTTTGATAGAAATAATAAGAAGGGTTTTTTAAAAAGGTTGAAAAATCGTAACTTATTTAAGCTCAATCCGATAACATGCTAGGCAGAATAAAAATATAACAGAAGTAAAGGGTTTTTAATTCATACATTTTAACTGATTGGGATATCGGACTATAAATTGTCAAAACATGTATTATCATTCAAACTAAACGAGTATACAAAATTTCAGCTCAATTGGTTAAAGCAGCGTTTCTCAAACCGTGAAGCGCGTCCCCCTTGGGGGGCGTGATAACTCTACAAGGGGGGCGCGAGCATATTCAAAGTCGAAAACAAAAGATTATTTTAAAAAATTCAAATTACTGAAAGTAAACAAACAAAATACTTTCTGATATAATAAAATGTACAATACATATTTACACTGATATAATACACGTATAAGTGTATCAGTACTGTACAATGTATATTTTTTAATTATTTAATAATACTAAGTTAAGAACAAGTTTGATAATTATCAGTGACCCATGGGCTTGTATTAAAACTTATCCTGATAATATGCACGGTTTATAACTAATTCGTTAACTGCCGATTAGAAGTTAAGCAATTCGCTCGCCACTGTTTACCACGTAGACGAGCGTATTTTGATGTTTAGGGGGGAGGGGGAGGAGAAAAGAAATAAATAAGCAAATTCTCTGAAATAAGTAAATCCTTTGCAAACACTATCAATGTCCCTTTGTTATATTCGAAAGCCTTCGGAATAATTTTATGGACAACACTGCATAGAAAAGATCGAATTTCGGTAAGACGTATATATACGTCTAGAAAATCAATCCTTTGACTGAGAGAGACGCTTATATACGTCCAGATATTTAAGGCTTTGGCTGAGAGAGACGCTTATATACGTCAGTGGCACACACATAAGTGCTTAGTGTGAAAGTATAGTATTATTGAATTTATTACATTGTTACTGTATGGAGGGGGCGTGATAAAAATGATGATTGAATAGTGGGCCGCGTATATTGAAAGTTTGAGAAGAAATGTGTTAAAGACATATCAGCTTCAAAATTGAGTTGCAAGATTCCACCTGATCAAATTACTTTAATTAATGTATTTTTAACTAATTGCCCCGCGATATTGGAATATAAATGGCTGAAACATGCATTGTCATCCAAATTAAACGTGTGTACAAAATCCCAGCTCAATCGGTCGATGACATCATTTTCAAAACTGAGTAGCAAGATTTCACCCGAACATTTTACATTGCAAGTTAAATAAAAGCATGTAAATATATATAGTTGCTGTGTCATGTATCTTTAAAATACGACAATAATAATGGATATTTTGAACAATTATGCTGAGAAAAATTAGTTCAGAAAGATAAATAACATTTTTTAAACAAAGTTATATTCCCAAGAAGCAAAAATACCAAAAATATTAATATAATCCTTCATTATGAAAGAAATATCCTGTGCCAAAGTTTCCTTCCCTAAACAAATTATAGGATAATAATTACGAGAAATTATAACATGATGAACATTCTTCCGACGCTTTCATTTGGGTTTTACAACGATAGAGTTAGATTAAAGTGTCCTACTGGGTTGAAAAAGCGTTTTTTAGGATTTAGATTTTAAGGCCATTAGAAAAAGAAGAAATATAGGAGTTGAGGAAAAAGAAGAAGAGAATAATATATAAATCTCTCTCTGGAGAATTTTAAGTTGTGTATTCTTATGTTCACATTATATAACTTATAAGAATGTTTTTTATATGTGTTTTTTGAAGAAAAGAATTTTCCCAATAGTTTCGGCATGAAAAATGGGATATCTGCAAAACAATCGAATAAATTCAGTGAAATTTGTTAACATTTTTGTTATGTACGCTTAGCTCTTTAGAGCGTAATAAACCACGGACTTAAGAAAATTAAATTATTTACCTTTTACAGCTATTTTTAGCTTAGAATATAAAGTAATTTTGATGAAAAATCATTAACGTCAAATTTAAATGCTTATAAAATATTTATTTCTTAAAATATGCTTTTTATCATGCGGATTGTGACGATTCAAATGGATAAAGAAGTTCACCAATGAAATTAAAATTAGATTAAGTCCAATGCATTGTTATTTATGCTGTTCTTCTCAACATTCAAAACTTTGCTAAAATTTTATAAAAATAGTATTTTTTTTTCTAAATATTAATGGGGAATAAATGTTATTTATTTAATAATAATTGCTCTTTAAACCTATTTATGTACTTTAAAAATTTCTTCTAAAAACTAGTTTTAAAAAAATTAGTCTCCGAATCTAGTCAAATGCCTCAAGTATTTCAGATTTAATTGTAAAGGATTTGTATAACCGTTATTATGATTACCAATATATCTAATTTTTTACAGAAAGACAAATAAACATATACTTAAACCTCTTTTTGAAAATTTTCAACGCTTTAAGTAAACTTTAAGATAAATTATGGACATATGTTTCAGGTGTACAGAATATACGCAGTGTTTTGTGATATTGTTTATGTTAAGGAATAAGTTGCTAGTGTGTAAAAGAGCTAGCGTGTCAAAGGCTGAGGCACATTGTCTATTAAAACTCAAATTCTACATCTTGACTCCAGATCAGGTGTCATTCCTGTCAATTAACTACGGCTCGAAGTTAAAAGGACTTTACAATTATGCACCATGTTGTTTTGAAGGGCAAAAAATATTTTGAACCTATCTCAATCACATAATCCTAATATAATGAAGGAAAATGTGTATTGTAAAATACAAAATAATTTTCTGCTAAAGGTCATTTGATGCGATATTATACTTTATAAAGAGTGTTTAAAATCTTCATATGTATGCAGGTGCACACAGTTTATATAAATAGTTAGAATCAGACTTAATTAAGTGAATTTAGGTTAATGCTGTCACATTTTATCGCGTAAGTTATGAAGACAAACAGAGATGCGCTAGACAAAATCATTTATAATTATGTTATGATACAAGAAACAAACATAAACAGTATTAAATTTAATTTGAGCTTACAAGTAGGCCACATTTATTTTATGTATTGAAAATATTATTTCTCATTACCTTTTAAATTTGTTAAGACGTTATCTGTATATTAATTTATTTAAAATTACTTTTCAAAGAGAGTAATATTATTTTTTGCATCAATCTTTGTTGAATTGGTAATTTCGAAGTTCATGCGATTGGTAATAATGTTGAAATTTGTAAATTCGTGTTACACGATATTCTGGCAAGTCCAATATCCATCATGGAATGGAATACAAAAGTTGTATGCATCATATTGTGTGATAGTATGTAAATAAGAATTTTAAATAATACTTAGAGGAAAAATTTAAAATTATCTATGATACCTTGGAAAATGGTACAGGATATTCCGTATAAAACTCTTCGTTTTGAAGTACGATAGCGAACATTTAATGGAAAAAATTATTTGTATGTTTTGATTCTTGAAAACTCAAATTTAAACTGTTATCTTCTAAATTGAATTATGTGCTCTTTCCATTATTTTTGGGGAAATTATAAAGACATTTTAGGTAGAATTGTTTTAAAACAAATTATTTTAACATTTTCTTGTGGCACCAATAACCGCCTTACAAACTCAACAGCACGGTGTAGCCATTACACTTTAAAGGGTTTCACCCATGTGGTGGCCTGTTTTTTAAGTATTTTTAGGAAATTATTTTTCACAACCAATATGTTACACTTATTGGTAAACTAATTTAAATTTTGCAAAGCTAGCAGTGAAATCTATGTGTCGAGGAGGCATGAAGACGAAAAACAGTTTCTTAAAATTGGCCTTTAATAATCAATCATAAAGTCACTCTGCTCGTTACTGGAGCGATAAAATAAACAATAAGTTCAAAAATCAACATTACCAGAGACATCCGATTCGAACCGTCTTCTAATATTGTAAAATGAATTTCTAATCTGAAAATAGTGATGCAACCTACAGTTGCATTGCCAACCAGCCTTTCTCTCCCTCTAACAGCAACCACAAATCACGAAACTGAAAAAGATCGGGTTCGAATCGGTGTGCTTACTTTCATTGAGATCATGGAACGGGATTGGAAAAACAACACAAGGCGATCGTAAAAATTTGGATCCGACTTTTTAAATGTCTAACACAATAGATAGATAGAACTTTAATTTTTTATCGTTTATTCATATGTGTTTTAAAAATATATATATAAATGTTTATCCAATGTTATTTGTATTTCACGAATATGTGTATACATTTTTAATCAAAAATATCCAATAGAACGTGAATTACAGCGCCCTGAATACACCCGCCTCGAAAAAATGGATGCTCACTTCCTCCACGTTTCCAGCTGATTGGCTTATCTGAAATAAAATAAAATAACGGTGTTTTAATGTACTCGTATAAGCTTAAATGCACAGAATGGACTATACTTAATTGAAAAATCAAAAATTAGATTTTTGGTAGAACTCTGAAAAAAAAGTTTCAAACTTCATGTTTTTTTCGTTATGTTTTTGTTATAAAAAATAGAAATATTTTGTATTTTGAAATGATCGTAGTTTATTGTGTGCGTTTATATGTACTGAGTCTACCCTATAAATTCAAATTCATTCGGTCTAACCGTCCTTGAGATATGATGGAGAAAAGTTTGAAAAACACAGTTAAGAGAACGGGTTTGAGTTTCAAGAAAAACGCGTTTAAAAAGTTTCAAGTTCGATTAAAACAATGGAAATCTTAACTTACCCTCAATCAACGATGACTAAAACAAGTTCGGCGAAATATTCAATAACTATAGATTTTCTTTTAAACTTCTGAAAATTTGACTATACTTAAAAAAACGTGCATTTGCATAGAAGGGCAATGGTATCAAGCCAATTGTATACAATTGGCTTATCGTTCGATTGGCAACACAGTGCTCTGAACAGCTGCTCTTCTAACACTTGCTTCTTTATAATGACTTTGAATTTTTTAAATCATTTTACCACCGTATTCTAAGCATGTTAAAGAAGCAATTTATGGGGAAAATGAGGTTTTGAACTCATCACATGGGTAAACCCCTTCAACCGTTTTAATGATACTCAATAGCACCAATATCATATAATTCAAAAAGGGATTTAATACATATTGATGTTTTTGGAGCATGATTCCAATACCTCAATACCTTCTCAATTGACTGATTTTATTGATTACTCATTAAGATCAGATTTTGATGTATTAGGAAGACTGTTCAGATAGAAGTTGTAATTTTTACCCGAAGTCAAAACATAAAGAAGGCTTCTTTCTATAAAATAGAAACTGGTCGGTAACACGTGTAAGCCCAAAATAAGTTTTAATCGATGCATTCAATTTACTTTTCTCTAGTGAAAGCAAAACAAAAGTATTTTTTTCCGTTCAAAAAAATATTAATTCACAAATTATAACTTGTCTCTAAACCTCCAACAAACAAAATTTAAAATACAGTCATCTACTATATTTAAGTTCCTTTCCTTTCAACTTTTACTTTTGCTGAACTTTCTCGTGCTTCCATTATTTCGTTGAAAAAAATAACACAAGATTTTTGCTCATTCTCTTTTGGAAAATGTAAATTTCGCTTGTATTAAAAAACGAGTAATTTGCTTTTGAATTTTCAGATGAAATTCTGACAGTTTCAAGATACATAAAGATGATTGATTACTTCTAGAATGGATGGTGACGCTGACAGTGATGCCGTAGAGCGTAGGTTCGAATCATGGAGAAAGCAAGGATGTGTAAAGAATCTTTACGGCACATTTCCACTAATACTTTTAGGCGTCTTTCGGGATTGTAAATTCACATATATATTCAATCACCTATAAAAGAAGAAAATGGGATATAAAAAGTAGATAAGGTATTTAAGGAGAGCGTGGTTGGTTAGCGGAGAAGAAGCCGATTGAGCCAGCAGGAATAGGGACGAGATTTGCAGGATTCAAATGGATTAAGATATTAGAGTATTGGTGTTATCATTCAGCGAAGAAGCCTTAGGAGGATTAATCTACCTGAAGTGATCATAAGTACAACCAGGTAATATATTCTAGCTTCTTACCGCTTACCACAAGCGTTAGTTTAATAAAATTAGTACTGTAATTCTTTCAGATTCTACTTCTGCCCTTCAGGCTTTGTCCAACTATAATGAGAATAATTGCTTACATGTGCAGAACTGTAGATAACTCCTGGGAAAGATAAAAGGAAAGATCGTCTTTCAATGGGTACCATCCCACTGTGGTCTTTGGGGAAATGAGAGGGCAGACTTTTGGGCAAAAAAGGGAACGGGTATCCTTCAGAACTTTCGAAGAGACCTGACACTTCATTCTGCCAAACTGGAAATTAAAAGGATTTTTAGGGAATCATTTCGCCTTACAGCTTTTCGTGTTGCTCGTGATAAGCCTTGGAGTACACTATGTAAAGAAATCCCACGGTATTCCAAGTTCTCCTCAGTGCTGCTGCTGTGGCTAAATTTAGACTTTTAACCGGACATGACTGTCTTTGTGCTCATCTGTTTCGTTTTAATTTAGTGACTTCACCTATCTGCGTTTTGTGTGACACTGGACAAGACATGACTGCCGCTCATTTAGACGAGTGCTCTGCACTGAATGATCTTAACTGCATTGTAAAAAGGTATTGGAGAGCCCGTTGCCTAATGACCTGATGGTCAATGGCCTGGCATTTGTAAAATAAATAAAATAAAATTAGTTCAAGTTTATAGAAAGCTAATTATTCAATTTGCGTGTATTTCTCAGACCTCCTATTCCGGTAAACTGTTTTGATATTGAGTGTAGTTATTGATTAATTGTATGTATCGCGTAATTTAACTTAATATTAAAGGTAAATCCCTTTTTGACGTAGACATATAGTTGAATATTTGTCATTAGAATTTTGATATTGGAACTAAATGAACAAATATAATTTGTTATTATGGAAATGGCGTCTGGTCATTCTTTACCTCAAGTTAATCTTAGTGTCCAGGGTGGAACCCAGGGGGGTATCACAGATGTTTGCAAATATATAGTGCCTTCGCTGCTGGGTGAGGCGGCATGGGAGTATTCTAATTAGCTGTCTAGCCGCAAGTCCTTCAATCGTTTAATTATTTTATTTCTATCTTAAATTTTCTTATCCCAATTATTTTTTAAATTCAACAGTTACTTTATTTCCATGCTCCCCTTTCTATCTCAATAGTTTAATTTTTTCTACCGAGTCAGTCAGTCCTAAAGTCCAATAGCTCACTATCCAATAGCAAACCAGCTGCCGAGACGTCGCCTCACCCCATTGGTTCCCGCCTTTTGAAGCCACAATTCCTGCCAAACCAAGAACACAGCGCTGAGACCCCTCAGTTTTAGATAGGGAGCAAAGTGACGTGACCACGCCACAGCCTTCCGTCTCTGTCAAAATGATAACAAGGTTGGTGGAAAGGGGAAAGGTGGTAGGAAGCCTCTGACCACCCCCATGGGGTTCTCCCTCGAAATTAGGTAGACCGAGCAAAATCGTACTGTCACCTGCATGATGCTCAAAGCTAAAGTTAACGACAGTTAAGCCCAGCCTTTAGCCACGATGACACTCGGGAGTCTTGATCTGATGTTACTGTCGATCAGGTGGCATTGCTTTAAAACGTGAAAAAAAACATTTTCAAGTTTTGACACAAGTCGCCAAAAGGGTCGATATGTCACCACCGTGGCTGTATTTGTAATTCTTTAAATAATTCGTTTTAATCAATTAATTTGTATTAATTATAATTAAATTATTGTATTGTCATCCAAAATAAAATCATGTGTATAAAATTTCAGTTCATTTAAACGCTTTAAAATGTATTTTATTAACGATTGAAAATTCCATTAAGATAAATAAATAAATAAATGCATAGAGAGTGTGAGCTAATAGTAGGAATTGAACAAATGATTATATTAACATAAGGAACTGTAAATCATGTTATGAAACAATGATTAATAAATCTGACGGTAAAAACCCTTCTACTATTATACAGAACATACACAAAAAATTCTGTTTAAATATTCTAATAAAACAACGATTGATAAATGTGATGGTAAAAACCCTTCTACTATTATACAGAGCATACACAAAAAATTCAGTTAATTATTTTCAAAACTTTTTGAGCAATCGCTGTCCCCGTTTCAGAAATTAAAAAAAAAACCATTTCGAGAAAAACGCATTTTAAAGTACATCTTATTTAAAGTAATGATATCTGCTTTTACTAAAACACTTGTAGTTTTTGTTGTAACTACATAAACTACGTAATATAAAACTTGGTATTTTTATTAAGCTAATAAGAGGCCTATAAAAAAACCATAAAAAAATTGTCAAATTTTGGTAAAGTTCAACAATTTTAGGATGATCGAATACCTTAAATGTCCACATGAGGAATTTAAAACATAATTTATTTTAAAATGTCATTGTCTACATTATTGCTCACGATGTATCTTCTGGGGGAATACGGGATTCTAATAAATTGTTCTACTTAAAAATTTTCTAACACAAAACTGGTTGAAGTAAGTATTGAGACATAAATTACCGGAAATAAGTACTTGCGTGTTGCGTAAATTAAATAGTCTATCAAGTTCGTAGAACGAACACACTTTGCCAAGTAAAAACAAATGTTGCCAAATGCTGTTAACATAAAGTTTGCTGGTTTTGAATGTGTGCGGAACTGGATTCTACTATTGACTATACATAGCTGCATTTAGCAACGTCGTTTGTTTTGGCAAAATTGGTCTATGGTATAATACGAAAGTACCAGAAGTTAACCAAAAAAAGTTATCGTGAACTAGTACGATTATATGATTGTACTAATTCACGATATTCAATTGATTTTTGTAGGGAACGTATAATTGAAAATATTTATCTCTTTACAGAATTGTATTATTTGCTGAACTTTTTAAGAAAATACATTTGGTTTAGCATAATCTTTTGAACAGTAAAGACGCCTAATCAGTCCAAAAAGAAAGGAAATGTTTCAAAGTCACATCATTTGAAATGCGTTTTGTTTCACTAAAAAATAATATCAATGGCTGTCAGCCAAAATCTTAGATATTCTGCAAGGAATTTATAAATACAGTTGCACTTTACAAACCTGATACAACCCTTTACAAACCCTTGACTCCAGATTATGTTTATATTAGTGTTGAATTTAAATTTCCAGGGGCAGAAGCGATAGTTAAGACGTGGGCGAATTACTTTCGAAGATAAATTGGGATCAATAATTCCCTTGTTACATCTCTCTTCTGCAAAAAGGAGAATTATCAGTCAGCCATTCTTTTCTCCTCACAACAACTAACCCATCACAAGTTTTCTAACACGCTGCAAGATAAAGATCTCTTAGTAGAAGCTTGCTTATTTCTTTTTTTCACTACTTCTGTGTTCCTTTAAAATAATCTTATTACCTCGTGCTCCTTCTCATTCAATGAAATAAATTTATTTAAATATTCAAGAAGAGAAACATGACTTTCTGGAATCTTTCTTTCTTCTTTTTTTTTGTTCAGTGACAACAGTTTGACTACTTTGGAGGCAAAGGTTTTGCACGTATGTGTTTGTGATGATAATACAAAAATCTGAATTAACAGCAATGAGAAAACGTTCAGAAAATATTTATTAGTGGAATTAAAAATACATTCTTTAGCTGAATTGAGTAAATGAGATGTACGAAGCATCTGAGTTTGTTATGTAAGATAATCTCCTCTTTTAATTGGTAATACTAACAGTGTAACAGTTACTTTACAAAACATTTAAGCAGACAACTTCTAAGAGCTTTAAATATGACTGTATAGTTGATTTTTAATTTGTTTTAAAAATAACATTTCTCTCGTACTATACTGTAGACCAATTTCCCCAAATAAAAAAAAAACGTCGCCAATTTAAAAAAAATGTTATCATTGCAATTAGTGTGTTAGAAGATGAACTGCTTACAAAATATGGTGAATATCACGGAATTCGGCAATGTTTCTTGCTTGACAAAATTAGCAAACAATAAGATACCAAAGAGCCAAAATTGCTAATATTGCTCTTTTTATCATATTTTATTAATCCTTTATCTACCACCGGTACATTTAAGTACTTCTCACTTTAAAGTTACATAGAATAACCATGTTTCTGATTGTTCTGATAATAGTTAGGAGGAATGTTCTTTTATATCGACTCTTCCGAGATATATGGGAGCACGGTTTCTATGATGAGTATTTACGCGAAGAAGCCGACTGGTTTTATATCAAGAGTTTCGGTTTCAGCTGACATTTTGATCTAACTGCGAAGATTGTCATTTTTGTTCTGAAAATGTAGTTAATGTCAAAAGGTAAATGTCTTATTTTTTTGTATGCTAATGAAGACTTTAGAAAACGGTTTGACTGAAGGAAGGCTGGTTCGTTCTGGGTATCTTCCGTTCCAAACAAATACGAGGGCTTTACCGATCACGCCAAAACAATCGTCTTCGCGTGATGTTGGTACTAGTTCATATAGATATCACACCGCCACATGACTATTTATATTAAGGGAACAGTGCATATACTTAATTTTTCAGTTGAATAACTTTGTGGTACGTCTAAGTACCACACTGTGTCTTGGAGAAAGAACTTAATTTTTTTCCGTCCATTTTGCTAAATGTTTTTATGTTGTACTGTATAGTCATCAATTTAGTGCAACGATACTCAATGTGTGGCCCACCAACATTTTTAAGAGGCCATGTGATGACCAATTGCTCGGAGAAATTCACTTATTTAAGAATATTGAGTTAAAAATTTGGTGGGAAATTCTTTGTCAGGAAAACAAATATATCAATTTTACTTTTGGTATCATACGGGTGGGAATTCATATTCTTTTTCTATTTGGAAGGGTTACTGTTATTGATAACAGACAACAGTGGAGTAGAGATAATTTTATGGATGGAACTAATTTTTAACTATCTTTAATATCTTGCAAGTGAAAAATATGCGAAGAAAATGTATAGTTTCAAGACGATTGGAATGTCGACTATTTTGTAGTGAAAAACAAACATGAATCAATAATTGTTTGATTTGTCACGAAAGTGCTGTATTTAAAAAAATACCAATAAACACAAATCATTTTAAGACATTTTTCCTCTTAGATCTCTTACAAGAGATGATAAATAGGCGTTCTTGAATAATTTTTGCAACGGCAACAAAGTGTTTTGTCAGTGGGAATATCAAAGTAGCAAAGGCATCCTATGAAGTTTGTTATATTATTGATAAACATATGAAACCGTTTACTGGTGCAAAAATTGTGATGAGGTGTTTTTAAAGGCTTCTAATTTAGAGTTAGTGACAAGCAAAACACAAAAAAATATAAAAAATAATAATTAAAAAAAGTAAGACAGGATCTTGATCAATTTTCAGATTTTAAATTTCCAATGTTATTTTTAAAGCATTTCTCACTCCCCCTCCCCCATTTTTTCTGATACTGCGGCCGGCGTGAAACAACTAACATATTTATGCGGTCCGCGTGAAATAGCTGACATATGCATGTGACATATGCTAACACCTCTGCTTTAGTACAATAGATTTACGATTTTTTTAGCATTTCTTTTAGCTTAACTTATTTATTTTGCTTTTTTATTGTTTTATTTTAACGTTTTCAAAAAAATGTTGAACTTTGCATCTGAGTGGTTTTATTTTTTATGCCACACAATTTAATGAAATATCTCTTCATATTTCAAAAACTAACGAGTTTTTATTTCTTCATGTGAAACTGAGATTTAACAATAATAGGATATTTTCTAGGTGCTATTATTATTATTAATAATTCCTTTTCATAGAATGTCTGGAAAAAAAGAAACTCTGTCTTCAAAAGGCTTTTGATTTATTACAGAACCTTCGTCAGAAATCAGTCATGCACTAACAGATGATTTTTCAGAGGAAGCAAATATATTCCAGCAAATAATCTGCTGGGATTTTCTTTAGAATCTTAGAAGGATGATCAAGAGACAGGACTTAAAGGTGCAGTATCGCATGTCAAGAAAATATAGCATTTCTTACCCTAGGATTCAGCGTTTAAAAACATTAAATTGAAACCTCACTCAATATTCAGAACGTGTAATGATTTTTTTGTGTATTAATGAAATAAACTGTTTATTTGAATATATTTAAAATTAAGTTTATGAGTAAAAAAATGTAAATAAATTTTTTAAAAATTAATTATTTTTAAAAATAACTATTTTATGCCATTAAATAGTAGTGTTCTGTGGTTACTTAACATTTTGAAGAGTTAAAACTGTGTTAATAAAGTCATTCGATCTTTTCGTATTATGAGAATATTTTAGAACTTTGTGGGATGACTGTGCTTTAAAGTTAGCTCTCAAGAATTAAATTTCCCAAAATTGAGTATTTTGTGTATGTATATTCCTTAATTTTCAATGCTGTGATTCAGAAAAAAATATTGCATGAAAAAATTTGCAGTAAATCATAATATGGTATATGAAGGGTTAAGGAAAGTTTAAAGTATGGCATTTGAAATGTGTTATTTAAATACATAGTGATTAGCTACTTAAAAGGATTTGATGATAATGAATGAAGTTGATGATCGTTTGTGATGATGTTAGTGTCTGCGGGCAACATCTGGCGTATGGACCCGTCATCCTTGACCGTCAGAATTTTCAATTACTAATCTATTGGAATTAAGAACTAAGGGTAGCCCTAAATTGAGATAACACCTAATGTTCAACTAACAGTTTGTAAAACTGCTGAATCTTTGGGACACTTTTTGCGAGAAATATATTGCATCCTTGTTTTGCCAGTTGGGAATATCAGATGAAAGTGCTTCATCCGAAGTTATCCATGTTTTGTATTTACTTTTGCATAACATTATATACAGAGGTCAAGAAGGTTTTCCTCATTTTGCTATGGTTTTAACAGACATTTAAAAATGGACAGGAAAATTTATTTTTTTAATGCCAATTTTCTTTATCTGACGATAAATTGTCGATTGCTATACCTCTAGTTTCTTTGCGACAGTATTTGAGGAAAAAAACTTTTCTACAGCAATTAGTGTTTTCAACTTCTTTTCCCCTTTTTCACTACGGTTTTTCTTTCGTTTATGTTTTTTTCCTGGAGTTTATGATTACGATCCAAATTTTATTTCTTTTTTGAAGTTTGAACAATATAAAAATGTATTTTTTTTATTTTTAAGGGCTTTATTTATAACATAATTCTAACAATCATCCTTATAAAGCTTGCAGAGTTCAATCCGGGTTTGATGATCAAATTTCAGTACCGTTATTTACTCTTGTTAATTAGAACGGTTTGATTAGTATGTAATTTAAATATTTCATTTTGAAAATAAAACGAGTAGTAAAACGGTAGAAATTCACCATAATTTGTTGCATACTTTTAAATTGAGTTCCACACTTCTTTTGCATCAACCAGTATATGCTACTTTAACTGTTAAACTAATATTTATTATCTATCTATTTAAATTAATTATGTTTGACAAGCTGGAGTAGGTAAAATTCTTGGATAGGGTCAATTTTTTGTAGCTCGGAATATTTTTCTTTTTTTAGCTTAATAATCTTTAGAGTGAAAAAAAACAGATCATAATAACTACATAATTTCAACTCCATATATTGCATAAAAAATAATTTTACTTTGTATATTTACTATCACTTATGCATTTTAAAAATTCATTTTATGCATACTAACATTTTTTCTTTTTTTTTTACTTTAGAATTATTGAATGAAAATGCATTCCTCTAAAACAAAGTGGAAGCAGAAGAAAAGAAAGAAATATGCATCGCATTATTAGCAATAAGAAGACAATAATTTTAATTACTAATATTTGTCTTACATTTTCCTAAGTAAAAGTACATTAAGCCCATGTAAAATCAAATAAATTCATTACTAGTTACATTGTCTTATTTCTAAGTGAGAAATGTCAAGTCATGAATTTCTACCTCAGTATCAAAAAATATTCTCTTATCGAGTTATTCTTATCGTTTCTTAATAATAAGGATTTAATAGGATGAAACGTAGAACTAGGTGCAATTAACACCTAGTTCTGATCGAATCATAAGCCCATCAAAACGTGATAAGGAGCTGCATGTCCTTATCTCGGCTACGAAACGAGCTTATCGGATTTAGATTTAATAATATTCCCGGAGTGAATAAATACCTGTAGTGGTATGCATCCGCTTGAACCGGAAATGATCTCAGAGTTGCTGGAATTGTAAAGAGAGTTATGAAGTTTAGAAAAGAGCCATTAAGTATTAAAATCAAGGCTTCTTATAAATACATAAAAAAGTAATATTCTTAGTTTAAAAAATTGCTTATTTTCTAGATACCATAACGTATTAGATTTGTTTTTATTATTACTTGGTTTGATATGCCTTCGTTTCTTAAATTGTAAAATTAAAACCTTATTCTATTTTAATAAAATATTTTTGGCTGTGAGATATGTATTCATCTCTGTCGAACTATACGTAGTTAATATTAGGTATGTATAATCAAGTAGTATTTATTCATTACGTACAACAATTTAAGAATTGGTATACATCATGGGAAAATTGTTATTCCAAATTAAGTTGAAAAAAAAATGATATTCTCAGGGATAATAGGGAGAAAATTTATATTTTGTGAAGCATAAAATTTATTCAAAAAGTCTGAAAAGATTTAATCTGAAATATAATGTTGCTACGTGTGTAGATCGGGGTTTGAGGATTGTATGCAAATCAGTCGCAAAGAACAAAACAGCTCTTCAGTGCTCAGACACAACTATCCGTGTTTAAAATACAAGTATGCAAGAGATTATTTACGAAGACTCGTTCATTCTACTGAACATTCGTAATAATCACTACTAGCAGGTGGAAACTTCAACGGTCAAGGCAAGACCACTAACCGCTAATAAAAACAATACTAGCGTTTTCCTATGTATAGGCCTCGGGGATCATTCGAGAAAGATCCGTTTGTGACATAGATCTTGATATTAGTAGGTTTCTGCATTAATTTCCAGAATAATCCATAGGGTCGCAAACTCACCAAAAATGGTAACCGACATGGTCGTCAAGTCACCAAAATGTTTCAATTAAATAATGTCAACTTGATACTAACGCCAAGATTTCGCCAAATTTCCACTGAATTACAATGTAAGGAACGGCTTTGCTTGCCAATATTAGAATTTTTAACAAACAATTAGTGCAACATAAAGTAATATAAACACATTACACATACAAATATAAATTATTTATACTATTTTAAATATTCTTTACTCATAATTCGTAATATTATTTAAACACAATATAATTAAATATTGCGATGTGATTTCTTCATACTTCAAATTTCTTCAACAAAAATAAGTATAAAACAAATATTTTCTAATATTTCATAATTATTAGCAGCAATTCGGGATATGTTAATATAAATAAATACATTTCGGTTTGCTTAAATGATAATTTCGTGGTTAATTGCTTCCACGTCGGTAGGTAATAACTGTTCCTAAATGAGGTTTATATGCTGAATATACAAAAAAAATAATTTTATTGTAATATTTGGGAAATGAGTTATTTGTCATATTTAAGGAAATAAAACGTGAAAAGAAGTTCTAAGTTTCAATCGAGTATTGACAAAACTATATGAACATAATCTAAATTAAAAGCAATGGATTTATTTCCATTATGAGCAAAGTACCATACTATACTGAAATCAAATTCCCTTTTATAAACAGTAGCAATTAATTTACAATCTTGAGGTTCTCTTAAGCCGGCACTTCTCGCACAGGGTATGTTATACCCAATTGCGAACTTTTTTCAGCTCTCCTTCTAAACTTTTTTTGGAAAATGGAGAGTTCCTTGTGTAGCTGACTTTAAGATCATATCCATTGAGGGACCTTATTCTGCAGGCGAATTCTATATATATATTTTTGGATACCGCCTCTTCGAGTATGTCATACTTTCGCGTGAATCACCTTCACAGTTCTAAATTCATGAGAACGCTTAAAAATCTTTGTTATAGTATGGCGTATTATTTTAGTTATGATGAAGAAATGTGATACTTAGTAATTTAACAGATACAGTGTTTAATAGATTTAGTACAATAATATTTCCAGATGACGAAATTCTCTTACCGGTTATGATGTGGAAGAATCAAATTTTAAAACGCAAAGGTGATTCATCCACTAAAATCGATCGAGATTTAGAAAAAGGATACAATGTTGAAAATAAATGTTTTATGTGAATAAACACAAAAACATTTAGAACGAGTGTAATTTAAATGAGGCAACTGGTATACATTTTATACACTTTCAGATGAACTTTTGAAAAAAAAAACATTGCTAGAACCATAAGAGAAAATAAAGAAGAAATTCCAAAACTTTTTTAACTTAAAGAATATAACAGTTTTCTCCTATATGTTTAGTTTTAAAAAGATACAGATTAAAGATACAGATCCAGCGAAAATATCACATTCACTCACAACGAAATTGAAGGAGTGTGTAAACAATGTACTGAATGCCGCTATGAAAAGAACAGAAAAACTAAGTTTACATGTGAAAAATGTAATAAACATATTGTGTGTGTGTGTCTTTTCCTTTTTAACTTTTGTGTACAAATTTTAAGATAAAAACAAAATGTAAACACATTTGGGTATGAGATACACTGCGTTAGAAATTTAGCGATTAATGTCAGTTTTAGCTATAGTTTTTTAAATTATTATTTTTTATGATTCAAAGTTGCGTTTATTTAATTTGGCTCATTTAGCAGGAAAAACTTTAATAATGAAAAAAAATAATAACTTTCCTAAAGATACTAAATAATTCAGTTTAATATTAACATAAATGCTTATATGTGGAGATTTTTTAGACATTTTACAATTATTACATTTCTATTTATTTTTAATAAGTAATTTATAGTGATGAATCTCTGTTTTCATTGTAATTATAACGGCAGGAATTTGCAGAACTATCCTTCTAGATGTAAGAAATTGTATATACCTAATGAAATTATCCTAATTATGTTACTATCAAAATTGTTTCATTCAAATATTCATTGTTAGATTCAACCTCTTAATATAAGGCTATTTTGTACGATTTTTACAAAAATCTTAGATTTGATTATTTTTAACATTGTTTTGCTTTTATAGAATATATAGGAATTACGGAAATCAGTTATTGTGCTCAAAACAGTACAAATGACTAACCATTTACGTTTTAAAGAAAAGTTTAAAAGTTTATGAAGGAACATTAAAATGCTACTCATCCTGCAATGATGCATACATGAAATTTGACTTTAAAATTCGCCTAACTATGTATAAAGAAAAATTGGAATGGGTTTTTAGCTAATTCATGACTCATACTCGTAAAATTATTTTATATTTTTTTCTCAATGCTTACAGAAATTCCTTACAAAGTATAGAAATTCTGAGTGTATTATAATGCGTAAAAATGTAGAAATAAGTATTGATTGGATAGAAAAATGCATACAAATTTATTTTATGTGTAAAAGATTCAAAGATTCAAAGCATTTCGTAAAATACAAAAGAAGCCTTAGCATTTTTAAATGAAGATAAATTAGTTACTTTTTTTTTCTTTCTGAGATTAATCAATTGAAAATGGTTATTTACCATTGGAATGTAAATAAAAACGAACACAGATTTCCTATAACTCTGAATTTCTTTTTTAACCCTCCAACTGAACAGAACGGATTTTCCCGCCCTACTAGAGAGGCTTCGAAAATGGACTGCACGGATTTTTCTGCCTTCAAGTAACGTTTTCAAAAGCGGATTAGCCGTACTTTTCTGAAATCCTTTCCCCCTTTTAAGGTTTAACATCTTGAAAGATAATGAGGGACTGAGGAAGCAACACAGCAGGAGTTTTATGGCTCGCAGGGAACCCCGTGTTTTGACCCTGGGCAATGTAAAAAATCGGGGATAAATTTCTTTACAACCCAAGAAGTGTTTCTTTGCTAGCTTGTATTTTAAAAGTTTCCAGAAGTCCCAACGCATAAGTAAAATATGTTACAATTCCCTTTTGGTTTCATATTAATTTCAAACTGTTACAAGTTGGGGCGTGTCAGGGCAATCTGCTATTTTATATAGTTAGACAAATTATATCTTTTTTAAGTATATTCTTTCGCTTCATTTTTCTTAATCAAAGCTTTCAGTTTTTGAAACATGATTATTTTATTATAAGATACCGAAAAAATAAATAAAACATCTAACTCTTTAAAATTTGGAACATTTTCAATTTTCCAACCACTAAAAATGAATAAATTTAAACTTCATCAAATCATTTGAAACATTTTCTTACACTTTGATAAAAATAATAACGAAAAAAAAAAAACTAATTAAGATTTATTAGTTTTTTTTTTTTTAGATTTCAAAGCCTAAGTGTTCAGGTAAGTTTAAGTACAGTGCCTGGTTATATATTGTTAAAATACACCGAATTATATTTGAATTTTAAGTGCTTGTAATTCAGTTTACATCAAAGACACCATGAATGAATATTTTCACACACTTTTATTATAACTTGAATGTTTGAATAAATGGTAATCAAAAATATACGGAAACATTTACAGTAGACATTTCTGCACATAAATAAACATAAAAATCAATTTTAAATTCGAGCTATTGAAAAACATTCGAATTATATATTGTTCAAAAATATCTATTTATACAAAATACCTCAACATTTATCTTTTTTAAAGGCTAACTGAATAAGTAATTAAAATCTAGATATGTTTTGAAATCTCGACCTTGTAAAGCTAAAAATTTTATCTTAGAAATTCCATTTGAAATTTCGAAAAAAATGCATCGCGCAGTAAAAATTATTTACAATAAGTTTTAGCAATTGTTTGAGTATAATAAAAATTTCAAATTTTATTATATAGCTTCTTTGGTATCTTTTAATATATTTCGGCCGCGGTAGCCGAGTGGTATAGGTATCGGAACGTGGCTTGCTTTGTCACGAGTTCGAGCCCAGTACAACTAAAGACCCGCCGTGTAGGGCAGCGATGCACGTTAAATCTGTCGAGAGCTGAAACGTCCTCCCGTTGGTGTGGGGTAGTTAGGAGAGGGGGTGCCAGCTCAGGTGTCGTCCACGTCACTTGACCATGGTTCAAAATTACGTGGTCCGTCCCCAAAAGCCCTCCTGTAGCTGAACAGTGCGACGTTAATATTCAATCATTCATTTAATATATTTCGAAGATTTCATACAATTCGGTTGAAAACCGCATGCTAAGAGCAAAAATATACTAAAAAATTGATGAATATACAATTACAATAAGTTCTTACATAGAGAAGCAAAACTGAGAAGCTAAAGCGTAGGAATAAAAAAAAATTTGAGTATATCTGAAGTAGTTTTCGAAATATTTATTTTAAAGATTTGAAAATTTGTGTGCGTTATGTTATACTTGATATTAATTAAATGGTTAAAATAATGTGTTAATATTAGTCATGTAATCGTTTGATGACGCATTCATATACTAATAAAAAATATCATGGTCATTGATGCGAATGTCAAGAATTTTATGTAATTTTAAATTCAGACATTAAGATATTGATGTAGAAAATATAAAACGACCATCTAAAATACATGAAAAATGCAGTCTGCTATAAAATGATCTTGACAAACAAAATCCGGCATTTTCACTTACTATGGCAGAGCCGGCTTAGTCAGGGGCGATCTGGAAAAACAGAGAGAGAACTGCGGTTTTGATGGATGCCGCTCTAGCTTTTAAAGCTCCCAGGAAAAATTATATATATATATATATATATGTATATAATATTATAAATATATATAAATTACAAATAAAAATAAATCTTGTAATTTTCCATACATTTTTATAACAACGAATTGAGGAATTGGCTTCCAATACATTGTTGTGTTTGACAATAACTAATGTAACCAACACTACTTTAGATAGATTTGTACTACTTTTTTCGTAACCGTATTCCTTTTAAAATTAATTCGTGCAGCCGAAATACACCTTTGTACCCTTAAAAATTTATGTTAACTATAACGGTTAATTTTAATTTATGCACCTTGTGAAATGTTCATAATTTACCATTTCCGTCTAAACAGTTTACATGAAAAAAAAGTTTGGACTCCCTCATTCATTAGGGATTTATATAAGATTCTAACATTAAATTTTATTTTTCAACGAATAGGATTGTGTGGTAGTGTATAGTGCTTCCACACCACAGGTCTGGGGTTCTATTAACGGGCTGCGCAAGGTCGACTCTGCCTTTCATCCCCGCTACATTGGGTCGATAAATGAGTACCAAGCTTGCTTCGGGTCTTAAACTCTGAAGGTCTCTCTTCAGACAGACCACCAAATCGGGACATCTGTTCATGCACCTCAGCGTCCAATTGTCACGTGTATTATGATGGGTACAGTAGTTCCTGGCCCGCATGGATTGTTTTGCTTCTGAGTTTGAGTCTTAAGTTTGAGGATTACCTCACTTTGGGGATACCCCTTAGATAAACATGTATTTCCACTCATTTGCAATTAAACATTTTTCTTTCAATTACGTTTATTTCAGAAGGAAGTTTGATTTTTCAAATGTATTTGCTTAATAACATGTATATTTATGTATTATATTAAACATTTTATCAATCCAAAATTACATGTTTTTAGCTCCTCTAAAAGCTTTTAGGATTTTACAACTGGTCTTACAATCCATATACGTTTTATAGTAGTATATTTAAAAATGATAAGGACATTTTTACGACTGTTTGAGCTGTTATGCCTCGTTTATGAACATAAAAAAATTCATTCAGCTACAGTTTTTAAAATGTACAGAAATAAGTGGAGCAACAGGATACTTACATATTATGAATATTTTTGACTGCAGTAAGATATATTTATGTTTCTGTTTCTTTACAATTTGAATAGAAGTTGTAAGCCATTTTTCGAATAGTTTGATATTGAGTATAAACCCATAGGCTGTTTAATATTGTAAAGTGTTTTACTTTGATACCAGCACACATTAAAATAAGGCTCATTTGCAGTTATATAATCAGCCTCAGTGATATTTAAATTTTCAAAAATAGTCTAAGAAAACACGTACGGAAACATTCTTTCACAACCGCACACCACATCTCATACTATATCTTCCCTACAGCAGGAAATATTTGTGTATATACTGAAAAATTTAATACATGATACATTTACAAGTGTTAAATTTGTTTTTAAAATTTGGTATGAATACATTGTGGAACTGTCGGTTAACATCACTGAACAAAATTGTTTTAAGTGTACTGTTTTGAAAGACAAGATTAATTAGGGAGAACTTTTCTCACAATAGAATTTGTAATGACTGAATTGTGTGAAAATGTAGTTATCGATGTGTGACATTTTTCCTTGTAATAAAAGAAACAGAAAGATAAGAAATTTAACTTGAGTAGAAAATGGTTAGAAGTACTGTCATGCGCATTTGAAGAAGTATATCCCCCATTAAAATTAAAAATTATTGACTGAATGTGTGTTATGTCCATCACAAATATCGATGTAAAAAGATATTTTTATTTAATACAAGGAGTTCGAAAAGGAGAGCACTAGGAATTAAAATTTAGATTTTTTCCGAAAAATATTCAGTTAGCATAAAAATATCATTTATATTATTTAAATTTAAATAAATTAAATCATTTTTTATGTTATTCTAAATTAAAAATATAATTGAATAGAGAAAGATCTGTTTTATTTCATAAATATATGCACCATTAATTGTCTTATTGTTTAAAAAAAGATAGGGCCTTTACTCTTTTTAAATCATAACTTTTTTTAAAAACAGGAAAGTGAGCGCGTTTTCTTACTCTCATATTCAAAAATGAATACAGGATGCTTTTTCTAGTTCAAATCGCAATACCAAAATATTTTTTTTTAATTTTTAAAAAATGACAGAAAAATAAATTTTGTTTGAAGAAAATATAACTATTTTTCAATTTTTAACACGCCATTTATTTCATGTTTTTTTTACCCTGCATTTTAATTTAATTTTACTGTGACTGAATCTATGGGGAAAACGACAGTGTGGAACTACGGTTTCTTATACAAGATTGCCCAAGGCAACAACAGCTAGCTGTAAACGATTGCTATCCTGGTTCTTACTGATTAAAGACGCTGAACCAAGTCATAAAGTTCTCCCCTTTAGACCACCCAAGTTTTAAAAGGGGGAAAGAATTGAAGTCTGTTGCATTTTTGAAGGGAATAGCAATATAAGAGTAAAACGTTTTCGGAATAACTTTTCAGGAGGAAGGTATCCAGTTAGAGGGTTCTTAGGGATTCCAAACGTTAAGGGATTACAGAAAATTACATAATTAATAATTTAGGCTAAAATAATTTATTTCGATTTTTAATCAATTTTTGCAACTGGAAACGTAATGTCTCATCGTAATGGCAGTACTCAAATTTCTTAATCTCTTTTACTTTTTATAACAATATTTATGTATAACATTAATACTTTTTTGTGATACTTGAGCTTAAATTTTGAATTCTAAATAGTATCTTAAAATTCTCTGAATGTAAGCCTTTTTGACATTTGTTGGAAAATTTAGTTATGGTTATTGCAAATATCCTTATTGATTTAGGTATTATTATCCTGAATTAGGTTTCTTCTCCATTAGATTTTCTAAATGTTTCTTCATTTAAGAAATTTGGGAAAACGAATTGTAACAATTGTATCATTTCTATGATCAAATATAGAGTAGCAAATTGCTAAATATTTCAATAATGGAAATTAATTGCTTTAAAATTATTTATTAATTCCTTTTCTACAAATAAGTGTAAAAAATAGACAGGCCATAAACACAACAAATTGCCGGACGCCTCATAATTGTATTCACCAATTCTGCCTCTGTATCCACTCATAACGGTGAAAGAGCGGCCATTGCAATTCACACAATTTAAGAACACTCTGACATTTCGATAATGTTCACAATAGTTTCAATTGGATTCACGTTTGGTGATCTATACAGCCAAATATTTCGCTGATACTATGAATAATATATTTGAAATGTTTTGGAAATATTAATACATAAAATTTAGAATAAATGCAGTATTACTTTAGAAATTCAAGCTACATATCGGTTGTTAAAATTATTCAAAATATTCAAATGTTTTGTAAAATGTTTTAAAACTAAAATTCGTTTTCAAGTTAGTTTGTTTTAGAAAAGTGATATTTTTGTTTTTGAAAAATAAGAATTAGTGTTTTATCCAATAAAAAAAGCACATGTGCAGTTTTTAACGAAACGGAGATTAATTGTTTTAAACAATCAGTTTTAAAATTTATTTTACACACCTAATTTTTATGCGCTAGTGTAATGTAAAACACAGTAGTTATTTTAAACAGCATAAATGGTATAAAATTACTGATTTGAAACCCTGAGAAAGGATTTTTTTTTCATTTTACTTATATCCATTTATTGATTAGATTAAATCGATTAATACCTTATATGTATGTTAAATTGTTTAATGTATTCCAAACGCTGAAAAAAAATAACCCAATCATTACTTGAAAGGGAGGGATATTTAGAGCAAATCGTAATGTAATCTTGAATTTTGTTTAATAGTTACATATTTTCTTCAGTAGGAAACAATTAACACGCAAGCTTCAACCCATAATGATAGTTTCAAAATTTCTACGACCATAAAAACATTTTCGACTAAAAAGCAAAATTGGGCCAAATTCTTATCTCTAGTGTTGGTTCCTAATACCGTTCTCTATAGCGAAGCAATTTTAAAAGCTTCTGGAGATATATTTTAAAATATAAATCTTAACAGTTTGAATTTGATTTCAAGTGTTTAATTTTCTCCGTCTGTTTGATGGACACAGTTTGTGGCCAAGTTTGTCGCCAAACTCATCCATCCTTAGTAATTAGCATTATTGAAAAAATATTCTCAATTGAGCTACAAACAAACTTTCTGACTACAGTTATGTTTCTAACACGGTTTTATACCACTGATGGTTTGGTGAAGTAATGATGTTCAAACTTATCAAACGAATGCTAATTTTGCGTTTAAGGCTGTAACTGTAGTGCAAATCTAGAAAATGATATGTCAGGCATTTTTTTCCAAATGCAGAACACACCCTAACATTATAACAGCACCCTTAAAATGTACTTGGCTAAACAAAGAAATTATTAAGATATTAGGACTAAAAACAAATAACATGCTGTCTCAGAAAAAATGTCAATATACTGTGAAATTCTCAAAATATCGCTATCGAAGGGAAACATTCATTTAATTCAAACATCATGTATTTTTTATCTTTATGGTGCGAGCAATGATTTCAATTTATCGAGTCGCAATTAAATACACCATTAACAAATTCCGATGAGTGGTTCATTGATAATGTTTCCAGAATTTTTTTCAAGTTAAAATTCTTATAATTTCTCTTTTAGAGAAATGTATGGAGAATGTAAAGGTTTATCTTAGTTTTATTGCGCTGTTAAATACTATATTAATGGTATTAAAGTGTACACCCTACATAAATATTTAAGATGTACCGTTAATGCCGGCGTATAAGGCGCACCAATACTTTAAAACTTAATTTTCTTAATTTTTAGATATATCCGGCGTATAACGTTCACCTCCTTCTTTATGAAGAGGTCTGAAATATTATTATACTTTGATCTTATGTTTTGAAGTCACTTATTCCATGTATTATCCAAGACATGAAACAAAATAGTTTTCTTCTAAAACTATAACTCCTTAAACTTATAAGGCAAGCCATTTATTTTAATTAATCAGTATTTCGGTATATGTAGAGAGAAGTAAAAACAAAAAAATATTCTAATATAATTTCTTGTTTTTATACCCGACGTATAACGCGCACCCATAAAATTTCGATCTTTTTTGTGTGGGTTTAAAAAGTGTGCTTTTATACGTCGGATTTTACGGTAAGATGTGTAAATGCACATTGATATAAACATTTTGAAATTTTGTGTGTAATGTTTTCCCCCACTTTTTTACACGATTATTCAACTACATATTATCGAACAAAAAATGACCACACACACAGACATATATATATATATATATATATATATATATATATATATATATATATATATATATATATATATATATATATATATATATATATATATATCACAATTAATTTTATGCGGTTCTGCTCTCACCCCTCGTATTGAGGGGGAACACATTACTTGTTGATGCACTCTCGGCCATCGTTTACACTCCGAATAAAAGTAGGTTATGATTTTGTTCGTATGTTATTTAGTTTAATGATTTTTTAATATTTAAAATCTACATATATAATTCTTTCCTTTCCTCTTGGTACATAGTATGACAAATTACAGGTGAAGGTTGGCTGGCCGCAAAACATGTTTAAACCTGCAATCCTGGATCCTAAGACCAGGAGTTTGTCATTATACTACTGTGCCTTCTTCCTAATATTAGTTATCTTAGGTTTATAACTATATGTTTATTTTTATATTTTCGTTTATATTTGTGTATATGTATATATATGTATAAATTTATATATATATGTGTATGTATATGTATATATTTATATATTGAATTTTTAAATTGGATTTTATATATATATATATATATATATACATATATGTAAGGATAATTAAATAAGATTAAAAATTAAACTCCCTATCTAGCACTAAACTCATATTTTTTTTTTTTTATTTCAGCTTCAAGTATTAAACTAATCACCCATTTATTTCTTCCGAACATATGGCCTAGCCAATAGACATGTCTAATCCCAGATCATTAGATTTAATAGCCCATATGTCGTCATTACCTTTCAAGTACACTCATAAAAACCACGATACGTATCACATTTGTTTTTTATGTGGTAAAACACTTAGATTTCACTTTGGCGTTATTTTTTTCTTTCTCCATTCAGCGTCAGGGCGTGTATAGATTTCATCGAATAAAGATCCTCTTTTTAAAGATTAAGTCTTATTCTGACTCCAAACATGCCATATATATAGTCTACTTCTCTACATAAACAAGAGATAAACATTCATCAATCACATTCGAAAAACACATAGACGGTAGGAAAATCACGCAATGAAAGACACATGAGCAAACGAGATTAATAATTTTAAAATGGATGCTGCAATATTATAAACACTGCTGATTTAGGACAGGTAATATATAAAATAATTTATATAAAAGTGGGGTTGAGCATGTTTTTTGGCCTGTCAAACTCTACCCCCCTCCTTTATGTAAATAATACTGAGAAAAAAACCAATTGAAAGTAATGGATAGGAATATCTAAATCCAATACAAGATAGAGGTAACTTACCTGAAAATTGCACTTACAAATGCAGAGCCCGCGTTAAATCTGAGTGCAATGAATAAGTTATTGCCAGATTCTGGACGCTAATGCAGATTGAAAGCATGTTAATGGCTTAAATGTAGCACTTAACAAAAAGTATAAAAATAACAGAAATAAAAATTAATAAAAGAGTTACAAACTATTCCATAACTTTAGTGACACTACAGTATATATGCATTAAATAATAATAAGTAATTTTTTATAATATTAGAATATGAATGTAACTATAACTATGAAATATGCAACTTTATAGTAATAAACTATTATTAATCTAAGAATTTTTAATCCTTACTATTTTGAATATCTTTATTCATATAACTATTAATAAAATTAATTGGGCATTTCTGATTTAAGCAATATTTAGTAAAATGTTTATAGTTTTTTATTATTTCTGATTTTTTTTGACACGCAAAATTTATTGCGTTGTAAATAGTTAATAACAATATTTCTGAATATAGAAACATGTACATTACTCTCCCAATTAGGAACTTTTATATAATATTGAAATTAAATTCTTCTCCTTTATCATCAAATTAGAAACTATTACGTTATCTTTTAATTTGATATGTATATCCAGAAAATTTGCTTCATTGTTTTTACTATTTGTCTGTATTAAATTAATATATATATACATATATATATATAGAGAGAGAGAGAGAGAGAGAGAGAGAGAGAGAGATAAAGAAAGATTTTATATTAAAAAGTGGATGAGCCCATTATTTTGCTTGAAGTTTGAAGAACAAATGTTCATTGTTCTCAGATAATAGCGCATTAATGCAAAAAAATATGTTTAAAAGAATTTAAACTTACTTGGAATTTAAAAAAACATTTAAAAATGTCAATGAACATGCGTTTATAAGAAAATGAATAGAAATTAATCACAGTAGGAGCAATTAAATTGTAATTAAAACTCAATTAAAACCTTCTAATTTATGAATACTACTTTTCTATCTTTAAAAAAGCTTTTGAGGTGTTTTTTTTTAATTCAAAGGAAAATCTACTTCTAAGCATCGGTTAAAGAAATTTAAAATCCAAAAAAAATGTAACATGTCATACTTTAATTAAAAAGCGTATAAAGAAAAAAACCCATTTTCTCTCAGTTAATTGTGATATTACACATGAAATGAATTGGTAAAAAAATACATCAATTTATATTCTTTTCCAGAAAAATTCTTGACAAAAAATTATTAGAATTTATTTATTGACGCTAGTAAGTTTCTAACTAAGCATTTATATGAAATCGCAGAGGATGATATTGAAAACAGTAGAATCTCGGAATTTTGGATTTGAATTTTTTTTTCAAGTAGGTTCGTATATTACTCGTAATACATATGATTATTCGCTTGTCATATTCCATTTCTTTGAAAAATCGAATTATTTTTGATATTTTGTAATCGTATCTCACAGTTTTTCTACAGGAGATGTATGTTCTTAATGTCGTGTTATATGTGCCAGTGTCTAAAAAACACTTTTTCTGTACTCTATCAATTTACTTCACTCTAAAACTTTTCAAAGTTTCAAGATATTGCATACGTGAAGTTGCAATGTCTTATTTTAATTGCATATATATTATGCTATCAGTTTCAAAGAGCAAAACAGCTCTTCAGGAATGATGAAAATTTATTGTAGGAAAACAATTCTTAGAAATACAGGATACAGCAGCAAAATTTGCCAAATAAATCTCAGACCGTCACACCTTCTACAGCGCTTAATTATAACGTTCAGTGCCTAAAAATACAGATAGGTAATGATTCAGATTATTTATAAGTACTCGTTCGATAGTAACTACTTATCACTAGTCAATAGTCAAAACAATACAGACTGAGTTTCAGCGAGTGACTCTTATTTATATGTTGAATGGACCTTTCTCGAAAGTTCCGGTTACGTCATAGATCGTGATATTAATATATTTCTCTATTTCCAAAATCATCTATATGGTCGTGAAGTCGTCATATATATATATATGAGTGGTTTTATCATACTCTCAGATTTTTTACATACTCTGAATTTTTGTTTATTTTATTTTATTTGGTTTTTCCTACCGAGTTGCAAAGGGGGAAGGTTGGCGCCTTCAAACTAGTTTAACCCCACTTATTCGGTCCTAAGTCCGAAATTGCTTTCTGACTCGCTAGGTACTTCTTTTTTGTAGTTCCTTTTTTATTTCTCTATAATTTTGTTCTTCATGTTCAGCTTTTATATTTTTATTACGCTATTTCTTGTTATGTTCATTATCTATTATTTCTTGTTTTTGATATATAATACATATTTCTTTCATATATATATATATATATATATATATATATATATATACATTGCTCCTAGTAATTTCCTGTAGCTATGATTTGCTCATAGCGCAAAAGTGTTGATATCATTAATTTAGTCTAAATAATTATTTATTTTACAAATGCCAGGCCATTGACCATCAGGTCATTAGGCAACGGGCTCTCCAATACCTTTTTACAATGCAGTTAAAATCATTCAGTGCAGAGCACTCGTCCAAATGAGCGGCAGTCATGTCTTGTCCAGTGTCACACAAAACGTAGATAGGTGAAGTCACTAAGTTAAAACGAAACAGATGAGCACAAAGGCAGTCATGACCGGTTAAAAGTCTAAATTTAGCCACAGCAGCAGCACGAGGAGAACTTGGAATACCGTGGAATTTCTTACATAGTGTACTCCAAGGCTTATCGCGAGCAACACGAGAAGCTGTAAGGCGAAATGATTCCCTAAAAATCCTTTTAATTTCCAGTTTGGCAGAATGAAGTGTCAGGTCTCAGCGAAAGTTCTGAAGGATACCCGTTACCTTTTTTGCCAAAAAGTCTGCCCTCTCATTTCCCCAAAGACCACAGTGGGATGGTACCCATTGAAAGACGATCTTTCCTTTTATCTTTCCCAGGAGTTCTCTACAGTTCTACACACGTAAAGAATTATTCTCATTATAGTTGGACAAAGCCTGAAGGGCAGAAGTAGAATCTGAAAGAATTACAGCTCTTTCAATGGGGGGAAGACGACCAGCAAGTTGCTGAAGGGCTATATGTATAGCTTCAACCTCACCATCAAATTGAGTTGTCAAAGGGCCGGCGTGTAAATAGAAGAAGAGGTGACTAAAAACACCAATGCCAGCGCCTTGGGCAAAGTCCAAGAGTGAGCCATCAGTGCAAATGTGAAGCCACTCCTCCGGTGGGAAGCGGGTATTGATAGTTTCCAAAGCTATAGCGTGAAGAGCAGTTGGACTTAGATCACGTTTTCTCACAAACACACACACACACACATATATATTATTTAATACTCTTAATATTTTCTTAAGATATCTCAGGTACTAATTTAAAACTTGGTGATTGTATTATGAACGTTAAGAAGATATTTGTACCAATTCACAATTCCGTGGTACAGAAATTTCTGCGTTTTATATAATGATATCAATTATTTAAATAATTTTAAACTACAAATATATTCTTATACTATCAAAATCACCATTGTTATACAATTTATTACCAATTTCAGTTCTAATATGTAATCATCTTATGTCTAAAAAAATCTTGATTTTTGTGGAATTCAAAATAGTTTTTGTGTAATTTATAATTAAATCATGAATAATATTTAAAAAGCCATACGTAATAAATATAGAATAGTACGGTACGAAATAAACATTTACTGGTACAATCACATGTTGTTTTCTAATACATTTTCAAAATAAAGCATTAGCGAATATTTATTGCACATTCCTTGTGAAAAATTCTCTGTTTCCTTACATTTTCCATACATAAAACTTTAAGAATACAGACATTTGGATCAATAATATAAATAGTGAACAAATAGAATTTGCAGCAGAATTGTATCACTCGTTTTTTCTTTGAATCTTCTCTACTTGAAAATAAAGTAAACTCAATACACTTGGGAACATTTTTTTTCTTTTGCCAAATGAAGGAAGAAAAAAAATATTCATTCACTTACTTTCATATTTTATTACATTATTTGTAGTTCATGACATTTTCATAACTTATTATAATTGGACTGCCTATTTACATGAATTATCCTTCTAAAGCAATTTATTGTAAATATATGAATAAATAATACATTTCTCTTTTTGTAATGTTGCCCATTGCAATGTTGAAACATTTCATTTTTCCTTATTTCTTTATCATGCGATTTATTAATACACATTTCCGGAATAATTTTGAAAACATTTCTGAGAAGTTGCAAAATCCGTTATAATATTTTTTTTAACATTTTGACACATTTGATTGCTATTAAATTTAAAATAAGATTTCTGTTATAACATGCATATAATCGGTTCAATTCGGTGAGACCATCAGGTTCATTTGACATTATTTATTACAGCATAAAGCTTTAACAATGAGTTTTGATATTGAGAAGAATTAACTTTTATGAATACTTTTTGTATTCAATGAAAGAAAAAATGTTATGTTTCCTTGACTGTGTACATTGATCATAAGTTTGAAAGAGAGATTTTTCAGATAAATATGTCCATACACATTACAATCCTGCGAATGTAATTTCTATACTCATCCTTCCCTACCTTTCTACTCATATGTCTGTACTATTACTTTTTCGATAGTTAATTTTGTTTTGGTTGATAATTGATTTATTGCATTCCTTAACTTTAAAGAATTTATTAAACGAGTTGATTTGAATAAAACTTTGATTATATAAAATTTTACAACACATGAAAAAAAAATAATTTCCGGACTCATTAAGAAAACATAAAAAGCGTTTAAATATTTTTTTTCTAGATGAATCATTGTAAAGATGGACCCATCACTCATTTTTCCCTACAACATTCAAATTTTAATTATTTTTTGTCCGTATGTAAAAAGAAATTATCTTCCCTCTTCACACTGTAGGTGTAGTGAAAGGAAACAAGTTGACTGATAAGTTGTCTTGACTGCAGCAGGCAGAAGAAGGGTATTATTTTGTGTTGGGTATTATTTTATAACCGATTGCTGAAATGTTAGCTTATATGGTTTTTTAATTGAATGATTTATCTGAAATATTCGATGAAATGAGCATTGGGAGTGAACAAAAATAGTAGAGGACAACCTCACAAAAAAGGAAAAAATGCTGTCAACCCGTTTTTGAAAAGTTCATCTTGAATTTAACACATTAGCGCTATAAACTATATGCATGCATAATATTTTTATATGGTAATAAATGTTCTTTTTAAATAAATAGAAAAAACACTTATTTTAATTAGCTTTTCTCATTTTCTCTAAAAAAGTGAATATTTATAAATCATAATATCATTAATACATTTTACTCAAAAAATTTTGAAATAAGCAGATTTTCGATGTTCAACATTAAACAGTAAAATAACTAATTGCTGCTTCTCAATTGCCAGTATTAAGATAGCGTTAGATACTTCCCAGGAATTTCTTCGAAATAAATTTGTTCAGAAGGCTGGTAAGTTAAAAGACAGAAATATTACTATCACAAGGTAATGCTACTAAACATTTTAATATGTGCGGTAGTGTGGTGCAAAGTTTCTTGAATGAGTATGATTAATAAAGTTTAATAGCTATAATGCGATAGAATGATTGAGTGTAAAGATATATAAAAAAACTTTATCTCTGTTCATTACACGAGCAATCGCGCGTGGAGAACTTAGCTAGCACAACAGGTAGTATCAGTTGACCGCATAGGATGGGACATTTTTCATTTCTTATCAAAACTATTCCCGACTATTTGCTCTATCTATTAGGTGCAATATAAGATGACTCGAATGAAAGGACTCCATTGCGGTTTTTCAATGTGCATAGTATCAAAAGTTTCATTTTTACAAATCGATAAATCAATTCACGGTGTCCTTAATTCAGCATTTTTTTCGGGTTAAATACACTACTAGTTATTAAAATTGCTACACCGAGAAGATGTCATGCTACAGATGTGAAGTGTTTAAACGACAAGAAGTAACTGTAATTTGCAAGTGATTAGCTTTTCTGCATTTTCAGACAAAGTAAGCGCCAGTGGTGACACCTAAAATGTGTTTCAATGAGGAATTTGTACAGCTGGTTTCTCATACACTTATTGCATTTGAACGTAGTTGCTTGGAGTAATGTTTTTGTGCTGCCTCGTGTAAAAGCTAGAAATGCGTTCCAGCACACCTACGACTTTGCTAAAGGTCGAGTTATGGTGTACCGGGATTACAATTTATCGTACCGCAGTATTGCTTCTCGCGTCGGTAGAGATCCCATTACTGTTAGCAGAATATGGAATGGATGGTTTCAGGACCGTAATATGGAACGCCGTGCTGTATCTCAACGGCTCCGTATCCCTAGCAGTCAAGGAGACAAGCATGTTACTCGCATTATCTTAATGGATCGTGTAGCCACGTCACGAGCATTGAGTCAAGAATTGGGTTCGTTTGAAAGACAGCAATTGTCTGTACGAACAGTTTGACGAATTTTTCAGAAGCATGGACTCTCAGCTCGGAGACCATGGTTGCGGATAACCTTGATGCTACATCACAGGCAGGAGCTTCTTCAATGGTGTAATCAACGATGGACCTGGGAGCACGAATGGGGAGACAAAATTTTTCATATAAATCCAGATTCTCTTTACTGCATAGAAACGGCCGCATCCGTATTTGTCGGCAGGGTGGTGAACGCACATTGACAGCGTGTATTCGCCTTCATCATACTGCTCCATCGAGTAGCGTGATGGTATTGGGTACTATTGGATGCACGTCTCGGTCACCTCTTGTTGGTCTTGATGGTACTTTGAACAGTGAGCGTTACATTTCTGGTGTGTTACGATGTATGGCTCTACCCTTTATTCGAGTTCTGCAAAGCCCTATGTTTAAGCAGCATAATGCGCGACCGCATGTACCGGTATTAATATTGATTGCATTCACATAAGGGACAGTAAATTTTGTAATAAAACAGTGATTGATAAATATGAAGTTTAGAACAGTTCTACTATTACACAGGACATGCATAAAAAATGTCAAGGAATTAATCTCAAAACTTTTTTGAGAAATTGCTGTCTCTGTTTGAGCATTTTCAGAAAAAAAAAACACATTTCGACTAAAACGCATTTTAAAGTATGGTATCTTGCTTAAAGTAATGTTACAACTGTTTTCTCTAAAACTCTTGTAGTTTTTGTTCAAGTGAACGGAAAATAATAAACCTGATTTTTTTACTAAGCTAAGAATATGGCATATAAAATAAAATGATAAAAATTTTTAATCAACATCAATATTTATCAACATCCACAATTTTAGAGTAGTCGTAGAAGATACCTTAATAATGCATTTGAAACTGAACGGCAGGCTCGGTAAGAAATAGTAATTGAATTTTGATTAATTTTTTGAGAAAAAAAAAACTGTTTTACGTATACTTCTCAAACCTTAAATATTCATGAACTCTTCAAAATACCCATTGCGACAAAAATGTAGTCTCCTATCTATAGCACATTCAGTTTAACGTTTCAGTCGTTGGACTTTTATGGTCTTTAGCGTGTCCTAACATAGAATCCTGTTCCCTACTTTTCCAATGGCAGATAAATTTCGCTTTGCAGTTTCATTGCAAAGAATGGGAACCAGATGTAAAAGCGGAACGGGTGAGGAAAATATTTCCCGCCCCGAAATATTCCTACTTATCGCTTTTTGAACACTTCTGCGAGAGAAAAATGCTGTTTGTCGCCTAAGAGAAAATCAATTAGATATAATTTTAGAAGTCAACGAAATGGAAATCTTTTACTCTAGATAATGATGGCGTAAGCAATTTAATATAAATTTAAGAGACAAAAGTAAATATATAATTAAAATTTAGCCTTTTTTTCATTATTGAAATGATTTTAACTCTCTGCTAATACTTATACAAATAAAAACAATTGTAAAAAAAATATAAAAAATAAAAGATAAAAATGTCTGAAATTGAAAAAAAAACATAGTTCCTAGGGAAATTCCTTAATTGAGCAAATTCTCCAACTAGAAACACATACTTTGTATAATATTTATTTCAGAACTGAACTTTATTATTAAAATTAGGATATCCTTTAGAAGAAAAATGTTTAGTAATATTTTCTATTAAATGATGCCAAATACACTTTTTATAAAAAAAATAAATTAAAATTCAATGTTGCTGAACGTTTTAAAAATTCTCAATATTCATCTTACATAAAAATATCCAATGATTATATTAAAATCAGTCCCTTGCGGGAATTTGAGCCTGTACAAGAAATGAATAGTGTATACTCGCTTCCGCTTGTGAATTTTTTCACTGTCTGTCATTCAATGCTTTACAAATATATATTTGATTTCAATTAAGTGAAAGACGCTTAACGCGAAAACGCTTAAGGTATCCGACTATTTGCAACAATTTTTTTTTTAAAAAAATGGAGATATGGGATTTTTTTGCTGTGATTTTTAGATTCATTTAGTATATTTTAAAGAAAAAAATCTAAATTGAAAAGAGGAAAAAAAAGGTTTATTATTATTAAGAAAGGAAAAACTGGTGAAAATGTACAAAAAATTACATAAACGGGGCCCGCTCTGTCCAAGCAATTATTAACAAATTCTCATTTTTTTCAATCTTGATGTGTTACATTTTTACTCGTGTTTGAAATGGCATTAAGGATAAGCAATATATTAATTTTTACAAGAACTAGAGCACTTTATCTTAGTGATTATATGAAATTTCTTAAAAAACAGTGATTATATTCACATGAAGGACTGTCAATTTCGAAATAAATCAGTGATTGATAAATATGAAGGTCAAAACACTTTTACTGTTATGTAGAACATTTGCAAAAAAATTCAGCCAATTAGTGTCAAAACTTTTTGAGCAATCGCTGTCCACGTTTGAGCTTTTCGAAAAAAAAAACACACATTTCGCGTAAAACGCAGTTTAATGTTTGACATCTTGTGTAAAGTTATGGAATCTACTTTTACTAAAATACTTGTAATTTTTGTTCTAGAGAATAGAAAATAAAAAATTTGGTACTTTTACTAAGCTAATAAGATGGCCTGTAAAATAAAAGCATAAAACAATTTTGTTATTTTTTTTTTTAAAAAAAATCCTGATTTTAGGATAGTCGAATACCTTGACGAAATATCTGTTAACTTGAAATAATGTAGCAGTATAGGACGGTCACCGCAAACAACTATGTATTTTTATGCATTTTTTTCTCTTAACACGAAACAAAAACCGTTTAAGAGAACCAGGATATCATATCCATTCAAAAAGTTGTTTTTTCAATTTTAGTATTAAAAATTAGTAGATATTTTTCTGAATCTAAACCTGTATAATGCTTAGATGTTCGTTGATAAAGTAACATTAAAATATAAGAATAAAAGTGTTTGACAAACATGCAAACACACGTTTTTTCAAATGTTTAGTTTTTTCACTTTTTCTGTAAAGCATCAATTTTTGCTTTAAGGTAAGCTTTTAAAATGAACTATTGCGCAGTATGATTCCAAATTTTTTACACTTCTATATAAGATACATATACATGTAGTGAACTTATTTATTCAATTGAAGTTGCATATAGTTGTTTTAAAAAATTGTTTTATAAGTGAAAACGAGAAGAAAAAATAAGAATTTTTAAAAATTACGAAGTTTTACAATTTTTTAAAATAAATTGCCTTATATTTTACTAAAAAGTAGATTCACTATATTTTTTGTATTGTTTTATATATGTGCAAAAATATTTTACATATTTAAGAGATACTGTTTTTAAAAAAGGGTGCTTAAGCAAAAACATGCAATATTAGATCTCAAAAATTATGTGCAACTTAAATTAAACAGAAAGAAAAAGAACGTTTTTAACAAAAAGATTGATTTTGTATTTCTACAGAATTATTAAAATATCATTATTAAGATCATAAAAAATATAAGCTCTATTATAGAAATTTTTAAAGATATATGTTCCATAAACAAAGAGTTTAATTTTGGCACTTGACTCTTTCCAGCATGTCGTGAAACCCTTTAGAGAAAAAGATTTATCTTACGAAAATGAGCAAAATATGGAAAACACTATCCACGCAGGTGAGATTTAAGAGGAGTATGAACTGAAAGAACGTTGTTTTACATGTTTCGAAGAAAGGAGACAACGGAATACTCTCGGAATAGTCAGTGATACGAGGAACTTTTTTTTATTTAAGCTACTTTCCCCCTGTACTCCTACAAACGCTAAACAAAAACATCTAATCTCTCATGTGTTAGCTTTGGATATCGGTGACGAGAGCATCTCTGCGCAAGTAAAAATCAGAAAGTTTGGTTCGCGCCTCTATTATTCTGTTTTCGCAGACTTGTTTTATGAGCAAAAGAGCTAAGAAGGAAAGTAAACTGCTGTTTCTTTTAAATTAAAGATGAAGATTTTTAAGCTCCTTTTCTCGCGTCATCCGTAATGAGGAACATCATGAAGAGTATGTGAAATTATTTACACTTTTACTACATTGGTGGAATGAATAACAAAATGGATGACATCAAACAATTTGTTGCTGAATAAGGTAATGTAAAGAAAATAGAGAATTTTCCAAAAACTCAATCATTGCTTTATTTTTCAAAAAAACTTGGATTCTTTTTTTATTAAATTTATTTTATTCTTGTGAATGATTTTGTTTCATTGATTTTTTTAAATACATGCATATATACATATCTATACAAATAAAATGTTCTATAATAAACTTAATTTTGTTGAAAACATGTTTTTTTAATATCCCTTAACACGAAATTCTCTTAACACGATGAAGTAATTTATTTCAGTCTCCTCAGTTTCGTGTTCGATCTGAGTTCTATTTCCACTTAATTTAGTGGGTCATTCATAGCCTAGTGGCTATGATCTCAAACTCGTCGTCGGATTGTTGAGAGTTCGAGCCATGGTGCCCCTGAAGACCCACCTTGTATAGAGGTGGTACATTAAATATGTGGAAGTTCGGTGTCCCCTCCCGTTGTTGTGGTTTTAAGGAGAAGTGGTTGAACATCAGGTATCGTCCTTATCACTTGACTGAGGTTTGAATTTACGAGAGACAACACATCAATAGTCCTCGTCTTGCTTTATAGAACGACATTAATGTAACACTCTCCCACAATAGCTCAGTTTATGCATTTTCTAAGAGTTGAGAGTTGGTGTTAAGGCATCCGAATATATTCGGGAACTAATTTTTTTTTAAAATTGGATTTCAGTATAATTTTATTGTCTTAAATAACATAAATATGCTTAAAAATCGTAACTATATCAAATAAATAACATGTATTATATATTACTTTTTTTCTTAAAGAAAATATTATTTTTATGAAATTTTAGCAAACGTTTTCAAAGTTAAGACACACACCATAAATAAAAATAAATTGCACGTAATGCAATTTTAGTTTCATTCATATGCTTCTTAATCGATTTGAAGTGTCACAAACCGCAGGATAAAAAATATTTTATGAAATATATATTTTATAAGCATTTAAACTTGATGCTAATGACTTTTCGTCAAAATTACTGTATGTTCTAATCTAAAAATAGCTTTAAAATGAAATTAAATGTAACTGTCTTAAAACCTGCGGTTTGTTACGCTCTGAAGGGTTCAAAACATATAAGTGTTAAATTTAATTGAATTTGATTTGATTGTTTTGGACATAACCCGTTTTTCATGCACTAATTATCGCAAAAATTTCATTCATCAAAACACGCATTAGAAGTATTCTTATTCATTAAATAAAGTAATTTCTATGAAAATAACTTAAAAAACTATCCAGTTTTATGTGAATTAGTCCTTCTTCATCAATAATTATATTAATTTTTTTCCTGTGTGTGTGTGATGTCCCAAACAACACTAAACATATAACACCTACAAATCCCTTTTTCAACCCAGTCGGATACCTTAAATGAAAGCCAAAAGTAAATCTAGAAATTTCTACAGGGAGTGAAAAAATTATTAAATAAATAAACTTAGTGAGTATTTTCTTATTTTTTATTCCGATATAAGTCCGAAAACATGTTTGTTTTCTGCTTCCATAAATAGGTAGCTCACTAATTTACATAATATTCTTCCATACTTTACTATTTTTGAACATCACTTTTATTTCAAAATCCTACATCTCTCTTAGAAAAACTGTATAACTACTTCAATCTTACCTAAACTTTTAAAAAAATTAAACTTAACACATATTACACATATATTCTGGTTTCAATAAAACCATTCAATAAATGCTGAAAATAACCTACAATATCTAAGCTTTCGTCTTTTTGTATTCTGGAGTTTTTCATAGGAAATTTTATGGCCATTAAATTTTATTCTGTTTGTCTGCGTCTGATATTGACCAAATGCCAATTCAAGTAAAGCCATAACATGTTTGACTTCACCACAAATCCTCTATATTTTGGAAATTGCAGTTTTTGAAGAATTGTTGGGATTATTTATTTCATAAAGAAATGAAGAAAATGAAATATGTCAGAGTTTATTCGAATTATGAATTTCTATTACATTTCGGTTTATTTTACTTCGACTCCCGAGTAAACTTTAGTAGATATTATGTTAGTAAATAAATACTTCTAACATACAATATGAAATCCATGTAAGAGTCATCTGTATTTTAATGTGTTCAGAGACAAAAATTTTCAAAACGTTTTTATAATAATTGTATATTGTCATAGAATAATGTTTTATTGATAAAAATATATCTGGAATTTCCTCGATTCTTAAACAAATATAATTACACCTGTTAAAATACTATATATAAAAAAATTAAATATATGAGGCATATTGTTTTAAGCGCATTCATTTTCAATTCTAAAAATAATTTAATTACAATACTATTTTTAATTTATCATTTACGCATTATTATTTTAATAGTTTATTTATTATTATTATATATTACATTAATTGGAATGTTTTCTTTTTATTATATGTTCATTTCTTCTATCTATATATTTCAAATAAAGAAATTTGGAGGAAACAGAGATGACATTAAATTAAAAATAAACATATATTTACTTTATAAGACTAATTATAAATATACTTGTATAAGGAAAGCAATAAACTCATTCTGAAGGATTTCTTCTTAATATACAGAGTGCATTAAATAAGTTTTAAGACTGTAAAAAGAAATGAAAACAAGAAATTAATTCCAATTTGGGGTTTCTATTCAAAACAGGATCCTTCGGTTTCAATGCACTTGTTACAGTGATTTATTAATGAATCGAACGTATATTTTAAATCACTTTGCTAGCTACTTTTTGGTCAAAATATCTTTAAAATAATACCCTTTTAACTTTTGACCTACACCCCTTTAAGTTTTAGGAATAAGAAGTAGTCACAGGGTGCTAAATGAGGTGAATACAGGGAATGATTCAACATGCAGATATTATTTTTTTCTAAAAATGGACGAACAATAAGATAGATGTGACTGGGTGCACCAATTGTTTTCAGTCCATTATTCTGAAAGATTACCACAAATTTTGACCCTTAAACGCTTTAAAATAGCTTAGTAATATATATATAATGACCTGTATCTATCTGTACAATTGGAACAATTATTTGGGGATAGTACCATTACTATGGAAGAATTTCATGAGCATTGTTTTGATTTCGGATGGAACTTTCCTTGATGTTTTGGTTTGCGGGTAATCTTGTGACTTCCATTTATACTTTGTTGATTTGTTTCAGAATTATATTGGAAACACCAAGATTTATCAACTGCTACAATGGATTTCAAAAAGTTAGCATCGTTTTGAGCGACTAAAATGATGCATCTGCAATGTTATCTTCTCATAGCTTTTTGTTCAGGAGTTGTTAAAGTGTGTTTAACACATTTAGCGCACACTTTCTTTTTTCCCTTATTTTCATACCTTAGTTTCTTTCGT